>OY856409.1:992667555-993867555 GCA_963693085.1 Alisma plantago-aquatica | reverse complement strand
AATCATCCATTATTAAACATTATCAAGGTTTTAATCATTATACATGGCAAGATCAGGTGTTAGCCTAACATGAACGAAAATATTCAGTTAATAATCAGATTAAGGCAGATCTAGGTTTTTCCTTCTCATTAAACATATTAGGACATGTATAGCCTACACTTTTAGAACAGGAAGCACTATAAGGTTCTATTAGTATTTTATTTGGATTCCTATCATTTTTCTGATCAGTTTGATATATAATTTCACTATATTCTGAGTTATCAATACTTTTATGGAATTATTATAAGATACTTACCTTTGAGCCAATAACGTTCTGCCACATCAGCGGATACATGCTTCTATTTTCCTTATTTACTAGGTTGGCTCGGATCACAGGGAAAAGTCCTAGTCAGCCCAGGTCTTGAACGTGTGAGTAGGGGCAAAGGGGTCATTTGACTCTGTTCCTTCCCTTCCTCGCGATCGTGTGAGGCCTCCGTATGTCGATGAGCACGGCAACAGAACCAGGCCGCGAGCGGCACTCTCAGGCCCCGCCTCCTCCTCGGCTCATGTCGACGCCAACATGGGGAACCATGCTGCATGGGTTGCCAGATGAACCTTGATACCAGGCCACGCTGGCTGATTCACCTTCCTCACTCACCATATCTTCATCTTCCCATGTTGCCGTGAAGCATGGCCTCCGTCTGGGGTTTGCACCCTTATGCATGGTGCTACAAAGAGTGCTTGCCTCCCTTCGCCTCGCGCTTCCCCCACTCCGCCTCTGAAGTCAGAGCTTCATCTTCTCTGTGAGTCCTGTGAATGACCCGCGCTGTGCACGTCAGTGCTCGTGACTCCTCCGGGGTGGGGACACCACCGCCGAGACGTCGCCGTATCCTTCTCCTCTCGGGACACTACCTGCGGATAGTGTCTTGGACTCCCATACTCACCTCTAAGCTACTGGACAGACTACCACCTCTGACTTTGCACCCTAAACGCCTGCCGCAGCCATGACTACTGGCGGCCAGCCTTGTCTTTGGATGAGTAGAGCGCCGCTTGGTCAAAGCATGTGTATCATACAGGGTCAGAACCCTGGAAGGGCGGCATCATCCATGAGGGAAGGGAAGGCAAAAGTGCCAAGGGCAAACCAGGCTATGGCCACCCTCCTTCTCAAGAGAAGCTCCAATTTAGAAACACAATATGATGTTGTCCTGCATCCGTTTTGCATGTTTGCTAAAGGACATAGGGATTTCTTGTAGGGTTTCACACTGGACCACCATGGCTATGGTGAAACTCTCGGATGGCAAGGTGCTGCGTGAGGGAATCCCTATAAATATATACAAACCCAAGGAAACCCTAGTGGCTTCCACGTACAAAGAAATTAAGAGAGAGGGAGGTCCAAGAGTCCTAGTTAAATTCTTCATACACCCATGTGATATATGGCTATGGGTCATGATTTCTTGATATGGAAAGTGTTTTTATTCTCATAAAACTTACCAATATTCCTCTCGATAAACTCCCTCTAGGATTCTATTTCCTTTTCTTATTATCTTTATTCACCAAACTTCTCCTTTCCTTTAAACCATATTCCGTATTTCTCTTAGGAAACTTACATATTGTTCTTTTATTTGGCTTCCAAGCAATAAGTGGATAATCCTTTAATTAAATATTTGAGCCACATATTATCTGGGATTATCTTAGAAATCCTCTCATTATCTTAACTTGTAATTATCCTTCACCATACCAAAAAGGCAAACCAAGGTAACACTATTTGTGTCCCTACCATTGTGTTTCCAATAATGGAAAGATAAGTATTCTTTTAATTATCTAACACATTATTAACTTTATTCTCCTTTGGAAAACATTTATCAATATCAAAAGTCATTACTATTTATTAATGCATGAATTCTGTTTATCTATTTGTCTTGTGCCAAAAGCACTTGTGCTACAAAGGCAATTATCATTACTATTCCACCAATAAAATCATTGAGGAATTATCAAATTAATTCATGCATCATATTTTATAGTTCAGTTTTTACCAAAATTTGAGGGTATTACATTCACCCCTCCTTAAAAGGAATTTTGTCCTCAAAATTCACACCCAAAAAAAAGTGAATTATAACTCATCTTAGTTTCAAGTCTTAGGGTTAGCACCCTACTTAGACATGTTTACCTATGCTATTATGCAAATTCCACACATTAAGACTAAGATTGGTACTTAAATTCAATTCAATGTATATCTACATTTTTAGTATACACATCTTATCATCACTTGATGATTTCATTCTTATTTGTGATTTCATTACTACTTGGCGATTTCTCTTTACACCTAGGTTTCCAACCTATTACACATTATTTTCACATAAGGGTGAGGTAACACCTCTTACCCTAGGTCAAGTCATTACCCATTAAATGTAGGATATTCATCCTCATTATTTCAATTTTAAGCATAACGTGTGTCTATCCAATCTCCCTCCCTCATAATGAAATGAAATAAGCATTTGGTTGCAGCCCAAACACAAAGTTCAATCCATTCCAAGAGCGGAGATAGTACATCCACACATTACCTTGCAATTTCACATATTAAGTTGAATCATACTCTATATGACTCAAACTTTCTTTCTCTTAATTTTATACCATTCTTCTATCTCATGGAGTCAAGTGTCCCTTTTCTTAATCTTAAGTTAGGGCACAACTTCTCTCAAGTTTTTTTTTCATGAATTCTTTATATCTTTTATACTTACATCTCATGTATCATTATGAGCCTTAGCCAAATCCTTGAGGTCTCTAACTGTGGGCTCTGATCTCCAAAACCACGATATAAACTTAGCGGAAGCGATTCGATTAACAGCGGAAGACAAAAATCACGGGAAATTAAAACTTTTCGAGATAAGAGCTTGAATCTATAAAAACTTCTTTCATAAAAGGAGATAAACTATTTACATCTCAGATAATTACTTCTTAAGTAATTATATACAACATGATACAAAATCTCAAGAACTCAAAACCAAAATCTCAGACCAAAAGACTCCAAGGACCTGAGAGTACAGAGAACACATAGGACTGACTATCTAACTATACAACTCAATAGTTTGAATCTCCACCTGAGATTTACTGCTGCTCCTGGTGTTGCTGCTGCTATTGGTCACCTGAAGATTGATTCCTTCGCCCTCGACGACCACCTAAAAAGTTGAAATCTACGGGGTGAGACAATTTTAAATAATTGTCCCAGCCAGAGTTATAACTCTTTGCTAGAATCTTTATTATAGCAACCAAGAATAACATAGGCAAAAAAAGCTTTAAGGTAATCAGCAGCAGATTGTTATCAATTAGAACAACAACATTTAAGGAATATGAAGAACATGTATACTAAGTAATGTATCTTCAACCAATGTATCTCGTAGTTCAACCTAAGCAGATATGCTACGCGATTGATTATGTTTTACAAACATCATTATGCCCTGCGGAGATGAGGTATACCGCTCATACTCCAACCGATCACTATTAAGTCACATCGGTATCATACATAGGACATCAAAAGAGTCGGATTCTTATGACCTCATCTTCCTCAGTCAGTAAGAGGATCAACATGCAGGACATCTAGTGTCTCTACTACTATAGCTTACCAGGGTATATAGGTACTTCGCTATTAGAGTCACAGTGGCATTCTGTACTCTCTTCGCCACCGAAAGATTTCTTATTTATCTCTCATCGATGCGGTATAAAAGATTTCCTCGGGAGATTAGTGTTACATCACCCCGACATAAAACATAGTGAAAGATTGATAGATTAAGATACATCTACATCAATTCCTACACTAGGATGTAAGGAAATTCACATCCATATTACCCCACATATTCAAAAGTATGTGCTCCAGGAATCCCCTTAGGAAAACCTGTTTCACCATCATTTAACTCCTGACAATGATGGATCTATGATCAGGGCTCTACATGGTATGATTATACTTGATTAGTTAGGTACATTTCAGTATTCTTTTATCATCATCATACATGTTTTCAAACATTAATCATTAGCATAGCAGCTATGAAGGAAGAATACTAAATGTAACAAGCCTAACTCTCATCAATTATCATTTCTCAATATTCTCATCACAAGTCATCTCTTAAAGCATGACCTTGATGGTATTCATGGCTCTCACAGCCTATCAATCTCATAAGATGCTATTAACAAGGCATCATGTTACATTACTATTCATAAAGCTAACAACATGCTTTCAATGAATATAGTATCATCATCCATACCTGGATATGATCATCCTCATAAAGGAACCTACATGGTTAAATCAATTGATAACAGTAAATAACTCATTTAAAGAAGTTGTATCTCCCTACTCATACAAGAGCTAGGTTTCCCTGATTTTCATCAATTAGGGTTTACTATTCACATTACATGTCATCACCCTAGAATTAGGGTTTACTTTTCACCTCATGGTGAAATGATCTCATAACATACTCATGTATGAGAAACATCATCATTAAAGACCTCAGTTAAGATTAAGACTCATCAATTATCATAATTAGGGTTTCCATGATCTCACATAAGTGGATCATACCTAAACTTGCACATTCATGTATATTGAAGGTATTTTACTTGAGTTTTCATTATAATAGGTACTTTCTCTCTCCTCTAATTAGTAGATAGTGATTACACCACTCTAGATTAGGTTGGGTTAAGTCCTCATTGATTAACACAAGTCAACTCATCACTATCATGTGATTAGGGTTTGATTAAAACAAGGTATTACTCAATTGAACCTTTTAGGGGCATTTCGGTAATTACCCATTGACCATCATCATGGGTCAATTCATTAGCCACTTAGTCCCTTAACATCTTAGGTTACCATTAGGGTTTATATTAGATCATCATTGAACCATTTACACCTTCAAGTGATTAAGTATAATCAACCTTGAAGGTCTCCAATTGGTTTAGGGTTTAACCTTCAACCTTCAACCCATTTGATTTTTAAATGACCTTGAACTTGTTTAATCTCAAATGCCCTTGAATCCATTTGAACCTTAAACGAGTGTGGACCCACTTAATCTTAAACGGGTGTGGTCCCATTTAAGTCCAAACGAGTGTGGACCCGTTTGAGCCTAAACAAGTGTGAACCCGTTTGAGCTTAAACGGGTGTGAACCCGTTTGGACTCAAATGAGTGTGAACTCGTTTGGACTCAAACGAGTGTGGACTCATTTGGACTCAAACGAGTGTGAACTCATTTGGCTTAAACGGGTGTGAACTCATTTGGTCTAAAACGATTGTGGGTCTACATGGGTTCAAACCGCATGAACATAAAAGGTGACACAAAGTTTATACTTGAATAGGATTTCTTATGTTGAAGCTTTCAATTGGCCCAAGCCATGTTAACCATATACAAATTGAGTCAATTAGGATGAGCCTAAATCAACTGGACACCAAATTGGCCCTCAATTGAAAGCCAATTAGGGTTAAATCTAACTCAATTAGGGTTTCCAATCGGCTAATCATCAATGTTCAACAATATGATTCAAATCAGAGTTGAACCTATCAATTGACCTCCAATTGGGCCCAAACTTGGCTCAAACGGTCTTGAAGTCATTTGGATGACCTCCAAACGGTCTTGAGATCGTTTGCCCAAAGTTTGACCAAAAACCAAAATGATTTGATAAGGGTTGAGCCCTAATTAAATTAAAAATCAGCACTTTTCATCAATTATCAACATCTTGTAATTAGACCCTCAAACCATCAAATTTCTTTAACCCTATACCTCCAAACGATCTTGGGGTGTCACTAAACGAGTGTGAGATCGTTTGGATGAACCCCCAAACAGGTTGGAACCCGTTTGGGTCCTTCAACCCAAAACTCAACAAGATCTATATTGAAATCAACAACTTTCACCCGATTAGGGCTAGGTTATTGAAGTGTCTTCAACTCTTAATTGGTTAGGAATTAGATTACAAATCTTTGTAGGAATGAAATTCAATACATTATGAACAGGTATCCCAAACAGTCAATGCTTGGTCAACTCACTCAAATGGGTTGGAACCCGTTTGCCCAAAAGTTCAAGTTAATTAGATTGGAAAATCAGTACTTAATTCAATTCTATTGCCTAATTGATTGGCCTTCAACCTACGATTCCTTTGGAGTTAACCCCTCAAATTTGGTGGGTCATTAGCCTACATAATTGTGAACAGAAAACCCAAACGGTCCATGCTTGGTCAACTCACTCCAACGGGTTGGAACCCGTTTTCCCAAACCGACCTAGTGAACCCGTTTGCCTTTCAAACGGTTTGATCAAAAAGGGGGAAAGACATAAGACCGTTTGATAAAGTAACTTTGGTAATCATGCCCATCTTATTCTACCTCCAAATTAAGGTTTGTTCATTGTGGTTTTAGTTTGCAAGAAAGCAAGGAAGGATGGGGAAAAGAAGAACAAGCTACTTTTGCAAATACAAAGATATGCATAAGAAAGCAAAAGGGTTTAGAGTTATAAAACCCGCCTCAAATGTGGTTCCTAGAGCTTCCAAGCTTCCAAGCTTCAAGCCTTTAATGGCGTCTTGAGCTCCACAGGTCGGCCAAGGTCAATTCTTCAAGAAAAAGATGGAGATGGTCGGCTAGAACAAGGAACCTAAGTAAGAAAACTAGCAATTCAACCTTGTAATACGATTTCCTCCATGAATCCAAGCTAGAAGGTGGTGTTCTCTTACCTAGAATAGGTTGGTAGTCCCCTTGAGCTCCTGAGCTTTGCTTTGGCTGGTTTAGAAAGATAAGAAGTGAGGAAGTGAAGGAAAACGTTTGCTTGGTTTGGAAAGAAAGGTGCTTATATAGCTTAGGCTATTTACACCATAAAGACCTCTAGAACTTTTGAAATTCTCATCCAAGTCCTTTCTTATTTAAGGGAACGTCCAAACTCATCTAAACTTATGCAAAGCTCATGAAATCTCAAGATCTAGGGGTAAAGAAAGCCAACTTTCAACTAGGTTACATACATGAAAGGTTTCCTTACTCAAACTTAGTGAATTTTATGTACAAAGGTTATTTTTCTTATCTGATTATTCATTGATGTGTCCCTTTCACCATTTCTACTCTAAATGATGACAAGAGTCATAAAAGATGTTCTAGATGGTGTATTTTACAAGTTGCACCCCTCAAATTGGGTAAACTACATTTTACTCCAAATTAGGGTTTTTAAGCATAAGGATTATTCCACAAGCTGCATCTAGATGCCCAACTTGGGAAATCCATCATGTCTCATCATATTCACTCATATGATGTCTCATTTTCAAAAGAACATCTTAACATGTGCAATTGCAAGTTAACCCCTTAGCTGGGTAATTTGCACATAAGCCCCTGCATTACCAAAATAATACTACAACTTTGATTAAAAAGGACAAAATTGAAAGTATATGTTCCTGAGGAACTTAATTACATGTCAAAAGATAATCACCAGGGTTTAATTACATATTTAGGCAAAACACCTAGGGTTAGTTTATAACCCAGGTCAGGGATGTTACAAATTATCCACCCCTTACAAGGATTTCGTCCTCGAAATCAACAAAACGTATTAGGAGAAAAGAGCAAGGTATTTCCTTCTCATCTCATCCTCTAGTTCCCAAGTGGCTTCTTCAACACCACGGTGGTTCCAGAGGACTTTCACAAGGCTTATATCTTTCTTCTTTAACTTTTTAGTTCTGCTATCAAGGATTGACACTGGCCCTTCCTCGTAAGATATGTCATCATTCAATTCCACCTCCATAGGTTGTAGAACCGACTCAGTGTCAGGGTGATATTTCCTCAGCATAGAAATGTGAAACACAGGGTGTAACCTCTGCAACTCTGGTGGTAACTCTAGTCTATAGGCTACCTTTCCAACCCGTTCAATGATTGGATAAGGTCCCATAAATCTAGGTGCTAACTTTCCTTTCCTTCCAAAGCGAAGGACTCCTTTCCAAGGCGAGTCCTTGAGGTACACTCTGTCTCCAACCTGGAACTCTAACGGTCTACGGCGCTTATCAGCATACGACTTCTGCCTATCCTGTGCAGTCTTAAGTTGTTGTTGTATAACTTTGATCTTCTCTGTAGTTTGTTGTACAAGATCAGGACCTAACAACTGATGTTCACCAGTCTCATACCAACACAAAGGGGATCTACAACGTCTACCATACAAGGCTTCATAAGGTGCCATATCAATACTATGCTGATAGCTATTATTATAGGCAAACTCTATCAAGCTTAGGTGTAGATCCCAACTTCCAGTAAACTGGAGAACACATGCTCTCAACAGGTCTTCCAAGGTCTGTATGGTTCTTTCCGACTGTCCATCAGTCTGTGGATGAAAATCCGTACTAAACCTTAGCTTGGTGACTAAGGCTCTGTGTAGCTGCTCCCAAAAGCGACTTGTAAACTGGGGACCTCTGTCAGAAACTATGGTGACAGGAACTCCGTGCAAATGCAGTATCTCTTGAACATACAACTGTGATAACCTTTCAGTAGAAAAGGATGTTTTGACAGGTAAGAAATGCGCTATCTTAGTCAACCTATCAACAACTACCCAAATGGAATCATGTCCTTTGCTTGTCCTGGGTAGGCCAACAACAAAGTCCATGGTTACATGGTCCCACTTCCACTGTGGTATGGGTAAAGGTTGCATTGTTCCTGTAGGCTTTTGGTGTTCAGCTTTAACTTGTTGACACACAAGACACCTCATCACAAACTCTGCAACATCCTTCTTCATTCCAGGCCACCAATACAAATCTTTCAAATTTCGATACATCTTGGTGCTCCCTGGATGCATAGCATACATCGAAGAATGAGCTTCTTCTAGAACTAACTTCCTCAAGTTATCCATATCTGGCACTATCATCCTACCATGATAACATGCTACATGATCATCTGAGTCATAGAAACCATCTCGCTTCTCATTTCCATACTCTGATCTAATCTGTTGAACTACAGCATCAACCTGTTGTGCCTCCTTAATCTGCTCTCTTAGGGTAGGTTTAATATGCATCTTAGCCAACAACTTGGCTAACAATGACACCTTCAACTGTACATTGTCTTGCCTTAAAGAGATAAGCATATCTCTCTTAGAGCATACTAAAGAGTTTAGTTGTGCTCTATCCATGGTTGATGTTGTTGATTTCCTACTCAAGGCATCTGCAACCACATTGGCTTTTCCTAGATGGTAATCAATTGTACAATCGTAGTCCTTGATTAACTCCATCCAGTGACGTTGCCTCATGCTAAGCTCATGCTGAGAGAAGATATACTTAAGATTTTTGTGATCTGTGAAAATCTGGAATGTCTCTCCGTAGAGATAATGTCTCCAGATCTTCAGGGCATGAACCACAGCAGCTAACTCCAGATCGTGTGTCGGATAATTCTCTTCGTGTTTCTTAAGCTGTCGTGAAGCAAAAGAAATCACTTGCTTATCCTGCATCAACACGCATCCGAGTCCATTCTTGGAGGCATCACAAAAAACTATGTATCCTTTTCCTTGCTCAGGTAACACAAGCACATGTGCACTTGTCAACCTCTCCTTCAATAGCTGAAAAGACTGTTGACACTTATCACTCCAGGTAAAAGGAACATCTTTCCGGGTTAACTTGGTTAAGGGTAAGGTTATAGAACTGAAATTCTTAATAAACCTTCGATAATAACCAGCTAATCCCAAGAAACTTTGAATCTCCGTTGGTGTCTTCGGTTGTTCCCACTGTAGAACAGATTCTACCTTTGTAGGGTCAACACGAATACCCGAGGCAGATATCACATGTCCAAGAAAAGATACTTCCGGCAACCAGAACTCACACTTGCTAAACTTAGCATATAGCTTATGTTTTCTTAGCAGAGTTAGAGCCTCTCAGAGATGCTGTTCATGCTGCTGAGCATCCTTACTATAAATTAGAATGTCATCTATGAAGACGACAACACACTGATCAAGGAAAGGTCGAAAAACTCTATTCATGAGTTCCATGAATGCAGCCGGTGCATTGGTTAGTCCAAATGACATAACCGTGAACTCATAGTGACCATATCATGTCCTAAAGGTAGACTTGGATATGTCACTATCCTTAATACGGAGTTGATGATATCCAGACCTCAAGTCTATCTTTGAGAAGACTGTTGCACCACGCAACTGGTCAAAAAGATCATCAATCCTCGGCAACGGGTACTTATTCTTTATTGCTACTTTATTGAGTTGTCTATAATCAATGCACAACCGCATTGACCCATCTTTCTTTTTAACAAACAAAACCGGAGCACCCCACGGTGAAGTGCTCGGTCGGATAAAACCTTTCTCAAGCAACTCTTGAAGTTGTTTCTTGAGTTCTGCCATCTCAGCAGGTGCCATCCTATACGGTGTCTGGGATATAGGTTTTGTATCTGGGATCAAATTGATTTCAAAATCAATTTCCCGAGGCGATGGTATACCTGGAAGTTCTTCAGGAAACACATCCTTGAATTCCCTGACTATAGGAAATTCAGCAGGGTTGGGACCTTCTTTGGTAACATCTACTACATGTGCTAGGAATGCATAACATCCTTGCCTCATCAGCTTGTTAGCAACCATAGCTGATACAAGACAGGTGGGTAGAATCTTTCTCTCTCCTTGAATGATCCATGTGCTGCTATCATCAGCAAACACAGCCTGTTTGGATTCACAATCCAAGACAACTTGATACCTTTCTAAGGTATCCATCCTGAGGATTATATCAAATCCTTGCATATCAAGTGGTATAAGGTCCACTTGAATGCGATGATCAGAAAAGAAGAGGATGCAGGGAGAGCATGCCTCCTGCAAAACGGCAGACCCACTCAACGGAGTCTCCAAAAACAAGCTATCTGCTCTATGACTAATTGTCATATTGCAGTTACGAATCACTCTCCGAGTGACAAAGGAGTGCGTAGCACCCGGGTCAATCAGAACAAATACAACATAGGATTTGGACATATCAGAATATAAAAGTTCCATCTGACCTGCCACTACCCGTGGATTGACCACTGCATCTGGTGGGTTCATAGTATAGAACCTCGCTGTCGCCTGGTGTTGAGGTGGTGCTGATGATCTAGCTTGAGATGCTTGTCCACGTCCTCGAGCTGCTCCTTGAGATTGCCTTCTCTGTGATCCATGTTGACTCTGTCTCGGAGGCTGTGTCACACTGACAGACCTAGATCGGCAGTCCTTCATCAAATGTCCCACCTTCCCACAGTTGTAACAGCTCTTCTCCAGTTGTTGTGGTCTGGGTGGTCCTGTAACTGACATTGATGCTGAACTGTGAGTCTCTTGTAGTGGTAGGCTTCGTCCCCTGCCTCTACTCGGTGTCCAATGTGTCTGAGCACTAGTTCTGGGTGGTGGAGGTGTAGGTGCAGAGAATCTAGCGTCTTAAAGTCTCTAGATGAAGAACCCTGGAACTACGGATATCTTTTATGGGTTTGTCTCTTCTCGACTACGAATTTCTCTATCCTTCGGACTGACTCAATGAAGGTAGCAAACCTCTCCCGATTCTCTAGGGCATACATGGGAGTAGTCAAGTCGGCGTTTAAACCCTTCTCAAACCTTATGATTCTTTCTTCTTCTGTGGCATCCATGTGCAGACAAAACCGCAATAACTCCATGAACTTAGCTTCATACTCGCTAATGTTCATCATGCCTTGCCTCAATCTCTCAAACTGAGAGATCTTCTCGTCTAGGAAGGTCTTTGGAAAATACCTATTGATAAATTCCCGACGAAAATCTTCCCACGAGATCTCCACTCCAGGCCTCTTCTGCTCTTCCATGGTCCACCAGTGACCAGCACTTCCCTTGAGAAGATAGACAGCATGTCTAACCTTCTGAGCTTCTGGGATGTTGAGGATTCTAAAAGCTTTCTCCAACTCGGTTAACCACAGATCGACATCTGCAGGATCAGCTGTTCCAAAGTATTTGGTTGCTCCGACACGACGAAGTCGCTCGAACGTCTTATTGATACCTTGTCCTTCAGGCTGGGCATGTGCCCTAGGTGCAGGCATGGGCATCTTGTCGGTGATGTGTGTCATAGTAGTCATAAACTGCCCGAACATAGTTTGAACAGCTGGGTTTCCCATGTCAGCTGGGTCAAACTGAGGTGGTTCTCTGGGTGACTCAGGTACAGGTTGTTCTATCTCCGAGTTCCTTGCACCTCCTTGGGGTGCAGCAACACTACTTTATACCACGTACTCCTCGTGTTGTTCAGACATCCTTAATTATCTTCTTCTCCTGAGGAGCAGAAGACTCTATCAGATATGAAAGAAATACTAAGGATAGACTCGACATCCTAAGTCCTATGTCTCTGTAGACTCAGCAAACCTAGAGCTCTGATACCACTAATTGTGGGCTCTGATCTCCAAAACCACGATATAAACTTAGCGGAAGCGATTCGATTAACAGCGGAAGACAAAAATCACGGGAAATTAAAACTTTTCGAGATAAGAGCTTGAATCTATAAAAACTTCTTTCATAAAAGGAGATAAACTGTTTACATCTTAGATAATTACTTCTTGAGTAATTATATACAACATGATACAAAATCTCAAGAACTCAAAACCAAAATCTCAGACCAAAAGACTCCAAGGACCTGAGAGTACAGAGAACACATAGGACTGACTATCTAACTATACAACTCAGCAGTCTGAATCTCCACCTGAGATTTACTACTGCTCCTGATGCTGCTGCTGCTATTGGTCACCTGAAGATTGATTCCTTCGCCCTCGACGACCACCTAAAAAGTTGAAATCTACGGGGTGAGACAATTTTAAATAAATGTCCCAGCGAGAGTTATAACTCTTCGCCAGAAGCTTTATTATAGCAACCAAGAATAACATAGGCAAAAAAAGCTTTAAGGTAATCAGCAGCAGATTGTTATCAATTAGAACAACAACATTTAAGGAATATGAAGAACATGTATACTAAGTAATGTATCTTCAACCAATGTATCTCGTAGTTCAACCTAAGCAGATATGCTACGCGGTTGATTATGTTTTACAAACATCATTATGCCCTGCGGAGATGAGGTATACCGCTCATACTCCAACCGATCACTATTAAGTCACATCGGTATCATACATAGGTCATCAAAAGAGTCGGATTCTTATGAGCTCATCTTCCTCAGTCAGAAAGAGGATCAACATGCAGGACATCTAGTGTCTCTACTACTATAGCTTACCAGGGTATTCTGGTACTTCGCTATTAGAGTCACAGTGGCATTCTGTACTCTCTTCACCACTGAAAGATTTCTTATTTATCTCTCATCGATGTAGTATAAAAGATTTCCTCGGGAGATTAGTGTTACATCACCACGGCATAAAACATAGTGAAGGATTGATAGATTAAGATACATCTACATCAATTCCTACACTAGGATGTAAGGAAATTCACATCCATATTACCCCACATATTCAAAAGTATGTGCTCCAGGAATCCCCTTAGGAAAACCTGTTTCACCATCATTTAACTCCTGACAATGATGGATCTATGATCAGGGCTCTACATGGTATGATTATACTTGATTAGTTAGGTACATTTCAGTATTCTTTTATCATCATACATGTTTTCAAACATTAATCATTAGCATAGCAGCTATGAAGGAAGAATACTAAATGTAACAAGCCTAACTCTCATCAATTATCATTTCTCAATATTCTCATCACAAGTCATCTCTTAAAGCATGACCTTGATGGTATTCATGGCTCTCACAGCCTATCAATCTCATAAGATGCTATTAATAAGGCATCAGGTTACATTACTATTCATAAAGCTAACAACATGCTTTCAATGAATATAGTATCATCATCCATACCTGGATATGATCATCCTCATAAAGGAACCTGCATGGTTAAATCAACTGATAACAGTAAATAACTCATTTAAAGAAGTTGTATCTCCCTACTCAATACAAGAGCTAGGTTTCCCTGATTTTCATCAATTAGGGTTTACTATTCACATTACATGTCATCACCCTAGAATTAGGGTTTACTTTTCACCTCATGGTGAAATGATCTCATAACATACTCATGTATGAGAAACATCATCATTAAAGACCTCAGATAAGATTAAGATTCATCAATTATCATAATTAGGGTTTCCATGATCTCACATAAGTGGATCATACCTAAACTTGCACATTCATGTATATTGAAGGTATTTTACTTGAGTTTTCATTATAATAGGTACTTTCTCTCTCCTCTAACTAGTAGATAGTGATTACACCACTCTAGATAGGTTGGGTTAAGTCCTCATTGATTAACACAAGTCAACTCATCACTATCATGTGATTAGGGTTTGATTAAAACAAGGTATTACTCAATTGAACCTTTCAGGGGCATTTTGGTAATTACCCATTGACCATCATCATGGGTCAATTCATTAGCCACTTAGTCCCTTAACATCTTAGGTTACCATTAGGGTTTATATTAGATCATCATTGAACCATTTACACCTTCAAGTGATTAAGTATAATCAACCTTGAAGGTCTCCAATTGGTTTAGGGTTTAACCTTCAACCTTCAACCCATTTGATTTTTAAACGACCTTGAACTTGTTTAATCTCAAATGCCCTTGAATCCATTTGAACCTTAAATGAGTGTGGACCCATTTAAGTCCAAACGAGTGTGGACCCGTTTGAGCCTAAACGAGTGTGAACCCGTTTGAGCTTAAACGAGTGTGAACCCGTTTGGACTCAAACGAGTGTGGACTCATTTGGACTCAAACAAGTGTGAACTCATTTGGCTTAAACGGGTGTGAACTCGTTTGGTCTAAAACAATTGTGGGTCTACATGGGTTCAAACCGCATGAACATAAAAGGTGACACAAAGTTTATACTTGAATCGGATTTCTTATGTTGAAGCTTTCAATTGGCCCAAGCCATGTTAACCATATACAAATTGAGTCAATTAGGATGAGCCTCAATCAACTAGACACCAAATTGACCCTCAATTGAAAGCCAATTAGGGTTAAATCTAACTCAATTAGGGTTTCCAATCGGCTAATCATCAATGTTCAACAATATGATTCAAATCAGAGTTGAACCTATCAATTGACCTCCAATTGGGCCCAAACTTGGCTCAAACGGTCTTGAGGTCGTTTGGATGACCTCCAAATGGTCTTGAGATCGTTTGCTCAAAGTTTGACCAAAAACCAAAATGATTTGATAAGGGTTGAGCCCTAATTAAATTAAAAATCAGCACTTTTCATCAATTATCAACATCTTGTAATTAGACCCTCAAACCATCAAATTTCTTTAACCCTAGACCTCCAAACGATCTTGGGGTGTCACTAAACGAGTGTGAGATCGTTTGGATGAACCCCCAAACGGGTTGGAACTCGTTTGGGTCCTTCAACCCAAAACTCAACAAGATCTATATTGAAATCAGCAACTTTCACCCGATTAAGGCTAGGTTATTGAAGTGTCTTCAACTCTTAATTGGTTAGGAATTAGATTACAATTCTTTGTAGGAATGAAATTAAATACATTATGAACAGGTATCCCAAACAGTCAATGCTTGGTCAACTCACTCAAACGGGTTGGAACCCGTTTGCCCAAAAGTTCAAGTTAATTAGTTTGGAAAATCAGTACTTAATTCAATTCTATTGCCTAATTGATTGGCCTTCAACCTACGATTCCTTTGGAGTTGACCCCTAAAATTTGGTGGGTCATTAGCCTACATAATTGTGAACAGAAAACCCAAACGGTCCATGCTTGGTCAACTCACTCAAACGGGTTGGATCCTGTTTGCCCAAACCGACCTAGTGAACCCGTTTGCCTTTCAAACGGTTTGATCAAAAAGGGGGAAAGACATAAGACCGTTTGATAAAGTAACTTTGGTAATCATGCCCATATTATTCTACCTCCAAATTAAGGTCTGTTAATCGTGGTTTTAGTTTGCAAGAAAGCAAGGAAGGATGGGGAAAAGAAGAATAAGCTACTTTTGCAAATACAAAGATATGCATAAGAAAGCAAAAGGGTTTAGAGTTATAAAACCCGCCTCAAACGTGGTTCCTAGAGCTTCCAAGCTTCCAAGCTTCAAGCCTTTAATGGCGTCTTGAGCTCCATAGGTCGGCCAAGGTCAATTCTTCAAGAAAAAGATGGAGATGGTCGGCTAGAACAAGGAACCTAAGTAAGAAAACTAGCAATTCAACCTTGTAATACGATTTCCTCCATGAATCCAAGCTAGAAGGTGGTGTTCTCTTACCTAGAACAGGTTGGTCATCCCCTTGAGCTCCTGAGCTTTTCTTTGGCCGGTTGAGAAAGATAAGAAGTGAGGAAGTGAAGGAAAATGTTTGCTTGGTTTGGAAAGAAAGGTGCTTATATAGCTTAGGCTATTTACATCATAAAGACCTCTAGAACTTTTGAAATTCTCATCCAAGTCCTTTCTTATTTAAGGGAACGTACAAACTCATCTAAACTTATGCAAAGCTCATGAAATCTCAAGATCTAGGGGTAAAGAAAGCCAACTTTCAACTAGGGTACATACATGAAAGGTTTCCTTACTCAAACTTAGTGAATTTTATGTACAAAGGTCATTTTTCTTATCTGATTATTCATTGATGTGTCCCTTTCACCATTTCTACTCTAAATGATGACAAGAGTCATAAAAGATGTTCTAGATGGTGTATTTTACAAGTTGCACCCCTCAAATTGGGTAAACTGCATTTTACTCCAAATTAGGGTTTTTAAGCATAAGGATTATTCCACAAGCTGCATCTAGATGCCCTGCTTGGGAAATCCATCATGTCTCATCATATTCACTCATATGATGTCTAATTATAAAAAGAACATATTAACATGTGCAATTGCAAGTTAACCCCTTAACTGGGTAATTTGCACATAAGCCCCTGCATTACCAAAATAATACTACAACTTTGATTAAAAAGGACAAAATTGAAAGTATATGTTCCTGAGGAACTTAATTACATGTCAAAAGATAATCACCAGGGTTTAATTACATATTTAGGCAAAACACCTAGGGTTAGTTTATAACCCAGGTCAGGGATGTTACACTAACGGTATAGGTACTTTTGGAGTGATGTCATCCTTATGCATTAAGAGAGTGCCTTTCATATTCACCCATTAGGCTACATGATCCTCATAGAGGTAGCTAATCTCCTGAGTCATGTACATTGGATAAACCTAGTTGTTACCTCCCGACCACATGGTCTTGTGCATTCAGGGAACAATCAATTCCTAACCCACCGGTCCAATGTACCTCTAATACACCCTACTTGACCCTAGGATTGCATTAGGACTCTACCCTCCCTAAGGGTTTCTTTTGAGATGTCACATCTTTTAAGCACATTATTCTCTTATTTAATTCTTTAACCCGGATTGCCTTCATATCCCTCTTTTGAGTACACATAATGCAGTGTCATCCCATCATTGGGCTCGGGCCACCTTCTCTCCAGGGCTTGGTGCCATGTCGGTCTTCCCTCCTGGGCTTGACCTCTTTGATCTTCCCCTCCAGGGGCTTGATCCTAAACAACTGCATTGTGGACTTAGGCCACCTTCCCTCCTGGGCTTGGTGCCTGCCTAGTCTTCCCTCCTGGGCTTGGTCGTCCACTTAGGCCACCTTCCCTCCTGGGCTTGGTGCCTTACTGGTCTTCCCTCCTGGGCTTGACCAACTGTGTCACTCAGAGTCGACATCCTTGGATTCAAAGAATTTATGTACTTTCATTTTTTTTTATATCTTTAACTCTTCACTCCTCTAGGTGAGGATTAAGGTTATCTCAATACTTAATTACATTTATTCACTTACCTTTTAAGGGAAAGTCCTAGCCTAGGGTGCCTTCTTGGCTCATAGGAGAGGGTTAGGCTTGCTACCCACAACCTGATTCCAAGATCTAAGGTTTTTCCTCCCTCATAGGTCATCTTCCCACTCTTTGGGTTGACCCACCCTAGGTTGGCACACTAACCCCAAAGGTTTTATAGATATCTCTTTGTTTTCATTAAGTATAACTTTTATCATTATAACATATCAACCCATGTTTGCTCAATCTCTGGAATACCCCCTCATGGTTTCTGTCCATTCAATGAACTTGGGTCAACTTCCCCTCCTGGGCTTGGCCACCATAACTAAACTTCTAGTGACAACATGAGGAGTTTGAGCAAGTTATATTCCCACTTTTTGTTTTCCATATGTATATATATATATATATATATATATATATAACTATTGGGTTTTTATATCTCTTAAGACTTATCACATAACTTTTATGCTCCTCATGCCCACATGCATAGGAGATTCGGTTACCTATACCATCCCTTATCTTTCTTATTCATGATTTCAAGTTTCACATGGGCAGTGTCCCATACCACCACACCATGTTCATTACCGATTTTTTTTTAGTTTCACATGGGTAGTGTACCATACCACCACACCATGTTGATTACCAATTTTAAATTTCACATGGGTAGTGTCCCATACCACCACATCATGTTGATTACTGATTTTAAATTTTCACATTTTAATTCTCTTATTAATATTTCCTTTTCAAAGATTTTTAAGGAAGAGATGAGAAGTAGACGACAATGTGAGATGAGAAACCTAATTTTTCTCTTAAAATTTCTAGGGATAATTTGAAATTATAAACTATTAAGTATTAGTTGATGAATCTGCGCTCTGATACCAAATGTAATGACCCACACTTTTGAGTGTCTAAAAGACCTTAAAGTCACAGATCGTTAATCATAACTTCCAGGATCAGATTCATGAAATAATACAGAATAGTAAACAATTTCCATTAATGGTCAAATATGTACATGTTTAGATAAAAAGCTCCTCGAAGGAGTTACATAACTTTTCAACAAAATTAACTTTTACAGTTGTGAAGATATACCATTAAGACTAAACCTTCAAGATTAAACTATAGTGTCTTCAACATCTCTATCTGTACCCTCATGTCCACAAATCAAGTATATCTGATACCTAAAATGCCGACAAACAAATACGCTATCAGTATATTTCTATACTGGTACGTGGGTTCAAACAATAATCACAAGTACAGATATAAGCAAACATCTTTATCTTGAATATAAGAAAATAAACTTGTTTTCATATCCTAACCCAGATCTGGTCAACTACCTCAGGTGTAATCACTGTCCCTCTGGGGCTCGTGTGAATTACCCTTAAGATCAGTCTAACCCAGGGTTCATAATACTATTATTTACTTTGCATGGTACTCATATGCACTTTATAGTTTGCAAGAACTAAATAAACAAGCAAGCAGTTTATTTGTCGTTCAATCTCATCGAGAAACATCGGCAATCTCAGAATTCAATATATATATTCATAAGCATAACCACGTACCTTATGTCATGCAAAAACCATGCAGAATATATCACATGTACTTTAAGAATGCATCCAAACATCCAAGCAACAAAGCATGTAATCAACAAGTATCTGAAACAAAGCATACTACGTATGTGTCACCATGTATTCTCATTATACTAATTAGATTTAGATGTACTCCTAAACTAGGATTTAGGTTATCTCGTGTTTGGAACTGGGATTAGGGATACCAACCCTAATTCTATCATATCGTGGTTTCTCATATTACAAATTCAATTATTCATATTAGGTGAAACCCTAATCATCAACCTAAGCATATTAGACTATTCATGATACTCAGATCACATTACTAGCCTTAGATCATAGCAAGATGTCCATGTTGGTTGCAAAACCCTAAAACATCATGTATAAGATTACTAACATGGAATCATCCATTATTAAACATTATCAAGGTTTTAATCATTATACATGGCAAGATCAGGTGTTAGCCTAACATGAACAAAAATATTCAGTTAATCATCAGATTAAGGAAGATCTAGGTTTTTCCTTCTCATTAAACATATTAGGACATGTATAGCCTACACTTTTAGAACAGGAAACACTATAAGGTTCTATTAGTATTTTATTTGGATTCCTATCATGTTTCTGATCAGTTTGATTTATAATTTCACTATATTCTGAGTTATCAATAATTTTCTAGAATTATTATAAGATACTTACCTTTGAGTCAATAACGTTTTGCCACGTCAGCGGATACATGCTTCTATTTTCCTTATTTACTAGACTGGCTTGGATCACAGGGAAAAGACCTAGTCAGCCCAGGTCTTGAACATGTGAGTAGGGGCAAAGGGGTCATTTGACTCCGTTCCTTCCCTTCCTCACGATCGTGTGAGGCCTCCGTATGCCGATGAGCACGGCAACAGAACCAGGCTACGAGCGGCACTCTCAGGCCCTGCCTCCTCCTCCTCGGCTCATGTTGACGTCAACATGGGGAACCACACTGCATGGGCTGCCGGATGAACCTCGATACCAGGCCACACTGGCTAATTCACCTTCCTCACTCATCATATCCTCGTCTTCTCCTGTTGCTGTGAAGCATGGCCTCCGTCTGGGGTTTGCACCCTTATGCATGGTGCTACAAAGAGCGCTTGCCTCCCTTCGCCTCGCGCTTCCCCCACTCCGCCTCCAAAGTCAGAGCTTCATCTTTTCTGTGAGTCCTGTGAACGACCCACGATGTGCACGTCAATGCTCGCGATTCTACCGGGGTGGGGACACCACCGCCGAGATGTCGTTGTATCCTTCTCCTCTCGCGACACTGCTTACGGATAGCGTCTTGGACTCCTATCCTCGCCTCTAAGCTACTGGATAGACTACCACCTCTGACTTTGCACCCTAAATGCCTGCCGCATCCATGACTACTGGCGGCCAGCCTTGTCTTCGGAGGAGCAGAGCGCCTCCTAGTCAAAGCATGTGTATCAGACAGGGTCAGAACCCTGGAAGGGCGACATCGTCCATGAGGGAAGGGAAGGCAAAAGTGCCAAGGGAAAACCAGGCTATGGCCGCCCTCCTTCTCAAGAGAAGCTCCAATTTAGAAACACGATATGATGTTGTCCTGCATCCGTTTTGCAGGTTTGCTAAAGGACATAGGGATTTCTTGTAGGGTTTCACGCTGGACCACCATGGCTATGGTGAAACTCTCGGATGGCAAGGTGCTGTGTGAGGGAATCCCTATAAATATATACAAACCTAGGGAAACCCTAGTGGCTTCCACATACAAAGAAATTAAGAGACAGGGAGGTCCAAGAGTCCTAGTTAAATTCTTCGTACACCCATGTGATATATGGCTATGGGTCACGATTTCTTGATATGGAAAGTTTTTCTATTCTCATAAAACTTACCAATATTCCTCTCGATAAAGTCCCTCTAGGATTCTGTTTCCTTTTCTTCTTATCTTTATTCACCAAACTTCTCCTTTCTTTTAAACCATATTCCGTATTTCTCTTAGGAAACTTACATATTGTTCTTTTATTTGGCTTCCAAGCAATAAGTGGATAATCCTTTAATTAAATATATGAGCCACATATTATCTTGGATTATCTTAGAAATCCTCTCATTATCTTAACTTGTAATTATCCTTCAACATACCGAAAAGGAAAACGAAGGTAACACTATTTGTGTCCCTACTATTGTGTTTCCAATAATGGAAAACATTTATCAATATCAAAAGTCATTACTATTTATTAATGCATGAATTCTGTTTATCTATTTGTCTTGTGCCAAAAGCACTTGTGCGACAAAGGCAATTATCATTACTATTCCACCATTAAAATCATTGAGGAATTATCAAATTAATTCATGCATCATATTTTATAGTTCCATTTTTACCAAAATTTGAGGATATTACAGTAGGTGCTCGCAAGCAGGTCCCACATCTCTTTATCCATCAGAAGGCATAGGAGAGTAACACTGATGCGAATTTTGCTGTTGTTCAGAATCCATGTCATCACAGTAGAGTCATCCTTGACCCAATCATCATAGATCTTTTTATCTTTGGACTCAGCAGTGGCACGTGGAGTAGGTGGTGGATTCTCAGTCAGATGGGATTGCTTTCCCTGGGATTTTGCAAAAATCTCCATGGAGCACACCCAGTGTTAATAGTTGTGGTCATCGAGTTTCACGGTGGTCACTTGATGATGGTAGTCCTCATGTGAAGAAGCCATCCGAGCAGTAGCGAGTCGGGTCCAAACAAGAAGTAGAAAATAGCAGCAACAGGAGACCGTCTAGATCCACCAACTAGTCAGTAGCAGACAGAGCAGAGATTCACAGAAGGATCAGCCTACATAAGAGCTACACCTAGACATAGCAAAGAACCCAGCGACTCAAGAGCCGACACAGGTAGATAGAAAGGGAGAAGCACTGAAGCCCATTAACTTCCCAGACAGTAGTAAATCAACGATCCACCGAAGACAATCAACCAGCCAGTACATGCACGAAAGAAGAGATTAAATAGATTTGGCCACGATCAACCAAACATATGTCACCGTTTCCTGGAGAGGAGCACGGCTGCGGCGGCTAGTCAACCAGTCAGCGGCTGCAGAAGCAGCCTGCCGCGACGTGGTGGTAAACGATCGTCTCTGGGAGGGGAAGGTGTGGGAGAAGGTGGGAGGGAGGGGGAAAAGAAGGCGGCTAATTTGCCTGCCCTGATACCATGAGAAGAACGATGAAGAAAAAAGAGTGCTTAGGGTTGCACTATGAGTGCACCCTTCTATTATAGATAGAACGATCCCGTCACTATACCAGCGTCGATACTATTGACAGTATGTCGATACTATCAATAGTATGTTGATAGTATCGACACTAGGTCAGGTAGCAAGACAAATACAAAGTTGTATCTACACCAGTGTCGATAGTATCGACAGACATGTCGATAGTATCGACACTGGGTCAATATTCAAATAAAGGAAATGTCACGGATCTATTCTTACCCCAATCCCAATCCCACTGTCCAAAAGGGCAGTGTTAAAGGGATTAGATCGCCCGTCCCTGAGTGGCCCGAAAATCACACACAGATAATATGCAAAAATGAAATAACATCCTTCTTTATTAAAAATGAACCAAAATGTTTAATACATAAGGCCCGTAGGCAACAGGAAAGAGAAAAAGATAAGAACTAGCCTACAACTACATCCCTTTTACAATTAGCTCCCATGTAGAGTCCATAAGATGTAGTAGTCTTTATTGCAGTAGATGAATGAGTAGATGAATCTAGTTCCTTGCATTACCTAAAATCGAGAAAATCAAGACACAAAGTCAATGCAATTGCACGGTACGCTATATAAAAACAAGTAAAGTAGTTTATAAGAAAAACTAGTATGCTTGGCAGGACTTATGCTTCAAAACATTATCGAACGATTTTTCCAAAAACCAAAATGTTATTCAACACAAATTTTATTATGAATTTCCCATTATGTTGTAATTCAAGAAGCATGCTTATATTAATTTGGGTGACTCTACTACCCCAACGCGATGGGGAGGTCACCAAGCTCCTTCTCACCATAGGAGATACGAGTGCAAAATCCCACCTTCCAAAAAGGGAGTTTAGCCTATATTCAATATCAACAGTATCAACTTTTCCAACATCATTATCAACATCAATATACGGGCAGTCATAATGGGTATTGTGATTTAGGGTTTCATATTTCTCAACATATAATATAGAAGAAAAACAGAAGACTATTCATAGGGAACAATATTTCATCTAAATAACTAGCCAAGCAATATTTCAAGAGATACCTAAAAGTATCCTCATACAACCAAGGAGGAGTAGTATAATAGCATACCTTTTTGGATGATAAATTGAGTAAAAGTCCAAGAGTGAAAGGTCAAGATCCCTAAAATAAGGTCAAAGTCTTCCATGTCTAAGATTATGAAATCTGACTCAAAACTACGTCCAACATAAGATAGAGGGACTTTCTCGACAATATAGTAGGAGACTTTCATCTTCCCACTTGGGGTAGTTACATCAAGTACGTACCCTAAGTCCCTTGTTTCAAGATTCAACATAAAGGCAAGATTCTTAGATATGAAAGTGTTTGTTGACCCGGAGTCAAAAAGAGTAACAAAAAAATGGTCGGAGATTTGCATCATACCTACGTATACATGTATTTTTTGTAAGGACTATGCACAAGAAAATCATGATATAAAGTTCTGGAAATAATCTTGAATTTAAAAGGTACCTTCCATGAGTTTGTTTTCATTGGCCTTCGTCTCATATGCATTTATAGCAAAGACACGAGCCTGTCTATGTTCACCTTGCCTGGCCCATGTTGGAGGAGGGTGGGGGCAACTATCTCTAAAGTGACCCTCCTGTTTGTAGTAATGGCAAACTGGGGACGGATACTTGCACTGGCCAGGGTGGAAATTACCACAGTTATGGCAACGAGGGATATTGGCGTTCCGGCCTGGACCCCTGTTTTGGCCATGATTCTGGTTTTGTGCAGGACCACAATTTTAATTTTGGTTCTGGCCTTGGGCAGGAGGATTCCTCTGGTTCTTCTGTCGATTCCTGTTCTTATTGCCACCAATATGGGGTTTTCCCTTCTGTTCAGGTTTTGCAGGTACAACTTCAATCAGACCTAGATAGGAAAGGGTAGGTAAAGGTTTCACGTGTCCCATCCCTAGGGTTCTCTCCATGGACAAGGCATGGTCATAGGCATCTTGAAAGTTGGTGGGTTTGGATGAGGATATAAAAGCTTTTAGGGTAAGGAAAAGCCCATCAATGTAGCGGTCAAGTTTTGTTCTTCGGTAAGGTTGGTGACATGCCTCTCCAGCAAGCAGAACTGTCAGCTGTATTCAGCCACTGTGTTAGTTCCTTGGGTAAGGGTGAGGAATTGTTTTTATTTCTCCTTTCTCTCAGATGTGGGTTGGAAACGGTTGGTGAAAATGGGTTTGAAGGCTTCCCAGTTGACAGGGATGACCTGCTGTGACCGGATGTAATTCTCCCACCACATTTTAGCCGCTCCCTTCAACTGGTAGGTGGCAAAACCAACCTTGTCTTGTTTAGGGCACCTCAAAACCCTAAAGGTGTTTTCCATAGACACTAACCAGGCATCAGCCTTGTCTAGGACATCATCTTTGTCTTCCCCATAGAAGGTTTCAGGGCTGAGTTTTAGAAAATCCTGGATAGTGGTGGGTTTTGGGTTATGGGTTGGTACAAGGGATACAGTACGGACAGCTAGGTCATGGAGGGCATCCATAATGGCCTTTTGTTTTAGTTCCCATTCCCCCATATTGTTGGTCTTATTGGAAAAACTGACATCTTCATCATCATCCATGCGGGGCTTCTTCCCCTTGTCTTTAGTACCAGAGGTCCCTTCACCATCCCTGTTATTCCTGGTTTTTGGGGCCATCTGCAAGAGTTCAGCTGATATAAGTTTCCTCATTTATAACCTTCAAAGCAAGAATATGATAGATCATTGCAACAAGTTTTTCTCAATTTATTTTTAGATTTTAGTTATTCCTGTCCTTAATTTACCCAAAATAGAGAGAGTATATAGATCAAGTCATGACGCCTTAAGGAGAACGAGAAGATGAGGAGTCATCCAACTTCCTTCTAATGGGTGTCTTGGGTAATCCTTAAAGAAGAGATAAGATGCTAGAAGATTCTCTAGGGTTATAGGAAGTCCTTCCATCCATTTCTAGATCAACTAAGGCCAGGTGGAGCACGAGGAACCTCAACCATCGTGAAGACGGATATGAGGAATTATGCCAGAACCCCCTTTGTGCTCTTTCTAGGCACCTCAGTTTTCACCATAGTGAATTTTAGGGCTTCCTTGGTTCAGCGATTAAGAACATCATTTCACTAATGCATATTAAGTGTGTTATGGCTCTGATACCAACGGTCACGGATCCGTTCTTACCCCAATCCCAATCCCACTGTCCAAAAGGGCAGTGTTAAAGGGATTAGAGCGCCCGCCCCTGAGTGGCCCGAAAATCACACACAAATAATATGCAAAAATGAAATAACATCCTTCTTTATTAAAATGAACCAAAATGTTTAATACATAAGTCCCGTAGGCAATGGGAAAGAGAAAAAGATAAGAACTAGCCTAAAACTACATCCCTTTTACAATTAGCTCCCATGTAGAGTCCATAAGATGTAGCAGTCTTTATTGCAGTAGATGAATGAGTAGATGAATCAAGTTCCTTGCATTACCTAAAATCGAGAAAATCAAGACACAAAGTCAATGCAATTGCACGGTATGCTATATAAAAACAAGTAAAGCAGTTTATAAGAAAAACTAGTATGCTTGGCAGGACTTATGCTTCAAAACATTATCGAACGATTTTTCCAAAAACCAAAATGTTATTCAACACAAATTTTATTATGAATTTCCCATTATGCTGTAATTCAAGAAGCATGCTTATATTAATTTGGGTGACTCTACTACCCCAATGCGATGGGGAGGTCACCAAGCTCCTTCTCACCATAGGAGATACGAGTGCAAAATCCCACCTTCCAAAAAGGGAGTTTAGCCTATATTCAATATCAACAGTATCAACTTTTCTAACATCATTATCAACATCAATATACAGGCAGTCATAATGGGTATTGTGATTTAGGGTTTCATATTTCTCAACATATAATATAGAAGAAAAACAGAAGACTATTCATAGGGAACAATATTTCATCCAAATAACTAGCGAAGCAATATTTCAAGAGATACCTAAAAGTATCATCATACAACCAAGGAGGAGTAGTATAATAGCATACCTTTTTGGATGATAAATCGAGTAAAAGTCCAAGAGTGAAAGGTCAAGATCTCAAGTAGATCCTAGATTAAACAATATATAGATTTGAGAATCAAGATCATTGTTTAAAAATATCATGCTTTGTTATTCTAGATTAGGGTTACATTTTCCTATTTCTACCTTAGGTTTAGGTCATCAAAAATATTCCCCAAAAGTCCAACAAATATTCAAGTATCAAACATGTTTCATGAATGGATGACCTTCCTAGGTATATTTAGGAATACATGTCAACCCTAATTATCAATATCATTATTCAAATCTCTAGATCATTTCCAATATGAGATAGTACAGTTGGACTCAAAATTAGATTAGGGAGTCCTATGATTAAGAGGGCTTTCTAGATTAAGGTAGAGCATCATTATATTAAGAATAAACCTTATCTCAAAGTATATGATTTATATTTTTAGGGTAAAGAGTTAAGAGGATTATATCTAACCCTTATTTTGTCAAAAATGATTTTGTGTCTCAGAATGATCATTAGAAACAGGAATAAGAGTTTCTCCAAGATAAATCATCATATAAGATAATTAAATAGGAAAAGGAAAAAGATCATGGAATATCAGTAATCAATATCGAGAATTAAGCTTCACAAGTATTTTTAACAGGTCAGTTGGATTTTTCTGATCAAAATGGACTATAATTTCGATATATTTGGAGCTAGGGATCTCAAGATATCATTTTTGCAAGATTTAGGCTATTTTCTGGAATTTAGTGCAGAGGGGCAGAATTACCAAAATTAGGGGTCGTTGATCGATGATCCACCGTGGTCTCATGAGGATGATTAGCGGTAGGGATGAGCCTTGCTCCTAGGCACATGCTTCATGGAGAAGGAGCAGAAGGGGGGGGGGTCACGCAGATCTGTGGTCGTTGATCCTTGGTTAGATCAGTGTGGACCCAAATCCAAGGGTAGCTGCTGTTTGCCCCAACACAAGCACCCGCCCACGAGCAGGGGTGCTCTGCGGCAGTGCGGTGGCCGGAGAAGAAGGGAGCGAGAGAGGGAGGGTTTGGCGTGAGGAGATAGAGTGTCGCTCGTCTTTGTGGTGGCAGGCCGACCTCAAGGGGGGGTTATATAGAGTCCTACTGCTAGGGTTAGGGCTACTAGAGGGGGCGGTGCACCCCATGGGTCGGTTTGTTCCCTTGGCCCCCAAGAAACTTCTTCGTAGCACCAAACCGTGTGGAAACTTCAAGAGAGAGGTGTGGATCCATTGCTCGAGTAATTGGGCGCAACAGGTGTGAATTGATCGATCGGGGTCGGGCGAGGTGACGTCTGGTCCACCGTGGACCTTGCCAAACCAGGCGCAAGGTAGGGGATGACCCCAGCACTGTTGGATTAAGATCCAAGGCTGCTGGGTCAATCCGCCTTGCCCAGTGGTTCCCCAAGCCACAGATGGTCCGGGCCCAACAAGAAAACAGGGGAGAAAAAAAGCAGAAAAAGGCAAAGAACACTAGGAAAAGGTTGAATTCTTAGAAAAATCGTATAAAATCATAGGAAGGTCCTAATGATCTCAAATTTGGACCATATCTTCAACATGAAGTGTAGAATAATGTGTACAAGTTTTTAGACCAAAAGATACAGTTAACTAGTCAAACTCAAGTATTTGATCAAAGAGGTGTATTAAGTTAATTAAGGTGCTCAAGAGTGCATGAAATTCATAGAATACAAAAGAATTTGATTTTGGGTATCTATATTGATCAAGGAGTCAAATTAGATTATGAATGATCATTATAAAGGTGAAAACATAAATTAAATAATGGAAAAACTCACATTGTCATAGGAAAAACATAATAGAAGTATATTATCTAACAATAATCATGAAAGATAGATGAAATTCCTTAGAGGCTCAGAGATCAAATCATAATAAATCCTAATCATTGATCTAAAAAAATGCAAAATTCATACTAAGTAGTAAAGCCTTCTCTAGAAAGTAGTAAGCATTTGGGGTCAATACAGGGCATGGTAATGAAAAAGAAAACAAACACTTCCACAAAAAATATGTGAAAATGATAGTTCATGCATGCAAAAGCAAAAAAAATGGATAGGAAGGGCATAATCTACCACCCCAATCTTAGGGTTTTTCTCATCCTTGAACAATTCCAAACTTCTGACATAAGGGGATGCTAGAAGTCCATGTAATTGCAACCATATTGATGATGGAACGACAAGTCTAGCTCAAAATAGAATGGTGTGTGGTGATATGGCAATGGTGGTTGTTGTGATCTCACGGGAGGATGCATGTAGGTTGGCATGGCATCTAGTAATGTTTTCCCCAATCATCAAAGTCGAGGTAGGGTAATGTTGTAGTCACTATTGAAGTTGAGTATCTGTAACAAACTGAAATCTAGGATCTTACCCTATTTCATAATTAAAAGGCTAGTGATATAGGTTCCTCAAAGTTGACCAAATATGGATGAAAATGATGTAATATTATAATATATATAAAAGTAAAGAGTCTAAACCATTATTGTATTAGAAATCATAAAAGGGAGCTTAAAAACCCAAATATAAGTTCAAAATCTTACTCCTTGGGTCTCATTTAGTCAAATTTGATACTATTTGAGTTTTATTTAAGCCCTCAAAGAATTAAAATATGATAAAGTGGCCTTGAAATGTTATTTAAATGGGTTAATACCATCAATTTTGTAAAGTTTTGTCAATTATATTGTCACACTGGTTTATTTCTTAATTTTTCTGTGGTTTTATATGTCACGCGGTCTATTTTACCTAGTACCCTAATGTTCTCGCTGTCTCACACATGTGTTGGCTTCGGGTCTCATATTGACCCTTAGATTTTGACCGGATGGCTCCTCCAGTGTCTCCTACCTTCCGTCTTTCTTTGGAAATAGGCGCACACTACTGCTCATTTCCCCGACTCTTTCTCTCTCTCTTTCATCTTTCCATCTATTTTCCCTCCCTTAGTCTTCTATATATCATACTAAAAGCACTGGCTATAAATATATACTAGGGTTTCAAGTTTTTGCGGTTTGTCCGCGCCGATCTCCATGTTCCCCTATTTTACCGATGTTTCTCCTTTCCCTCCCTATTCTTCTCATCTACAAACCTTCGGACATTCAAAAATACGTCCATGTACCTCTGCATGATCCTGAGGAACTCAGAAGTGACCTTTGTTGATCGCGTTCCAGTGAGTCGGGTAACCACCAACTGGTGGGCATTGTCTCGACCCCGACAGCAAGGTAGACATCATCGGATCCATCTCTTCGATCGTTGATAGTTGTCTCAAGGTACATCCACGAAGCCTCTGATGGAGTTTCTCCACTCAATTCTCCCACTGTGATAGAAAATGTTCACTTCAATCTTGTTAAGCTCACTCAATGTTGGGTTTTGAATTTATGATGTGTTGCTATATTTGTATGCAATTTTGCTCATTGATGAGCATCTACTAGGTGTCATGCTTCTTGAATTCATCATTGCTATCCTCTAGGAAACCACAAATCATGCATCTCAGCCTTCTTTAATGAGGTTGTCAGTCACTTTTTTAACTTTGATCGTTACATGCTTATCATTCAAGATTTTGATTACCTTCTCACATGTGACAAAAACCAAGCAAGAAAGGTTGCTCTTCTTAAGAAATGAGCCCATACAGCCCCTCCAATCCTAGAGTATGAAATGTTAGTGGATCTACATAATGCGTCAAAATCAAAATGAGTCTACAATGCCATTGGTTTAATAGAAGGTGTCAAAATCAAGCTCCTTTTCTTTAGCTCAAGCATTCATCATGTTTGCCCATATTTTGGAAGCCCTAGCAGAGGGATGAATGTCATGTGACGGTGTGATTCTTCTCGAAGGTGATGGAGCAGTGGCATAAGGAAGTGGAGTATGTTGTTGCTGGTAGATGTGCGGTGTTGTGAAGTGAAAGGTTGCTTTGTGAAGGAGGCACACTACACCATAGATGGCACTCAATTAGGGAGGCATGTCTACTAGAAAGACAGAATGAAGCTATGCCCATCCATTGCTCCAACTATAACTTCAATACTGGAGGTAACAGCTCCATCATATAGGTTTTTGAGATATGTAAACTGTGTGACAAAGTAGTATCATGGATCATTGGGTCTACTTCTCATGCCACCACCTAAACTGGTACCGTACAACCAACAACATGATCAGAGAATGCAAGTACTAAGGATTTGTATATCACATGTTTCATGTGCTCTGGAAAAAGATATCTTGTAGCAGAGTGGAAGCTTGTTTTAGGATAGTTGGTAGTCACATATCCATACTTAGATAGAACTTTCTTACAGACTCTAGGTCCCCCTACGAAAGTGTTGCACATGTCGATGTGTCTCTACAGTTTTTCCAAGCTAGGGAAGGTGACCATTGTTGTGCTCAAGAGCAAGAGGTTGTGGAACCATCAATGCCTTCATCAAGTCATACACTCATACTACTACGATAGAAAAGCATGGATTTTGTTTTTCAATGTGAATGATTATAGAAAAATATGCTTTGGTTTCTACAATCACAACAGGACAGAGATGGTCTCATTACTCTACAAACGTGTGGGGAAGAATCCAATCTCTGGATGAGGAGTTAGACATCACCACCTATATGTTCTTTCCGTCTTCATCGTATCCACACTGGAGAGTCCTCCTAGTTACAAAAGTCAACAAAAAAAACCTAGTTGATCAAATTATGAAACTACTCTACAGATATGACAATGGCAACAAAATCTAGACATTCCTTATTTGCCATTAATGGAGAGGTCTGGTACGAGGCTCCACATTCTGAGATTGCAATGAGCCCCCCTATCCCATAATAGTGCTCATCGCGAGATCTTCCAATTGATACAATATCAATAGCTAGTTTACATCGACTACTAGCTCAAGGTCCACAATAGCTTTCTCTAGACAGTGATCATTGGACACAACAATCCATATCCCAAGGTCACCATCACCTATATCAACTACAATACAGGACATGGTGAGTCGGGAAAGGTTGGGCCACAAGATGAGTTAAAAGGAGAAAATACAAAAAAAGAGAAAAAAGGAAAAGCTAAGTATAAAATTTAGACATTACGTCTAAAATAACCCTATCATACTATACAAAGAACATCGACATTAAGGATAATTTCCAATTAGTTTGAACTATAACTTTAGGTTATTCTAATCATGCATAGTATGAGATTAGATCTGTAAACAACCTTAATATATACATGTGTTCTATATTCATTTCCTCTCATAAGTACATTTATTTGTATACACTTAGTTATACATATATTACATGGTTAAACCCAAAAATGATCTGTAAACCATGCATAAATAAAACAATATTGAATTACATTCTAGTAAGGCTTACTATGACTATTTAGGTTCTTATACTATGTAAAAGGAGTTCAAAAATAGTCACACCCTATAAGGATAACATATTCATTTTGTATAAGTGACTAAAAATTTACTTTCAACTTAATTTTACCATATAAGGCAGAAGTGTCTTTTTTCCAATTTCATTATTTAGGAATTATATGATATGTGAGAGGGACGTCAATAGAAATTATAATCCTATAAAATGCAACTAATGCACTAATAAAAATGAAAACTCTTCAAAAGAAAATGAATTCATGGCGCAAACTGGGGAACAGCAAAAAAAATGGTGTGATAATCCATGTTATCAAAGGCATTAGGAATCAAATATCGATATCGTCAACATAACTGGAATATTACAGACTTAGAAAGAAAAATGACACCCACTAATAATAGGTTGAGAGACCCAACAAAGAAGACCTATGGTACGAATCCAGTTTGTGTAATATGTACATATAATATATTATTATAGTTATTGGTGAGGAGCACCTCGGGCTATGTGGCTCAATAACTCCATGAAAAGGAATAGAGGTTTGACTCCTGAAAATGCACTGCCCATAACAAAATTCCACTACTAGTGTAGTCAGCCACTACGCCATTAAAAAAGTTCATGTGTAATTTGTAATTAAAATTGTACCTCGCATTGACTCTGTGTAGGTGAATGGTGGAAAATGTTTTGGGATGAGGCTCCTAATATTAAGAAGATTGTGGTTTGTGTCTTGAACCAAACTTGCAGGTTGCAGCCACATGGTTATAAGAGAAACTAGAGTTGTTTTGATCATCTCCACTCCAAAAGATGGGAATACATTGGAGCACCACAGGTTGAATGGCTTTGTGTATGTTAGATGTATCTTAAGGCCTCAAAGCCAGTGTGTTACTTTCATATAACATCATTGTATCATATATTTGAATTGTTAGTGAAGAATTTAGCATTTCATCTAGCACAATAATTTAAATCATTGATTTGATTCACGTTGATGATGAGTGGGCGATGGAGGAAGAAGGCGAGGATAAAGATATTATTGATGTTATCTTACTATATCTTTTAGAAATTGAGATGTTGATGATGCTTTTGTATTTCGAGTATTTTGACTATTCTCAATCTCATGCTTGGTATGACTATTAGCCTTTTTTGTGGCTTAATACTTTTAATGACTCCTAATGTGATTGTTCATCGCTACATGTTGTGTGTTGCAGCTTGTAAATCATTAACTCGGTTCGTGTGAAAGGATCCTTTAAGAAGCTAGAACAAGAACGTTAAGTATCATTTCTGAATAGTAAATTTTGAACTATAATTTTAGGTTAGTCTAACCATGCATAGTATAAGATTAGATATGTAATCGACCTCAATAAATACATGTGTTCTATATTCTTTCCTCCCATAAGTATATTTATTTGTATACACTTAGATATACATATTTTATATGGTTAAACCCAAAAATGATCTATAAACCATGCATAAAACATTATTGAACTACATCCTAGTAAGGCTTACTCTGACTACTAAGGCTTGTAAAGTATGTAAAAGGGGTTCAAAGATAATCATACCCTATAAGGATAACACACTCATTTTGTATAGGTAATCAAAAAAATTACTTCCAAGTTAATTTGACCATATAAGCCAGAAGTATCTTTTTACCAATTTCATTATTTAGGAATTATATGATACGTGAAAGGGACGTCAATAGGTATGATCTTGTAAAATGCAACTAATGCCCTAACAAAAATGAAAAGTCTTCAAACAAAATATGAATTCATTGCGCAAACTCGGTAAAAGCAATAAAAAATGGTGTGATAATCCATGATATCAAAGGCATTAGGAATCAAATGTCGCAATATAGTTGGAATATTACAGACTTAGAAAGAAAAAGTGACACCCACTAATAATAGATTGAGAGACTCAACAAAGAAGACCTAGGGTTGTAATCTCTCATATGAGTCCACATTCTATAATATGTACATATAATATATTATTATAGATATCGACGAGGAGTGCCTCAGGTTATGCGGCTCAGTAACTCCATATAAAAGGAATACAGGGTCGACTCCTGAAAATGCACTCCTCATAACAAAATTTCAAACATAACATAGTCAGCCACTGTGCAATTAAAAAGGTCATGTGTTTCTCATGGACTTATCGGGAAACCTAGATTTACCTTGTTAAAATGGGTTAAAAGTGGTCCTGCATGGTGGTGATTCCTAGTAGACAAAAATGTATATTGTAGCATTAGTATTTCCTCTTATTATATTTGATTGTGATTGTTTTACCCAAAAAATGATGGCAAGATCTCATGATATGTTCCAATTAGCGTAAAGCAAAAGGCAAATGGCAGGGGAAGAAATGGATAAGGGGAGTCACCACATGGTTTCTTTATTTGAAAAAAAGGAAAACAAAAAAAAATTGTGTTTGAGCGGAAAACAAGATAAGTGAGATAGGTGGCCACATCTAATGGTGGAGAAGGTAGTTTGTGAACCAAAAGTTGAGGAAAGGCATCTTGGTTATCATTTTCAAAAGATATTTGAACCCTCAAACTACATAATAAAACTCATTATTACTATACTAACTGAAAATTTGTGATCGTAAAGGTTAAAAAGACTACCTTTCAATTGGAGACTGGTTAGTTCTCACGCATATTCAACTGCCTTGGAATCTTACATGGTAAAGTTTCCTCCACATTAGGAATTAGATTAGATGGAATTGAAGAAAAGGAAGGCTTAGGTCAGTGACAATGAAAATCTTAGGGATAAATGATGTTGAGTTGTGATTTTTTGGTGTTTATTACATTTTTAAAGGTGAAGAACATGATGAGTGCACAATAACCATGTGAAGGTAATTTTCTTTCCCATTTGTCAATTTGATAACCTCCTAGCACTCAAATAGTTTAAGTTCCATCCTTCGCATCTCCTGGCATTGGAGCCATGCCAACAACCTCTCCTAAAAATGAAAAAGCAATCACACATTCTTTTATTCATGCTCAGGCTTTTATTAGTTGCATTCTATTTCATTGGCATCAGTTTTATTCATTTCAAGGTTCTTTTTAAAAAAATTTAAGACTAAGGGAAAATGAATCTTTTTTGTACATTAGAATATAATGTGGGGTGAAGATATGTCTTCAAAAGGTGAAATCAATTGTGGTCTGAGAATCCTTAAGAGTTTAGATGAATACATAAAAAAATCAAGTGGAGATAAATTAAACATTGGTTCAAACAACCACACAAATCCATGTAGAGTTAAGACAAGCTAACAAGCGACTCTAAACCCTAACAGATAAAGAACACAAACCATAGAATCACTTGCTAAACATAACCATGAAGCTCAAGAAGGATCACAAAATAAGAAAGAACCCAAATCTTGGGAAAACGAAATAATAATCATGAAATATAGACGAAATTCACCAGAGGCTCAAAGATCAAATCATAATAAATCCTAATCATTGAGCTAAAAAATATGGAGTTTTCATACTAAGTAGTAAAGCCTGCTCTAGAAAGTAGTAAGCATTGGGGGTCAATACAGGGCATGGTAATGAAAAAGAAAAAAACACTTCCACAAAAATTTGTGAAAATGATAGTGCATGCATACAAAAGCAAAAAAAATGGATAGGATGGGCATAATCTACCACCCCAATCTTAGGGTTTTTCTCATCCTTGAAAAATTCTAAACTTCTAACATTAGGGGATGCTAGAAGTCCATGTAATTGCCACCATATTGATGATGGAACGACAAGTCTGGCTCAAAATAGAATGATGTTTGGCTAGTGATATAGGTTCCTTAAAGTTGACCAAATATGGATGAAAATGATGTAATATTATAATATATATAAAATTAAAGAGTCTAAATCCTAATTGTATTAGAAATCATAAAAGGGAGCTTCAAAACCCATGTCACATCAGATTATTTCTTGGTTTTTCTGTGGTTTTATATGTCACACGGTCTATATTATCTAGTACCCTAATGTTCTCACTGTCTCACACGTGTTGGCTTCAGGTCTCATATGGGCCCTTAGATTTTGACTAGGTGGCTCATCCAGTGTCTCCTACCTTTCGTCTTTCAAATTTTTTGCAGTCTGTCCGTGTCGATCTACTTGTTCCCCTATTTTACCCATGTTTCTCCCTTCCTTACCTATTCCTCTCATCTACAAGCTTTCAGACCTTCAAAAATCCATCCATGTACCTCCGTATGATCCTTAGGAACTCAGAAGCGACCTTTGTGGATTGTTTTCCAATGAGTCGGGTAACTACCAACTGGTGGGCACTGTCTCGACCCCGACAACAAGGTAGAAATCATCAGAGCCATCTAGAGTAACTTCGATCATTAATAGTTGTTAATATATTCTATTTTGTAATTTATATATCATGTTGGACCTCTATGTAAATTCAAGGGGAGAAGGCTCATTGCCTCTCCTAACGCTACATTGCAAGCAACATTACGACACCTCTGATAACATGGTAGCTGCCATCAGTAGTCACAAGCTGTCGGCCAGCACCGCAGGGCACCCAGCGGCAGCTACATCGGGAGCCACCGACACCAGCCAACCACTCCAGGCCCACTACGCCACCGGACCAGGGAAGGACAGATGCTGCCCAGAGCAGGCACAGCAGCCACAGCCCCTCTCTCCCTCTGAATCGTCGCGTCCTTCGATTGATCCAACATATTTCTAAATCCCAAATCAAAGGGTCTATCATTATGTAGGAAATTCCTAATCACATCTCCTCCATGTGTGATTAGGGAACTTTCATTGGGGATTGTGGATGCGTCAGATACACATCTGATTCGTTGACAGGACGTGTATCTCTTCATCACTCAAATCTTCCTGTGACATGTATCAATCTGTCACTCTTCTTCTCATTAAATCATGGAGGACACCAAGGCATCTACCATCTATAGTGATATGTCAATTATCCCTTATGGATGAATGTTGTCCATACAATGTTGGAATCACACGACAAGGCGAGACACGTTGATTTTGATCCTCCTACGTCTACTGACAAAGGCTATGATGAATGGAAGTGTCATAATAGTCTAGTGAAGACATGGCTGTAGGGGAGCATGGAACCTGGGATTGCCTTGAGGTTCACGTTCTACACTACTTCCAAAGAGATTTGGGATGCAGTAAAGAAACATTATTCTTAAGAGAAGAATGCTCTTCATCAGTTCATGATATATGATCACCTCTTTGCAGAACAACAGGGAGACAGACCTTTAGAAGGATACTTTGGAGTGATCCAAGGTATTGCACAAGAGTTGAGCTTCTATCATCCAGTGACAGAGATGGCTTGATTACAGCAAAGTTCTTATTTGGTCTGAGTTCATCGTGCAGTTCAGCCCGTAGCGTCATCCTAGTTTCTGACAAACTTCCCAGCTTGGAAGAGGCTTACTCAAGGATTTTATAGGAAAATTTTGAACATGTTGATCCTACAGAAGTCTCATCTCCTAGAGATTCCCATGCTTCTGTGGTTGCTACAGTGAGAGGATAGACAGGTATGGACTGAGCATGTGGCACTTGCCCTAAGTGCACTTTCTGTGACAAACCTGGACACACATTTGAGAAGTGTTGAAAAAGCATGGTAGACCTGCTACACCACCTGTGCGAGCAGCAAACTATGCTACCACTACCGAGTCTACTGAGCCTCCTACTTTGAGTTCTGGTTCTTCTAGCATCACACTCACCAAGGAGGAATATGATAGATTTATTTTGGCTACCCACCATTTGAGTTTCATCGTCTTCAGCCAACTTGGCATCCACCACTAGTAATCAGGCTACCTCGTTATTGGCTTCTAGTTCTACTTTATCATGGGTCGTTGACTCTGGAGCATCACAACATATGATTGGTATGAGGAGACTAGACCTATCAAACTCGATCAAAATCCGCGGGCGCTCACGGTTTGACCCGTTTAAGTTGGGTTTGGGTGGCAAAATTTGCCACCCGCTAGAAATCACCCAAACCCATACCCACATGTTTATTTAGTGGGTTTCACAGGTGATCCGCAGGCACCCGCGGGTGCCCATTTAACTAAATAATATATTAATATAAATATATTATATATATGACTCTTAAGACATGCAACAGCTGTACATTTATCAATCAACTAAATTGAGGACGTTTAATGTATACAATTAAAGAGTTAAAGTCTAACTTTCTTTATTTATATCCTATGTTAATTGTTTATACTAGTGGAAACACATTCATAACAATTATATTCTCTTTCTGTTCACTTTATGTATTGGACAATCATAAGAACATGAAACATCAAGAAATTTTAACATAAGATGACAAAATATAGTGTTGTTATGGTAATATGTTATGCTATTTGTCACATCTATATCATTTAGTTTTTTTATTGTACATTGCAGAAATGGTTGTTTTTCATTTTGTCTCTTACATTTTATTTCAAAACATAATAATAGATATTGCATTGTGTTTGACACAAAAAGTAGTGGAAGGTTGCCCTCATTTTGTTATGTTTACACTAAAAATTATCATTCTACTCTTTGTCATAGTGCAGAAACTAACAATATCTTTTCACTGTACACATATTATATGGGCACCCACAGGTGACCCACAACCCGCTGGGGAAACATCATAGAATTTCTTATCCCGGTCGTGTCAATAAATGAGTGTCTTGTCCTTTTGAGTTGGTCCACAGTGATGTTTGGGTACCTGTAAAAGACCATAGCTATAATGGTTGTGGATGATTTTTTGCGTATGATATGGATTTATTTTTTGAAAAATTGAGAGTCTGTGATATCTATTGTCAAGCATTTTCATCAAGAAATAAAAGTTCAATTTGATTGCAATATTAAAGTTCTTCAATATGATAATGCCTTGGAGTATGTTCGAAATGCTATGGTTGGTTTTTGTAGTTCTGTTGGGATGATACATTGTACATCCTGTCCTCACACCCCTCAGCAAAATGGGGTAGCAGAGAGGAAAAATTGTCATCTTGTTGATATTACCAGGACAATCATGTTTCAATCTAATGTTTTTAAGAGATTCTGGTCTGATACTTTACTTAGTGCATGTTTCCTTATCAACATGCAACCATCTTATGTTCTTCAAGGACGTACCCCATTCTCTATCTTACATTTTTCTTGTTCCCCTCAGAGTGTTTGGTTTTACTTCCTTTGTCCACAATTTTGATCCTACGGTTGATAAGTTATCTCCCTAGGTATATTATGACTCTTTTTCTTGGGTACTCCAACACTAGAAAAGGCTACAAGTGTTATTTTCCAAGTCTCTATCATATGTTTGTGTCTAGGGGTGTGACACTTCATGAATCCATTCCATATTTCTCTAGTGTTCCCAGTAAGGGGGAGAAATTATGTGAGAGCGGGCCACCATCAGATACGAGTGAGAGAGTGACACCACCACATCAGAGTGAGAGAGTGCCACCTATCATTCCTGACTATACTATAATTTAGGAAGAGTTTCCAGCAGATGGTCCTCTAATTCAGTGATATTCACATGTATACAATAGACGAGGCAGACAAGATCCTGTGGAGGTAGAGACTCCAGTCTCTGAGCATTCCTCATCTTCCTCTACTCAAGGGATTCCTAAAGAACCATCTGACCTTGATGTTCCCATTATTGTTTGTAAAGGGACATGTTCCTGTACTATTCGGCATCCTATTGCAAATGTGTGTTATTTGTCCCAATTATCTCAGTAGGCCAGCTCATTTGCTCTTGGGATGGATTTTATGGTCATTCCAAGAAATCATCTTGATGTTATGAAGAATATTGGCTGGAAATAGGCGATGAATGTTGATATGTCTGCTCTTTTACAAAACAACACCTAAGAACTTGTTGACTTACCTCCAGATAAAAATGTTGTGGGATGCAGATGGGTATTTACAGTAAAACATAATCCATATGGTTCAGTGGAAAGATTGAAATCTAGACTGGTGGCAAAAGGGTACACTCAGACATATGGGGTTGATTTCTTTGAGACTTTTTCACCAGTGGCTCGTCTGAATTCTGTGCATATTTTTATTTCTCTGGCTACTACCTTTGACTGGCCTCTATTTCAGCTCGATGTCAAGAATGCCTTTCTTCATGGTGATCTCCAAGAGGAGGTATACATGGAGCAACCACTTGGTTTTGTTGCTCAGGGGAAGTGTTAGAAGGTGTGTAGATTGAAGAAAGCCATCTATGGATTGAAACAATCTCCTAGAGCTTGGTTTGACAAGTTCAATGATGTTGTGCTGAAGATGGGTTTTTCTCGTTCTGTGACTGACCATTCCTTATTTTATTCTTGTTCTTATGGTGGGTCTGTTATTATTGTTGTGTATGTTGATGATATAATTATCACTGGCAGTGATTCTACAGGCATATCTCGTGTGAAAGAAGGCTTGCAGGGGCACTTTCATACAAAGGATTATGAGCATTGAAGTACTCATATCTCATGCAGGTACCAATTTGTCTCAGAGAAAATATGTGTTGGATTTGCTACAGGAAGAAGGTATGGTGAGTCCAATCTTGTGTCTACTCCTATGGACTATCATGCGAAGGAGATGACTGATGATATGATTATCCAGATCTATGATATTATAGGAAAATTGTGGGTAAATTGATATATCTGACAGTCACACGCCCTGACATTTCCTTTGTTGTATGAGTGGTGAGTTGCTCACCACAACAGTCTCATTAGACATCAGTTTTTTGTATTTTGAGATATCTGAAAGGTGCACCTGGAAAGGGAATCGCCTATTATAGGCCGAAGACTCATGTATCCACACTTTCTCTTATTGGTTATACAGATGTAGATTGGGCTGGTAATCTGAATGACAGGATGTCTACGTCTGGATATTGCACATTTCTTGGAAATCATCTTATTACCTTACTAAGCACATAGAGGTTGACTGCCACTTTATTAGAGATCTGATCAAGAATCAAACTGTTCTTACAAAGCCATTGAGTCCAGCAGCATTTCAGAGTTTTTGCAACAAGCTAGGCCTACACGTTGTGTACACTCCAGCTTGAGGGGGAGTGTCATCTTCATTGTCACTCTTCAAAAAATCCTAATTAACTACATCATACACCTTTGTCACACCAACTTCCTGAACCATATTTATGTCATTCTCATTTGCATCAATATCATGGATGATCTCCCTTGTCATTCTAATGTGATTAATGATGTCTCTGCCCTTGATGGAGGCTTGTTTCTCTTAGGATATAAACTTTGGTATAAGATTCTCCAGTCTATTATTTAGTATAGTCTCCATTAACTCGATGGAGGCATTCTCAACTGAAATTGACCCAAAATCTAAGTTCAATTCTAATGGTATATCTACCTTAGGGATCAAGACCAGGTTTCTACAAAAAAAGCTTCAATGTTTGGATCTCCCTTAAAGAATGCTTTAGACATATTGTACACATCAGTCTTCATGATGTTCCACCCTACAATAAAACTTCAAAGAGAAGCCATTATGCCCCAACATCATGTGTTTATCCCTAAGTTTCAAAGTTCCATGGATCTCATCAAGCCTTAGCACCACCAGCCACATCATGTTTTCCTCCATGTCAACCTCCTTCTATAACATGTGTAGGAAAAAGTTCTGGTTCAACATGTTCTCCCTCTCCTGTGGTAAAAAGCTAGAGAAGTGCTTAACTAGCATTTAACACATATGTAACTAGTCTTTAATCCCCACACCATTCTCATCTTTTAAACAAAGGACCATCCTCTTTTTTCCCCCCTTGATCTCTTCATGATAAATAGAATTACTCCTCTATCTATCCTCCAACATATTAATCTTTGATCTCTCCGTCCACAAGTCCTCCTCAATATGGAGGATCTGGGCAAGTTCTTCTTCCACTTTCCTCAGAGAGGTACTCATTGTCTCCATGGGATTGGCATCAAAGGCTATTTGTAAATGAGCCACTACATCTTCAAGGTACACTTCCTCTGTCTCAGGGCACCAAAAGTCTCCTTGCTCCAACTCTTCAACCCTTCTTTCAGGGTTTTCATCTTCATGAACCACCTTATCAAACCAAACACACAGATACATGTTAGGGAACATTGTATCAGACAAACCCACCTTGAGAGTGACACATAGAAACTATCATTAGTAGTCATAGTCATCTCTTAAAGTGAAGGTGGTGATTGTGATTCTTAGACCTGAAATCATTGCACTTGTCACATGTCATTGGGTGCGCTTTGACATCATCAAACACAGTCCTAAAACATGGGTTGTTATAACAATGATGATTAAGTGACTTTGACACATGGGGATACACTATGAGTGATAGAGATGTTGGTATATGTATGCCCGTAGAGCCATCCGAAGCGATTTCATGGAGTCAGATATTAATTAATCAATTAATGCGATTATTTGGTTAATTAATGAATTCCGAAATATTCTAATTAATCCACGAGCGTTTTAATTAACGCAACGTTTCTGTTTACCGATGGGTTTAGGAAACCCTACTTCTCTTCTTATCCTATTTAAAGGAGGATAGACGGCCGATATCTATATAAGATATAGAGAGACGCTTTTAGGTTATTCTGACGCACGTAAACCTAGCCGTCGTCGTCCTTAGGAGAGAAAGGAGAGCAACGCGCCGCTAGCACGCCGCCACAGAGACACGCTCCTTCCCGCCGGCTTGAGAAGCGCGACGTGGAGTTCCGTCCATCCGCGTGGACGAAGTAGAGACGCAGACGCCTTGACGCCTGCGTTCGGAGGACGTCGACGACCACCTGTACGTGCTGCGAGCAACGTACATCACTGCCGCAGAGGAGCATTGCTGGATCAACCTGCGACAGCGAACGGGAGAGAAGATCCATCCGTGTTTGACAAGAAGTGTTGCACCGTCGTGCAGCGGGACATCGCCGGACTTGCTCCGCGATAAGGTATATCCCGCAAACCTATTTCCGAATACGCTATTATCGACGAGATCCTGTTACGGGTTGCGTGGATTTTATCGCTTCCGCCGCGCATGTTTTCTCCACAAAACCCAACAGTGGTATCAGAGCAGCGTCGATCTACGGCGTATTTGGATTCGTTTCGATATGATCGAATCGCTGTATACTGTTTTATGTTGCATACGATGCGAATTAAACCTGTTAATGTGCAAATCTAAACCTAATTCCACATAAGCCGCAGGCTATTGTTTTTGACGTTTTGGACGGGGTCGACTGTGGAAAATAGTGATTTTCCTAAGTGCACGGAAGTAAAATTCCGTAGACCTTTCAGGGGCTCTGCCCCTGAGACCCCGCGAGGGGCGGCCTCCCCTCGATCCCCGCACAGGGGCGCTGCCCCTGTGTACCCCGCATTGTCTGCGTGGGAGTCAAAATTCATTTAATGGGGAATGTCCCGCATTAAAAGTACTGCAATTTTAATATGTATATACTTATATGTAGATATACCTATGATAGCATACATGTCGCCTTTAAAATCTGTTTTATGTGGTGAGTGCATGCACGGTTATGGCCTAGTATCCCCTTTTGTGAATGTTGTGAATGGATGTGGATGTTGATCGTGTGGATATGGTTGTTTGTGAATGTTATGGATGTATAATCGTTGCATATGGATCCTTTGTATAATGTATTCGGCTTGCATGCCGAGCCTCATCTCTTATTTCAAAGTGTAATTAATTCTTTCTCTTTAATTTTGTAATCATATGATGTAATAAAGATAGGATTAGTTTTAGTCTTTGTAATTTTGATGTAAGGAGGCCACTTGAAGATCCAACTCCAAGGAGTGTCCATGGAGAAGCACCATGAAGATCTAATTCCAAGAAGCAACCTGAAGATCCCACTCCAAGGAGCATCCATGGAGAAGCAACAAGAAGATCCCATTCCAAGAAGCAATTTGACATTCCAACCTCACGAAGCATCCATGAAGTTGTTCATTGTAATGTTGATCATTATAAGCTTACATGTTGTTTTCACAGGTGTTGCATGAGATGCATAAGACCATAGGTGGACCGTAATCCTTTGTTGCTCCAAAGGATTACAATAGTATGGCCATAACCGATGTATTTGTGATTGCATGTCTATCGTTTGTGGTTGTGGATATAGTAGTATATGATACGTACTATAAGTATGTGGTGTTTGGATATATATATATGTATTAATAAAATCCCTCAATTAATAATATTAAGTTTTAGTTGCCTTCCATAAAGCAACACACATGAAAAGCTTGATCGACTATGTGTGGGCACGCCTCCGCGTGGTACACTGTCTATCTCGTAGAAGTGTGATGGTGGATGTGTGGGTCTGCCTCCGCAGGGTGCACACTCATCGTGTTGGCTTATGGGTTGGACTTAACTAGGGAACCTTGATAGGATCAAGTACCTAGAGGCACACAGATGCATCATGGCAAGGAGTTGTGTATGATCATCTATCCAAGAGTTGCATATGATGCAATTGGAAAAAGTTGCCTACCTTAGTATTTGGTCTTTGACGCCGGCGTTGGCTGGGCATTGATCCAATTATTTTGGGTCTTGGCTCACTAGAAGGTTGTGCGTTGCAATCTTCCGAGTTGATAGTGAGGGCTATCAATTTGAATAAAATAGTGGGAGCGTAATTAATTAAAGGCCTAATTAATCTCGTTTATCAAATCTTTACAAGTCAAAATGTTTTGGACTAAATGCAAATTTTTTCTTTTGTAGCAATCAAATGGCAAACAACACTCACACGTTCTCATTGCGATCGGTCCTTGAGAAGGACAAACTTACCGGAACCAACTTTCAAAACTGGTTTAGGACATTGATAATTGTTCTCACACATGAGCGTAAGCTCTATGTCCTTGAAACACCAGAGCCAGAGGAGCCCGCCGTAAATGCGCCCAAGGCTGAAAAGGATGCTTACAAGAAGCACCTTGATGATGTCGTGGATGTCAAGTGCCTAATGTTGTGCTCAATGAACTATGAGTTGCAAGAGCAACATGAGAACATGAATGTCATGGAGATGGTAACACATCTCAAGAACATGTATCAACATCAAGCAAGACAGGAGAGATATGATGTCTCAAAGGCGTTGTTCAAAAGCAAGATGAAAGAGGGAGACTCAGTTGGCACCCATATACTCACCTTGATTGGGTACGTGGAAAGCCTATCCAAGCTGGGATTTCCCCTAGGTCAAGAGTTGGCCACTGATGTGATTCTACAATCGTTGCCTGAATCATATAATCATTTTGTCATGAACTACAACATGAACAATTTTGACAAGCTGTTGTCAGAATTGTTGGGCATGTTGAGGACAGCCGAAGCACAGATGAAGAAAGACAAGCCCAAGTCTGTGATGATGATCAACAAGACAAAGGGAAAGTCAAAAGGCAAAGGCAAGGCTAAGAAAAGTTCTAAAGCTGGGCAGAAGCCAAAGTCATCCGCGCTCAAAGCTAAAGGTGGGATCTCCAAAGAAGGCAGTTGTCACCATTGTCACCAGCCTGGACATTGGAAAAGAAACTGTCCTCTCTACCTGGAGGAACTAAGGAAAAAGAAGCAGGGGATAGAGATCTCCACTTCAGGTATATACGTTATTGAGATAAACTTAAATACTTCTTCATCATGGGTACTAGATACCGGATGTGGATCTCACATATGTTCTAATATGCAGGATCTGATAAGAAGTAAGCCTTTACGAAAGGGCCAAGTCGAGCTGCGGGTCGCTAATGGAGCAAGAGTTGCTGCCACCGCAGTTGGAGTTATTATTTTATCTTTGCCTACGGGCCTTGTAATAGAATTAGAGAATTGCTATTATGTACCTGCCATTAATAGAAATATTATTTCTATATCTTGTATGGACAAGAGTGGATTTGAATTTCACATTAAGAATGGAATTATTTCTATTTCTAAAGATGAGATCTTTTATGGAAATGGCCCTATGTCTTATGGCATCTACTTGTTAGAACTTGAGACTAGCATATATAACGTAAATACTAAAAGGCTAAAACTTGACAGCTCAAACAAAACATTCTTATGGCATTGTCGTCTTGGGCACATAAACGAGAAGCCCATATCTAGACTCCATAAGGATGGTTATCTAGACTCTTTTGATTTTGAATCATTAGAGACATGCGAGGCATGTTTATTAGGGAAGATGACCAAGACTCCTTTCACTGGACACAGTGAGAGAGCCAGTGATCTGCTAGGGCTCATACATACTGATGTATGTGGACCTTTTAGATCAAATGCTAGAGGAGGCTATCAATACTTCATTACCTTCACTGATGACCTCAGTAGGTATGGCTATGTATATCTTATGAAACACAAGTCAGAAACTCTTGAAATGTTCAAGACTTTCATGAATGAAGTGGAGAAGCAACTTGGTAAGAGTATTAAAGCACTCCGTTCAGATCGAGGTGGTGAATACTTAAGCCAAGAGTTTGAGGACCTTCTGAGAGACCGTGGTATTGTATCACAATGGACTCCACCTGATACACCACAACATAATGGTGTGTCAGAAAGAAGGAATCGTACATTATTAGACATGGTACGGTCAATGATGAGTTCAGCCGAACTTCCAATATTGTTCTGGGGATATGCTCTTGAAACTGCAGCATTTACACTTAACCGTGTACCTTCCAAATCGGTTCAAAAGACACCATATGAGATATGGAATGGGAATCGTCCCAATTTGTCTATGTTAAAGATTTGGGGATGTGAAGCTTATGTTAGGAAACAATTTCCTGAAAAGCTTGGACCCAAATCGGAAAAATGCTATTTTGTTGGATACCCCAAGGAAACTCGGGGATACTACTTCTACACACCAACTGACAACAAAGTGTTTGTTGCTAGGACTGCTGTATTTCTTGAAAAGGAATTTATTTCCAAAGGAATTAGTGGGAGGAATGTAGAGTTCGAAGAAGTTTGAGACCAACAAGAAAGCAGAGAACCTGAGGAGGTACATAAGGAACATGAGGACTCACAAGTTGTTGTGGAATTTCAAGTTCCAAATGTAACACAGGAACCTCGTAGGTCTAGTAGGACACGAATTGAGCCTGAGAGATTTGGATTTCTCGTAACTCAAGACAGTGACGAATTGGGCATAGCAGATGAGCCAACTTCCTATCTAGAAGCTACTAAGGGACCAAAATCTGAGAAATGGCTCGAAGCCATGAGATCTGAGATGGAATCCATGTACACCAACAAGGTATGGACCTTGGTGGATCCACCCGAAGGGGTAAGACCCATAGGGTGCAAGTGGGTCTTCAAGAAGAAGACTGACATGGATGGAAATGTTCAAACCTATAAAGGTAGATTGGTTGCGAAAGGATTCCGTCAAATTCAAGGTGTTGATTATGACGAGACCTTCTCACCAGTTGCCATGGTTAAATCCATCAGGATCATGCTTGCCATTGCAGCTTATCATGACTATGAGATTTGGCAGATGGATGTTAAAACAACATTCCTTAATGGGAATTTACTCGAGGATGTGTACATGACACAACCTGAGGGTTTTATCGATCCAAAGGAAGCCAATAAAGTCTGTAAGCTACAAAGGTCAATCTATGGATTGAAGCAAGCATCTCGGAGCTGGAATCTACGTTTTGATGAAGTAGTCAAAAAGTTTGGCTTTAGTCAAAATGAAGATGAACCTTGTGTTTACAAAAAGGTTAGTAGGAGCACAGTTGTATTTCTCATATTGTATGTGGATGACATACTATTGATGGGAAATGACATCCCTACTCTTCAGACAGTAAAAGGTTGGCTAGGGAAGACTTTCTCTATGAAGGATTTAGGTGAAGCATCCTATATACTAGGGATCAAGATCTATAGAGATAGATCTAGAAGGCTTCTAGGCCTAAGCCAGAGCACATACATTGACAAGGTGCTAAAGAGGTTTAGCATGGAGGGTTCTAAGAGAGGTAACTTGCCCATGTCCCATGGGGTTACAATCTCTAAATCCCAATGTCCTAGTTCATGTGATGAACGGGCATGCATGAGTAAGATTCCATATGCATCAGCAATTGGATCTATCATGTACGCGATGTTATGTACTCGTCCTGATGTATCGTATGCTTTGAGCATGACGAGCCGGTATCAGTCAGATCCAGGTGAATGTCACTGGACAGCTGTAAAGAACATCCTAAAGTACTTGAGAAGGACTAAGGATCAATTCTTGGTATACGGTGGTGAGGAAGAGCTCGTAGTAAAGGGTTACACCGATGCTAGCTTCCAAACTGACAAAGATGACTACAGATCGCAATCTGGATTTGTGTTTTGCCTGAACAACGGAGCTGTGAGCTGGAAGAGTTCCAAGCAAGAGACGGTTGCGGATTCTACAACAGAGGCCGAATATATTGCCGCATCTAATGCTGCAAAGGAAGCTGTGTGGATCAAGAAGTTCATTTCTGAACTTGGAGTGGTTCCAAGCGCTGGTGATGCAATTGAGTTGTTTTGCGACAACAATGGAGCAATTGCACAAGATAAAGAACCAAGATCGCACCAACGTTCCAAACATATTCTACGGCGGTTCCATCTCATACGAGAGATCGTACAACGAGGAGATGTGAAGATTTGCAGAGTACCTACAGAAAGCAATGTGGCTGACCCGCTCACAAAAGCACTTTCACAGCAGAAACATGACGGGCATGTTCGATCACTTGGATTGAGATTCATGGGTGATTGGGTATAAGTGCAAGTGGGAATCTGTTGGTATGTATGCCCATAGAGACTATCATTCGATGATTGTAATGGGATACTATGTAAACGATTTGTAATACTATATTGATCATATCAATAAAGGCAAGTTTCCAATCTATATGTTTGTGTTTTATATTGTGAGATGACCATAAAACTTATAGATGTCTATAGAATAATATACTCAATGACATATGTCTTCGGGTTGATGACCTGAACAGTGAGATCATATGTATGCTAAGAGTATGTATTCTTGTTTTGTCCCTAATCGGTTGTTATTGTGGAAATAGCCATAGACATCAATAACACATAAGATTAGAATGTATGTTGGTTGATGGAAGAGTCTCATTATCCATGATATGGAGATATCAAACCAAATACATAGATACTTGTTAGAGAACAGTGTATCGGATAGACCCACCTTGAGAGTGACACATGGATACCATGAATGGTAGTTAGAGTCACATCTCATAATGATGGTGGTGATTGTGGTTCTTAGACCTGAAGTCACTACACTTATCACATGACGTTCGGTGTACTTTGACATCATCCATCGTGGTCCTGAATAAGGATTGCTATAAAGATGGTGCTTGGGTGCACTGTGACACATGGGGATGACTGTGAGTGATGTAGATGGAATTTGTCCTTCCTACGGGAGTTTGATATTCCGGCCACTTGATAAGCGAGACTGAGAAATGCATGGCCATGCTGATGTGAGTCAATATGTGGTATTGAGCTTACATATATCTCAGACAGTCTGCTCTAGTTCAAGGAACATGGATTGAACATTGAAGAGGATAACAATTCCATGACTTGAGTTCAATCCGGATATCAGCGACAAAGGAACTGTACAATCACTGTAACACCAGTCATGTATGATAGGTTAAGTTGTTCTCCAACTTCTCCAATTACTTGGGTAGCAATGAAGTCTTGCTAGATACCAATCATTGCTTGTGAAATCATAATATGATTATGGATATCACTGCCAACGTAATTTGGAGCCTACCGGGTCACACGCACAGGATGTGTTGGAATAGGAGTATAATTGTGGATTTGATTGAAATTTCTTCGAATCACATTGATTACTAAAATGTTTATGTAATCGATTAGAATAATATTGGAGTGACTGGCTCTAAGTGCAAGTGGGAGTCTGTTGGTATATGTATGCCCGTAGAGCCATCCGAAGCGATTTCATGGAGTCGGATATTAATTAATCAATTAATGCGATTATTTGGTTAATTAATGAATTCCGAAATATTCTAATTAATCCACGAGCGTTTTAATTAACGCAACGTTTCTGTTTACTGATGGGTTTAGGAAACCCTACTTCTCTTCTTATCCTATTTAAAGGAGGATAGACGGCCGATATCTATATAAGATATAGAGAGACGCTTTTAGGTTATTCTGACGCACGTAAACCTAGTCGTCGCCGTCCTTAGGAGAGAAAGGAGAGCAACGCGCCGCTAGCACGCCGCCGCAGAGACACGCTCCTTCCCGCCGGCTTGAGAAGCGCGACGTGGAGTTCCGTCCATCCGCGTGGACGAAGTAGAGACGCAGACGCCTTGACGCCTGCGTTCGGAGGACGTCGACGACCACCTGTACGTGCTGCGAGCAACGTACATCACTGCCGCAGAGGAGCATTGCCGGATCAACCTGCGACAGCGAACGGGAGAGAAGATCCGTCCGTGTTTGACAAGCAGTGTTGCACCGTCGTGCAGCGGGACATCGCCGGACTTGCTCCGCGATAAGGTATATCCCGCAAACCTATTTCCGAATACGCTGTTATCGACGAGATCCTGTTATGGGTTGCGTGGATTTTATCACTTCCGCCGCGCATGTTTTCTCCACAAAACCCAACAAGAGATGGGATTTGTCCCTCCTACTGGAGATTGATGTCCTGTCCACTTGATAAATGAGATTGAGAAACGCATGTGCATGCACTTGTGAATCAATATATAATATTAAGGTCACATTATCTCAGACGGTTTGCTCTTGGTTCAAGAAACATGGATTGAACACTGAGAGCATGATGATTCCATGCCTCGAATTCATCATGGATATCAAAGACAAAGGAATTATACAATCACTGCAACACCTTACATAGATTTTAGGTTGAAGTTATTCTCCAACTTTCCATTCATCATGAGAAGAACCAAACTTGTTAAAATAAGGTGTTGAGAGCCCTGGCAAGGTAACTTGGTAAGCCTCAGCTCATTTACATTTTATTTTTAGTCTCTCATTCATAATGTGATGTTTTCATAACGTTCATAATCACAAATTATACATGATTATATATCTCATAAAATATTTTTGAAATAAAAATTTCGAAATGATTTTAATTGTTTTTTTTAATGTGGCATGATAATTCAAAAAATTACATGTGGCACCCTATTATTATTCTTGATTTTAATTTCTTTTCTCTCTTGACCCTCTTCTTTCCTCTTTCTCTTCCTCTTCACAGTCCCATCTAACCTTTTACACCTCCTATGTTGATTCATGATACCTACACTTGAACCAGACATCACCTTAAACCAAATCATCCACTTACTCTAAGTCTAAATTCAATATTTTTATCTATTAAATGTGTAATAGAGATACACAATGTGTTCCATAGGAGCATCATGGAGCATTCAGTCACCTTCTCATGTCACTTCCTTATAGAGTTAGTTACCTTTTCAATTAACACCAAACCTTAGGATTTAACTACCTCAAATGTGTAAAAAGCACGCATGATGTGCTCTGGAAAAGCATATTTTGCAATAGAGATACGACATTATCTTTAAGAAGGTGATGCTCTCATATGTCATGGTACAATTGTGTCACCAACTTCTAGTCCATTGCAAAGGAGCACAAGTAGAGGTGCCACTTAAAATCTGTGGAAAACAAATATGATGGGGAATTCCCCTTCCGTGTAGAGTGGTTTTTCTTATTGATAGGAGGGAATCCCCCTTTCCTATATATAGGATAAGAGGGAAGCATATAAACACAAGACAAACCCTAATGGGCCAAGACACAACTAGGGCCATATTACAAATAGACTAAAACAACTTAAATAAATAAACTAGAACAAATTAAAATAAATAGACTCTCTAATAGGATCCACCAACCTAGGGTGGGCATTTTAGCAATCAAGTGCAAGGTTATAGAATCATCAATGTTTTCATCAAGTCGTAAATTGTAATAGACAAGCATAGTATTTTATAATTGATTTATTCATTGTATAGGGCTTGCTTTTGGGATTGACAAAAAACCTTGCCATGGCTCTCAACACATTATTTTAACAAGTTTGGTTCTTCTCATGTAATTGCACTTGCTTAGTATATTATTCATGTCATATTTGTTAAGGTGCATGTGTAGTAGGTGGACTCAATAGAGTGCTATTAGTTTTATTTAGCCCCTAACTCGACGTTGTTGTTACCAAGCATGAACAAAGCTCCATGCTCACTTTAGCTTAGGTGTCATGGTGCCCAAAGGAAGTGATCCTTAACTAAAGACATACAAATTCACATATATTCATAGGAATCCCAAATACTCATACCTCACAATTAGTATAATGAAATGTATTTTATAATTGATTTATTCATTGTACAGGGCTTACTTTTGGGATTGACAAAAAACCTATGTATATATATAACTATGAATGGGCATTTGACTTGTGTTTATTTGGGAAAAAATCTCTTGATGACTAAAAGCTATAATCAAATTAGAGAAAATACACTTAAATTGGAAAATTAAAGAGTCGTGATGGTTTAACAATTATGGTTCATGTAATACTTGTCAAGACGCGCGACTTGGGGCTGAGGTTTTTTATGCTAGTAAGCATTGACGTACACCATTCCTGATTTGGTAGTTTATGCTTTTATTTGGCATAAACAAGGTCACAATAGTTATATTAGAGTTTTTCATGTTTATCATAGAAATCCTAAGTTGTTTCAGATATGTTATTTTTGCATTTGTATGTTTATTTTGACATAGTAATTTAACTTTGCATTTAGTGGAAGCATGTTTTATTTCACATGATTACAAGTCTACGATATAGTCAATGCCTAGAAATTAAATCTTTATAACGTGGCATATGCTTTATTTCTCAGAGTATGTTTATCGTTTTCACAATAATGCTTATCTCCTAGTGTGGTTTTTCCTGTCCTTAAATTGTGTGCTAATGAAAGTCACAATGTATATTCGATGAAAATGTTATATGACCAACTACAATATTTGTTGTATTACAATTCATATTATAACATGAGTGATAGAAAATTCTTAATAGACACAAAATTTTAAACATGATCTACCTATTGTGGTTCCATTATTTATGACAAGCATTAATCTTCCCTGCAATCTTCACAAATCAACCAATCTCAAGTATTTCAATATAAGAACCTAGTGATGAACCCACTTAGGAAAATTTATCTCTAGTAACAACTTGACCCTAATTCTATCAATTGAAAATTAATCAAATAAATTTTTAAAATCAATAAAACTTACAAAAAGAGGCATGAAACAGCCCACTTGGTATGCCAATCTAGCTTAAAAATCTGATCTGGTCGCGATGGTTGGGTGCCTTGTCATTAAAAAAAGAGGGCCAATGATGCCCCAACCAGCTCCCCACACATGCGTAAGTCTTAGTGAGCAGCCAGGACTGGTAAAATATGCTATAATTATTCCATATAGAAGAGGGGAAGACAGTTGTACTTAGATAAGGAGTACCAAGGATGGAAAATCACTAGCTTTACTGTGTTGAGATGTAACTTAGAGAATGGGGGATTTTTTAGGATGTCTAGGTAGATTGGTTGTTTGTTGTAAATCATGGAACCACACTAGATAAATTTTGTTTAAATTTTTGTGTCTATTAGGAAATTGCTATGACTCATGTGTAGATGTCACATTAATACCATCAAAATTTTAGTTTGTTGGTATGATATTTTCAATGGAAATACAATGAATTTTATTAGCACTCAGTTTTGATGACTTTCACTAACACTCAATTTCAAGACATGAAAAACAAACTAGGAGATAAGCATTGGTGTGAATATGATAAATAAAGAAACACAACATATGCCACGTAAGACGATGATAATCCTAAAAAAGAATTACTTTGTAGGCATTGGCTACAACAAAAGTTTGTATTGTATTAAGTAGAAATTAAACATGTTTATACTAAACACAAAGTTTGACCTACGATAACAAAATAAAAATGCAAATGCAAAAACCAAACAATAGAAAGAACTAAAAAGTAATTTGTGTATCTGAGCATGCAGTGAAACTGCCAAAGCAACACAACAGTCCCTCAATTATAGAATGGGTCAAAAGTACTATGGCTTGACGTCGTCTCCATGAGGAATTCAATGCATATCAAACCTTAATCTATTCATTTACTTTATTATTTAAATATTAAAAGGATAGACTTATCAATTACTCAAATCATTCCTCTTTGTCTTATCTCCAGAAAAAAAAGAATTAAAGTCTCTAAAACTTTTAAATTACCAAAGCAACACAACAATCACCCATAACAAGACGGGTCAAAAGTAGTATGAGCTTAAGGTCATCTTTAGAAGGAATCAATGCATATCAAAATTTACACTATTGATTATTTAATGATTGAAAAGTTTACATAAGTATTTAATGGAGATCCTAATGAATAAAATCTAAGACTAACTATCTAGATCTAAACTAATATATAACTAACTAATCAAAAGGAATAAATATTCATCAAAAGATTTCATTCATCAAGTCTGCTTTTGACAAAAGCCTTGCGAAGACTATATATAGGTGTTTAAACCCAACTCACTACACAACTAGCCAATGTGGGACTAAACCACAAGCTTTACAAGACAAACGGGGAAAATATCAAATAACCCCTAAAAGATAAGGAAATTGATAAACATTATAAAATGACAAAAAAGACCATTTAAAAGGCTGCTCTCGTCCTACATCAATATTACTATTAGATCACTTTCAACTTGCATTCAGGAGACAAAAGCACTTGATGCCATATAACATTCAACTTATATGATAAACTAATCAGTTATGTGAAATCATTACTCTTTGTCTTATACCCAAAACAAGAATTAAATTCTTTGAACTTTTGATCTCAAACTTATCAAGAGTTTCCCTAAATCTCTTCAAGGAAATATGAATTACATCAAGTTAAAACATGGACATAAATTGTGACTAACTTCTATTCATTTAGGTACAATCCTCTAGACTAGTATATTCTAAAAATTTGAATTAATAGAAATATATATTTGTGGCCAAGATTTTCATAAGCAAACAAAAAAAATTTAGAGAGACAAAGAAGAAAATTACTATTAGAAGTGATTCATCATGTGAGGTGTAGATGCCATTTAGGCACCAAGTACAACAAGAATTATGTTAGATTCACACATAGACGTGCAAATCATGTTCACAACAAAACACATGGTTAAAAGGAGAATAAAAAAAAGAAGAAAGAGAAAAAAGCAAAACACTATACTTGTAAAGAGAGATTCTCTACAACAAAGTTGCAAGGGGTAAGTCTCCTCTGCCAGGAGAAGGTGGATTCTCCTCTTCTTCTTCCTTCTAGACCTTAGGGTGCAGAATTGCCTCTTTATTCATTTCTGGCTCTTCTTCTAAAATTAGAAGTTGAAAATCAAAATATCTCCCCCAATAACCGTTCTCCATGAATTTATATTTCTACGGTCATGTAGGCACGACGTCTCCTTGAGTGACACATTGTTGCTTGAGTGGTCTGCTATATTTTTCAAGTGTAACCGCCTGACATGATGCATTGTGTACACAAGTGCATAGAGCAGTTACTGGTGAATGAGCACAACGTGTTTTTGAGCGGGCACAACATGCCTTTTTAAGGTCGAATTGGCTAATTTGTGTTGTGACATGACAAGGGCCAATTTAGTGTGAACCCTTTGTGATGTTACATGACATGTCGTTAACTGGACACACATTGTCTCTTGTTGTGAAGGCATTTGCTTGCTTTTGGATGATGACACAACATGTCTAAGACATGACATGCTGTGTTTGACATGAAAACAACTAAATTTGTCATCCTGAAAACCTACATAAAAATGCATCAAATTACTTTAGATGACAACTTAAGAGATAAAATGACTAAAATGCATTTACAAGTACTATATTTAGCCAAAAGCAAGAACTTGAAGTGATAAAAAAGCAGTAATCATTGGCATAGAGGCTAATGGATGGCCTTAGGGTATGGATTTTGTTCCCAATGGTCATTATCTAGAATCAACCATAGCATTTTGAACATACTCCAAGGCATTATCAGATTGAAGAACTTTAATATTGCAATCAAATTGAACTTTTATTTCTTGATGAAAATGCTTGACAATGGATAACATAGACTCTCGATTTTTCAACAAATAAATCCATGTCATACGCGAAAAATCATCCATAAAGGAAATAAAATAACGAAAACCATTATAGCTATGGTCTTTTACAAGACCCCGAACATCACTGTGGACCAACTCAAAAGGATAAGATGCCCATTTATTAACACGACCAGGATAAGACATTCAATGATGTTTCCCCAGTTAACAGGACTGACACTCTAGAAATGACACTTGAGACAACTTCATTTCTGACTTCCTCAGGCTCTCTAATGAAGGATGTCCATATCTGTAGTGCCACAGTTGGAGTAGGAGCAGATACTTGGCGAGGCAGACTGTCATCGTGGAAAAGGTAGAGATCACCTTTCCTAGGCCCCCCATCAGTCGTCCTCATACTCTTGAGATTCTGTAATACAAAACAAGAAGGTCCAAAAGTTACCGTAAATTTCACAGTATCAATCAATTTATCAATAGAGAGAAGATTCATAGTTATCCAGGCTCCCACTTGGGCTCCACATGGGCTCGCCTAGGCCACCTAGGCTCTAGGTGGTCCGCCTTAAACTGGACGCCTAGGCTTTTAGGTATCTAAAGTGGATGCCTAAGGTCTTTTAGGCCCAAATTAAGACACTTGAAGACAAAATTAGCATAGATTAGGTCAAAATTTGGTCAAATTAGAGCATATTTATTTATTTTGGGGAAGAAATAGATCTAATATAGGCCAAATCCGATCTAATTATGGAAGATTAGGTCTGATTTGGGGGGAATAGGTCTGATTTGGGGGGAATAGGTCTAATTTGTGGGATTAGATTTGATTTTGCTAAATTCGGGCTCGCTTAGGTCAATGTAGGACAAACTAGGGGAATTTACCTCTGATTAGGTCATGTTATGCCAAAACCGGTCTGGCTTTGGATAAATTAGGTAAGAGTGAGTTAAATTAGGTCCAATTTAGATCATGTTAGGTCAAATTAAGGCCTTATAGGTCTATCTTAGGTCATGACAGGTGTGATGTAGGTGACGTTATGATTACATATTTGAATATAACTAAATATACATACAAAATCATTTATATGCATGTAAAATATAAACAATTATGAAGAACGCCTAGAAATGCCTAGGCGCCTTGGCATCCTAGGCTCCCCCTCAGTGAGAAGGATCACCTAACCGCTTAGACAAGTATGAGAAGATTAAAGGGAAATGCAGGCACATAATGTACAGATATATAAGATCAATTTTAGGAGTCAGAGAAATTGATCCTGTAACGCCTGGGCCCACTGCCCAAGGCTCTAGTATAGTTTCACGAATGACGACTGTCCCCACAGACCACCACTAGCCTTAACTGCGCACTTTGTCCTCACTCACGCGCATGCCAGGATCAACTTCCCGACAGGTCACCCATCCCAATACTACTCCAAGATGAGCATGCTTAACTATGGAGTTCTTAGATATGGGCTCCCAGATAAGGAGGTGCACCTTGGTGATATGGGTAGTCCAATCATTCCTTTTAAGATCAACTTATCTGAGGCCTCAAATCCTAGGATGTTACAATCTTCCCCACTTAGACGCTTAACGTCCTCGTCAAGGCTCAACTATAAGGCCTCATAATCTCTTCCCCATTTCAGTGCAGACCCATAATGGCCCATGGACACCCAGCTCCCGATCACGGAATACCAGCGCAAGGGTGGCTACGTAAACTATGGACAACCCTTTCCTACATGCCTGGACCGCACGGCTCAAGACTGGCATGCCATGCCCATGTGGGGTCCACCTACTGGAGGGGAATTGGCTCTGATACCATTTGTAACGCCTGAGCCCACTACCCAAGGCTCTAGTAGAGTTTCAGGAATGACGACTGTCCCCACAGACCACCACTAGCCTTAACTGCGCGCTTTATCCTCACTCACGCGGATGCCAGGATCAACTTCCCGACAGGTCACCCATCCCAGTACTACTCCAAGCTGAGCACGCTTAACTATGGAGTTCTTAGAGATGGGCTCCCAGAAAAGGAGGTGCACCTTGGTGTTATGGGTAGTCCAATCATTCTTTTTAAGATCAACTTATCTGAGGCCTCAAATCCTGGGATGTTACAGATCCACTGACTAACACTCTCCTCACTGAACCATCTGCTATTGTTATAGATTTGTGAGGAAAATGTGAGTCAATAGAATGAAGTACTCTCCTCATACCAGTCATATGTTGTGACGCTCTAGACCCATGATGAAGTAGAACCAGAAGCTAATAAAGAGGCAGCCTGATTACCAGTGGTGGATGCCAAGTTGGCTAAAGACGATGAACCCAAACTCAGATGTTGGGTAGCCAGAATAAATCTATCATATTCCTCCTTGGTGAGTGTGATGCCAGAAGAACCAGATCTCAAAGTAGGAGGCTGAGTATACTCAGTAGTGGTAGCATAGTTTGCTGCTCCCACAGGTGGTGCATCAGGTCTACCATGCTTCTTCCAACACTTCTCAACTGTGTGTCCAGGTTTGTCACAGAAAGTGCACTTAGGGTGAGTGTCAAAATTTTCCTATAAAATCCTTGAGTAAGCCTCTTCCAAGCTGGGAAGTTTGTCAGCAGCTAGGATGACGCTATGGGCTGAACTGCACGATGAACTCAGACCAGATAAAAACTGTGTTGTAATCAAGTCATCTCTGTCATTGCATGATAGAAGCTCAAATCTTATACAATACCTTGGATCACTCCAAAGTATTCTTCTAAAGGTTTGTCTCCTTGTCATTCTGCAAAGAGGCAGTCATATATCATGAACTGACGAAGAGCATTCTTCTCTTGAGAAAAATGTTTCTTTACTACATCCTAGATCTCTTTGGTAGTAGTTTAGAACATGAACCTCGAGGCAATCCCAGGATCCATGATCCCCCACAGCCATGTCTTCACCAGACTATTATGACACTTCCATTTAACATAACCTTTGTCGGTAGACGTAGGAGAATCAGAATCAACGTGTCTTGCCTTGTCACGTGATTCCAACACTGTATGGACAACATTCATCCATAAGAGATAATTCTTCTCGTTCATCTTGATGGAGAGGATAGGTGACATCTCACTATAGATGGTAGATGCCTTGGTGTCCTCCATGATTTAACGAGAAGAAGAGTGATAGATTGATACGTGTCACGGGAAGATTTGAGTGACGGAGAGATACACATCACGTCAACGAATCAGATGTGTATCTGACGCATCCACAACCCTCAACGGAAGTTCCCTAATCACACATCGAGGATATGTGATTAGGAATTTCCTACGTAACGATGGACCCTTCGATTTGGGATTTAGAAATCTATTGGATCAACCAAAGTACCCGACGATTCGGAGGGAGAGAGGGGTTGTGGCTGTTGTGCCTGCTCCAGGCAGCGGTTGTCCTTCCCTGGGCCGGCTGGCACTGGTTGGTCAGTGGCTACTGGTGTCGACTACTCCCTCTGTAGCCGTTGTTGGCCGACGGCTGGCTGGCCAGTGGCTGCTGGTGTCGGCTGCTCCCGCTGTAGCCGTTGTTGGCCGGTAGCTGTTGGCTTCCCTGGGGCACTAGCCGGTGACTAGTGGTTGCTGACGGCAACTACGTTAGGGTAGGGTTAGAATACCTTCTCTGGTACCATCTTATCAGAGGTGCCGCAATGTTGTGTGCAATGCAGCGTTAGGAAAGGCAATAAGCCTTCTCCCCTTTTTATTAATAAGAGAGGTCCAGACTATATGAAATATATTAACAACTATCAACGATCGAAGTTACTCTAGATGGCTCCGATGATGTCTACCTTATTGTCGGGGTCGAGACAATTCCCACCGGTTGGTAGTTACCCGACTCACTGGAGCACAATCAACAAAGGTTGCTTCTGAGTTCCTCAAGATCATGCGGAGGTACATGAGAAATAGGGGTAAAATAGGGGAACATGGAGATCGACACGGACAGACCACAAAAACTTGAAAGATGAAAGGTAGGAGGCACTAGATGAGCTGCCCAGTCAAAATCTAAGGGCCCGTATGAGACCCAAATCCAACACGTGTGAGATAGCGAAAACATTAGGGTACTAGATAATATAGACCGCGTGACATATAAAACCACAGAAAAACTAAGAAATAAACCGATGTGACAATATGATTGACAAAACTTTCCAAAATTGATAGTATTAACCCATTTAAATTACATTTTAGGGCCATTTTATCATATTTTAATTCTTTGAGGGCTTAAATAAAACTCAAATAGTATCAAATATGACACATACTAAATGAGACCCAAGGAGTAAGATTTTGAACTTTTAATTTTTCAAGGGCTTAAATTAAACTCAAATAGTATCAAATTTGACACATACTAAATGAAACCCAAGGAGTAAGATTTTGAACTTGGATTTGGGTTTTGAAGCTCCCTTTTATGATTTCTAATACAATTAGGGTTTAGACTCTTTACTTTTATATATATTATAATATTACATCATTTTCATCAATATTTGGTCAACTTTGAGGAACCTATATCACTAGCCTTTTAATTATGAAATAGGGTAACATCCTAGATTTCAGTTCGTTACAGATACTCAACTTCTACAATGACTACAACATTACCCTACATTACCCTACCTTGACTCTGAAGATTTGGGACAACATTACCAGATGCCATGCCTACCTACATGCGTCCTATCGTGAGATCACAACAACCACCATCGCCATATCACCAGATACCATTCTATTTTGAGCCAGACTTGTCGTTCCATCATCAATATGGTGGCAATTACATGGACTTCTAGCATCCCCTAATGTCGGAAGTTTAGGATTGTTCAAGGATGAGAAAAACCCTAAGCTTGGGGTGGTAGATTATGCGCTTCTTATCCATTTTGTTTGCTTTTGCATGCATGGACTATCATTTTCACAATTTTTTTTGTTGTATTGACCCTCAATGCTTACTACTTTCTAGAGCATGCTTTACTACTTAGTATGAACTCTGCATATTTTTTAGCTCAATTATTAGGATTTATTATGATTTGATCTCTGAGCCTCTGACGAATTTTTTCTATCTTTCATGATATTATTTGGTTGTCCCAAGATTTTGGTTCTTTCTTATTTCTCAAACTCGATTCAATTGATCGTGATCCTTCTTGAGCTTCATGGTTATGTTTGTCAAGTGATTCTATGGTTTGTGGTCTTTATCTGTTAGGGTTTAGAGTCTCTTGTTAGCTTGTCTTAACTCTACATGGATTTGTGTGGTTGTTTGAACCGATGTTTGATTTATCTCCAATTGATTTTTTTGTGCATTCGTCTAAACTCTTAAGGATTCTCAGACTACACGCCTCTATTATGGATGATAAATTCTTATGTTAACCTCCAAATTATCTAATTTTAGGACTATTACAAACACTTTCTTCAAAAAATCATAGTTCTTGTAGTTAGTTGTTATTTTTCATTAATAAACATTTAATTATCATTTTCTGAGTGACATCTTTCAATCTTCATTGTAAATTGCTACCTTCTTATTCACTATGTCGGTGAATTTAATATCATTGTTAACTAATTTTAGTTCATCGTTCCTACTAATTTGAAATTCTATCTCCTTTAGTTTTTCTATTGACATCTTTTATTCTAGTAGTATAAAGAATTGATATCTTGTTATTTTTCACACATTTATTTTGGTATTGTGGTGGCTCTTTAGCCTCTATTATCATTATTAAGTTTCAAAATTAATATCTATTTCCTATTGTTGTGCTTTTATCTACCTATTTTTGTTATACACACATTCATATACTTAACACATAAATTTATATATGTAAATACATGTATAAATTATTTTTTATGACCACCTCATACATATTAGTCCTTTTGATTTGTTTTATTTATATATATTTTTGAATGAATTAAAGCTAAACTCATTTTTTGGGAAAATCTAGGGTGATGCTCGACGGGTATATGATTGTGACATTGATACGGGTATGTTTTGTGCCTGATAGTATCACCCAAAAACTCATTAGAGTTTTTTAGGTATCCCTAGGAGACTAATGGAATTTTACCAGGAGCAGGGTTGGTTCAGGCATGCTATGAGGAGGTTGACTCACTACTTTTGGCCAACTGGCTCAAACTACAACGACCTTTGCTCGCATGTAGCTAATCGAGGATTTCTAAGGTCATTAAAGTATTTTCTATTTACTTATTCTAGTTTTTGATTTGTGGTAGTTGCAAAATTCTTGATAAGGTTTGTCTAAATTCTAGAGGATGATTACTCGCTTACTTTATCACTTCTCATGATTCTTTTTGGTGACCCATGCACGGTTCTTATCTTGACAAGTTTTCTTTTGGTTTGCAATGATCTTAGATGTTGTGTGATCTTTCATTGGCAAGTTTCAATATGTGTAGTTGATTTTTGTTGTGGAGCAAGTTGTTATGGGTGATTTGCGGCCTAATATTGACTTTATAAACCTTGTTTGCCATATTATTTTTCATTATTCTTTGTTTCTCATTGAGTTGAGTCTTGCTTAGGGAAAAAATGATAGTTGATAACACCTAACTTTGATATTATTTCTAAATATTTTCCTCGAATATCTCAAAATGGTTAAAAGTGCTTAACCAACACAATTTCCAATGATAGTTCACATGGAAGAAGTAAACATCATGCTTGTTTATTACAATTTATGACTCGATGAAAGCATTGATGATTCTATAACCTTGCACTTGATTGCTAAAATGCCCACCTTCCCTAGGTTGGTATATTTACTTAAGTTGTTTTAGTCTATTTGTAATTTGGCCGTAGTTGTGTCTTGGACCATTAGGGTTTGTCTTGTGTCTGTATGCTTCCCCCTTATCCTATATATAGGAAAGGGGGCTCCCTCCCATCAATAAGAATGACCACTCTGCACGGAAGGGGAATTCCCCATCATATATGTTTTCCACAGATTTTAAGTGGCACCTCCACTTGTGCTCCTTTGTAAGGGACTACAAGTTGGTGACAAAATTGTACCATGACATATGAGAGCATCATCTTCTGAAAGATAATGTTGTATCTCTATTGCAAAATATGCTTTTCCAGAGCACATCATGCATGCATTTTACGCATTTGAGGTAGTTAAATCCTGAGGTTTGGTGTTAATTGAAAAGGTAACTAACTCTATAAGGAAGTGGCATGAGAATGTGACTGAATGCTCCATGATGCTCCTATGGCACACATTGTGTATCTCCATTACACATTTAATAGAGAAGAATATTGAATTTATACTTGGTGTAAGTGGATGATTTGGTGTAAAAGGTTAGATGGGACCGTGAAGAGGAAGAGAAAGAGGAAAGAAGAGGGACCAGAAAGAAAAGAAATTAAAATCAAGAATAATATTAGGATGCCACATGTAATTTTTTGAATTATCATTTCAAAATCATTATTTCAAAAATCTTTTACAAGATATATAATCACGTATAATTTGTAATTATGAATGTTATGAAAATGTCACATTATGAATGAGAGACTAAAAATAAAATGTACATGAGCCAAGGCTTACCAAGTTACCTTGTCATGGCTCTCAACACTTTATTTTAACAAGTTTGGTTCTTCTTGTGTAATTGTTCATGCTTAGTATCTTATTCATGTCATGTTTGTTAAGGTACATGTGTACGATGTAGACTCAATAGAGTGCTATTAGTTTTATTTAGCCCTAACTCAACGTTGTTGTTACCAAGCGTGAACAAAGCTCCATGCTCACTTTAGCCTAGGTGTTATGGTGCCCAAAGGAAGTGATCCTTAACTAAAGACATATCAATTCACATATCGTAGGAACCCCAAATACTCATACCTCACAATCAACATGAATGAAATGTATTTTATAATTGATTTATTCATTGTATAGGGCTTACTTTTGGGATTGATGAGAAACCTTGCCCTAGGTCTCAACACCTTATTTTAACAAGTTTGGTTCTTCTCATGTAATTGTTCTTGCTTAGTATCTTATTCATGTCATATTTGTTAAGGTACATGTGTAGGAGGTATTTTATAATTGATTTATTCATTGTATAGGGTTTACTTTTGGGATTGACAAAAACCTATGTATATTTGTATAACTATGAATAGGCATTTGACTTGTTTATTTGGGAAAAATTCTCTTGATGACTAAAAGCTATAATCAAATTAGAGAAAACACACTTAAATTGGAAAATTAAAGAGTTGTGATGGTTTAACAATTATGGTTCATGTAATACTTGTCAAGACAAGCGACTTGGGACCGAGGCTTTTTATGCTAGTAAGCATTGACGTACACCATTCTTGATTTGCTAATTTTGGCGTAAATGAGGTCACAATAGTTATATTGGAGCTGGCCATGTTTATCATAGGAATCCTAAGTTGTTTCAGATGTCTTATTTTTGCATTTGTATGTTTATTTTGACATTGTAATTTAACTTTGCATTTAGTGGAAGCATGTTTTATTTCACCTGATTTCAAGTCTATGGTGTAGTCAATGCCTAGAAATTGAATCTTTATAACGTGGCATATGATTTATTTCTCATAATATGTTTATCATTGTCACAGCAATGCTTATCTCCTAGTGTGGTTTGCCATGTCCTTAAATTGTGTGTTAATGAAAGTCACAATGTATATTCGATGAAAATGTTATACAACCAACTACAATTTTTGTTGTATTACAATTCATATCAGAACATGAGTGATAGAAAATTCTTAATAGGCATAAAATTTTAAACACGATTTATCTATTGTGGTTCCATTATTTATGACAAGAATTAATCTTCCCCACAACCATCACAAATCAACCAATCACAAGTATTTCAATACAAGAACCTAGTGATGAACCCACTTAGGAAAATTGATCTCTAGTAACAACTTGACCCTAATTTTAGAGGCATGAAATAGCCCACTTGGTATGCCAATCTAGCTTTAAAATGTGATATGGTCGCAATGGTTGGGTGCCTTGTCATTAAAAAAAGAGGGCCAATGATGCCCCTACGTAGGCGTAAGTCTTAGTGAGTAGCCGGGACTGGTAACATATGCTATAATTATTCGTTATAGAAGAGGGGAAGATAATTGTAATTAGATAAGGAGTACCTAGAATGGAAAATCACTAGGTTTACTGTGTTGAGATGTAACTTAGAGAATGGGGAATTTTTTAGGATGTCTGGGTAGATTGGTTGTTTGTTGTAAATAATGGAACCACACTAGATAAATTTTGTTTAAATTTTTGTGTCTATTAGGAAATTGCTATGACTCATGTGTAGATGTTTTTGGTATGTATTCCCATAGAGCAAGTCATATGATGATTGTAATGGGATACTTTGTAAATGATTTGAATAATAATAAAGGCAATTTTCGATATATATGTTTAAATTGTTTCTGAGATGATAGTGTAACATGATAGATGTCTAAAGAATGATTTTACTCAATGAAGTATGCTTTTATATTAAGGACCTAAACGATGAGATCATGCGGATGTCAAGAGTATACATTCTTGTTTGGTTCCTAGTCGGTTGTAATTGTGGAAATAACCATAGACATCAATAACACTAAAGACTAGATTGTGTGTTGGTTGATGACATAATCTCATTAGTCATGATATAATGATATCAAACCAAGCACATAGGTACTTGTTAGAGAACAAGGTACCGGAAAGACCCACCGTGAGAGTGACACATGGAACCATGACTTGGTAATCATAGTCAGCTCTCACAGTGATGGTGGTGAGTGTGATTCCTAGACCTAAAATCACTACACTCAACACATGTTGTTGGGTACACTTTGACATCATCAAATGCAGTCCTGAAACATGGGTTGTTATAAAGGTGATGATTGGGTGGCTTTAACACATGGGGCTGTTGAGGGGTGAGTGATAGATATGGGATTTGTCCCTCCTGAGGGAGTTTGATGTCCTTGACCACTTGATGAGTAGGATTGAGAAAGGCATGCGCATGCACGTGTGAATCAATATGTGATATTGATGTCACACACATCTCACCCAGTCTGCTCTGAGATCAAGGAAATGAATGAACAATGACATGATGATTGTTCCATGCCTCGATTTCATTCAGGATATCAATGACAAAGGAATTATACATTCACTATAACACCATTCATGGATTGTAGGATTGAAAGTTGTTCTCCAACTTTCCATTTCACTTGGGTAGCACTGATGTGTGACTAGGCACCGCTCTTTGCTTGTGAAGTCATAAGTGTTATGGACTTTCACTGCCAACATGAAATGGACCTGCAGGGTCACACACATAGGATTTAACCTGTAATAGGAGTTTGTCCACAAACATGTTTAGATTGATTACTAAAGAAGTTTAGTAGTTCAATTAAACATTCAATCAATTGATAGCTCAGTATCATAGTATTCAAGGTGTTGGACTGATTGATTAGAGTATCAGATTGATTGAAACTGCGATTGACTAATTCTGCACAATCTGCACTCCCAACCGATTGACTCATATGATGAACCGATCGGCTGAGCTTGGTGAACCGATCAGTTCAACTGGTGAGTCGATCGGCTCATGGACAGGGTGAAGCGATTCGTTCAAGTGTTGAAACGATCAGTTCAAGTCCAACCGAGCAAGTTGGGAAAGTAAGATTCATGAGAAATTTCCTTTCATTTCACTTGCCCAATTTGATTGGAACAAGGATTGGTATTTGATACCAATTCGAAACAAAAGAAGAAAAGTCAATCGGGAACTGATCAGGACCACGAACCGACCGGTTCAGAAATGAACCGACCGTTTCATGGGTCCCAACCGATCGGTTGAGGTGTCAACTGACCATCTCAGATCCCCAACTGACCATTTCAGTTGTGAAACGATCGGTTCAGGTTACGCAGTTGGTTGTTTTTGTGGAAAATCCCGAACCCTTCTACTCTTGCTTTAGTCCCATATTGCCCAGGATAGAGAACCCTATCCCATGACCCTCCTATATATAGGGGTATTGGGGGCTTCTCCAAGTACAACTCAGTGCAACCAGTTGCTCTGTGAAGTTGTCGTTCTCTCTGGTTTTGGTAACCGAGAGAGCCCGAGCAAGTGCTACCCGATAAGGGAGGCACATCAAGGGAAAGACAACTGCAGAAAGTGACTGGTGGTAGGAGAGTGTGTTGGCGACTAGTACGTCGACAGGAGGGTGCGACTCCTTCCAATTCCTTGTGGGACAAGGAGATCGGAGTTCCAGGCAGTCCGTGTGGATGACTGTAGAGGCGGGAGACCTCTGTCGCTCGGAGGACAACTATCAATCCCGACAGTGCCGGTGAGACCAGGAGTCTTCAGTCCCAGTGTGACCAGGAGCTGCACAGACACCGTCCTAGACCAGAGGTGAAGACCGTGCAAGGCATGAGTCACTATCGCCGAGCAAGCCTCGGGACAAGGTATGCATCCACAAACCATCTTTCCTATTGTATAGACGTTGACACGATTCCTTTTGTTCTAGGTTTGAGGGAGAAATTTTTTGTTTCTGCTGCTTCTCTACCTCCCATAAAACCCAATAGTGGTATCAGAGCCACGTCAACTGCTCTATATTTTAGGATTATCGATATGATCGATTTTAGTTTGTCGCCTTTATTTATTGCATACGATGTGAATAAAATTGGCTTTATGCATGTCCAATCAACAAATCCCAAATATACATATATGATATGTAATATTAATGCACTCGATATGCGTCGCCCTTAAACGAGTTTTGTGGTGGATGTGTAGCATGGTTATGGCCTATAAACCCTATATATGTGTGTGGTTGTATGTGGTTTCTAGCATCTCAGTCTACGCACTGATTCCCTTTCTCTCATTCCTGATGTAACTCGAAATAATTCGAGATTTCTTTTCCTACCTTTGCTCCCCCCGAATGTAACTCAGGGTTTCACAATTCAATTGTAAATAGGATAGATTTTATTTCCTATTATGTCAAAGAACGGCGGACGACCTGACGATGACTGAGATGATCGATTCAAGGTGTGAACCGATCGGTTGGTGTTCCAGACGACCGGCTCGAGGAGTGAGATGAGTGACCTGAGGAGATGCACGATGACCAATGAACTGATCGGCTGGAGGCGCCAGTCGATCGAATGGAGGTGCCAGTCAATCGGATGGAGGCACCAGTCGATCGGCTGGTGGCACCTGAACAACCAACTTGATGGAGAGTCGATCATTCATGGAGATGAGATGATCAAACCCAGAAAGGCAGGCACAGATTTCATCTTGTACAGGTTGCATGTGATGTAGACCTAGATGACCGTGATTCCTCTTGGCTCAAGGAATCACAATAGGATGGCCATAATCATTACTTTTATCGTTTTGCATGTTTTCTGTGGGATATAGCATGTATATGATATGTACTATATATTATGGTGATTGGATATGTATATGTATATAAAAACCAAATCCTCATTAAATATTAAAGTTTTAGATGCCTTCCAAATGTGACTCATGTGAAAAGCTTGATCGACCAAGTGTAGGCACACCCAAGTGTGGTGCACCATCTATCTCGTGGAAGCATGAAGGATGAATGTGTGGGTCTGCCCAAGCAGGGTGCATGTTCATCGTGTTGGCTTTGGGTCGGACTTAATAAGGTGACCTACATAGGATCTAGCACCTTGAGGCATGGAGATGATCATGGCAAGGAGTTGCATATGACATCTTTCAAGAGTTGCATATGATGCAATTGGCAAGAGTTGCCTACTTGGAAGATCTGAGTTGTGGGTGACAGCCCAAGCTGGTCCATGGCTCAGAGGATTTCAGGATCTTGACCCACTAGAAGATTGTGCGCTGCAATCTTCCGAATTGATGGTGAGGGCTGTCAATTTGAGTCAAAATAGTGGGAGTGGTAATTAATTAAAGGCCTAATTAACTATCGTCAAAATTTTATTCAAATCAAATCAAAAGTAGTTTTGATAAATGCATTTTTTCTCTTGTAGAATGGCAAAAGAATCATCTTTTAAAATGGGAAAATTAATTGAGAACAAATTCCATAACTGGTTGAGGACTATGAGAAGTGTTCTGCACAATCCAGATATACTAGGAGCCTTTGAATCCACTCTATGTACGCTTAATGCGTTAGTGAAGAAGAAAGAAAGTTCATTGATAGAGATCAATGGAATGAAAGGTAAGGGAGAGAAGGGTTCTCTCGCCAAACCAATTTCTTCTACATGGAGAGGATGGAAAGAAAGATGGAAGAAGAAGTCACAGATAGAGATCTCTACTTCTGGTGTAAACATGATAGAGATTAACTTTACTACTTCTTCGTCATGGGTACTTGATACCGGATGCGGATCTCACATTTGTTCAAATGTGAAGGATCTTAAGAGAAGTAGGCCTTTGGGGAAAGGCAAGGTTGAACTATGTATTGCCAATGGGGCAAGAGTTTCCGCTAGTGTCGTAGGAACCTATGAGTTAACTCTACCAAGTGGGCTAATAATAGAGTTGAAGAACTGCTATTATGTACCTGCCATAAATAGGAATATCATTTCCGTCTCTTGTTTGGACAAGGATGGATTTGAATTTCTTATTAAGAATGGAAATTGTTCCATTTCTAAAGATGGGATCTTTTATGGCAGTGCCCCAATGTCTTATGGTCTATACTTGATAGATCTAGAGAAAATTGTATACAACGTAAACACCAAAAGGCAAAAACTCAACAACTCAAACGAAACGTATCTTTGGCATTGTCGTCTAGGGCACATAAATGAGAAGCGCATTTCTAGACTCCATAAAGATGGTTATCTAGACTCTTTTGATTATGAATCAATAGAGACATGTGAATCTTGTTTGTTGGGCAAGATGACCAAGACTCCCTTTTCAGGTAAAGGTGAGAGATCTAGTGATATACACTACAAAAAAATGATGAATTAGCTACATTTAATTTTATTACATATACAATATATATAGTTAAAAATACTATTCTTTACAAATTATAATTATATAACAAATAAAAATGTAGCTAAATGCATGAATATAGTTTGATATACTATTTTCACAATTCGAAACAACAAAAATCACCCCATCTCCCCCATCGCTCACCCGCACGCTGTCAAAATGCTTCAGCGCGCTCTGATGTTTCCGCCCAACTTCAAACTCGTCTCTTCCCACACACATTTTCGCCCTCTCCCTCTGGGTAGTCGTCTCTCTCCATCCCTAAGCATATCACCCTCTTCTCCTCCTCCCCCAAATGGCGGTCTCTTCTCTCCCTCAACTGTCGCTGCTCTACTTTGGGCATAATCCCTCTTCTCCTTTCCCCACACCCCGATCAGGAAGTGCCATGTTCTATGCTGGAGCCCTCAGAGGGACAGACGACCGTCTCCTACTGCAGGACCAGTTGCAATGTGATGCTAGCGGAAGGAAGATTTGGATTTGGATAGACAGTTCTCGGACGGTGAGCCATTGGAGGGAGGACTCATGGTGGAACCCAAGTCTTACACGAGGCAAGGGAGGAGGCGACACAGGCGTCAGTCTATTCAAATTAGGTCATTCCCTGGTTGTGGTAAAAGATATGTAACATGCCGCCTACTGGCCCTTCAACACTGCTCTTTCCGTGGCTTTAGAACTCAGATACTCTTCAGTCTATAAGAATGTATGGTTTGTTGTTTCATCTTGGGTTTCCTGCCATCTTCATTTATATTTGATTGCCTAGTGGAGTTTATTGCAGCTTTGGGTTTTGAGGTGGTTTGAAAGATCTACAGCAATCCATGGCCCTCTACTTTGGCCTGAATATACTTTGCAATTTACCCCTTCTTTTCATTCTAGTAGAGAACCATCTAATCTTGTATTGTTCAGCATTGTAGCAATGTCGGAGATGATTTTGGCATTGGCAGTGAAGCAGGACAAGAGAGCCAATAATACTAGAAAGAAGTTACTGGTGCTTGTTCATGTGAAGGAGTAAGAGACTTGGTTCTATTGTTGTTGCCAAGAGGAAAGTATTTGATATGCAGGTTTGGAGGGACATCAATACCACTAAAGCTTATTGTACCTATTGCTAATAACACCATGGAAGATGGGGAGTCATGAGAGACACAATCAAAAGGCTACTTGACGAAATATTTGGATCATGGTGAGTTGCTTGCTACCTTATTCCTTCCCTATTGTGTTCAACGAATTTATATTTCTACTGGAAAAGCTACTGCTATGGGATGAGATTGGATGAACTATATGTTTTCAACTTATGTATGCTAGTTCGTCCAATTAAGAAATTGTTGAGCTAAATGCTAGGTTCAATTGATTAGTTAGTATTATATCTCAACAAATCCTCTTACTAGTTACAATATATATACCAACACAGTGATAGTTTTTGCCCTCTATAAATCCAATTAATAGATTTACATTACGTGGGTGCATGTTTTTGGAGCCATATGAACTCCCAATGCAGATGGGTCCATCAAATTTTAGCTCTTGGAATTAATATTGACGAGCTGAATAAATAGAAGCCTCCAATTCCATTCTTATTATAAATTCAACAGCTGATTGACATGAATAAAAACATGATCAACAGAACAAGTTATTAGCCATGGACTGAGCAAATACTCCCAACAAAAGAGAAACATTTATGTATGGTCATCCTCAAACCCACCGAAAATGACTAGTACCCTGCAACTCTAGAACATAATGAATCCTTGTAGATACTAAACAAGTGACTAAACTGAAGCCAAAATAGTCAAAGCTAAAATCACATTCAAGGCTTTTCCATTCTCTAAACTTGTTAATGGTCTAAGGAGAATCCCTAGGTTTACCACATAAGACTTGTTCCATTCTCTACACTTGTTGAAGTTAAACAGAATTTCAAACTCAAATGTTCAGTCCAAGTTTATAGTGTGCAAGCTTGTGATCCAAATTCCAAAAGATTTTGCTGTCCTCTAGAGTACTAAAAATGAACAGACTAACAAACTCTTTGACCAAGCAAAATCTATTGTTAATTGGTTGAGAGATAACCATTTCGTGGCACATCAAACTCCTTTGCCAAGCGCAACCGTGAAGGGAAACTCATTATTTCTTAGGTTGTGCTTCTACTAAGCTAATTCGAACAAAGTGTCGAATATGGGAATGATGCATTAAGACCTTCAATGCAGGCACAACCAATATCTTCAACATCAGATATTTGAGTTTGAATTATATGAACATAGCATTTGAACGGCTTAAAGTGTAAGACAAACAAGTTGAACCCATTTTTTAGTTTGACGATGCTGGTCTCGTTTGTTCTCACTGTTGATATTCCCACTTGAGAAATTCAGAGTTGTACAACTCGTGAGAATGTTGTTTGAATGTTGCATTTCATGTTAGGTTCTACATTCAACTAGTAAATTACATAGTTTTATTAGTTATATATACATAGTTTCCTTTCTGTCTTGCTTTATTGTCAGCTGGTTGTTGTAGTTAATCGTGCAACTTTCTCACTTCTTGAGCCACATAGTACTCATCTTACTATTGATGAAGTTTTGTTGCTGGAATGTAGCTGAGTATTGATGACTTTGTGGCACATGTTTCAGTGAATTGTCTTGCTAAATGGGCATACAACTGTTGAAGATGTGCATGTCACAGTGAATTGCACATGTTTCTCTTTTTTACCAAACTGGAAGAAGGTCATAAGCTATCACTAAGCCAATTTGACCCCTAAAATACTGATGCTTTGTTTTCGAAAGATTCCCCAATTCAATTTCATGATGATAGCTGTCTGAATAAAATTGCTAAAATGTAATGGCTATTGGTTATGCTGGTTGGCACAGTGTAGTAGTCGTAAAAGATTAGTAAATGTTATGTTTCATTTCTCATGGAATTAACTTTTTTGTCAATAAGCAGCTGATTTATAATTTTTTCAGCTGAGAGCAAAGCATTAGGACAACTCGAATGCAAGAATTGAAGCTCTAGATGGTAGTGTAATATCTGGATTTGGACAGGTCTGGATTTTTTTTATAATCCTCACTATCTTTTTATATAATTTTTATTGACAAATTCATGTAATCTATCACATGTGATCTATCATATAGGTCTGGATGTTCCTATTTGTCCGACATAGATTTATCTGTCATCATTGACCGGTTAATGCTAGCCTTTGTCCTTTCTCATGAATTAGGCTTACTTCTTCATAAGGTAGTATGCACACATTTCTGGCTATTTTCTACTTTGTACAATCTCTTATTAATATATTGTTCGTTTATGTGTACTACTCTTCTGTGTGCCCTTTGTTTCTTAATGAAGCACAATGAAAACTAACTTTATTCCTGAACTGATTCAGGACCTGATTCGGCTACATCATTAGTATAGGTCTTTCAGCTTCTTGCAACCTTCTTCTTCTTTCTACCTTGGGTGGTCCTTATAAGTTACCCTATGATCTTACTAAATACCTCTCTGCTTGCCATTGGGCTTCATTCTTTCATCAAGCATCAATTGGGATTTCATTAAATCACTAATATTTAGCTACATTACCAGAAAAAGCTTGCAACAAAAACATTCAGGCTCATTTTGTTATTATTTTCTACTATGTTCTTGTGATTTATGATTCAATAATATTGCTATGCGGTGCTCATACCTCAACTTCCTTCCTTGGCAGATGCATATGATTCTCAAAACTCTTTCATAGATTCAATCAATTAATTGTATATGTCAAATGAAATACCAAGGTTGGGTATTATATATCTTTTTTTTGAAAACACAGAGATTAGTTTTTATTTCTCCCGTTCTCTATAACAGGCCAAATCAGGTGAGGCTGAATGTTAACATCCTTAGATAGCCAGTCTGGTTTTCCATAGGAGAAATAAACTGTGTAGAGGAGTACATAGAATGTTTTGCAAGTACGTCTGCCACATGATTATGCTTCTGGGTGATGAACGAAAGCTGTAGATCTGGCAGAGTGAGGAGGGCGTGACAGTACTCTCTTCTCAGTGGTTGAAGCTTGCATGCAGGCGGGGATGCATGATGTAGGAAGTCAATGGCCGATGACGAGTCAGATAAGATGACAGGGGCGTTCCAGCTTCTATTGATGCAGATCCACATTGCGTGTATGATTCCCTGGATGTCCGCCTCAAGGGCTGATGTAGCATAGCCATATATGCTAGAGCCCAAAAGACAAACTCCACTACCATCAGTGGCGTGCACACCGATGCCCATCTTGGATGTGTGATATTGGAAGACTGCGTCAACAAACACTAGGTGTTGGTGCAGCTCGGGGCGAGGGGCAGGACGTTCCTCCACGACATAGATGGGTGTGCTGCCCTTCTTGACGGAGAGGATAGACTTGGTTCTTTCTCGGATAAGGGACACTAGGATAGTAGGATGGGGTTGTTTACCTTCATGGAGATGGTTGTTTCGCGCATGCTAAATGGTCCAACACCCGACGCAGTGCAGTGCTATGGCTTCGGCGGTGTCCTTACTATGAATGATATAGGCTATCCAATCGTCCATAGACAGTGTAAAGAATGAAGGGTCCATGTTGAGTAGTTGCCATACTTCCAAGCTCGTCAGACAGTCTCGGAGACAGTGGGTTAGAGTATCTTGCTCCTTCATATAGACGGGGCAGATACTATTGTTGAGGATGTGACGACGTGCCTTCTCCACGTTTGTGAGGAGGGCACGATGCTTGAATAGCCAGATGAAGGTGCGTTGCTTCAGTGGAAGCAGAAGTGACTAGACCGCCTTCCAGTTGTCAGAGATGATCGGGGCGTGATGTCCCTTTATCCAAGTATACGTCGTGCTGGCCATGAGTTCTCCTATGGGGTTCATAGGCCAGGACCATGTGTCCGGCCCTGCATCATCCTTGGGTAAGCTGGTGTTCTCAATCAGGGGCCATGCTGCGGGGGGAGATACACCTGGATAAACTCCCAGTCCCACACACCTGAGGGAAGTGACATGCATTGCACGGTGAGGTCCTTGAGATCTTCGGGGACAAGGGTGTTGGGGGCAATATCAAGTATTGACTTACCCATCAACCACTTATCACGCCAGACATTGGTACTGGAACCGGAGTTTATAGTCTTATGATATATAGCTTTGAGTTTAGGTAGGTGACTTTTGATAACGGACCATGCCGAGGAGCCTGATGTCTTTGACACTGTCCCACATCACATGTATTTGTTCCGCATCACAACAACCCACTGAGATGGAGAGTTGTTAAGGAACTGCCATGCATTCTTCATCATCAGCACCACATTTTGATCTCTAGTGGCCTTGATCTTGAGTCTGTCGAGATCTGGTTAGTTTCTCCCACAAGACCAATGAAATTTTCTTTTGTTCACGACCACTGGACAAGATGAAATCCCAGATATGTCTGTTGATATCATCACAGAGCGTCGGAGAGAGATTCACAGTCTGCATAGTGTACGAAGGAATCGTTTGTAAAGCGCTTTTCGCTAGGGTGATGCTGCCCGCAAACGACAGGTGCCGGGCTAACCAACTGTCCATGCGGCCTCTGATGGATTGTAGAATATGAGAATGTGCTTTCTTGTTCACCCTGTGGTGTAGAAATGGGATGCCCAAGTAACGACCCGAATCAGTAGTTCTAGAAATACCCATGCGACAGTAGAAGGCTCGCTGCTCTGCTGTGGTAGTGTTGGGTGAGAAGTAACAACATGATTTCTCCTTTGGGATAACTTAACCGGACATTAATGACAATTCATTTAGGACCTTGTTGATAGTAGAGGCCCGAGTAGTAGACACGTCATCCATAAGCAGTAGATCGTCGGCAAACATCACATGGGAGAGTGACAGGCCAACCTTGGTGACCATGATCGGCTTCCAGGTACCCCACACTACCTCCGCTAAGATTGCTTGACTAAGGCATTCCATACAAAGCACAAACAGGTAGGGGTTGATGGGGTCGCCCTACCGGACACCCTAGGTGGATTTGATGGGTTCCATGGGTGCACCTTCCCCTAGGATCGAGGTGCTACCGATGGAGATGACCTGCATAATCAGCTTGGATAGACTGTCAGGGATACTCGTTTTCTTAAGGGTGTCCTCTATGAAGGGCCAACTCATCTAGTCAAAAACCTTGGATAGGTCCAATTTGATGGTAACCGACTTCTTTCTGTCATGCTTTCTTTTCATCGAGTGGACAACTTCTTGAACGAGGATGATGTTGTCACTGATCGGCCGGCTCGGGATGAAGCTTTATTGGTTCAAGGAGACCTCATTGAGGAAGGGCTTTAATCTTTCCACAATAACCTTAGAAATAAGCTTGAAACAACAGTTGTTGAGAGAGATGGGCCGTAGGTCACTGCAATGTTGCAGACTTGCTATTTTGGGAATGAGCACTTGCAGGGAGTCTGCGCTTTGTGGGTCGACTGTGCTGGTGCTGAAAGCCTCTTGTACCGCAGTGACGAAGGATCCCCCCCACATGAGACCAATGGAGTTGCACAAAGCCATTATGGATACCATCTGGTCCTGTAGCTTTAGCCGGGGCCATGAGGAACATGACTCTCTTGATCTCTTCAGCATCAGGAACTCGGTTGAGAAGGTGTGCATTCGGGATGTCCCTGAACTCGCCTACGTACCTGCCGATGGCGTTGTTGTCTGACGGGGTGTGACTCGGCGTGCAGAGGATTCGCTTGAAGAGGTCGCACACGTACTGCTTGATGTGCGCTGGAGAAGTGATCCAGGCTCCGTCAACATCACGAAGCCTAGATATCTTGTTGTGCTGCCTTCTTGCTTTGACAAATGTGTGGAAGAACTTGTTGTTACCATAACCATATTATAGCCGGTTAATGTTGGAGAAAAGGCGTTACTGCTATTTTCAAAAAGTTTTGACCAAAAGTCTTTAATACTATTTTTGATTGAAGGATATGATGATTGAATGGTATCCTTTGTGTTATGTTGTTGGTGAGAGGTAGATCTATGATCTATGTTTTTTAATGATTGGATCTTGGCTCTTTTTGATGGTATGATCTCCTTGAAGCCTATTACTATAATGGATGAGCTGGTTTCTTTTCTTGGTTCCTATGGCAGTTAAAATTTTAGACGGTAGAGGAATTTGGTGTACTTGACTTGTGGTTAGTGGTTTAATTATTAATTGATTTCTGTTGCTGATAGGACTGGACCTACAGTTGGCATGTGACGGAGTTTTCTTGGGGCTGAAAATAGATATAGAAATAGGAGGAAAGAATATGTTTCTGCGAGAGAAAGCAAGGAGAAAGAAAAATGTCAAAAGAAAATTCTACACAGGTTGGAAGAGTGGCAATCAATGCTAGGGTGATGATTCTTAGATTGATGGCACTTGCATCAGACTTTAAGAGAAGTATAATTGCGTAATAGTCACCAGCTACTTAGCTATCCTTTATTACAACATAGTAATCTTCATTAACATTATCTACTGTTCTTTTGGTTTATTTCAGGCGATTGGGTGTCTACTTTTCAGAATATGCTACTTCAAGTGTGTTCTTGATGAGAATCTAATTCAGATCCTAAACACTACCAAATTCAGGAGCTATGAAGTACAATTTTTAGCAATAGTGAAGTACATGCCTTCCATTGAATTGATCAAAACATCTACTCCAATCTTCACCAGATGTCTGACCATACATCACATAGGCATGAGCATTGCTCGATTGGCCTTCCATATCCAGGAATCTAGGTGAGTTTTAAATTGTAACATGTAGTTTTTGAATCAATAAGTTATTGATTTCAATATGTAGTCTACATGCTTGGATTTATGTTAATATGTTAATTATAAAAGGATTGCTAAACTAGATGCTTATTTGCTTAACTTTGAATAACTAATTTTATTCAATGAACCTTTTTTTATTTATTTAGTTGAAGACCTTGCTTCTGTCCATTAATAAGATGATATTTTGAATTCTCCATCTGTTGTATTCCTTGTTTTGAACTATTGTTGTTTTTATGGAGCTTCTCATTCAATTCATCTCACAACTCTAGTATAATGCATACACAGTTGTCAAGAAAAAAACATTAGATGTTGTCAAAACTTTCATATGCAAGAAGTCAAGAACTGCTCAGATTCAGAAACCCATGAGGAATACTGAGAGGTGGGACGACAAGGATAGAAGAGAGTTAGATTTGAATTAAAAAGGTTGCAGATGTATCTGAGGCTGTTTGGTAGCGGGCTGATGCTTTAATGCTCTCTGGAGAGTCAGCGGTTGGATCCAATGAGAAAGCTCTTGCTGTCCTTCATGTGGCTAGTGGAAGAATGAAGCTGTGGAATCGCGAGGAAAATCAACGGAAGCTTTATGACTTGCCTCCTCTTGCTGTATCTTTTCCAGACCGCATTGCACAGCAGATATGTAACTCTGCAGTGGAAATGGGTATGCTTTTTATTAAATAGCTTTAATACAAAAACTATAGTGTCATGCCATTATTGGTTGGCATCCAAACTTCCCATGTTTTACATGTCTAATCTGCTGTCTTGCATGTCTAAGCTCATAAGGAGAGCCCTTCCAATCATGGATAGTGAATTCAAAACAGAGTTAGATTTGAATTAATGTATTCAGTAGTGTAAGTAGTTATCTCCATTTCATTTGATAATAGAGGTCAGAGCATTGTTGTTGCCGAGAATCTTTTGAGGTGTTTCTTTGCCTTTAGACATGTTTGACAGAGAATAACACCGGTAGAATCATGGTCGATGAATAAACATTGGGGTATGAAGCACGGTGAGATAGAGGAGAAACCGCCAGTATAGAGTATGGTGGGATTGAGAAAGCCAGACAGATGTATGGTCATGCACTATCACAAGAAAAAAAAGTTGATAGGAAGAAGAAAGGTGATTCCCTATTAGTAGAACTCACCCAATTATATAGGGAAATTACATAGGGGGGATGAGGATGTGAGAGAGAATTCCAGTTTTGTTACAAAGTTTTAGTAAGTTACCAGACATGTGCATCAATCAATACTTGTCTGTTATGTTTCAATTGTTGATGGAGGACAGACAGTAGTGCCCTTTAGACTCCCTTGGTGGCTCTACAACAATTTACACCCGTTAAGAGGCAATGGTTCCAACTTCGATGGAGACAGCCACCTGTCGCTCCATCTCGGAGCAATGCAGCTACCCCAGAGTGCGCAGTGGCAGTGGCTGCAGCAACTAGGCGTTGCCCATGGCTGGCAAAGGTCGACGACTAGGTGTGGCCTGTTGCCTAACTAGCCAGAGGGCAGCGGCCTACAGCTGACCTCGGGGAGAAGAGAGGAGGGTGAGGTGGTTTTCGGTGGGGAGGAAGAGAGGAGCGGGGATGGAGGAGGCGCTTCCAACAGCGGCAGCCTTCGGGCTGCTTGTTGTTGCCCGGCTGCTATCCCCTCCTCTTGGTTTCTTTCTGAACTCTCAGGGTTTGGGACTGTTGTGATACCATGTGATTAACTTGAGAGAAATCTTATTAACAATGAAAGGAGTACAGTGAGTACAGACCTGACTCAAGGTACAATATACAAGCAGAACATAATATGATCAACTACACTGGTGCTAATGGGCTTAAGGAGCGGCCCATTAGTCCTAATTAAGCACATAAAATAAATTTCTCACAACACCGACACTGTCATACCAAGTGAGCACGGTGAACATTTGGCAATGTAAACAAGAATAATGTGCTAGAGGTCTCAAACTCTAGATCGAGCTGAGTTTTAAGTGTTCATGTTTGATATTTTGTTCAAATGCCAACTAAAACCAAGCCCAGAATTATACAATTTTCCTGGAGAATGGTGTTTGAATATCATCGTCCAGATCACTGAAAGTGACCTGAAACTGTGTCATTTTAAGATAAACTAATCTGTTTTTTAGAAAAAGTCTCAGATACTTCAGTTAGACGTGTATTAGATAAAGGATGATATCGTATTTGTTATAGCAATCTGATTAAGATTACTACTAGCAGGTTTCGGGCGTGCTTAATTAAAAGACTTTTTGGACTTCATAGCTTAAACCACTACAATTTTAGGTACTTGGTCTCAAGTCTGAGCTGGCGCAAAATCTTTAGAATCAACCTACTTGGAACTGTGTCAATAATCCAGTGAACCTCTACAATGTGGTGATGTCAAATTCCAATTGAGGCACGTAGTTATCAATCTCTGAGCTTACTGTAATTTGATGGTAATAACATAAGTCTTAACGTCTAATATTATGTCAGAAAAATAATTAGAAGAAAGGTAGCGTAATAACTTTCAAATGCCAAAAATAGGCAAAGGATGAATGAGAAAGTTGACAACCAGAAAAGGTGACATTATTTGTTTTATTCATTAACTGTAGTGTTGTATCTTATAAAGCCAAATGCTACAGAGATTGTTGACTGCTAAAGACACTTGCAGATGACAGAAACTTCTAAAGACACCAATTGATTAGGATCACTAGACAAAGATAGCAGTATACACATTGCAGACGATAAGGCTCCCAAGAAATATAACCTGTGTTGAGACATTTTGTTGTTCTTTTGCAAAATCTTTCCGAATCTCAAGAGATCGAGCATAATATACTCTTGCAGAATTCAAGTCACCTTCATAATACTTGAGATCTCCGATCTTGTTCAGTGAAACAGAGAGAGTATGCACAACCTAGTAGCATATAAAAAAGTATGAAATACTGCAGCCTCATCGCAAGTACAATATATGTACAAAGTAACATGCTGACCTCTTTATCTTTAGTAGGTAACTTAGAGAGGAAGTCAACACTCTCTTCATAATATGAAACTGCAGACGCAGGATCTCCCATCACCCGGCTGCGATGCAAGCACGCAGGGAATGCATATTAATATTATTCATAAACAACATCAGTATTACATGTAATGAATTTAATTACAACCAGCAGATTGCCAACTCTGTTGCAAAGGTTGGGTCATCAATTAATGGGTTCATGATTCGTCAACGTGGTTGTGTCTCTCCAGGTCAGTGTGAAGTTTGAAGCACTCATTTTTTGGTGCATGATTCAAATGCATTTGTGGCAGACTCATATCACATAAACAAGAGGTGAGTATCTTTACAAATAATAATGACATCATCTACTCTATCCTTTTGCTCTTGTATATCCCTATATTCTGGTGTTGTGATATGTTTTCTAATACCAGGAAGAGGACCGTGCCTCTACGAAGCATAATAAATTCAATGACAGGGTCTCGAGAAGGTGTTCTTCATGCTTTGGAGCACATTAAATAGTTGCTAGCTGTCCAAATTGAGTTACTGAAAATACTGGACAATGTGAGTTAGTATACTGTATTACCCATTGACGAGCCAATTGTGATACTCATTTATGGTGTATACATGGGCTACCCATGATGTTCTAGCTGCTTATTTTTTTTGGAACCAATCAACTTCTATTTTTTGGAGTCTAGCAATATGGTTATGTTCCATAGCTATTCAACTACTTGGTTTTTATGATAGGATCTCTGTTTTCTTTATATGCCCTCTTGGGTTCTATTCTGTTCAATCTGTCACTGTGATGTCAGTACTTTTCTATTCTTACTTGGTTAGAACATGTTCCACCAAGGTGCACAGATACTACCATTGTAAATCATTTTGTTCCCACAGTTGTTGTTTAAACCCTGAAGCTGCTTCTTTGTGCCACAGGTGTTGTTGCTGACTGGAAAATTTATAGGGCTCTTGGGTTCTATTCTGTTCAATCTGTCACTGTGATGTCAGTACTTTTCTATTCTTACTTGGTTAGAACATGTTCCACCAAGGTGCACAGATACTACCATTGTAAATCATTTTGTTCCCACAGTTGTTTTTTAAACCCTGAAGCTGCTTCTTTGTGCTACAGGTGTTGTTGCTGACTGGAAAATTTATAGGGAAAAAATGGCAAAAAGATAAATGATTGCAGGTAGGCTGGCATTTGTTCCTACGACTACAGTCAAAGTTAGCACAATGAAGCCTGAAGTGACCCAAATGGATTATGGCAGTGATCATGTTACATTTCAATTATTTGAATTTGATATGCATATGATTGTGTTGTATTTTGGTGAGTATACCTCCTGACAGTTTTATGTTTTTGGTTCTCTTTAATTGTTTTCCACTCAGGGTTAATGGTTTCTCATCACATTGAATGACCTGAGTTACTAAGGCTAGGTATTTCTTTACAAGCTAAGAGTGAGAATCTCTTATGAGTCATGTTTTTGTTTCACTGAAAACTTGAGCAGGAAGAGCTCGTTTGCTAACCTGTGACTTACCTTACTAGCTAGTTTCCCCATGTTAATCTTGGGATAGCACATTTCTTGTATTTCAGAAGATGGCACCATAATTTATATCTTATACTACATACTATACTGAGATCCACCCGATTCTAATTTTTTGGGTATATTGCATCTTTCAGATCATGCACTTGGTGATTGAGTGACACACATGAAGACTTGTGGAGGCCCGCAGGTGGCAAGGTTTGGCCTGCAACAACAACAGCAACAGCAGCAACTCCATGCATTTTGGTCCAATCAGATAGTTGAGGTTGAACCAAAAATATTTATACCATATTCTCCTCAAGATACTTAATTTACATCATAGGCATGACTTTCCCTTGTCATTTCTCTCACATTTCCTGCATGATAACCATAATTCTATTCATATCACTTTGTTATAGCTTGAATTTACTGTAGATGCATACTGACGATAATGTTATTGGGTTGTACTTTCAAATAGTCTAAATGAATGACCTTATTGTGCAGGTTATAGACTAAAAATTCTGGACATGACAAGCCTCAATGGTGCAAGTGAACTATCTTACAACTCTCCCATACAATGCTTGGGCTGCAACAAAACATGGATGAACTGCCTAGATACTTCTCGTCTCTTCAAGGTACTAATTTTGTCATTTTATTCTCATAGCAACCTTCATTTATGCCATGTATGAATGCTTATATATCTTTATTACACTATTTGGATGATCTTTACCTTATTTTTAATGCCTCCCCATTTGTAAAACCTTATTTTCAAGATTAAGAGAAGTACAAGCTAGCTTCGCCATCGTAGCAACTTCCATTACCTGAATTAGAGATTGAGCTTAACAACGTCAAGAATTCAGATACAAAGTATGAGAAGTATCTAAGACAGCCCCGACGCAACATGTGCTTTCCTGTGAAGCATGACGATGCAACTCCATTTGAAGCCCAAGCCCGCTCAGTCATAGCTGCAACAACAGCCACAGAAGCAACAATGTATCATGATATGTTGCAATTTGATATGGCGCTTTGTTGCTATGAGAAGACTGCATTGCATAGACCTATGTATATATTTGAACAGCCACTGTCAGCAGCTGCAAACATAGTGATCAACTTCATAGGGACGATATTCCTTCTATCTATGCTTGGAGGGTTCCTTTCAGATTCTTATCTTGGGAGCTTTTGGACGATGCTGACCGAACAACAAGAGCTTGAACAAAAAAAGAAGACAATAAGGATGTTAAAACTGGCCGAGAAAGGCACAACTCTTTTGCAAAGATGTTAGTAGAACACTGAATCATTGATATATGAATATATTTTTCTTTGTACACATTGTGTAATAGGGGCAAGGTATACGTCCTCCCCATGTACATTCAATGCTTCATTATAAATGAAAGTAAGATTGTTGGCATAATGAGCATAACTTGCTCTAAATACTACAATTTTGTTACTAAAAGAGCTTGTGTACTAACAAATTACACTATATATATATATATATATATATATATAGTCGAGTTAAGCATATATGTATTTGTACTAAATGGCACTACATATGTAGCAAGATGCATAATCAACTACATATATATGTACATAGTAACTGCCGCCTTTCCCTACACACTAAATACATATAAAATGTATTAACTTCATGTTTTTGCTACATACTGACTATACATGCAATTGTAGTCATACATTTAGCTATAATTATACTTATATTTAAATATGTAAGGACAATATCTAGCTACACTTCTGGATACATATGCATTTGTAGCGAATGGATTATCTAACTACATATTTGAAAAATATAGTTAAAGCCTTTAGCTATACGAGCATATACTACAATTTGTATGTGTAAAGAAATATGTAGTTAAAGCCTTTAGCTATAAAATATGGGGTTTTCGCTACAATTTTTTTTTATAGTTAAAGACCATTTTTTTTGTAGTGATATTAGGACTCATACATACTGATGTATGTGGGCCTTTTAGAACTAATGCCATAAATGGGTATCAGTACTTCATTACCTTCACTGATGATTTCAGTAGGTATGGCTATGTGTACCTGATGAAGCATAAGTCAGAAACCCTTGAAAGGTTCAAGGATTTCATGAATGAATTACAGAACCAACTTGGTAAAAGTATTAAAGCACTTCGATCCAATAGAGGTGGAGAATACTTAAGCCAGGAGTTTGAGGACCTTCTGCGAGCCCGTGGTATTGTATCACAATGGACTCCGCCTGGAACACCACAGCATAACGGTGTGTCTGAAAGAAGGAATCACACATTGTTAGATATGGTGCGATCGATGATGAGTTTTGTTGATCTTCTGATTTCTTTCTGGGGTCATGCTCTTGAAACTGCCACGTTTACACTTAACCGAGTACCATCTAAATCGGTTCAAAAGACACCATATGAGATATGGACTGGGAAGCATCCCGATTTGTCTTTTCTAAAGATTTGGGGTTGTGAGGCTTATGTCAGGAAAATGTTTCCTGATAAGCTTGGACCCAAGTCTGATAAATGTTATTTTGTTGGATATCCCAAGGAAACGAGGGGATATTATCTATACCACCCTACTGACAACAAAGTGTTTGTTGCCAGGACAGCTGTGTTCCTAGAAAAGGAATTTATTTCTAAAGGAAGTAGTGGGAGAAAAATAGAGCTTGAAGAAGTTCAAGTCCAACAAGAAAACATAGAACTGGTAGATGTATAAGAGGAAAATGGAGAGTCACAAGATGTTGTGGAATCTCAGTCTCCTCAGGTAATACAAGGACCTCGTAGATCTAGTAGGACCTGCCTTGAACCTGAGAGGTTTGGATACCTTGTGACTCAGGAAGGTGGAGAGTTGATCATAGATGATGATCCAACTACCTACGTAGAGGCTATGGAAGGACCAGATTCTGAGAAATGGCTTGAAGCCATGAGATCTGAGATGGAATCCATGTACTCCAACAAAGTATGGACTTTGGTGGAACCACCCGAAGGGGTAAAACCCATAGGGTGGCAAGTGGGTCTTCAAGAAAAAGACCAACATGGATGGCAATGTGCAAACTTATAAAGACAGATTGGTTGCGAAGGGATTTCGACAAGTTCAAGGTGTTGACTATGATGAAACCTTTTCTCCAGTTGCCATGATTAAGTCCATCAGGATCATGCTTACTATTGCAGCTTATTATGACTATGAGATTTGGCAGATGGATGTTAAAACCACATTCCTTAATGAGAATATAAATGAGGATGTGTACATGACACAGCCTGAAGGTTTTATAGATCCAAAGAATGCCAATAAAGTCTGTAAGCTACAAAGGTCAATCTATGGATTGAAGCAAGCATCTCATAGTTGGAATCTTCGATTTGATGAGGAAGTCAAATTGTTTGGCTTTACTCAAAATGAAGATGAACCTTTTGTGTACAAGAAGGTTAGTGGGAGCTCGACCACATTCCTCATATTGTATGTGGACGACATACTTTTGATGGGGAATGATGTCTTAGCCTTAGAGAAGGTAAATACTTGGCTTGGGAATACTTTCTCAATGAAGGACTTAGGAGAATCATCCTACATTCTAGGAATTAAGATCTATAGAGATAGATCTAGAAGGCTTCTCAGACTAAGTCAGAGCACGTACATCGACAAAGTGTTGAAGCGGTTCAGCATGGAGAACTCAAAGAGAGGAAACATCCCCATGCTACATGGAGTCACCGTCTCTAGAGCTGAATGTCCCCAATCTTGTGAAGAGAGGGAGCGTATGAATGGGATCCCATATGCATCAGCCATCAGATCCATCATGTACGCTATGTTGTTCACACGCCCAGATGTCTTGTATGCTCTCAGCATGACGAGTAGGTACCAGTCAGATCTCGGGGATGCTTACTGGACAGCCGTAAAGAACATCCTCAAGTACTTGCAAAGGACTAAGGATCAGTTTCTTGTTTACGGCGGCGAGGAAGAGCTGGTTGTAAAGGGTTGCACCGATGCAAGCTTCCAAACCGATAAAGATGATTACAGATCGTAGTTAGGATTTGTATTTTGCCTTAATAATGGAGTTCTGAGCTGGAAGAGTTCCACGCAAGAAACAGTTGCCGATTCTACTACAGAGGCCGAGTATATTGCTGCTTCACATGCAGCAAAGGAGGCTGTGTGGATCAGGAAGTTCATTTCTGAACTTGGTGTAGTTCCCAGTAGTTGTGATGCAATTGAGCTTAATTGTGACAATAATGGACCTATTGCACAAGCTAAGGAACTCAAATAACATCAGTGGTCCAAGCACATACTGTGGCGCTTCCATCTCATATGAGAGATCGTACAACAAGGAGATGTGAAGATTTGCAAAGTACCAACTGAAGACAACATAGCTGATCCACTGACTAAGGTTGTTTCTCAGTAGAAGCATGATGGTCATGCTAGGTCACAAGGACTGAGGTTCCTTGGTGACTGGCTTTAAGTGCAAGTGGGAGTATGTTGGTATGTATGCCCATAGAGCAAGTCATATGATGATTGTAATGGGATACTTTGTAAATGATTTGAATAATAATAAAGGCAATTTCTGATCTATATGTTTGAACTGTTTCTGAGATGATAGTGTAACATGATAGATGTCTAAAGAATGATTTTACTCAATGACGTATGCTTTTAGATTAAGGACCTAAACGATGAGATCATGCAGATGTCAAGAGTATACATTCTTGTTTGGTTCCTAGTCGGTTGTTATTGTGGAAATAACCATAGACATCAATAACACTAAAGACTAGATTGTGTGTTGGTTGATGACATAATCTCATTAGTCATGATATAATGATATCAAACCAAGCACATAGGTACTTGTTAGAGAACAAGGTACTGGATAGACCCACCGTGAGAGTGACACATGGAACCATGACTTGGTAATCACAGTCAGCTCTCACAGTGATGGTGGTGAGTGTGATTCTTAGACCTAAAATCACTACACTCAACACATGTCGTTGGGTACACTTTGACATCATCAAACGTAGTCCTGAAACATGGGTTGTTATAAAGGTGATGATTGGGTGGCTTTGACACATGGGGCTTTTGAGGGGTGAGTGATAGATATGGGATTTGTCCCTCCTGAGGGAGTTTGATGTCCTTGGCCACTTGATGAGTAGGATTGAGAAAGGCATGCGCATGCACGTGTGAATCAATATGTGATATTGATGTCACACACATCTCACCCAGTCTTCTCTGAGATCAAGAAATGAATGAACATTGACAGGATGATTATTCCATGCCTCGAGTTCATTCAGGATATCAGTGACAAAGGAATTATACATTCACTGTAACACCATTCACGGATTGTAGGATTGAAAGTTGTTCTCCAATTTTCCATTTCACTTGGGTAGCACTGATGTGTGACTAGGCACCGCTCTTTGCTTGTGAAGTCATAAGTGTTATGGACTTTCACTTCCAACGTGAAATGGACCTGCAGGGCCACACACATATGATTTAACCTGGAATAGGAGTTTGTCCACAAACATGTTTCGATTGATTACTAAAGGAGTTTAGTAGTTCAATTAAACACTCAGTCAATTGATAGCTCAGTATCATAGTGTTCAAGGTGTTGGACTGATTGATTAGAGTATCAGATTGATTGAAACTGTGATTGACTGATTATGCACAATCTGTACTCCCAACCAATCGACTCATGTGATGAACCGATTGACTGAGCTTGGTGAACCGATCGGCTCAACTGGTGAGTCGATCGGCTCATGGACAGGGTGAAGCGATTCATTCAAGTGTTGAAACAATCGGTTCAAATCCAACCGAGCAAGTTGGGAAAGTAAGATTGGTGAGAAATTTCCTTTAGTTTCACTTGCTCAATTTGATTGGAACAAGTATTGGTATTTGATACCAATTTGAAACAAAAGAAGAAAAGTCAATCGGGAACTGATCAGAACCATGAACCGACCAGTTCATAAATGAACCGACCGTTTCATGGGTCCCAACCGATCGGTTGAGGTGTCAACCGACCGGCTCAGAACCCCAACTGACCGTTTCAGTTGTGAAACGATCGGTTCAGGTTACACAGTTGGTTGTTTTTTTGGAAAATCTCGAACCCTTCTACTCCTACTTTAGTCCCATATTACCCGAGATAGAGAATCCTATCCCATGACCCTCCTATATATAGGGGTATTGGGGGCTTCTCAAAGTACAACTCAGTGCAACCAGTTGCTATGTGAGGTTGTCGTTCTCTCTGGTTTTGGTAACCGATAGAGCCCGAGCAAGTGCTACCCGATAAGGGAGGCACAGTAAGGGAAAGACAACTGCAGAAAGCACTTGGTGGTAGGAGAGTATGTTGGCGACTAGTACGCTGACAGGAGGGTGCGACTCCTTCCGATTCCTTGTGGGACAAGGTGATCGGAGTTCCAGGCATTCCGTGTGGACGACTGTAGAGGCGGGAGACCTTTGTCGCTCGGAGGACAATTGTCAATCCCGACAGTGTCGGTGAGACCAGGAGTCTTCAGTCCCGGTGTGACCAGGAGCTGCACAGACACCATCCAAGACCGGAGGTGAAGACCGTGCAAGGCGTGAGGTACTGTCACCGAGCAAACCTCGGGAGAAGGTATGCATCCACAAACCATCTTTCCTATTGTTTAGACGTTGACGCGATTCCTTTTAGTCTGGGTTTGAGGGAGAAAATTTTTGTTTCCGCTCCTTCTCTGCCTCCCGTAAAACCCAATAGATTTCACATTAATACCATCAAAATTTTAGTTTGTTGGCATGTGATGTTTTCATCAGAAATACAATGAATTTTAGTAACACTCAATTTTGATGACTTTCACTAACACTCAATTTCAAGACATGAAAAACAAACTAGGAGATAAGCATTGATGTGAATATGATAAATAAAGAAACAAAGCATATGCCATGTAAGATGGTGATAATCCTAAAAAGAATTAATTTGTAGGCTATCTGAGCATGCAATGAAACTGCCAAAGCAACACAACGGTCCCTCACTATAGAATGGGTCAAAAGTACTATAGCTTGACGTCGTCTCCATGAGGAATTCAATGCATATCAAACATTCCTCTTTGTCTTATCTCCAGAAAAAAAAAAAGAATTAAAGTCTAAAACTTTTAAATTTCCAAAGAAACACAACAATCACCCATAACAAGATGGGTCAAAAGTAGTATGAGCTTAAGGTCATCTTTAGAAGGAATCAATGCATATCAAAATTAACACTATTGATTACGTAATGATTGAAAAGTTTACAAAAGTATTTAATGGAGATCCAAATGAATAAAATATAAGACTAACTATCTAGATCTAAACTAATCTAAAAATAACTAATCAAAAGATTTCATCAAGTCTGCTTTTGATGAGTTTTCTAATGTGCAAAAGAGGTTTAACCGCCCTCAATCTCAAAACATCTAAAAAATATCCAATGAAATAAAATGCAATGAATAAAGCCTCAGCGTGAATGTAAGAATGAGTGATTGGGGATTCCTATAGCAGATTGCACCACCTATAGAAGATTGGGGATTCCAAAGGTCATTAGGGTCCTTTTGTTTTGATATACATATATGTATGTATGTATATATATATCGTCCTGTTTGAACAAATAAATGGCTAGATGTGAATACAAAACAATGTTTTTTTCATTTTAAGTAGAGTTTAGGGTGGTGTCTGACAAGTATATGACTACAATAGTGACATGGGTGTGTTGTACTCGAAAACTCATTAGTCTCTTAGGTAACCCTAGGAGACTGATGGAATCCTATCAGGAGCATGGTTTGTTCAGGCATAGTGTAAGGAAGTTGACTTATTGCTTTGGCCAAACTGGATTGATTGTAGGACTGTTGTTTTGTATATGGACTGCCTATAGTAGATCAAGGATTCCTGTTAGAAAGTATTATTAGACTATATGTTAGTTAATGGGCTTAAGTGTATCAACCTGTTAGTTAATGGGCTTAAGTGTATCAACCCATATAGACTGCCTTGAATCCTAAGTCTCTAATGTGTCTAGCCTTTCTCCTATATATAGGACATTGGTGTGCCATTATTTCCATCTAATATAATAACACAAGTGAGTTTTCTCCTCACACTTTTCAACATGGTATCCAATGTTTTAGAAAGCGGAAAGCAAGAGGCGTGAGGATACTATAATAATATATTATGTGTACATATTACACAAGTGGACTCATATGAGAGATTATAGCCCTAGGTCTTCTTTGTTGGGTCTCTCAACCTATTATTCGTGGGTGTCACTTTTTCTTTCTAAGTTTGTAATATTCCAGTTATATTGCAACATTTGATTCCTAATGCCTTTGAAATCATGGATTATCAAACCATTTGTTTTTGCTTTTATTGAGTTTGCGTAATGAATTTATATTATTTTTTGTAGACTTTTCATTTTTGTTAGGGCATTAGTTTCATTTTACAAGATCATATCTTTGATGTCCCTCTCACACATCATATGGTTCCTAAATAATGAAATTGGTAAAAAGATACTTCTGGCTTATATGGTCAAATTAACTTACAAAATGAGTATGTTATCCTTATAGGGTGTGGCTATCTTTGAATCCCTTTTACATAGTCTAAGAGCCTAAACAGTCAGAGTAAGCCTTACTAGGATGTAGTTCAATAATGTTTTATGCATGGTTTATGGATCATTTTTGGGTTTAACCGTATAATACATGTATATCTAAGTGTATACAAATAAATATACTTATGGGGGGAAAGAATATAGAACACATGTATGTATTGCGATCGATTACATATCTAATCTTATACTATGCATGGTTAGACTAACCTGAAATTATAGTTCAAAATTTACTATTCAGAAATGATCCTTAACGTTCTTGTTCTAGCTTCTTAAAGGATCCTTTCACACGAACCGAGTTAATGAATTGCAAGATGCAACACACAACATGTAGTGATGAACAATGACATCATGAGTCATTAAAAAGGCTAATAGTCATATGAAGCATAATAAAAATGCATCATCAACATCTCAACTTCTAAAAGATCTAGTAAGATAACATCAATAATCTATTGTCTGATCTTTGTCCTCACCTTCTTCCTCCATTGCCCACTCCTCATCAACATTAATCAAATCAGTGGCAATCAGATCAAAATTCAGTAACCTCAAAATACATATATAAATTATTGTGCTAGCTGAAATGCTAAATTCTACACTTACAATTCAACTATATGATACAATGATGTTATATGAAAGTAACACACTGGCTTTGAGGCATCAAGATGCATCTAACGTACACCAAGTCATTCAACATGTGGTGCTCCAATGTATTCCTATCTTTTGGAGAGGAGATGATCAAAACCACTCTAGTTTCTTTGATAACCACGTGGTTGCAACCTGAAAGTTTGGTTCAAGACACAAACCACAATCTTCTTAATATTAGGAGCCTCATCCCAAAACATTTTCCACCATTCACCTACACAGAGTCAATGAGAGGTATAATTTTAATTACAAATTACACATGACCTTTTTTAATGATGTAGTGTCTGACTACGCTACCAGTGGAATTTTATTATGAGCAGTGCATTGTCAGGAGTCGAACCTCTGTTCCTTTTCAGGAAGTTAGTGAACCACATAGCATGAGGCTCTCCTCGCCAATAACTATAATAATATATTGTATGTACATATTACACTAAGTGGATTCATACCATATGTCTTCTTTGTTGGGCTTCTCAACCTATTATTAGTGGGTGTCATTTTTTCTTTTGAAGTCTGTAATATTCCAGTTATGTTGATGATATCCATATTTGATTCCTAATGCCTTTGATAACATGGATAATCACACCATTTGTTTTTGTTGTTCCTAAGTTTGCACCATGAACTCATTTTTTTTGAAGAGTTTTCATTTTTATTAGTGCATTAGTTGCATTTTACTTGATTGTAATTTCTATTGACGTCCCTCTCACATAACATAGAATTCAAAAGATACTTCTGGCTTATATAGTAAAATTAACTTGGAAGTAATTTTTTAGTCACCTATACAAAATGAATGTGTTATCCTTATAGGGTGTGACTATCTTTAAGAACCTAAACAGTCATAGTAAGCCTTACTAGGATGTAATTCAATAATGTTTTATTTAGGCGTGGTTTAGAGATCATTTTTGGGTTTAATTATGTAATATATGTATAACTAAGTGTATACAAATAAATATACTTATGAGGGGAAATGAATATAGAACACATGTATATATTAATGTCAATTACATATCTAATCTCATACTATGCTTGATTAGAATAACCTCAAGTTAGCTTTTCCTTTTTTGTATGGTATGATAGGGTTATTTTAGAGGTAATGTCTGAATTTTACCCTTAACTTTTCCTTTTTTTCTCTTTTTTGTATTTTCTCCTTTTACCTCATCTTGTGTCCCAACCCTTCCTGACTCCCTATGTCATGTATTGTAGTTGACATAGGTGATGATGACCTTGGGGTATCGATTGTTGTGCCCAGTGATCACTGTCTAGAGAAGGTTATGGTGGGCCTTGAGCTAGTACTCGACGTAAACTAGCTATTGATATTGTATTAATTGGAAGATCCCGCGATGAGCACTATAATGGGATAGGGGGGCTCATTGCAATCTCAGAATGTGGAGCCTCATACCAGACTTCTCCATATTGCCCTTGTCATATCTGTAGAGTAATTTCATAATTGATCAACTAGGTATAAATTGTTGACTTTTGCAACTTGGAGGACTCTTCAGTGTGGATACAATGAAGATGGCAATAACATATAGGTGGTGATGTCTAACTCTTCATCTAGAGATTGGATTCTTCCCCACACGTTTGTAGATTATTGAGACCATCTCTGTCCTGTTGTGATTGTAGAAACCTAAGCATATTTTTCTATGATCATTCACATTGAAAAATAAAATCCATGCTTTTCTATCGTAGTAGTATGAGTGTATGACTTGATGAAGGCATTGATGGTTCCACAACCTCTTGCTCATGACCACAACAATGGTCACCTTCCCTAGCTTGGCATGAACTGTAGAGACACATCGACATGTGCATCACTTTCATAGGGGGACCTAGAGTCTGTGAGAAGGTTATATCTAAGTATGGATACATGACTACCAACTATCCAAAAACAATCTTCCACTCTGCTACAAGATATCTTTTTCTAGTGCACATGAAACATGTGATATACAAATTCTCTGATCATGTTGTTGGTTGTACGATACATGTCTAGGTGGTGGTATGAGAAGTAGACCCTATGATCCATGATACTCCTTTGTCACACAGTTCACATATCTCTAAAACTGCCTCTAATACTGAAGTTAGAGTTGGATCAATGGATGAGCATAGCTTCATTCTGGCTTTCTAGTAGACATGCCTCCCTAGTTTAGTGCCATATATGGTGTAGTGTGTGCCTCCTTCACAAAGCAACCTTTCGCTTCACAACATCGCACATCTACCAGCAACAACGTAGTCCACTTCCTTATGGCACTGCTCCATCACCTTCTAGACGCAACACACCATCACACGACATTCATCCCTCTGCTAGGGCTTCCAAAATATGAGCAAACAGGGTGAATGCTCGAGCTATAGAAAAGGAGCTTGATTTTGATGCCTTATGTTAAACCAATGGCATTGTAGACTCATCTTGATTTTGACGCCTTATGTTAAACCAATGCATTGTAGACTCATCTTGATTTTGACGCATTATGTAGATCTACTAACATTGCATACTGCAGGAATGGAGGGGCCATATGGGCTCATTTCTTAGGAAGAGCAACCTTTCTTGCTCGATTTTTGTCACATGGGAAAAATTCGTCAAAATCTTGAATGATAAGAATGTCACGATCAAAGTTAAAAAAGTGACTGACAACCTCATTAAAGAAGGCTGAGATGCATGATTTGTAGTGTAGTAGAGAATTACAATGATGAATTCAAGAAGCATGACACCTAGTAGATGCTCATCAATGAGCAAAAATTCCATACAAATCTAGCAACACATCATAAATTCAAAACTCGACATTGAGTGAGCTTTACAAGATTGAAGTGAACATTTTCTATGACAGTGGGAAAATTGAGTGGAGCAACTCCATCAGAGGCTTCGTGGATGTACCCTGAGACAACTATCAATGATCGAAGAGATGGATCCAATGATGTCTACCTTGCTGCCAGGGTTGAGACAATGCCCACCAGTTGGTAGTTACCCGACTCACTAGAACGCGATCAACAATGGTCGCTTTTGAGTTCCTCAGGATCATGTGGAGGTACATGGATGGATTTTTGAAGGACCAAAGGCTTGTAGATGAGAGGAATAGGGAAGGAAAAGAGAATTAGGGGTAAAGTAGGGGAACATGGAGATCGGCGCAGACAAACCACAAAAACTTGAAACCCCAGTATATATTTATAGTAGTGCTTTCAGGATGATATAGCGCATGTTTCCAAAGAAAGACGGAAGGTAGGAGACACTAGACAAGTCGTATGGTCAAAATCTAAGGGCCCATATGAGACCTGAAGCCAACACATGTGTGAGACAGCAAGAACATTAGCGTACTAGGTAAAATAGACTGCATGACATATAAAACCATAGAAAAACTGAGAAATAAACCGGTGTGACAATATAATTGATAGAATTTTACAAAATTGATAGTATTAACCCATTTAAATAACATTTTAGGGCCATTTTATCATATTTTAATTCTTTGAGGGCTTAAATAAAACTCAAATAGTATCAAATTTGGATTTTGAATTATGATTTCTATTATTATTAGGGTTTAAACTCTTTACTTTTATAAATATTATAATATTACATCATTTGCATCCATATTTGGTTATCTCTAAGGAACCTATATCACTATCCTTTTAATTATGAAATAGGATAAGATCCTAGATTTCAGTTTGTTATATATTGACTCTGATGATTGGGGAGAACATTACCAGATGGCATGCCAACCTACATGCCAACCTCTAGGAGACTGATGGAATTTTACCAGGAGCATGGTTGGTTTAGGCATGCTATGAGGAGGTTGACTCACTACTTTTGGCCAACTGGCTCAGAGGCATCAGAGGTGACATGGTTCGTCCACTCAGGTTCGTCGTGTTTTCCCAACAACGGTCCTCATTGTGGTTCGTGCGCATATAAAAGTTGCATAAGTGGTTGGCAGTCGAAGGGTGTTCTAGTCAAAATCAAGGAGGAGGACCATGTCTAGGAGCAGTAGAAGCACGATCTCCATGACCGTGACCTCGAAAACGTCCGCGTCCTCACCCAGAGTCATTGGAGCAGATTGCAAGGATCCAATGATCAGAAGAAGAGGCAGGTAGGAAGACATAAAGGGAAGATGTTGGACATGCTTTAAAACATCCCTTAGTGTGGGCAAGGGATCAATGGATAAGATCTGGTCGACAACACCAGAGAAGGTATGAGAAGTCCAGCCAAAAATTGAACCAATTGAAGTTCATTGTGTTGCCTCTGAACTTCTTTGATATCAACAAAGAGAGAATAATATACTTCATTTTCATCCCAGAGTCTGGAGCACTAGTTATAATTGTCTTCTACAGATCCTTCAGGTGAATGCTCCTTTTTGTCTAGATTCTTGAAGATCTAGAAGTCCTTCAGATTTCATTGGTGAGAGTACACATGGGATAGTTGATCGCACATGGCTTTGGCAATCTGAAGGCGGAGGAGAGATCGACTAATCTTCAATTCAACATTGTACACCATCCACACCATAACTCCAGAATGATCTTTAGACCATTGAGTGTAGGCTTGCTTGGCTTTTTCATTAGGGATTTTAGAATCAATAGAAATATGGGAATAGTGCTTGGGCTTTGACATAGAGTTCAAGGGATACCAACTAAAGTAGTCGACACAGGAAATGAAGCGATGACATTTACAAGTAGGTCAACAACAACATCAACAGTAGTAGCAGATATGGATCAGTATGTCCGAGAAAGTAGCATAGGTGTGTATGAGAGAAATAGTAAATCTGATTTGTTGATCGGAAAAACCTATGTATGGACAGTAGGGAGCAATAGATTAGGATCAGTTGATCATAGAAACCAGCATAGGGGTAGTAGAGAACAAAGGGACCTACACCACCAAGCTGTGAGAGTTACTCCACAATTTGGCATAGGCAGGCAAGAAGATGGTCTTTTTAGACCGTCAATGTGATATTTTGGAAAGTGCTAGGAGACAAAAAATAGAAGGAGGGCAGGGAGGCTAATTTATGGAGAGAGAGGGTGGTGGGTGGCTATTGGCAGCGACTGGTGGGTGGTGGGGGTTGTAGGTGGAGGCAGTGGGAAGAAGGGGGGGACAATGATGATGGGTGAGAGGGAAGGTGGAATAACAACAGGTGACAGTGGGTGAGGGGGTAGCGATGAAAATGGGTGAGCGGGGGTAGCAGCAACCAGAAGAAGGGGGTGTGGGCGCAGCATCAATGGGTGAGAGGAGGGGGTTGTGACAGTAGGAAGAGAGGGGAAACAACGGTGGGTGAAGGAGGTGGGGAGGGGGTGGCGGCTAGGGTGAGAGAGGGATGGGAAGCAAGACACCCTATTTTATAGGATAAGAGAGTAAGTGAGAAATAGAATTAGGCAATATGTGATAAAAGAAAAGCTAAAGACAATACGAGTCTAAAGCTCATAATAAAACATAAAGCGTAAATCATATACACTAATAACATTTATAAGAATCTATATATGTTTTATGCTTTTATATATTAGAATTTTTTATTAAGTGCATTTGATTATGACTATGATTGCCGTTTGGCTTTAACGATAGTACAACAAGGCATGGGGCTATTATGCAAGGTCACCCAGAGGTAGCGTTCAATGGTTGTAATTGTGGTGGTAGTTGCTTCTTGGCAGCATAATTTTGTTGTTGATATGTTCCCAACTATTCCTGACATTAAATATTCTATTTTGTATAATACTGTAAACTATTTATGCATGATATATTATAGAAAGAAAAATATCTCCATGTGTTGGTTATATCCTGAAGAACAATGATTATTTGTGATTAAATATTTTATTTAGTCTCCCATCCCGTATGAAAGATTACTTGTTTATTGTTTGGAATGTCAATAAATGACCACTAATATGCAAAGTCTGAGAAACTTGATTATACGTAGTTAACCTCCTCCATCACCATGTTTTCTTCCTTTGTTGCCTAACCTGATAATGTTTTTATGCTTCTCATGGACTTTGTTTTGCTAGCATATTTCTTTTAAATTGAGATTTTTATCCGGGGTAAATTACTTACATACTCATAAAAGCTGACACTTAAAAAACATGACGTGTTATTGAAATTCCTCGACTTTTTAGTAAATTTCATCTTTACTTGTTTTGCATATAATATGGCTCATTATGGTGTAACTATTTTTGTTGTTCCTTGCATAGGGAAGTTAGAGGGCACATCCAACAAGGATCTTGTTAATATATTCAATATTTTGTTATTAATTTATGTTTTTTTATCTTGTCTTCTACCCTATATAAGGAGAAGGTTTGTGCTTATTTTATCTATGTGACATAAAATAGTTTAGTTTTCACATGGTGTCAGAGCACCCTGATCCTCCCTAAGACCTCTCCTGACCTTAATATTTCCTCCTCCTAAACCCTATCCTTCCCCTCTCCCCTAGCCACCGCCTGCCACCATCAGTATCCCCTTCATACCTTCCTCTATCACCGCTACATATTGCTTAGTGAGCCAGATTTGATCCGACCTCACATGCTGTCAATTGTATAAAAACCCTTCACCCCAATATGCTTCTACTAGATAGGGTGGGACTCATTCCCTCCCTTTTGTGTTTGTTACATGTATGTCTTATTGAAGGTGTGAGTAGGTTTACTATCTTCCGTTACTACCCATGTGCTGGGTTTATCTGCTCTACTACTATTTGGGTTGATGTTTCCCACCCGGTCATACTAATCTGTTGCTACTTTGTGTGCTTTACAACATCTTTTTTGGTGTCGTATGTGGTGTAAGAACGATCTTATTTTTATCATGTCCTCTATTGATAACTTCACAACACTATGTGACCCTTGTTAAATTGGATGGTTTCAATTACCGTACATGGTCTGCATCTTTTGAGTTGTACGTCAAGCCTCAAGGTCAGTACTCTCAGCTTAAATTGCTACCCCGCCTACTCCTGCCGACACTGCTGATGAAAAGGCCAAGAAGGCATATGATCTGTGGATTAGGAGAACTCAGGTGTTATGACATCGATGATGAATAATGTAGAACCAAATACAAATCAATCTATTCTTTGCCTTTGGATGCTAAGGCAATGTGGGGCCAACTTTCTAATGTCTGTTCTAATCAATAGAACCCCAAGAAAGTGTTTGAAAATTTTAAAAGTCTAGCTAAAAATAAATTCTCTACTGATCACTATATTGAGGATTATTATAACAAGTGGTGTGCACTCTAGGATGAGTTTGAAGTCTACCATCACCTTTTTCTAGGATGAGTTTGAGGTCTACCATCACCTTTTAGATGACATAATTGAAATTCAAAGATAACACAATGAGGGAAAACTTGTGCAATTCCTTGCTGGGCTTGCTGCATCTTTCTCCAGTGTGGTTGGTCAAATTTTGTCTGGTGATCCTCTATCATGATGTTCTAATGAGAGTCCAATGCCTCTCGTCTGTTTCTTCTTCACCCGTTGATTCATCTAAGGCATCGGCTTTGGCAATTTGTTCTGGCAACTTTGGTCTTTGCAGGGGTTGTGGACGTGTTACAAGGCATGGTCTCTCTATCGGGACGTCTGGACCTGGACATGGCCAACCTCGTTCTAGACTAGGACGTGGTCAACATTCTACTAGGCTGGCCATTTTCAACCTTTTGTAGTAGAAATAACCACACTGAAGATCTCTACTGGGCTAAACATGGAGAACCCACATCGGTTAATTAAGCCTTCGTTGACTACACCGAGATGGATCCTGCACAAGCACCAGCCTCTACTGCTTTTGTCGATTGGATCATGTGAGTGTTTGAGTTCTCGCATTCTTTGCTTCCTCAACCTCTTATGGTAAAAACAAACGGGTCATCAATTTTGGTGCTTCTACTCATTTTTTAGGAATTTGCACTCTTTTCTCACATGACTTTAGCAGACGACACTCAATCCCCAGTGCATGGTGTTGGAAATATTCACACATCCAATAATTTTTTGCCTATCTTATATGTTCCCTACTTTCCTCTTTTTTTGCTTTCATTTAGCAAAGTTGTAAAACAACATTAGTATCTCTAGAAACTTTGACCCTGATGGGTGTCTTTCAGGATCTCCGAACGAGGACGAGAATTGGTTCGTGCTTTGAGTAATCAGACAACTTATGTTGATTCATCTGTATCTGGTCTTCAGTGGAACTATTGACTGGGTCATCCTTCAACCTCAAATCTCAAGCATTTAATTCCAACTATATCTGTAACTATGTTTAAATCTGAGTCTTGAGTTTTCTGTAAGGGTTAGGGTGCACAATGTGTGTACCCCGTATATTTATAGAAAGAACAATTACATATAGATATACATAGAATAGGGAAATAACAAGTGAATATAAAAGGTTAAATAAAACACTATTTAACACTCCCCCTCAACTTGTCCATAAGAGAGCGGAAATGTTTCTTGGCCAGCAGCTTTGTGAATATATTAACAACTTGATCCTCTGAGCGAGTAAAAGGAGTGCAGTAATGACCAGTCATAATAGCTTCTCTGATGAAGTGACAATCAACTTCAATGTGTTTGGTCTGCTCATGAAAAATAGGATTATTTGCAATAAAAATAGCTGATTTATTATCACAATGCATGGGAATAGGACCAGAAGACCCCACTCCAAGTTCTTTTAGAAGAGACTGTACCCACAGAAGTTCACAAGCTGTGTGAGCCACACTCAAAAATGCAGAATCACAACCAATGTAAGTTGCAGCGTGAGCTCTAGATTCAGCAGTAGAAGAAGAGGAAGCACTGGTCTTTTCTAGTAAGAGACGTTTCACTCTGAGCGAATGCTTGTGGTAGTAGCATGAGAAGTCTGAGAAGCACCCTCAAACACAACATTGGCCCACACAGGTATGCCATGTTTCTTCCAGCATCTGTCCTCGATGTAGTTGGTGCGACCACAAAAGTCACAATACCGCTGAGCTGCGGTACCTCCAGAGACATCAACATATGAAGGTTCTGAAGTTCCCATCATTGTCACTGCATAGTGGCCAAGTCAGTAGAGAGCGTATGAAAGTTCTCAAGTTCCAACTAGAAGCCTTTGAAAGTTGAGAAATAGTCAACAATATCAGGCCCAGAGAAATGTAGGTGGGTCAACTATTTGTTCAAGTCAAACACCTTCTTCAGATCCTTGCTATGAGAGTAGGTACTGGCTAGTTGATACCACATCTCCTTGGCAGTCGGGGGACGAAGAAGAGTAACATTAATGCAAGTTTCACTACTGTTCAACATCCACGTCATCACAGTCGAGTCATCTTTAACACGATCATCGTAGATCTTTTTATCTTTGGATTTGGCAGTATTGGGCGGAGTAGGAGGTGGATCCTGAGTCAGATGGGAGTACTTACCTTGGGATTTGGAAAGATCTCCATGGAGCAGACCCAATGTTGATAGTTGCACCCGTCCAACTTCACGGTAGTTAATTGATGACGGAAATCATGATGGGAGGAAGCCATGACCGAGACCGAGTCCTAGAGCAGAAAACATCAGCCAAGAAAGAACCGCCTAGATCCTCCTGCAAGGCAGTAGTAGGAAAAAAGGAACTAGAAGGACCAATTTACAATAAGACTACGTCGAGGCGCAACAGATAACCCGATGGCTCACAGGCCGACATAGATAGAGAATAAGAGGCTCCGGAGACCGTCAAGACAGATGACCGACGGTAGCAGGCCACAATGCTAGCTGCGGCTAGCAAGCCAGCGTTCACACATGGAGGAGTCGTCGACGGCTGCAACTGTCAGTTGTGGGGATATGGCGGCAGCGGGGCATCGGCTGTGGGGTTGGGGGTGGGGGGGCGGCGCAGGGGGTGGCGGCTAGTAAGCCTTCTCAGGTACCATCTTGAGTTTTTTGTAAGGGTTAGGGTGCACAATGTGTTTACCCCGTATATTTATAGAAAGAACAATTACATATAGGTCCACATAGAATAGAGAAATAACAAGTGAATATGAAGAGCTAAATAAAACACTATTTAATAGTGAGGCATGCCAACTTGGCAAGGAAACAAGATGTATCTTTCCTAGAAAACCAAATATTGTACTTGGTTATTTATTTCTTAAGGACATGGCACACATTCTTGATACTTTTACTACTTCATTTGTTGAAACTAAAACCCAATCTAATAAGCCCATAAAAATCTTTCGGACAATCTAGGCACCATTAATCAAACCTCATGTTCATACACACCTCAGCAGAATGGTATTGCTAAAAGGGAGAATCATCATCTTCTAGAGGTCGCTCAAACAATTTTGTTTTACTATCATGTTCCAAAGATGTTTTGAGTTGATGTTGTTTCTAGTGCGTGCTTTCTGATAAACCGAAATAACCAAGTCTCTTATAGTATTTTTGTACCCCAAGGCTCCTTTTTCTTTTAGTTCCTCCTAAATTTTTTGAGATGTACATGCTTTGTCTGAAATATTCATTCTGGATTGACTAAACTTGACCGACGGTCTACAAGATGTATCTTCTAATGGTATATATGCTATGACCCTACGACTAAGAAATAGTTTGTAAATGTAGATGTGGTATTTTTTTGAAGATACTCCATACTTATCTGAAATGTATTCAACTGTGTCTACGTATATGCTAGTTGATACCCATCTTCTTGTGACTGTTAAATCAAATTCTCATGAGCATGTGTTTGTTCCTCTTAAAGTTTACCAAATGCATTGCATGACTACAACTCCATCATTGGCCCCTCCCTTATCCAAACCTTCATCTTTGTCGTGTTGATCAACATCACATGTAACTTCTGACTTGGATATTCCAATTAGCTTACAAAAAGGGGCACACTCTTGTACTTTACATCGTATATGAAATTTTTGTTCTAATGCTCATCCTAGTTCTGGTTTTGCTAATTTTACTATTTCTCTTTCCACTGTCTTTGTTCCTACGACTGTTGTTGAAGCCCTAATACGTCCTACCTCGCATTGTGCCATGGTAGTGGAAATGATAGCTCTTCATACTCAACATACTTGGGACTTGGCAGACCCCCCTACTCATGTCTCTCCTACGGGACGTCGATGGATTTTTATTGTTGAATATCATCCAAATGGTATTGTTGAACGCCTTAAAGCTCACTTGGTTGCTAAAGGCTATACATAAGTGTAGTAGTTTATTTTGATACTTATTCCCTTGTTGCCCGTCTTAATTCTATGGGTGTGTTTATTTCTGTTGATTTAAAAATATGCTACCCCATATCTCAATTAGATGTAAAAAATGCTTTCTTGTATGGAGATATGCATGAGGTGTATATGGAGCAACATCTGGGGTTTGTTTCTCACGGGGAGTGTTCTATGACTTGGCGATAAGAAAAGCAATCTATGGTATGTATTAATTAATTTATTTATATTTATTCCTATATTTGTGCACTCTTTATTTTTTTGTCTTTTATTTCATATTCACTAGATCTTGTTTCTGCCTATACACCCCTTTTCCCTTTCCATGTCCTTCCAACCATCAACCTGCCAACCGTCCCCTTCACGCCATCGATCACCCGACAACCTCTCTGCATGTCGCCGATCTCACGTCACCTGACAACTCTCCATCAGTCATTGATCCCCTCTGTCACATGACACCCAACAACCCGTCCGCTAACCCAGCAGCCCGCCGCCACCAATATTCTTTCTCCTGCCTCTCCACTAGCCTTGCAACCCGCCGCCCCCTCTCCCAGCAACCTGTCTCCCCCCACTTCCACCAACCCACCGCCAATATTCCCTAGTCCTCCATCTTCGACAAGCTAGTCCTAAGCCCCCCCCACACCCGCCCAACACCCTGCGAACTCACCAACTCCTTTGTCCTCCACTCCCTGTTACTTGCCTTCAACCAAGCTGCTTAGCCTATCATCCCTCCTTCCCACATCTCTATCTACCCAACCCCTCATCCACCCACCTTCATTCCATATCTCAGCCCCTTCCTTCTCGGTTGAGTTTCCTTAATTGGAAGATTGTTCTCTATATAAAGCAACTGCTTCTTGGTTCCACTTAATCTTTGGGAGGGACCTACTCCCTCCCATCAACCTCATCACATGTCGGTCTAATATGACAATGTGATGTTGGTTTCTTAAATAAAATAATCTTAAAATGCCCCATCTTTGGACTTCTAAACTCTTCAGTTGATTACTTGTGTGATGCTTCACACCTTGTTGCACTGATAATGTGTGGATTGATCTAGAACTATTTTCATCATGGCCTCCACTGATACCTTAAGAACTCTATGTGTGACTAAAATCAAACTGGATGGTTCTAATTACCATACGTGGTAAGCCTCTTTTGATATGTACGTCAAGGCTCACGACCGATACTCTCATCTGATCATGAAAGGACATGTTCTTTTATCTAGATGACTCTTGAATAATGATCTGGATGGTCAACTGTGTAGAGCCAAAAATCAATCAATCTCTTTTACACCTTAGAATGACCAAGGACATGTGGGATCAGTTAGCACATGTGTATTCACACCAAAAAAATCCTAAGAAAGTTTTTGAAATCTTTAAAAGTTTGGGTAAAAAGTAATTCACTATTACTATTAATTCTGTGGAAGAATATTATAATCAATGTTGTGCTCTATGTGATGAATTTGAAGTTTACCATCCCCTAACTTCTAATATCATTGACGTTAGAAGACATAAGAATGAACAAGACATCAAAATGAAATTCTGTTGGTCCAATTCTTTGTTGGACTACTTGATTCTTTACAAGAGTCGTCGATCAAATCTTATCTATATCACTTCCTAAGTTTGGGATGTTCTCAAATGAGTACAACGGTTTCCATCAGTCTCTTCTTCTCTTGCTGGATCCACAGAGGCATTAGGTCATGCAGTCAGTCTGTTCTGGCGAATTTGGTCGTGGCTATGGTAGAGGACATGTTCGTTTTGGCCCGTCAGGACCTGACATGGTCAATCCCCTATTGGACTAGGACGTGGTCAACCCTTCACTGGATCAGGCACCGGTCCTCCTACTAGACCTTGTCACTGCAACTTCCATGGTCATTACAATCACAATGAGGATTGGTGTTGGGTGAAACATGGCTACCCCAATACTTGGGCCAATCAAGCTTCTACTGACTACAGTGAGGATGCATCGACCCAACTCTCCACTGCTTCTACAGATTGGATCTGAGTTGAATTGGAAAGCTTTTCCAAGAACAACTCCAAACTCAAACATAGGCTCAACGGTCAGATGGTGATTCTGCTTTCCTTGTGTCCTCGGCTCCTTACGGTAAAAACAAATGGGTCATGGACTCCGGTGCTTTTACCCATATTTCTGGCAATTCAAAATTATTCTCTACTTTGATTGTTTCATCTTCTATTTTGGTTGTAACTGTTGTTGATGGCAGTCAAGCCCCAGTTCGTGGGGTTGGTCGTATTCAAACTCCAAATAACTTCTTGCTCAAATTAGCGCTATATGTCCCTCGCTTTCCACTAAATCTTCTTTCCGTCAGTAAAATTGTCAAGCAACTTAAATTTCCTATTACTTTTGACGTGGATAGATGTGTCTTTTAGGATTTGACTATCTTCAAATTCTATTTTTGATCTTGTTCATGCTGATATATGGGGGCCGTGTTCTGTCACTAGTATGGCTAGCTTTTGTTACTTCATGACATTTATCAATGATTCTTCTAGAACCACTTGGTTATTCTTACTTAAAGATGGGGCACATGTTGTTGAAACTATTACTACTTTATTTGTTGAGATTAAAACTCAATTTAATAAGCCCATCAAAATCTTTATGACAGACAATGATCTTGAATTTATGCAACAATCTATTAGTCATTTCTGTAAACACCTTGGCACCATTCATCAAACATCTTGCTCCTATGCTCCTCAATAGAATGGCATTGCTGAGCATTAGAATCTACATCTTCTTGAAGTTCCCAGAACCCTTATGTTTTAGTATAATGTACCTAAACTTTTTTGGGCTGATGCTATCTCTCATTCAATGTTTTGTACCTCGAAGCTCCCATTCTTTCTTTGCCACCTAGGATTTTCGGTAGCACCTATTTTGTAAAGAACCTTCAGACCGGTTTGAGTAACTTGATCCCCGATCTACGAGGTGCATCTTCCTAGGGTACTCACACACTCAAAAAGGGTACGTAATTTTATGATCTGAATTCCAAGAAGTGGTTTGTTAGTGCGAATGTCAGTCTTTTTTGAAGATACTCTGTATTTTTTGTTATGGGTTCAACTTTGTCAAGAGATCTTCTTGCCACTCTTCTTATTCTCGTTGAACCAACATCTTCAGACTCTATTGCTCCTGAGGTACCTCTTCAAGTATATCAAAGACGGTGCAAGTCTACAACTCCCTCTATGGCCCCTCGCTCAAGTAATCTCTCTACATTCCTTAGGTATATTCTGACTTGGATACTCCAATTAGAATTAGAAAAGGGGTGCGCTTTGTACTTTCTATGCTATCAACAATTATTGTTCTGATGCTAATCTTAGGTCAAGTTTTACAAACTTTACTGCCACTCTTTCTGCTATATGTTTTCCTAAAAAATGTAGCTGAGAACCTAACACATCCTACCTAGAGACGTGCCATGGAAGTCGAGATGGAATCCCTCCATACTCATGGTACATGGGATTTAGTAGATCCCCTTGCTCATATTTCACCTATAAGTTGCCGATGAACCTTCACTGTGAAGTATCAACCAAACGACACACTTGAACACCTTTAAACCCATATTGATGTTAAGGGCTACACTCAAACCTACTGTGTGGATTACTTTGAAACACTCTCGCCTGTTGTGCGACTTAATTATGTTCGGATTCTTATTTTTGTTGGTGTCAATAAGAGGTGGCCCATGTTCCAGTTGGATTTTAAAATTCTTTCTTATATTGTGACCTGCATGAGGAAGTATATATTGACAAATTAAGTCAAATTCTTGCTAAATTTGACTTCAGATGCTCGCATTCTGATCATTCTGTCTTTGTTAAAAAATCTTCTAAAGGTCTTAGTATTCTGATTGTGTATGTGGATGATATCATCCTTTTCTGGGAGTGACCATTTGGGTATCCAGGTTACCAAGGAATATTTACAAAACACTTCGTTACTGAAGATATATGCACCATTTTGAAGTATCTTATTCTGGTTAGAAGTCTATTTATCTCAGCACAATTATGTACTTGATCTTCTGCAAGAGACTGGTATGCAAGTATCTTGATAAGCCTCGACAATAGTTGGGATGTTGTGTGCTACATTCTTAAATCCTTAAAAAGCTTACCTGGAAAGGGTCTTCTATATAGTAACAATGTGTACTATAAGATTTTTGGTTTTTTGACTTAGACTATGTTAGCTAAGCTAGGCTGATCGTAAATCTACTTTGAGTTATTGCACCTTTGCATGTGGTAACCTTGTCACTTGGAGAAGCAAAAAGCATGACGTCGTGGTTATATCTAGTACTGAAGCTGAGTGTCGTGCTATGACACATACCACTTTGAGCTGATGTGGGGTTCATGGGCTATTAAAGGAATTCAAAGACTATGATTCTACTTGTATTCCTCTGTACGGTGACACTAAAGCATCTACCTTCATTAAAAATATTCCAACTTTTCATGAGCACACCAAACATATTTAGGTTGACTGTCACGTTCTCAAAGAATTTGTTTTATCCAAGTGCATAACCAAGGCCACCATTTATATGAATGGGAAAAATGTCATTGCAGGGATGGGGATCAATCTAGATATTCATATAGGGTTCCCAGGTGGTCCGGAAGACCCCAAAAGGAGGAGGTTTCTCCAAGATCTTCGGAGAACGGTGAAGCAGACCATGGAGTGCTATTGTGCCTGATTTTGCAAGGAGGGAGACCCATGCCTGCTGTCGGCGTAATGCAGGCGTGGTCATATGAATTTCGATGCCCTGGACACTGCACGCCATTAGCAATATATGCTCTAATTGGGGGATGACTTGAAATCCATCTATATGCTTGGGTCCCTTTCTATTTTATTACCAACAGATGTTCAACTGCTCCATTTTTCCGGTTGTCCGGGAGGATGTGTGGGCCATCATGGTTCTATCACCCATCCTAGTGATCTTGGCAACATCATCCTTCAACATCTTATCAACAATAATACCTACTCCATTTCTATGTTTATCAATGCCTCTATACCAGATTTTGTATCCTGTGTCTCCAATCTCTCTACAATGTTCCCATGTCCACTTAGTTTTCTGTAAGCAAGCTATATTGACTTTTCTTCTCATCATGGTATCTACTATCTCCAAAGATTTTCATGTCAAAGAGACAATATTCCAAGATCCAACTCTAAACCTTTTTTCTTGGACTTGCTTCTTTACCTGCCTTCATAAAAAATGTTGCCCATGCACATTTTTCACTACATCTGAGCAATGGTGCAGCGGGACTAGCTTCTTTACCCGCCTTTGTCGAAAATGTTGTCCTTGCACATTTTTCACTACATCCGAGTGATGATGCAGCGGGACTAGCTTCTTTACCCACACTCGTCCAAGATGTGGAAACCCTTGCTTGTCCTTCAACACAACTGGGCGTCATCATGTCGAAACCCCTTGCATATTTATCACTGCATCCGGGTGTCGATGCAGCACGTCGCTAGGTAGGGACGCTCCAACGGAATTTTTATAAGGATCCATGTCATAGAAAGAGTGACAAAGTTTTTATGGCTGACTGTCAACCTACCACCAGCCCTCCTTCTTTACCCGGGATTGGGATCGGCTACATTTGCACAAAATATGAAAACATAGGCAGAGTTTAAGGAAAAAAGAAATAAAAAAAGAAAAGCAACAATATTATTAGGATGGTTCCTGTAATTTTAAACAATAATGCTACATAAACAATTTCATTTGAAAAAAGTTATTTTGAAAATGTTATACGAGATATATAATGGTGCATAATTCATGATTATTAATGTAATGAACACCTTATGTTATGAATGAGAGACTACTAATAAAAACAAACAAGAGTCGAGGCTTACCGAGGCACCTTTGGTTCTAAACACCTTCTCTTAACAAGTTTGTTTGTGCTCATGTTTATGTTCATGTTTATTATTGAAAATGTTATACCTCGTCTTAACAATAAATATCATTCAAAACTTGTTATTTTGAAAATGTTTTACGAGATTTATGATGGTGCATAATTCATCATTATGAATGTAATGAACACCTTGGATTACTAATGTGAGATTATAAAAATATACAGGAACCAAGGCTCGCCAAGGTACCTTGATTTGGCTCTCAACACCTTGTCTTAGCAAGTTTGGTTCGCGCTCATGTTTCTATTTATGTTTACTATCATTGTTCTATTAAGATGCATCCTAGGAGGTAGACTCACTAAAGTGCTATCGGTTTTATAAGCTCCTATCTCGACATTGTCTTAACCAAGTGTGAATAAAGCTCCATTCTCACTTCAATCTAGGCGTCAAGGTGTCAAAGGGAGTGCTCCTTAACCAAATCCAAACCAACTTTCATATCATAGGAACCTCAAGTACTTATACTTAACAATTAGCGTTAATCAAAGCTATTAGCATCAATGAACTATACTTTATAAATATTTTAGAAACCGCTTTAGCTAAGGAAAAAGCTTTAACCGCGGCAAAATATCCTTTTTTCTTCCAAATATTTTTACGAATACATTTTTTTGACATAGAAGTACACTTTTTTGGAACCACCATAGAAAGAGATTATTCATTTTTATTGTTGTATGTGATGGTGAAATAATAGACATGTGAGACTCAAAATCTCGTGCTAAAGAGTGTGGTGGTTCGGGTCCTCTTCAAGGCATAATAGAATATTAATATGGAGAATGCTCATTGAATGAATAATTCAATTACAGATCTCGGATCTAATCGATATTGATATATCGAGTATCTGTTGATACGAAGTATTCCAACGATCCCCATGATCCGAGTGGAGACCAAAGATCTTGAGCGACCAATCCGGCAGAACAACTCAAAAGATAAAAAAGTATCGTTAATTTATTCATGCTCGTTCCAAGTTTGAAGTACCATTTGTACAAATAAGAATCCCTTTCCTTACATGATTTCTTCTTCATATCTTTCATTGTTTTGGGCTTTTTTTGGGATTTATTAGAAGTGTATGTAAATATGTATACCTATGAATAGACACTCGACATGTTTATTTAGGAAAATTCTCTTGATGACTAAAAGCTTACCAAAAACTAGAGAAAATACACTTAAATTTGAAAATTAAATAGCCATGATGGTTTAATGGTTATGGTTTCATGTCATACTTGTTAAGACTTTTGACTCGGGGCCGAAACTTTTTAAGTGAGTACGCATTGGCGTATACCATTCCCGATTTTCTAGTTTATGTCATTGTTTAGCATGAACAAGATCACAATAGTCATATTAGAGACGGTCATGTTTGTCATTGGAATCTTAAGTTGTTTATGTTGTCTTACATTTGCATTTGAATGTTTGTTTTGATATAATAGTTCAAACTTTATATTTAGTGTAAGAATGTTCGATTTAAGTTGATTGCAAGTATTCAAATGTAGCCAATGCCTAAAAACTAAAACTTTCACGAATTATCACTATATGACATTACATATGCTTTGTTTCTCAATACACATTTATCATTTTTACACCATTGCTTATCTCTTACTTTGGTTTATCCTACTCAAAATTAAGTATAAATTATAATGACTATCATCTTTGATGAAAATGACATACCAACCAACTAAAATTTCTGTGGTATTATAATTCATATAAGAACATGAGTGATACCAAATTCTAATAGACATTAAAACTTTAGACAATGCTTTATTTACAATATTTCTATATTTATTACTAGTAGCGAATCTTCCCAATATCATCATGAATAAACTAATCTCAAGTACTTCATGCAACAACTGAATGATGAACCGGCTTAGGAAAAAATATCTTTAGTGGTGACCTGACCCTAATTCTATCAATTGAAAATAATCGAACTAAAATTTAAAATCATTAAAACATACAAAAAGAGGCATGAAACAGCCCACTTGGTATGCCAATCTAGCTTGAAATACCGATGTGTTCACAATGGTTGGGTGCCTTATCATCATTAATAAAAGAGGGCCAATGATGCCCCAACCATCTCCCCACACAGGTGTAAGTCTTAATGAGCAGTTGGGACTGGTAAAATGCTATATTCTTCCATATAGAAGAGGGGAATGTAGTTTTACTTGGATAATAAGTACTTGGGATGGGAAAATCACTAGGTTACTATTTTGAGGATAAAACTTAGAGAATGGGGGTGTGTTGAGGACGTCGGGGAAGATTGGCTACTCATCATAAACAATGGAACCACAATAATAAAGTTTGAATAAAATATTATGTCTATTAAGAATTTGCAACACTCATGGTATAGATGTCAATTGCAGTACCATACAAATTTAGTTGGTTGGTATGACATTTAAATAAAATTATATTCATTAACACTCAATTAAAATGACTTTCATTAAAACTCAATTTTAAGATCGGACAAACAACAACAGGAGATAAGCACTTGCGTGAAAACGATAAATAAGCCCTGACAAAAGAATCTGCCACGTGAGACAATGATAATTCAAAAAAGATTAATTTCTATGCATTGGCTACATCAACATATATGAAAATGCTTTTACACTAAATGTAAAGTTTAAACTACAATGTCAAAATAACCATGCAAATGAACAAAAGACAAAGAAAATAATAAAAACTAATTCGATTGCCACTCGCCCTATAAAAATTGATGTGCATTTTGAGTGCATGTGATTAAATAACCAAAGCAATACACATAGTTAGGGGTGTCAAAAAATGGGGTCTGGGTCAATTCTGGGTAGGAAAAGCCAACCCAGATTTTCTAACAATCAAACTTGGACCGACCCAAATTTTTTCGAGACCTCTCAACCTGGTCTGACCCAGATTAAAAACACTAAACCTAAAACCAAACCCGGACCCAAACTTGAATTTTACAAAAAATATTTTTAGTAGATTTGTCTATTTGATTGTAAAAAAATCATTATAACAGAGACAAATCAACTAGGAAACTATAATATTATTTGTCCTTTGTTTTTATTAGAGAACATTATAATAACAAAAAAAATCATCATTATCACCTAAACACATACAAGTACCAACACAACTGCAACAACATATATATCATGCTCAAGATAAAACATCATTTATGTCAAACTTTCTTCACTTGCACATGGTAGTAAATAAAAAGAATAGAAAGGCATACATGTCCACCATGCAATACAATAACACAACTCAAAACATTAGGAAATATTTTAGTAAGATTCCTTCATTTCGTAGACTCAAAAAAGTAGACACGAGTAAGATCTTCCTTCCTCTTGACCATGAACCTAAAAAGTTAGAATGGAGCATATTATGAAACAAATTAGTCAAGATTACATATCAAAAGAGTTTGAAGCATATTAAAAAAATCACATATATATATATATATATATATATATATATATATATATATCAGTGACTCCATACCTATATATATATTTCAATGATTCCATACCATAATTTAATCAAGAATTTGATCGCAACTGAAAGAGTTTGAATGTTAGAGATCCTCAAGCTTGTTGCTAAGATCATCAAGATCACCATTCCCTTTTTCTATGGATGTATAAAATAAAATTATATATAAGAAATAATGAATTAATTTTTTTCTCCATGGACTACCTTTCAGACCAAATAGCCAGTCACGAGTGCATATTAGGGCCTCCACACTTTCGTGGGAAAGGCAACTCCTTACAGGCCTAAGCACTCGTCCTCCCATGCTAAAGACTTGTTCTCAAGCAACTGAAGATATTGGAATGTTGAGGATATCATGAGTAGATGACCCACAGAAATATGTAAACACTTTCTCTAACCTTAATAACTACAGATTCAATATTCTGAACAATGATTTTTATAGGGATATGTTGTGTTATGTTGTGTTTTGTTAAGTGTCATGTGCATAGCATGTGCCTCACTTATGCTTTCACTTCGGTAGTTTAATCCCATACTGCTCATCTCTGTTCTATTCTCTATTCACTTATGTTATATAAGAGACTGCATTGTGCACTATTTTATTCAATCAATAAGAAATTTCTAGTTTCTCTATATTACAGAGATGAGTAGTATGGGACTAAACTATAGAAGTGAAAGCAAAAGTGAGGCACATACTATGCACATGACAATTAACATAACACAACATATCTCTATACTCCCCCTCAAGCTGGATCGTAGATGTCGAACATGCCCAGCTTGTCAACTAGAGTCTGAAAATGAGCTTTAGGAAGTATCTTGGTGAAGATGTCTGCAACTTGCTTTTCAGTGCTGAGATATGGAGTGCAGATCCGGATAGAAAGAACTGTTTCTTGAACAAAGTGACATTTGACCTCAATATGTTTCGTCCTCTCATGAAAAGTGGGGTTACTCGCAATAAAAATGGAGTCCTTGTTGTCACAAAACATCGGTATAGGGTTGGAACAGGTTATATCAAACTCCTGACGGAGACTCTGAACCCACAGAAGTTCACATACAGTATGAGCCATAGCTCGGTATTCTGCCTCTGTACTAGATCTGGCGACAACAGTCAGCTTTTTGCTTTGCCAGGTGACAAGATTTCTGCCAACAAATGTACAATACCCTGATGTTGACTTACGATCAGACCGACTTCCTACATAGTCAGAATCCGAGAAGCCAAATAAATTGCAGTGGCCATGCTTCTTATACATATAGCATGGGGTTTATCAAGGTACCAACTATTGAACCCGACAACAGCAGTGAGATCATCTCTTGTGATAGCCAGATAGATAAGCTTGACTAACAGCCTTCTGAACTGGTGATGATAAGCATAGGGAGGAGAGTTGGCATCATCCCAGTCCATGTTTGGGTCAAGTAGAGTATTGGCTGGTTTGCAGCGCAACATGCCAATTTCTTGCAAGAGATCAAGTACATATTTTCTCTGAGAGAGATAGAGCCCTGCAGATGATCTAGAAACCTCAATGCCTAAGAAATACCTCAACTTTTTAAGATCTTTAGTGAGAAAATGTTTTTGTAAGTAGGTTTTAGTTTCTTGTATACCCACAGTATCACTGCCAGATAAGATAATACCATCAACATAAACAATAAGAATGACAAGTCCAGCCACTATTTTGCGGATAAAAGACTGAACGATCAGAATGAGCGATGAAAACTAAAAGTGACTAAGATCTGATTGAGCTTGTCAAACCAAGCACGTGGGCTCTGTTTGAGACCATAGATAGCCTTTTTCATCTTACATACTTTGAAGGCAGACTCCCCCTGAGTAGAAAACCCAGGTGGTTGCTCCATGTATACTTCTTCCTATAGATCTCCATAAATAAATGCATTTTAACATCTAACTGAAAGAGAGACCAATCTTTATTGACAACAAAAGAAATCGGAATTCTAATATAGTTTAATCATGCAACAGGAGAGAAAGTCTCAAAATAATCAACACCATATGTCTACTTGTAGCCTTTTGCAACAAGGTGGGCTTTCTGGCGTTTAGTAGTCCCATCAGGTTGATATTTAATGGTAAAGACCCAGTGGCAGCCCACAGTAGGGCAAGAAAAAGGGTGATCCACAAGTTCCCATGTCTTGCGATCACAGAGTGCCTGCATTTCTTGATCCATTGCATGTTTCCATGCATGAATAACAAGAACCTCTACAACAATATTTGGAATGTTGATAGCAGAAATTGTAGAAGTAAAGCAGGAAAAGTTGTTATGCAGATTCACAGAAGTGCAGTAATTATTGATAGGATGTTTAGTACAGGAGCGAACACCTTTGCGTAGACTGATAGGAAGGTGGAATTTAGACGTTACCTCGGTGTTTATTTGATCATCCGCAAATGGAGGAATTGGTTGGGGAGGGGTATGGAAGGAGTGTTCGTCTTTGGCCAATGTTTGTACACTTGCAACATACGCTCTTTAGGCTGGTTAGAAGAAGGCAATTCTTCAACAATATCTGGTAGAGGTGTGGGTGCCAACATATCATGGGATAGTCTTGCTCCATCATCGGAAAAATAGGGCATATGCTCAAAAAGGATCACATACGCACTGACAAACCACTGTCTGAGTATCAGATCAAAGTAAGGATAACCTTTTTGAGTTCTAGAATAACCTAAAAAAATGCATTTAGTGGACCGAGGATCAAATTTCTTCATTCCTGGGCATAAATTTTTAACAAAGCAAGTACACCCAAAAATGTGAGGTGGAATAGGAAAAAGAGGTGCATCAGGAAACAAAATAGAGTAAGGTATCCAATTTTGTAAAATAGAAGATGACATACGGTTTATAATATAGCATGCCATAGTGACTGCCTCAGACCAAAAATGGTGAGGGACTTTATAATGAATAAGAAGGGTGCGAGCAACCTCTAATAAGTGGCGGTTTTTCCGTTCAGCAACACCATTTTGTTGTGCAGTATAAGGACAAGTGGTTCGATGGATGGTGTCGCGATCAGAACAAAAAGATGTGATAGACTTTTGCATAAATTCTAGAGCATTATCAGTACGGAAAATTTTAATGGGTTTATTGAACGGGGTCTATTTTAGAAAAGAAAATACGGATATTGTCCAAAAAAGTACCACGATCTTTGAGCAAAAATAGCCAGGTAGCACGGGAATAATCATGAATAAATGTCAAAAAATATTTAACACCAGTTTGACTCAGAACAAAGCATGGTCCCCAGATGTCCACATGAACCATATCAAAAATTTCTTTAGAACCAAGTTCTTTCTTAGCAGGAAAGATAGACCTCGTTTGTTTTCCTAAAAGACAAGATGCATAAGAGAAATTGTTTTCAGATAATGCAAGAAATAAAAATTTCAACTTTGCAGTAGACAGATGGCCCAGTCGGAAGTTCCACTGAAGTCATGTAGACAAGAGAGCAGAAGCTGCAAGTGGTCCATCCAAATAGCATAGTCCATCTGGTCCTTCATGTCTCGAACCAATCCTCATCTTCATGTGGAGATCCTTCAAAACACAATCAGAGGGATCAAATTTAATGGAACCCTGGAGTCGTTTAACAGCTTTACTGATAGATAATAAATTAACAAGAAATTGTGTTATGTATAAAATAGAGTGAAAATTTAGCTTGCGAGATAGAGGAAGGGTGCCAACGCCATGAACAAGAGTCTTAGAGCCATTTTCAACCATGACATAAAAAAATTGGAGAATCGAACCTCGCTCTGATACCATATAGAGAATCTGGGAATTGCTTATTGATTGAATAAAATAGTGTACAATGTAGTCTCTTATATAACAGAAGTGAATAAAGATTAGAGAAGAGATGAGCAGTATGAGACTAAACTCCAGAAGTGAAAGCATAAGTGAGGCACATTCTATGCACATGACACTTAACAAAACACAACATAACACAACATATCTCTATAATATTCAAAACATGGATATCACAAGCCATTGTAAAAAGTTGGGAAACCTATATTTGATAGACTCCCAAAATTCTAAAATATCCATCTCCTTCCTCCTATTCATGGTTGTTTCATCTAAATAATGATCTAGCTCTGATTTCTTTTCTTGAGAATTGTCATCTTGGAATTGGAAGGTGTCATATCTATAATCACATATTGCCAATAATAAATTTTGTAAAGAAAAAAAATAATTATGTTATAAAATTGAATCATCATAAACACTTACAAAAAATATGGATCATCATTTGGTTCTTCGATTCCCATGCTTGAGTTTGAAGCTTGATTCTCAAAAGATGGTTCATCTAAATAATGATCTAGCTCTGATTTCTTTTCTTGAGAATTGTCATCTTAGAATTGAAAGGTGTCATATCTATAATCACATATTTCCAATAATAAATTTTGTAAAGCAAAAAAATAATTATGTTATAAAATTGAATCTTCATAAATACTTACAAAGAAATATGGATCATCATTAGGTTCTTCGATTCCCATGCTTGAGTTTGAAGCTTGATTATCTAAAGATGTGTCTTGATTTGAAGAAGAATAAGTTGTATTGTAAATCTTAAACAAATGATGAATATTTCTTTGAACTTATGAAACCTTTGCTTGTGATTCCTCTCCATAAATTTTAGAGAATGCAAATTCAACACACTTCGTTTTGTATCTTGGATCCAAAATAACAACCATGCACAAAATCAGATTACAATCACCCCAATACTTAGTCAATTTCACCTGCATTTTTGTAGCCATGTTCTTTATGAAATGATCCATGCTATTGGCTTCTTCCTTAACCAGATGTTGGATTTGCCAAACACCATGGAAAAATAATTTTGCAGTTGGATATATATTTCCAGAATAAACCTTGGTCACATCCTAAAATAATTTTAGGAACTTGCATATTTTTTCTACTTTACCCCATTCTTCTAAAGTGGGATAATCCATGTAATTACTATCACTCATGCCTCCCTGGTTGAGTGCCCATCTATGTCGTAGTGTACCTCCTCCATAAGAGACTTTTTACTTCACAACACTATACATCTCATATGACGTTTCATCACCTTCTAAAGCAACACAACATCACCCAACATGCATCACTTAACTAGAGCTTCAACAATTTGAGCAAAGAGGGGGTGACTACTTGAGCTATATTGAGGGAGAAAAGGAGCTTGATTCTGACGCGTTGCGCAGATCCATTGACATTTGCAAACTCATCCTAATTTATGTGTTATGGTGATCTACTGACATTGCATACTTTGGGACTAGAGGGTCCGTATAGGATCATTTCTCAGGAATACCATCCTTCTCTACTCGATTTTTGTCACTATATTAAGACTCTCGCTCAAGTTTCAGGCCACATGTGAGAAGGTGAAGGGTCAACCAATCAACAATGAAATTCAAAATCGTAAACAGAAGCAAGAAACAATCAACATTTAAAAAATGGTTGGCAACATGATTTGAGATTTATATGCATGTTTGTGGTGTCTAGAGTATTACAATGATGAATTCAAGAAGCATGACACTTGAAGATGCTCATCAATGAGAAAAACAATTATCTATATAAATCTAGTTAGGCAACCAAAAGCCAAAACCCAAGATTGTTTTATCTCCATAGAAATGCTATGGGAAATATGCCCTTTCTATCCATTTTCTTTATGTTAATATATGTGTTGCTTTATTTATGTTATGTTATTTTCCATTATATATGGACCTTTCTGTAATTGTTACTTTTCTATAAATAGAAGGGTGCACACATTGTGCAACCCTAAGCTCTCCAAGTCTCATTGTCTTTCACATGGTATCAGAGTGGGCTGATCCACCTTAAACCTAATCCCTCTCTCTCTCCACCAATCCTAGCCGCCGCCACACTCTGAAATGTCCTTTTTTTCAGCCACTACAGTACTGCTATAGTACTGCTACAGTAATGTCGTCCACCCCTCCGCAACCCTCCATCCACCTCTAATCCCCGAATAACCTCCATGCTTGTGGCCTAATCCACCACATGCCCTTCCGTCTAGCTCTGTTTCTCTTTCTGAAATCTCTGGACAGCCTCGGTAACTTTCCAGTTCTGGCACGTTGACGGCATAACGGGCTTCATCCTCTCTGTCTGTCTGTTTCTCATGACTGATCATCCATGTTGGCATAGGTTTTTTCTCTTCTCTGTTGCCCCTACGTGGGTTTTTTTTACGATCCATGTGTGGATCTTCTACCTTCTACTACTAGTCCATGTGTTGGACTTCTGCCTTTGACTACTGACTTCTACTACTTGTGCCTGACTATTGCTGCCTGCCTGTAACTCTATGTCTACATCTGTTTCTTCCTGATGGTGTCTACTCATGAAGATTTGTGACGTCAGGTGACAACTGTGAAGTTGGATGGGTGAAACCACCAGCATTGGGTGTGCTCTATGCAGATATATGTTAAATTACAAGGAAAAATGTCGCACCTGATGTGAGATCCACCACCCGTGCCTCCTGCAATAGCCGATTTGAAGGATGTGAAAGCCTATGATGATTGGGTAAAGGACGACTTCACAGTCATGACATGGATTCTGAATAGTAGTGACACCAAGATTAGTGTCACACTATTGTACCTGTAGACGGCAAAGCAAATGTGGGATCAACTTGCCAGCACATATTCACACAGTCAAAATCCAAAGAAGGTGTTTGATATCAACAAGCAACTCAGTCGTCTACATTTCTCTAGTTCTGATCTGACGGATTATTTCTCTACTTTCAAGGGATTGTGGGGGGAGTTGGAAGCCTACCATCCTTTGTCTACTGATCTGGCTACTATGCAATGACAGCGACATGAGTTGCAAGTAGTCCAGTTCCTCTGTGGATTACCTAATTCCTATGTCGGGATGGTGGATCAGATTCTTACCAGTGATCCGTTGCCTACTCTTCAGTCTGCCTTTAAGAGACTACAACGCTTGCTTGCATCATCATCTGAGACTCCTACTGATACTGGGGATTCGACTGCTTTTGTTGTGATGTCTGGTCGTGGTCGTGGATGTGGACGCGGTCGTTCATATGATGCTCGTCCACCTATTGGTACTGACAGGGCGAGGAATTTTGCGGGTCGTGCAGCATCCTCTGGATCTACTACTACTGTTGCTCATCCTCAGACTGGCCAACGCTTCTGCAACTTCTATGGCCAGTCTACTCATGTTGAAGACCAGTGCTGGGAAAAAGTATGGTAAACCTGCATGGGCCAATGTAGCCAGTGACACTACTGCTACTTCAGAGACACCTACCCAGCCTGTTCTATCTGATAACTTGGGTACTGCCACTGCGGATTACATTCGTGTTGAGGTGGAACGCCTACTACGTGAGCGTACTGGCTCCTCTTCTACTACCACTACAAGTGGAGCCCATGTTGCGACCTACTCAGGTTGTGATACTGCCTTCCTCAGTACTCCATCTTCTAGTGTTGGTAATACAAAATGGGTTATCGATTCGGGCGCATCATCTCACATTTTTGGAAATCGAGATTTATTTAGAAATTTATCTAGACCAACTACTACTTTTGTCATGCTTGCTGATGGTTCTAAGTATGCATTTTCTGGGGTTGGAGACATTGTATCTAAGTTTCTTCTAAAGTCAGCTTTATATGTGCCTCATTTTTCACTGAATTTATTATATGTTAGCAAAATCTTACGCAGCCTGACCTTTATACCTGGTTCATGTGTTTTTCAGGACCTTCGCATGAGGACAAAGATTGGTGGGGGCATGAAGGATCTGATGGCCTCTTTTATCTGGATGATCTGCCAAGACTGGACAAGGTTGCATTGGCTTCTACTTTATCGGCATTATCTACATCTGTCTCTGCATTACAATGGCACTACCATCTTGGACACCCTTCTTCTGAAAAACTAAGACATGTCATTTCTAGTGTTGGTACTCATAAGTTTCAGTGTGAATCATGTCAGTTAGGGAAATAGACTAGGGTTGTTTACCCTAAACGTCCTCAGAGTAGTAGCAAAAACTTTTTTGATCTTGTTCATGCTGATGTATGGGGTCCTTGTAATGTGCCTAATTTTTTTGGTCGGTCCAAAAAGTGTGTTACTGTATTACCAAAACTTTGGGCACAAAGGAGATTGCACCCCCATTACAGTCCTAGATGACAACATCCAAACAACCAGAAGAAACAAACTAAACACAAGCTACACAGTAGCCATCTACCTAGATAAAAGGAGAAAACAAACCCGCAAAACTAACTCAAAAGATGACAGAGAACCTGAACTGACAATCCAAACTACACATGCCAACACTGGCAATAGACTCATCCTCTAAAATTGTGGCAACATGGGCAACCGAAACATCACTTCAGCAACCTGGGAATCTTAGGAGCAAAGTTGCATAATCCTCCACTGCTATCATCCAGGTCTTCGAGTTTCTGGCAAGCAAAGGAAATCGCCAAGCGGACTTGGTTATTTCTTTATGCAAGAACCAAAGACCATGCATTGAATGTTGTTGTTTGCATAGCAGCACCCCACAAGCACCCAAAGGGTCAACCTCCTGTCAACCCATCTTCTCAAAGAAGACTCCAAAGACAATTGAACAGACTGGGACAAAGCTCCATTCAATCATCATATTACTCCTTCACACATGGCAGTATGATCATCCTATGAGGTTAGCGGTCAGAAGACCTACAAAGCTTGAATGAAGGTACTGAGCAGAACTGATTAGTGTCTTGGTGAATTGGATGAGCAGATAGAGATAGAATCATGGAAGCATCCCAGCAAACATCGGAAAGATGTTGCCCAGGCAGGGGACGCCCAAACCCACCACCGTGTCTTGGACACACCTGGATGGAGAGCCACCACCTTCATGTCCAATAAGAAGACTCAAAATTGATTACTGGAATCCAGGACCTAAAATGTCGAGGATCTGATCCCCAGAACAGGCCGCGCAGCAGAGAGCTCAAAAGGGAGAAGAAGAAGAAACTGCCCTCCCCTTTGAATCCAACCCCAAATGAGATCCTATGAACCAGAGGCTCCTCATCAAACACCTAAAGGGCATTCGATCTCGCAGCTACAATGGAGCCACACTAGACCATCCAGCAACAGGATGCCAAGGAAACAGCCGACCTGTAGAAAAATGCACACAAGAGAATGCCAAAGGAGGGGAAAGAAGCTACGCCAGGAAGCGTCAAGCACCTCAGTCGCCCAATCCATCAACGAATCACCAGTGTGAAGACGGATCTCTGCTGTCGGGATACATGGTCACCAAAACGGCACCAGGGACCTCCATTGATCTGTTAGAATCAGGTCTCCTTCTATTGTGTCGGAAGCAAGATCCCCAGGATAAGGAAACTGCCGCCGAAGCACAGCAGCAGGGCGCCGCCAAGGAACTAGCATCGGGGAAGCATCATCCCATCGCCAGGAGCCGCATCGAGGCCTGGAGTCAAGGTCTGGAAGCATCACCGCGAGCCAGGTATGGGACAACGCCCATGTCACCAAAGGGAACTCGCCGCCGCCAAAGCAGAAACTGGAGGAACCAAGCCATCGAGTCATGAGGGCACAAGCTCTGGTCAGACCGACTCGGAAAGGGGAGGTACAGAGGGCATGAGGGGATACGACTCCCCATCTAGATCTGTGGCGGCGGATCTATCGTGCGAGGACCCGATCCATAGGAGTCGGATCCTCTCCATCTGTCTCTCTTGAATGGGATGGAGTCGACCACGGCTGATGCTGCTAGCTCCAGGATCCAGTCTTCAGCGAGATGCATCACACACTCTCCCCATCCCTCGTCGTGAGCAGCCCCAACACAAGTTTGATAGCCAAAGCTCTGGAATCCTGTTGCTATGAAGGAAGCGACGCTGAGGACGATCTGAGCTAGGGGGAGGAAGGCACCGAGGAGGCGCCCCCTCCCCCCAGCGATGGCCACTGGAGAAAACTAGAGAGAAGACGGAGCAAAACCCTAGACTTAACTATAATGTGCCTAATTTGTCTGGCTACAAATACTTTTTACTATTTATTGATGATTTCTCTCAAACCACTTGGTTGTTTCTGTTGAAAAGTAGGTCTGAAGTGATGTCTACTATTAAATTCTCTGAGGTGAAAACCCAATATGCTCTGCCTATTAAAGTTTTTCGTACTGATAATGCACTTGAGTTTGTCCAAAAAGATGTTGCAATGTTTTGTTGTTCTGTTGGCACTTTACATCAAACTTCTTGTGCATATACACCACAACAAAATGGAGTAGCTGAGAGAAAAAATAGACATTTGTTAGAAGTTGCTAGAGCTATTATGATGCACTATCATGTACCCAGATTGTGTTGGCCTGAAGCAATATTGACTGTCTGTTTCTTAATTAATCAGATGCCTTCCTCTGTGATTGGAAATAAAGTACCTGTCCAAATTCTACAACCCGATGCACCCTTATTTATTGTACCTCCTCGGATTTTTGGTTGTACATGTTTTGTGAGATTGGTTGGTCCTACTCACGATAAATTATCTCCCTATGCTAAGAAATGTATTTTCTTAGGGTATTCTCGTACACAAAAAGGATATAGATGATATAGTCCTACTGCAAAGAAATGGTTTATCAACAGTGATGTTGTCTTCTTTGAGAATACCCCATACTACTCATCTAGCGGAAATAGTCTGGAGCTTGATATTATTGCTTCCCCTCTGCCTATTACTACTAAATGTGTGTCTGAGAATTATGATCAAATGCCACCTAAGAATATGACACCACCTCTTATTGTTTATCAGCGTAGGAACATGCCTCCACCTGAACAAGTACCCCCACTCAACACCAATCTCCTCCTCAAGAAGGTCTTGCCACACCTGAGGTAATTTCTGACATGGATATACCTATTGCTCTTAGAAAGGGAACTCGTTCCTGCACTTCTCGTAACATTGCTAACCATGTATCTACTGCACATCTGAGTATTCATGCTAGCAATTTTGTCTCTACTTTATCTGTTGTCACTATTCCAAAAAATACTCATGATGCCTTGCAAAGTACAGCCTGGACTTCTGCTATGCAAGAAGAGATGCGTGCTCTTACTGACAGACAAACTTGGGAGTTGGTAGATCCACCTCCTCAATGTAAGCCTGTAGGTTGTAGATGGGCATATGTTGTTAAATATCAACCTGATGGTACTATAGAACGGCTGAAGGCACACTTGGTTGCAAAAGGGTATACACAGACTTATGGTATTGATTACTTTGAAATTTTTTCTCATGTTGCCCGCCTTAATTCAGTCAGAATTCTTCTTTCTATTGCTATTAATCTGGACTGGCCTCTGCTACAATTAGATGTTTAGAATGCTTTCCTGTATGGTGATCTGCAAGAGGAAGTGTATATGGAGCAACCCTTGGATTTGTTGCTCAGGGGGAGTCACACAAAAGAAGTCTATTTATGGGCTCAAATAGAGACCTCGTGCCTGGTTCGATAAATTAAGAAAAATTCTGATTGCTTTTGATTTTCTGAGATCTCAAGTGGATCATTCTATTTTTACTAAGAAGACCTCTACTGGCATTGTAATTCTTATTGTCTATGTGGATGATATTGTTCTTTCTGGAAGTGACTTTATTGCTATTCAGGATACTAAAGCCCATCTATGCAAGCACTTTGCTACTAAAGACTTGGGTAAACTACGGTATTTTCTGGGCATAGAGGTATCCAGAACCTCTAATGCACTAGTGTTGTCTCAGAGGAAATATGTTCTAGATCTTTTATAGGAAATTGGTATGCTTGGAGCTAGACCTGCTGACACTCCTCTAGATCTCAATGTCAATTGGGATGATGATTCGTCTCCATCTTTTGCTGATAATAAAAAGTACAGGAGATTGATTGGTAAAATGATATACTTAAATGTGACTAGAGCTGACATATCTACTTCTGTGGGACTTCTTAGCAGGTAACTAGATAAACCCAAATAGTGCCACTGGGATGCACTATGTCATATTCTGCGATATCTAAAAAAGTCTCCACTTCTGGCAAGGGACTTCATTACAGGAAAAATGGGCATTGCTCTCTAGAAGGGCATTCTGATTCTGATTATGCAGAGAGTCGGATTGATAGGAAATCCACTTCTGGCTATTGTACCTATGTTGGAGGCAATCTAGTCACATGGAGATCCAAGAAACAAAATGTGGTTTCCAGATCTAGTGTTGAAGCTGAATATAGGGATATGGCCCATACTGCTTGTGAGCTGCTTTGGGTATGCTCACTTCTTAAAGACTTCGGCGTTGCATCTTCTTCTTCTATACCCATGCACTGTGATAATAAAGTTGCTACCTTTATTGCCAACAATCCTATCTATCATGAGCGCACCAAGCATATCCAGGTCGGCTGTCATTTTATTTGGGAATCTATTCTTACTGGCAAGATCTGCACACCTTTTACTCGATCTGAAAACCAAGTTGCTGATATATTCACCAAACTGTTGCTTAAGAAGCATTTCAGCGCTTTGATGGACAAGTTGGGCATGATTGACATCTATGCTCCAACTTGAGGGGGAGTGTTAATATATGTGTTTCTTTATTTATGTTATGTTATTTTCTATTATATCTGGACCTTTCTGTAATTGTTACTTTTCTATAAATAGAAGGGTGCACACATTGTGCAACCCTAAGCTCTCCAAGTCTCATTGTCTTTCACACTTTGCATTTGCATGCACACACAATCTTTTTTGCACATTTTTTTTGGTATTAGTGTATTTTTTTCTTTTTCATTACCATGCCATGCTTTAAAATTTCCCCATCAGTTTATTTCTTCTAGAGAAACCTTTATCACTTAGTATGAATTCACCTATCTTTCATGGTTGTTATCTATTTGCCCCAGATTTTGGCTCTTCCTTATTTCTCATAATCGGTTTATTTCATTGTTACCCTTCTTGAGCTTCATGGTTATGTTTGGCAAGTGATTCTATGATTTGTGTTCCTCATCTCCTAAGGTTTAGAGTTGCTTATCAGCCTATTTCAAAGTTAATCTCACTTGAGTGGTCATTTGAGCCGGTGTTTGATCAAACTCCAAACTATTTTTTTCATTCATTCATCTAAACACTTAAAAATATTTGGACTATTGTTAATGTCACTTCTAATCAGGCTCGTGGATGACGAGAATTGTGGATTACATCTGATGAACGACCTTGCTTCATCTGACATTAGGCTTTAGAGACCAAAAAGTAAATAAAAAAATGTGCAAAGAGGGTTGGCCACCTTGAATATCAGAAACATCTAAAAAAGGCTCTAAAGAGCATAAGAACCTAAAAAAGAAATAAAGCCCATTGCCATGTAATAGAATGCAACATTAGCAAGGCTTTGTCTTAATTTATCAAACCACGCTCTTTGGCTCTATTATTCCATAAATGGCTTTCTTTAGGTGGCTCACTTTATAACACCCCCTGATCAAAACAACAACAAAGATAAGGATATGAATAGAGCTAAGGCAAGCAACAAGCAAAAAAGTCTCAGAATAATCTAGACCATAGGTCTATGCATTTCCCTTAGCAACAAGACGAGCCTTAAGGCATTCAACTGTGCCATCTGGTTGATATTTAACTATAAAGATCCAACCAAAGCCTATAGGCAAGTTATGAAGTTTTTTCGATATCATCAAAATTTTGTCAAAAATTTCAATTTCGACGCCATCTTCTATGAAACCTTGCCAATGTGCTACTATGTCAAAATTAGCAAACTTTTTCACCCAAATTTCAAATTTTCCCAGGGAACTAGAAAGTCTCTTTTCTTCCCACATGAAGGACCCCCACCTATCCCCAAGTCAAATTTAATTGCACAAAATGATGCATTTAGGTGTAGAGATCACACCTGTGAAATTTCATGGATATTTCGTTCATTTTTCCATTGAAATGGACACGATTGTATTTATTGAAATTTCTATCAAAATTTCAATAAATGTCGGTATCAATGTTGTAGAAACGACATCGAAATCGGATACCTCATTCCTTGCCTATAGGAGAGATATTAGCAAGAACATCCACCAAGTCCAATGTATGTTGTGTATGAAGATCTTCCATTTATGCCTTCATGGCACGACTCCATGAAGTATGTGTTTGGGCTTCAACTGTAGTTTTAGGAACACAAATAGTGGAAAGCGTAGCAGTAAAATTGCCAAATCTTACACCAAGAGTAGCAGTGGAACAAAAGTTGCTTATAGGATGTAAAGTACAGGAGTTTGTGTACCGGGTGCTAAAGCATGAGTGTTTTGTACCCACACCCTTTCCTTATGCTAATCGGAGTGTCCAAGTTAGAGTAGACCTGATTGGTGTCTTGATCTGCCGATGCAAATGAGGGATTGGCTGAGGTGTGGGGGCATAGAAGGAGTTGTAGTCTTGCGACATCTTTGGTAAACCTTGAGAGGAACATCAGTAGCAGGAGCAACATGTTTTGGAGATTTTAGTTCAGCGGGAACCGGAAGAGGGGTATCAACGAGAAGATCTACAGATAGAGTCGAAGCCATAGTTTAAAAAGATGGTGTATCCTCAGAAGTACGACGTCCACACTAACAAACCATTTCTTAGCAGCCGAATTACAACATTTGTACCCCTTCTGAGTTCTTGAGTGCCCCAAGAAGATACACTTTGTAGATCATGAATCAAGTTTCGTGAAACCAGACTGAAGTTTTCTTGCAAAATAGGTACTACCAAAAACTTCTAGGTGGCATAGAAAATTGGGGAGCTCTGGGGTACAAAATGCTATGTGGGACTTGGTTGTTCAAGATAGAAGAGGACATTATATTTATTAGAAAACAAATAATGGAGACAACATTGGCCCAAAAAGGTTTATGTCAACTTCAAGGAGATGGCGACTCTTTCACTCGGAAACACTATTTCATTGAGTGTAAAAATAGGAGGTTTGATGAATGGTGCCAAGGTTTTTACAAAAAGACTAACAGACTATTGCATGAATTCAAGGCCATTGTTTGTCTGATTTTTTTATGAGCATATTAAATTAAGTCTTAATTTCAGCAAAGAAGGCAATAATAATATAAAGAACATGTGCACTTTCTTGAGTACCCCAAGAAGATATAGGTGTGACAGAGCATGGTCCTTGAATATGAGCATGAATGATATCAAAAATAGATTTTGAAGATAGTCATTGTTCTCCGAAAAACACATCGGGTTTGTTTTCCTAATGGGTAGGCTTCACATTTAAACAAAGTTTTAGATACAAAAGGAATTAAATGCTTCATCTTGGATGCTAATGGATGTCCCAATCCGTAGTGCCACTGAACTTTCGGAACAACTGAAGATAGTAGTGCAACAGTTTGTGGAGCATATGGATTGTGTAAGCTGTCTAGTCCCTCATGGCTCGAACCAAAAGTTGTTTAACCATTTTACTAACCGAAATAAGATTTAGAGAAAAACACAAAACATATAGGCAGATCTAAGCAAAAAGTTGGTTGTAGTTTGAATATTACCAACCCCATGTATTGGGGCTCGAATGGCGTCAAAAATAATCATAGGTGGAATAGTAGAAGTAGTAGTCATCATGAAAACTTTAGAATTTCTAGAATTATGAGTAGAAGCAATAAAGTCTATGACCGATTTGTTTTTACCATAAAGGATGTGGATGCCAGAAAAATAGAATCATCATCCAGACGTGTAGCCGATGTCAAAGTCGTGAGTCATTCTTGCAATAGTATTTCAAATTTAGCTTGGACCCAATTCATAAAATCAATGGAGGTTTGGGCTGTTTCGTTCTCAGTGTAGTCAACAGTTGTCTAATTATCCCATGTGGAATTGGGGGTAACTAGAACAACGATCTTCATCATGATTCTTTCTCCCACAAAAGTTAAAAAGACGAGGTGCATGAGGGGGGCATTTCTAGGTCAAGTGGAGGGTTGATCACGTGCCAGTCCAAAAGGGCATTGGCCACGTCTAGGTCCAAATGGTCCAAAATGACCACACCCTCTATCAAGGCCACGGCCAGAGTCACAAAAACATACTGCAAGAGCTGACACTTCAACAAAACCAACATGTAAAAAACAAATGGTAGGCATTGGACCCGTTTTAGGACATCTTACAGTTTAGGTAGGCATCACTGGACAAGTTCTTATCCTCAATTCTCCAAATGAAGCAGGTAGTCCTTCGAGGAATTGTACTTGTACTTCATTTCACTATCTCCAATTAGGTCAGAAGTCAAGATGGTAGATGTCAAAATCATCCTAGAGGGCACAACATTTATTTTAATAATCCTCAATTGATCTATCATTAGAGAATTCTTTTTTTGTCAGATTTTTAAAGATTTCAAACACCTTTTTACGGTTTTGTTGATGTGAATGAACACGAGATAACTTATCCCACACTTCCTTAGCCATTCAAAGTCTTAAAAGTGAATGACTAATTTTTAAATCTGCGTTGTTGACCATCTAGGTTATCACTCCCAAGTCATCGGATTGCTATGTTTCTCATCCGTAGTCTCGGTAGGAGTAGCAGGTGAATTAGTAATAAGGTGAGAGTTTGGCCTTGGGCCTTAATGGTGTTCCCTCTGACCACATATGCTAGTCAGAACCATCCAATTTTATTGTGGTCACACACAAAGTTCTTGAGTTATCATTAGAGGCCATGTTGGAACCCAATTCTTGCTCAGTCCACACAAGTTATCAGAAGATGTGGTAGAATAATAGCTCAGTTGAGAGGCGTGAAGCATCACTCCAAATAAAAGCAACAAAGTAAAAAAATGGAACTCATGGGCATTAAGAAATTAATTATGACACCAACTCCACACTGTCAATTTAGACTGACATGTGATGAAGGTAAAAGGGCCCTAATAATTAAGCGAAGCGAGAAGAGGTAGTTTTTATACTAGGAGGGAACAACCTGGGTTGTTGCATAGATGGAGGTGGTGGATGGTGGAATAGTGGGCTGGTGGGGCGGAGGAGCACAAGAGATGTAAAGACCTCACTTTCCGCGTCCTCCAATTAAGGAAAGACCTTCAAGTTGAGAGCCATTACCTATATTCCCAAGCATGGAACAAAATTTCGATCAAAATTTCATTTTTTTGCAATCGGACATCGAAACATCAGTACACAGGAACTTATGCATCAAGAGAGTACCTTTCACATTCACCTATTAGGCTACATGATCTTCATGGAGGTAACTAATCTCCTGAGTCATGTACCTTGGGTAAACCTAGATGTTACCTCCCAACCACATGGTCATGTGCATTCAGGGCAGAATCAACTCCCAACCTCATCAGTCTTATATACCTTTAATAAACCCTACTTGACCCTAGGATTGAATTAGACTCGACCCTTTCTAAGGGTTTCTTTTGAGATGTCACATCTTTTAAGCACATTATTCTCTTATTTAATTCTTTAACCCAGATTGCCTTCACCTTTCTCTTTTGAGTAGACATTATGTAGTGTAGTCCCAACATTGGCTCGAGCCACCTTCCCTCCATGGCTTGGTGCCATGCCGGTCTTCCCTCCTAGGCTTGACCTTCTGTGATCTTCCCCTCCTGGGGTTTGATCCTAAACAACTGCACTGTGGACTTGGGCCACCTTCCCTCCTGGGCTTGATGCCTTTCTGGTCTTCCCTCATGGGCTTGACCATCTCATGACCTTCCCCCCTGGGCTTGGTCTTCTACTCAGGACACCTTCCTTCCTCATCTTGGTGCCTTAACGGTCTTCCCTCCTGGGCTTGGTCGTCTACTCAGGCCACCTTCCCCCCTAGGCGTGGTGCTTTATTGGTCTTCCCAATTCTAGGCTTGATCAGTTTTGTTACTCAGAGATGACATCCTTGGGTTCAAAGAATGTAAGTGCTTTCATCTTTATATATTTAACTCTTAACTCCTCTAGGTGAGGATTAAGGTTATCTCAATAGCTAAATACATTTATTCACTTACCTTTTAAGGGAAAGTCCTAGCCTAGGGTACCTTCTTGGCTAATAGGAGGGGGTTAGGCTCTCTAGCCACAACTTGTTCCCAAGATCTAAGGTTTTTCATCCCTCATAGGTCATCTTCCCACTCTTGGGTTGAACCACCCCAGGTTGGCATACTAACCCTAAATGTTTCATAGATATCCTTTTTTTTCATCATTATGCATAAATTTTATCATTGTAATTTATCAACCCATGTTTGCTCAATCTATGGGCTACCCCCTCATGGGTTCTATCCATTCAATGAACTTGGGTCACCTTCCCCTCCAGGGGCTTGGTGCTACATCAGCCTTCCCTCCTGGGCTTGGCCACCATCACCAAACTTCTAGAGACAACATGAGGGATTTGAGCAAGTTATATTCAGATCTTCATTATCATATATAACTATTGGGTTCATATATTTCTTAAGACCTCTTACATAAGTGTTATGCTCCCCGTGCACACATGAATGGGAGACTTGGTCACCTAAACCCATCCCTTTATTTTTCTTATTCCTAATTTCAAATTTCATATGGGTGGTGTCCCATACCACCACACCATCCTCATTATTTAAGGTTTTAGGGTTAGGGACTATACCCTTCCTCTTAGGGTTTCCATGTCCCTTGACCCACTAGGGTTCTTCTAAACTAACCCTAGTCCCCTTTAGGGTTAGCCTCCTAGGGAAAACTTATATAACTATATCTCTTTATCATTACTTTCACATGTACATGTCCATTATTATTCCATATCACATGTACATGATTATTTCCACATTATATGTACATTAATTGGTGGAGGATCCCTTAATCCTACTTCTCTTCAAAAGCCCTAACTTTAATGAGGAGAGAAATTACTTTTAGGGTTTATTAAGCAAGAGGACGAGAAGTGGATGAAAGCATAGTAATAAGTTCAGGATTCGGCAACTTTTCGGTTGGCTGGAAAAAATTGGAATTCGGAAAAAATCGAGAAAAGTCATGAAAAGATCGATAAATTTCGGTCAAAGTTCGGTCAACTATTCGGAAATAATCGAGAATAAGTTGGAAATATAAGTGTATACATATATATATGTATGCATATATATGCATGTATGCATGTGTATATATATAGATAAATGTATGTATGTACATACGTATATGATGCATGTAACTGTTACAGCCACAAGACATACAATCTTAGTGAGTAAAAATGTAGGAAAAGAAGTAAAACATAGTTGATAAATAACATGAACTGTCCAGAGGAGTGGGGGCTTTGAGGTTTAGTGTGTATTAGGAATTTTGTGTACATGGTTTGGTAAAAAAAGAGCAAGCGACTTAAAAGAGAAAAATCATGAAAAATCATGAAAAGTCATGAAGAATCGTAAAAAATCATATAAATCGTGAAAAAGCAGGATTAATTGTGAAAAGTCATGAAAAATTGGTGATTGGCGTATTAATCGTGATGAATAATCAGGAACCTGGTGGGTACCATCGCGGCTATGGACGAGTGCAGGAGAAGATGCTACGTCGGGATGACTTTCCTTTAGGAACCAATTCACCAGCTATGGCCATGGTTATACTTCTTGAGGGTTCAATGATCCCAGTTCCTCCATAGATCTACTAGGGTACAATAGATGCCCAGTTCTAGTATCTGGGGATGGAGGTGAGGATAGGGTAAACCCTAAAGATATCGAGGGAAATAAGGAAAGAAGGAAGGAACCACATTGTATGTAGGGAAAAGTTTGGTTACCTTCCATACTTTGTTCATGGGTGAGAGATAGACACAGGTCCCGATCTACAGATATGGGAGAAGATCTCATAGCATTAATTCCCTTAGTATTATTTGTTTAGATATGGTAAAACAAGAGCCTCAAAAGAAAGGAAATTACTTCTTTCCTTAACCGAAACATGTATTTGGTCGTCCCCTCCACCATGCTAATACTTTTGGTTGGAAAAACAAACCATCAATGAAAACATATCCCGATATGGTACACTTAAGATGAACCTATCTTTAAATTGTTGCTCAAACTTTTTGTGGGGTTTTATTGGAATCTCTTTTCATTTCCAAAAACTTTCTCTTATCTGTATTATTTTCAAGCCAGGACGAGATAATACTAATGTTTCCAAATATGTGTTGTCAAACTGACTACATAATTACCTTTTAATTATACATCTTATTTTCTCTTAAAAACTTACATATTACTTCATATTTTTATTTGTCAACAATTCATAAGGCCATTATTATTTATTTATGTATGAATCCTTCTATTTATTAATCTTGTGCCACAAACACTCATTTCATGAAGGTGATTACCATAATTATATCACCAATTTGTCAATTCATGCCTTATATTTAATAAATTCAATTTCACAAAATTGAGGATATTACAAGAGAGGGCATGTGGCTTGTGGGGTGGTGTCTTTTGAGGTGGCGGGTAGGGGGGAGCGTGACTGGGTTGTAGGGTTAGCTAGGTGCAGTGGATGACGACAAGGAGGTTCAGTGGCAGTGGGCGGAGAGGAGTGGATGGGTGGTGGTGGAGGGGCAACTGGTGGTGATGGCCAGTGGGTGGAGTGGACGGCGGGCTGAAAGGAGAATGATGGGTAAGGGTGGTGTGGGCTGATGGAATTAAGAGCGGGTGGAGGGTTGGTGGTGGTGGTGAGATTTTGCTATGGCTAGATGGGGTGGTGGCAGGAGGGTAGGACTGAGGCCACGAGATTGAAAGATGCGGCTGGGTGGGGAGGGAGGGACAGAAACATATGCGGTGGGGGGGGAGAGGTTGATCTACTATAGGTATGGGGGGAGCTAGGGAAGGAGAAGAAACATTACAGTTAGGGAGAGGTTAAGGGGGGATCAAACTGCTTTGATACCATGTAGTAGAATAATTGGATTCTATTATTTAGATGAAGAATACAACACAGACCCCCTCCTTATATAGGATAGGAGGAGTCAGTGAACACAAACTTCACCAATATGGGGTAAAAGGCAAGATACTACAAAGAGTACAAAATAAATAAATAAATAAGTAAATAACATAAAACTAATTATATTAACAAACCCTATTATCACTTTAGAATTGGATAAGCTATATAAAAGCCCGTCTATCCATTCAATAATCTTTGACATTTGACATTATTAACTTCCAAGGAGTCATGTCCATAAAAATGACTTAGAATTTGCATAAAAGGTACATACTTAATAATACATTGATATGAAAATTCATCTTATAATGTAATCATGGCATCTATTGTTGCTCAGTTATCTCTTCCTATATGCAAGACTCTAGTCTTTCTTGTATGTTATACTGTTAATTGCTATTTTTATGGGTGGCATAACATAAAAAGTAGATATTCGCTCTTACTTTTTTTTATTGAAATCAGTTATTTAAAATGTTAACTTTTGAAATCATTGTATGTATTTCATAACTAATTTGCCTTTATTAATTGTTTTTCTTCATTAATGTTTATTATAGTAAGTCGAGTGACCTTTGATACGATACCACTTCTTTAATGTTTTCTTAACCCTTGGTTGTGCAACCCTTTTGTTATATAGTTCACGACCTTAACCTTTTAAATGATACAAAGGAAAGAGGTAGGATAGGAAGCATGGGGCGATGACAAGGATTTGGTGTCAAGTAACAATGAAGCACTGTATGAACATAAACATGATTTTGTATAGCCACTTGAACCTACATGATTCTTATTATATGTTGTTCATTTTTAGATGGCCCGAATATGAATATTTCTGCTTTGATTGTTATGGTTAGATGTTCTGATTTCCCTTTCTGATTATCATAACATATCTACAAGCCATATGCAGTTCGAAGGGATTTTCTTGGTACCATCAAAATGTTTTTCTGGTTTTTGTGAATACCATATTGTAACAGTTTTTGCATTGTTTTGCAGTCAGATAGGTTTCTGTATAAGAACAGTTTTACTATTAAATTATCAAGAGAAGTATGCTTCCTTCCTAACAATACTTGATTTAAATGGAATAAACATAAGATGTTGTATTAAATTACTTCACAACCTTGATAAAAAGGCAGGAGGTAGTGTAGGAGGTATGGGGTGGTGACAAGGATTTGGAGTCAATAACACTGAATTACGGTTGGAACAAAGACACGAGTCTGTAAAGCCACTAGAACCTACATGATTCTTGATATTCAATATTTATGGTTTGATTGATATGGTAAGATGATCTGTTTTCTATTTTTTAGTATTGTGATTTATTTGCTACCATCAGAATTTTTTTCTGGTTTTTGTGAATTGTAACAATTTTTTGCATTGTTTTGCAGTCAATTAGTCTCTATAAAAGAACAGTTTTACTATTAAATTAATAAGAGAAGTATGCTTCCTTTCTAAGAATACTTGATTTTAGATGGAATAAACATTGTAAGATGTCATATTCCTTCTCCAAATTATAATTTTCTATTATGTTCGTGATTCAATTGATACCTTTTTGCTTTTAAATATGCTTCAAACTTTATTGAATTGCATACTTTATTAAATGAACTTCTTGGGATTTGGCTAATTATTTGCTATCCTATTTGTTAACACTAATTATTTACAAATTCGTTTTATCTCTTTGTTTTTAAACTGGAATAAGGAAAACTAAAACTAGACAGTTTGTCAGTTTGATTATATTTGATATTTGAAAATTCTTCTATTTTGATCTTTTTTAGCTTTACCTAGTTACATACATTATCACTGGAATTACGCGATATCCTATTTGATGATCCTAATATTATACATATCAATTTGAGCCATATTTAAGATTTCTTTTATATAAATAAAAGAACAAAAATCAGACAATTTGTCCATTTGATTATTTTTTATATTTGTCAATGAGAATATGTTATCAATCATTTGGTAGGTGTGTATCTTATAGCATGTTCCTTGTGTATATCATGAACTATATATTTTGAATTTTACCATAAATTTTGTCATATATTTTTTTACTAAAGTACATGTATTTCATTAAAAAAAACTCTACCTACAATTTTACGGTGTAAGTGGCGATCATTCCTGTCAGATTTTGTTATATTTAAACTATTAGAGAGTCTGGTTTATTTAGTTATGAGTCTATTTGCATATGGGCCCAAGTGTCTTGGCCCATTAGGGTTTAGTTTAAAGTTTGTATGCTTCCCCCTTCTCCTATATGAAGGGGGATTCCTCTCATCAATTATATTGAATAGCCTTCTTTTACTTCATAACATGGTATCAGAGCTGTGATCCAACCTTAGCCTAGAAGAAAAATATATTTACTTCGGCCTGCGGGCGGCAGCCGCCGTCTCTTCTTGGCTTGGCCGACCGCCATGCAACAATCTGACCTTCATGGTCGTCATCTCCTTTCTTCTTTCTTCATCATAAATATCGTATCTTTTTGCTGGCGCTCTTATTCCTGACCATGATATGTGTTTATTTACCTCTCCCGCGGTCCTATCCTATCTAGTCGTCTCCTTCCAGATCCTCCCTATCTGCCTCCCTGTCTTCCTCCTATCCCGTCTGACGTGTCACCCACGACAACTAGTAGGGTTGTCAATGGGTAAGGGTTAACCCGTTTACCTTTTACCCATACCCTGCAAGGGAAGGGTAAGGGTAAAGAGTTTTCTTACCCTTTACCTGCTACCCTCTAACCTTCTACCTTAGTGGGTATAGGTAAGGGTAAAGTATTACCCATACCCTCTAACCCGCTACCCACCAATATTTATATATAATATATTAAATATATTATCATTTTTTTGTTTAAATCTATTAAATATTCAATATTATCGGGTGATAATTGAATATAATACATAGTTTTCTTATTTACTTTTTATGTAGCTAATTTGGGCATGCATCACCATTTTGAAGGTATAAGACCAATGTGTATGAATTATGTACCATTTGACATAATATTGTAGAAGATTACTTAGCATCATTATGAATATTTATAGTCATTCATGAACATCTTGATACCTCACTTAAATATATAAATATATTAGGAAGCCTATTACTGTTAATATTATCATACATTTTGGGAAGACATAAATTCCCCGCCTCACCCTTACCCTCCTCGTTTACCCTGTGGGTAAGAGGGTAAGGGTAAGGAGAGGGTAAGGATATTGGTGGAGTGGGGAATTACCCATATCCTTACTCGCCACTCTTGGTGGGTAAGGATTAGGTAAGACCTTCCCCTCCCCATATCCTCCCCATTGACAGCCCTAACGACAAGTGAAAATCCTACCTTGGACTCATCTACAACTCGCACATATCATGCCTTAGGCACAGATTCTATTCAGGAAGGTCTCTTATGAGCATCAAGACTTGTGTTTCACCTTCTATTACCAGCCTTCGACGTAGCCTACAACCAACGATATGGTAAAGTCCATTGCCATATTCACGGACAAGGACAAAAGTACCACTCACTTGAATGGGGATGCGAAGAACATTTTGATCTTTGTTCGCAACAAAGACAATTTGGTTTTGTATTAAATTGTGTGCACGTCGTCCTTTCCTTCCAAAATCCATCTTTTACTTCCAATTGGTGCAGATCTCCTCCATGGCATAGGCTATCCATACCAACAATCAGTCAAAGTCGGAATGAGTGGGTATACCATTGTTGGGCTCTCCACTCTGCCAACGGATCCAAGCCAAAATGTTCTCTTTGGTTATTCATAATCGCGACACTGGGGTCGCTTGTCCTGCCGCTCAACCAACAACTCCTTTTCTTTCCATGCTGCTTGGTTTTCAAAAATCCAATGTTCACAAAGACAAGTGTGCAAGATTGTGCGGTGGTTCACAAAGATCATTTTGATGGACAAGCCACTTGAGTTCAAAGACAACCACAACTTGTTTGTGGTTCAGTACTTTTAGAGGGACCAATTTATTCAAAATTGAGGGTCGAGACACCAGACATCATCTTTATGTCAGTCTATGCTTCATTGACTACAAATCATATAACTATGAATGGCAATATCAATCTTCACATAGGGCTATGCTTCACATATTAACTTTCAGAAGAAACCACTAATGTCTTATTACTCGTCATGAAATTCATCTCTATGGAGGTCACACCCCAACCCCCCGATAGTGCTACGACTTATTTTTATGCGGTGTTTCTTTATCATTGTCTACCCAACCACTGTGGTTCTTTTCGTGGTTGGTGTGAGGGTGAGAAATAGAGGAGAAATGAGATGAATCTGGAAAATTTTTGCTTCTATCGATGAGGATCTTCTTGCTACTATATATATTTGTGGATCTTTATTGCTTCTTGAAGAGTTTATGGACTTCTACTATTGACGCTTACTGCTATATGCTTCTTAGAGAACTTACTATCTGGTGCTTCATGTCTATTGCTTGCTTTTAAGATGATGGCCTTCTATCTGGCTACGTCGACTTTACTTTCTACTTTCTGTTTGTGCTATATTTGTATGTTGACATTGTCCATGCTTTTTGCATGTTGAATCTTTACTTGTCCGTGCTTTCTTTGCACGTTGACTACTACTGTGACTGTGAACCAACACCCTCTGGCCTTTTGTATTGTGAACCAACACTCTCTCTAGAATGTGACGATAATGACTGTGATGAAGACTCTGACGCTTTGTTGTTGTTTACTACTACTCCAGATGCCACATCCTTTTGATCAAGAAGCTTCTGCTACCTGTTTGCGACTTGCACTTGTAACTTGCACATACTTCAGATTTGACCCTTTTGACACACCTACTTTGGATTATCTACTTGAGGGGGAGTATCTGAGGGATGAGTGTTTTATTGTAATCTTAAGGGAGAGAAATTCTGGTAAGGGCCTGGTTTGTCTTTTTGTTTTGCTTCTTTATCTTTAGTCTGTCAGTCTGTTTGCTAGCTGACTTGAGATTCTCCCAAGTTTCATCTTGAGAGGGAGTATTATAGAGTTTGGTTTATTTAGTTAATTAAGTTAATTGAGTCTATTTGTATATGGGCCCAAGTGTGTCTTGTCCCATTCAGGTTTAGTCTAAAGTTTGTATGCTTCCCCCTTCTCCTATATAAGGAGGGGGATTCCTGTTATCAATTATATTGAATAGCCTTCTTTTACTTCATAACAGATACTTCACCAGCTCCAACATAGTTGATATTGATCATTAGCTTATGATTTTTTTATTATCTTTTTGTGATTGTTAAGTTCTACGTGTGTGTTTAGGCTTGTAATGTTCAAGTCTCCATATGATTTGAAGTTGGTACCCTTCTTAATCAAGCAAGGGTTTCAACTGTCGAGATGTAGAATTTCATAACATTTTTTGTTTATTTTTTTAGCTAAATATTTCCATGTTTACTGAACAATCAAATATAATATCTTCAGGTCATGTCACTTTCTCCGCATGAATTCTTGATCTTGTATTTATCCTGGCCAGTTGATATAGTAGTTAGTCTATCCAAACTCTCAAAGAATGCATCAGTTGACTATTTTTTATTTATAACTAATACATCATCATGTATGTACCCCATACATTTGTATTTCTATGACTGGATATTAGTTCTTGATAAGGTATTAGGGTATCTCAATTGGTGTGAAATGGATTTCCACAAGGGTGATGTATTTCAGAGCCCAAACTATGTGATTTTCAAATTTTCCTCTCTATCTGTTGCAAAGGCACGCTAAATTTTCCTGGAATGGATACTGCTTTTTTTGTAGCAGAAGCTCATCATGGATACACATTGCAATAACTACTTAGGGTGGAAAAGTTGGGGGTTAGTTGTGGCCCACTGCAATAACTTCTTAGGTCAATAAGAGCATTGAATAAAATTTCAAAATACATGGTTGCCAAGTTCTCACTGTTCTAAGTGTCCTTCAAAAGGTGTTGCTTCATCTAAACCATACCTAAGCACAATCATGCCAGGTGTGGTATCCTAAAATGATCATGCCCAACTTTTCTTACATACATTAATTTTATATCTCTTTGCTGCTATATATGCATGCCCCCTGGTCATTGACACCATGGTATTAAAAAACCCGCCTTGAGTCTCTCGAGGCTTATGCCTCGCATAAGCCTCGAGGCGAGGCTATCCTAAGTACACCTCGTGACTTACGCCTCATTGCCCCAGACTTGAGGCTTATGCCTCAAAATGTCTGAGGCTCGCCTCACAACAATGAGTCTTTGAGGCTTAGTTGAGTCGCATGCCTCGATTATGGATGCTAATGTCTTATGTTACCCACCAACTTTTCTACTTTTGAGATTATTAAAAACATTATTAAAAGTTTTCTATTAATTGTTATCGTAGTTACTTGTCATTTTCTTATAAGTTATTTTATCACTAATATTGTATCAGTGAAATCTTTCAATCTTCAAGGTTAAATTTGTCTTTGTTTGCACTTTTTATTTACTATGTTTGGGAATTTCATTTCATTGTTAAGTAATTTTGGTTCCTTATTCCTACTAATTCTTAAATGGATATAATTTTACAATCATTGACACTTATAATTTGCTAAATATTCAGGATAGTATTGTAGTAGTCTTTGATCTCTATTTAATCTTATTAAGTTATAGAAATCACTTCTATTTAGTCTTACTTTTGCCTATATATACATATTTATGTTTCACACACACATATAATATATATACACACATATGCATATAATATATATGTATTTATATACATTTAAATACTTAATAATTTATCAACGCCATGTATGTATTTCAAGGCTTATGCCTCACCTCTTTGAGAGAAAAATGCCCCATTACGCCTCACACGCTTTAAAAACCTTGATTGACACACAAGCCAAAAGAACAATTTACAAAAAAAACTCCCCAAGGAATGTGGTATCCACATTTTGTTGTGATATTTCCTTTTATGTAGAAAGGGCGCCCCTTGTCAAGGGATGGCAAAATATGGGTGTCCGCACCCACACTACTAAAAACATGGTATAGGTGATAGTTATGTAAAAGGTTACATACTTTAGGTGACTTGTTTGTGCATCACTTATAATCTGTATACACCAATATAAAATAGATGACATATATTTTGGCATATTCGAAAGGGTTATAGACTTTAGGTGATATGTATGTAAATCGCATATAGTAAGTATAATCTTGTGTAACATAAATGACATATATTTTATCATATTTGAAAGGGTTACACCCTATACGAGACAAACGTTTAAGTCACCTATGTTCTAATGAGGGTTTACCATTTAGGTGACATTTATATGAGTCACATGTGAATTACAAGGGGGTCTATTGTTTAGGTAATATTTATGGCAGTCACTAAACTTTTAGGTGACATACATGTTTGTCACATAACCTTTAGGTGACAGACATGCCTGTCATCCATCATTTCCAACTAATAATAAGCATCAATAATTTTCTCAATATAGTTTATTGGGGATATATATCAGTACATTTATTGATAATGCATTAATGAGATGTATGAGAGAAACTACTGTTGAGACTCATTCTAAGTTATTTTGAGAGTCATTGATAAAAAATATTAGCATGAATATCGTCCCCCAACTCATACACGTCCCTTTTGTGAATTTTCATAGTAATGGCTCTGTCTTGTGGAGCAAATTTCTATTTGGTTGTCTTATGTAGACCACCCACCCCCAATAGTAATTGATGCAAATGGGTAGTGGTTGTCGCAAGCATCCGACCGATGTACTTTAATCTTCCCCAAATCATGCATGTCTCCTTTATGAATAGTTAAGAGAACAATACATATATACATATCCCAGATCAAAGCATTTCCTGGGACTTCCTCTGAGAGAACACTATCATAATATGAGCCCTAGATCCTCCCAGACTTTCTATTAGATGACACTGTCATGATATGGGCCATGCCTCCTTGCAAATGCATTTTGGGAGAGTTTATGAGAGGAAATTATCATGATATAGACATCAACTCCTAACAAATGCATTTTCAATGACTTGCTGTGAGAGGGCACTTTCATGATATGCGGCCTAACTCCTCACAAATACACTCTGAGTGACTTATTATGAGAGGACACTATCATGATATGGGTCACGAATCCTCCCAAAAGCATTTTTTGTGATATTATCAATGCGATTATTTAACAATTCATAAAGGATGAGTGTGACAGAAAATGTTGTTGCCAGTCATTCTTAGTCATTGTGAGTCTCATTCATAAAGGGGTATTGGCATGATGATCGTCTGCAAACACATACAAGGCTAATTGACCTTTTTCTTGCGAGTCAAATTGCTCCTTGTCAACAACTTGTGTAGACCACCCACCCCAACAACAATTGTTGCAAATAGGTGTTGGCTGCCATAAGCACCCGACCGATCGTTCTCAGATTTGTCCCTGAACTCATAGACTTTAAGAGGACAATACATTTATACACATCTTTGATCAAATAATTTCTAAAGACTTGTTGTGAGAGGACACTATCATGATAGGGTCTAACACCTCACAAATGTATTTTGATAGACTTGCAGTGAGAGGAGATTCTCATGATATTAGCCCCAACTCCTCATAAATGAACTTTTAGGGACTTGCTATGAGAGGACGTTGTCATGATATGAACCCCAACTCCTCACAAATGCATTTCAAGGGATTTTATATGAGAGGATAATGTCACGATATGGGCCATGGCTCCTCCCAAATGCATTTTGGGAGACTTTGTATGAGAGGGTAGTCTCATGATATGGGTCGTAGCTCCTTCCACATGCATTTATAGAGACTTGTTATGAGAGGACACGGTCATGATATTCCTCCCAAATGTATTTTGATGAACTTACTATGAGAGGACATTGTCAGGATATGGGCTATAGCACCTCACAAATGCATTTCTAGGGACATTGATGTGAGAGGACAATGTCAAGATATGGGCCATAGCTCCTCACAAATGCATTTCTAGGAATTTTCTGTGAGAGGACACTCTCATAATATGGAAACCGACTCCTCAAAAATCCATTTTTAGGGACTTGTTATGAGAGGACATTGTCATGATACGGGACATTGTCATGATATGGGCCATGGCTTCTCCCAAAAGTATTTTTAGGCACTGGTTGTGAGAGGACACTCTCATGATATGTTCTTGGCTCCTCCCATGTACATTTATTGAGACTTGTTGTGAGAGGATATTGTCACGATATTCCTCCCAAATGCATTCTGAGGGACTTAGTGTGAGAGGATATTGTCATGATATTGAGCCATGACACCTCAAAAATAGATTTATAAGGACTTAATATGAGAGTAAAGTGTAACAATATGGGCCATGGCTACTTACAAATGTGTTTCTATGGATTGGATATGAGATGATACTCTCATGATACCCTGGCTCCTCAAAAATGTATTTTTTGAGAGTTGTTATGAGAGGACATTGTCATGATATTGTTGTGACAAGTGTTACAAGCCAAGGAAGCGAGAGATGCAAGACCTACAAGTGAGTGTTGCAAGCCCCACGAGCGTCGTAAGCCCCACATGTGAGAGCCATATGCCCAATAAGCAAGAAATACAAGAACAGCTAGCGAGTGTTACAAGTCCGCAAGAGAGTGTCATAAACACCACAATCTAGTGCTACTAACCCAACAAGTGAGTGTTGCAAGCCTTGCAAGCGAGTACCACAATTGACATTCTGCTTGCTTTTTCATGTTTATAAACTTAGATTTGTATATATTATTGTTTATGATGAGTATCTAACAAAATTATAGAATCTAGGTTTGTTCCTCTGTCATACCCTATTAAACTATACCAGATCTAAGTATGTCACTATGTTAAAGTTTCTGGTATCGTGTGTTATTTGCAAAGACCTAGTTAATGTCTGACTTGAAGTTGGCAAAAGCTTAAATTTTTTTTTGGTGACTAAGAGAACCCACCCCGGGTGAGCCCAACATGGTAAACTCTCGAGGCATGAGAGGGTGTGGTCTGGTCACCCCCTCCCATGCCTAATCAGTGTGGATTTTCGTTCGCAAAGTGCCTTCAGTGAGGTTCGAACCCGGGTCCTTAATTGGGACTTACCGAGCTCTTACCACCCGGGCTACTATGGCCGGACAGCAAAAGCTTAATTTAAAAACTATTAACTCCAAAATTTCAAAAAATGTCACATATAATAGATTATAGTTTCAGAAATATAAATAATATACAATTATTTTCAACTATTACTTAATTGAAAAAAACAAATTATTAAAACCACCCTCTCACCATGAACAATATCACATGTAACAACCTTTCCCTCCACTTAATCTTGTTGCTTCCTAAAATGCTTGCGCTGGGAAGACTGGTCAGCAAAAAAATTTCCCAACCGCATCCCCCACCTCTACAGCTTACCTCATACCTATTGTTCCCTTCGTCTCCCTTATTATCAGTTCTGTTTTCCTCTCAATGATGACAACTTGATAACAATCACCCCTCTTTTTCAATTTCTCTACAAATTCTTGGTCGCAAGCAGGGCTGATCACGAGCAACAATGAAGATTCTCGATCACTATTTTCCTTCAGGTTCAGTTAGTTCATGGTTTTCCTTCTTCATTTCTCAATCACCCCTCTTTCTCAGTCGCCCCTAATCTTGGCCACAAGTAGCTAGAATGCAAGAAACAATGGAGCTTGCACCCCATTGAAGTTTGTCGATTGCTATTCTCCTTCCTTGTCTTCCTTCTTCCTTTCTTAATCACCTCTTTTTGGGTCACCCCACTTTCTCAGTCGCCCCTACAAAATCTTGTCCACAAGCAGGTAGTAGCATGAGCAGTAGTGAAGCCGCAAGCAATTGTGCTCCCAGTGAACTTTTTCAATTGCTCTTATCCTTTGGGCTGAGTTAACTGTTGTTTCCCCTTCATCATTTCTCATATGTTGTTTCCATGATTTTGTTCCTGATTCGGTTGTTTCTCTGATTACGTTCCTCTTCATGTTGCACCTTTGATCTTTTTCCAACTTCAACTCATGTTTGACCCTTGCTAACATCCCCTCTATCCCCACAACTATAACCAATCCCCAAGATGCTCTACCTCACCCTCTTTATTTCATATGCATTTGGACCATATCCCTCTCCACCCACTGGCTATCAACATACATGATTGTTAAATTTCTCGTCTCTACTTTTCCCTAACAAAGAGTTGTTTTCCCCCAAAATCATGGTTTTTTCATCTTTCCCCTTCCTTTGTCGATGACCAATCATTCCCAACCTGATTTTCCTTCATTTGCTCTGAGTTAATTTATTTTCCTTTTCTTCGGGCTATCTGAGGACTGCTTGGTCACGAGTAGAAGGAGCTCGTCGCCCCAATTGAAGTTCACCTTCATTTAGGGTGATCTCATCTCCCCCCTTCTTCCTTTATCAACTGCCACTCTTTTTTTCAGTCTGACTCTCTCTTCTTTGCTCTAATTTCACGTATTTCCCATTGCATTCTGCAGAATTAGGAGCCGCAATGTAATGTGCAGTGCAGCATTAGGAGAGGCAATAGGCCTTCTCCCTTTTTATTAATAAGAGAAACTAGATAATTTACATAGAGGTCCAACAAGATAAAGAAATTACAAAATATAATAAGCATGACATATATTAACACTCCCCCTCAAGTTGGAGTGTACACATCGTGTAGACCCAGCTTGTTGCAAAAACTCTGAAAGACTGCTGGACTCAATGGCTTCGTAAGAATATCTGCAAGTTGATCTTTAGACTTGACATGTGGAGTCACAATAGTTCCATTCTTGATCTGGTCTCTAATAAAGTGGCAGTCAACCTCTATGTGCCTAGTACGCTCATGGAAGACTGGGTTCTTGGAAATGTAGATGGTTGCTTGATTGTCACATCTGAGCTCTATAGGAGACAAGACAAAAATCTTTAGTTCAGAAAGTACATAAAAAGAAGAATGGAAGGAACATTAGTACAAAAAAGAAGAACAAAGCAGCAAAGTAGTTGCTTGATGGAGCAAAAAGAAAATATGACAAAGAGTTGTGGGAGGGATAAGAGAAAAAGAAAAATAGAAAAACATTGCATAGCAGCAAGGTTGCTGCTTGGAGGAAAAAGAAGAAAAAATTGACAATAGTGAGAGGAAAAAGAAGAATTAACAATATAAACAAACAACAACAAGTTCACAATAAAAAAGGTGGACATTTGATTATTTTTTTTAACTTAGTGGATCAGGCCCATAATCAATCCACTACCCGCCTAGGATTCCTAGAAGGCCTAGTCAGATGGTGCCCATGCTCTAGGACCTAAGGGGCCACCTAGACGGGCGCATGTTCAACCATGCTCCAACTGATCAAGCATCATCAACTCATTGGATGGAGCAACGATAATATGTTGGCACCCGACTAAAATGATGATAAATGGCAAGTAGCCCATGTCAGCTATGAAGCTTGGCAATCGTAGTGGTCTTAGGAAACTCAGTAATGGCTTTAACTTTGTTAGGATCAACCTCAACTCCAACAATGGATACAATGAAGCCAAGAAAGATGACTATGTCTTGAATAAAATGAACACTTGTTCAAGTTGACATACAATTTCCCAGACAAAATGTAGCAGAGACAAGTTGAACATAATCAAGGTGCTCTTTCTTGGTTTTATTGAAGATCAGATATCATCAAATTAGACCACCAAATATTTTCCTACTAATAGTTGCATAATATTTTTCATGACACGCATGAAGGTGTCTAAAGCATCGGATAAACTGAAGGGCATGACCAGCCATTCATATTATATGTCAGGAGTTTAAAAAAAAACTATTCATGAAACATGTTCACAGAAATTTCGTGGCAATTGCTGTGAAGGTCGGTCTTAGAGAAATTGTGAGATCCAATCAACAAATCAGTGTTTTAAAAAGTGGTATGTGTTATGCATGCAGACAGGTCGGCTTATAGAGTATATGTGATATGCAGGGAGTATATGTGGTTTTGGATTTTTTCTAATAATTTAATTACTATATAGAAAGTAACCACGAAATTGCATATTTAATTTGTACAATTGCATATCTGAACTAATACTTGAGATAGATTCAAGTATAAAGTTTCAGTGAAAAGAAAAGCACCAGTTAGAATGCATTCTAGAATCATTTACGCATAAACTCCAATGAAGCATGTATGAAGTGGTTTAACACAAGTACATAACAATAAAAACTAACCATGTCATAAAAAAGATGCTTGCTTGTCCTAGAGGTCCAAAACAATAAACGCTAATAAGCATGTGTCTCATGTACAAAACATACAACAAAATAGTATGTCAAGAGAATGTTATCAATAGAAATATAATCTAATTTAGTCTGAGATAATAGATGTCCATCTTAAAATCATTGACTAATTGGCCTTATAAGCGGTTAAGTATATACGGCCCGTGCGATCTTTTTAAATTACACTACAACGGATCAAGCATGTCCAAGGCCAACGATAGCGAAGTGGTACTTAAAAATGATCTTGTTGATTTTGCGGCATTCTAAACAAGTTCCCTGACCGCCATCCTTCTTCAGAGCATGACAGTTGGGAGTTGGGACAATGCAATAAGTCTTGCACTTGCGGATAAACACCCTAAGGAGTAAGGCATCAACTTGGTAATTGGTATTTAATTTAGCATCTCAAGTCGGGTTCATAAGATAAGTAGCAAACCTGATCCGCTAGTTTGACGCAGTCCTTAGAATTGCACTTAATTATACAGGCCAACTATATATATATATATATATATATATATATATATATATATATATATACATACACACACACATAGCGACTCAACGGATTAAACAATAGAGTAGAGAATTCTTTTGGGAAAATGTATATAATGGCAAAACAAATAAAATGTAAAAGAGCACGTACAACACTAATAATCTAATACAACATATTATATAGGAGTCGGGAGTTATCTGGCAGTAGATAACTCCGCATTCTCATATAATATTTTGCTTCCCAAATTATTAGTGTTGTACGTGCTTGTGAGATAGTATTTTATTTATGTTCTTTATATTCTCCTGTTATTTTCTTATTCTACAAGGATCTCTATGTAATTGTTCTCTCTATAAATATATGGGCTACACACATTGTGTACCCTATGAAATGTGGTGCCATAATGCAACATGCAATGCAGCGTTGAGAGAGGCCATAGGCCTTCTCCCTTTTTATTAATAAGAGAAACTGGATAATTTATATAGAGGTCCAACAGGATATAGAAATTATAAAATAAAATAAATATGAAATATATTAACACTCTCCCTCAAGCTGGAGTGTACACATCGTGTAGACCCAACTTGTTGCAAAAACTCTGGACAGCTGTTGGACTCAATGGCTTCGTAAGAACATCTGCAAGTTGATCTTCAAACTCGACATGTGGAGTCACAACAGTTCTATTCTTGATCTGGTCTCTGATAAAGTGGCAGTCAACTTCAATGTACTTAGTATGTTCATGGAAGACTAGATTCTTAGCAATGTATATGGCCGCTTGATTGTCATATCTGAGTTCTATAGGAGACAAAATAGAAATCTTTAATTCAGAAAGTACAGATTGAACCCACTGTAACTCACAACATGCATGTGACATTGCTCTATACTCAGCTTCCGTGCTAGATCTTGCCACAACATTTTGCTTTTTGCTTTTCCAAGTAATAAGATGATTCCCCAGAAATGTGCAATATCCAGACGTAGACCTCCTATCATTCAGATTACTAGCCCAATCTGCATCTGCATAACCAGTAAGACACATTGTGGATACAGGAGTCTTCGACCTATAATAGGTGATTCCCTTACCAGGTGCACCTTTCAGATATCTCAGAATACGATAGACAGATGTCCAATGAGACTGTTTTGGAGAGCCCATATGCTGACTCACCACTCCTACAACAAAAGAAATGGCAGGACGTGTGACTGTCAAATATATCAATTTTCCCATAATTTTCTTGTAATATCCTGGATCTGGATAATCATTATCATCAGTCATCTCCTTCACATGATAGTCCATAGGAGTAGACACAGGCTTGGACTTAGAGATGATTTCTTGGAATGACCACAGAATCAATCCCAAGAGCAAAAGAGTGAGCCTGCTGAGATAACTTGGACAAACAACATACATGTGTAATACCGTGCTGAATAGTACAGGAATGGGTGCCTTTGCGAACAACAATAGGAACATCAAGGTCAGATGGTTCTTCAGGAATCCCTTGAGTAGAGGAAGATGGAGAGGGCTCAGAGACTGGAGTCTCTACCTCTTCTGGATCTTGTTTGCCTTGCCTGCTATAAACATGTGAATATTGTTGAATTTGTGGACCATCTGCTAGTTGTTCCTCCTGAATGATAGTATAGTCAGGAATGATAGGTGGCACTCTCTCACTATGATGTGGTGGCTCTCTCATTAGCATCTGATGGTGGCACTCTCTCACATAATTTCTCCCCCTTACTGGGAACACTAGAGAAATATGGAGTGGATTCATGAAAAGTCACATCTCTAGACATAAACATAGGATGAAAACTTGGACAATAACACTTGTACCCTTTGCTAGTGTTGGAGTACCCATTAAAGAGAGTCCTAATTGACCTAAGAGATAACTTATCAGCCTTAGGATCAAAATTGTGGACAAAATAAGTACAACCAAACACTCTAAGAGGAACAAGGAAAGGTTGATCTTTGGGACGTAGGACAGAGATAGGAGTACATCCTTGAAGCACAAAACAAGGTTGCATGTTGATAAGAAAACAAGCATTAACAAGGGAGACAAACCAAAAATGCTTAGGAACATTAGATTGAAACATGATTGTTCTGGTAATATCAAGGAGATGGTGATTTTTCCTCTCTGCTACCCCATTCTGTAGAAGGGTGTGAGGATAGGATGTACGATGTATCATCCCAACTGAAGTACAAAAAGTAGCCATAGCATTTTGAACATGCTCCAAGGCATTATCAGATTGAAGAACTTTAATATTGCAATCAAAGTGAATTTTTATTTCTTGATGAAAATGATTGACAATAGATAGCATAGACTCTCAACTTTTGAACAAATAAAGCCAAGTCATATGCAAGAAGTCGTCCAGAAAAGAGATAAAATAACGAAAACCATTATAACTATGGTCTTTTACAGGACCCCAAACATCAATATGGACCAACTCAAAAGGACATGACGCCCGTTTATTGACACGACCGGGATAAGACATTCTATGATGTTTCCCCAATTGACAGGACTGACACTCTAGAGACGATACTTGAGACAATTCTGGTTCTAACTTTCTCAGGCTCTCTAATGAAGGATGTCCATATTTGTAGTACCACATTAAGGGAGAGCCACTCACAAGACAACTGGAGCAGGAGCAGACACTTGGCGAGGTAGACTGTCACTGTGGAAGAAGTAGAGATCACCTTTCCTAGGCCCCCACCAATCATTCTCATACTCTTGAGATCCTGTAATACAAAACAAGAAGGTCTAAAAGTTATCGTACATTTCACAGTATCAATCAACTTATCTACAGACAGAAGATTAAAAGGAAAAGCAGGCACATAATGTACGGATTTAAGATGAATTCCAGGAGTCTGAGAAACAAATCCACTGGCTAACACTCTCCTCACTAAACCATTTGTTGTTGTTACAGATTTGTGAGGAATATGTGAGTCAATGGAATGAAGAAGTCTCCTCATACCAGTCATATGTTGTGACGCTCCAGAGTCGACGAACCATGATGAAGTAGAACCAGAAGCCAATAAAGAGGTAGCCTGATTACTAGTGGTGGGTGCCAAGTTGGCTGAAGATGATGATCCCAAGCTTAGATGTTGAGTAGCCAGAATAAATCTATCATATTCCTCCTTGGTGAGTGTAATGCCAGAAGGACCAGAATTTGAAGCAGGAGGCTCAGTAGACTCAGTAGTAGTAGCATAGTTTGCTGCTCCCATAGGTGGTGCAGCAGGTCGACCATGCTTCTTCCAGCATTTCTCAACTGTGTGTCTAGGTTTGTCACAGAAAGTGCACTTAGGGCGAGTTCCATGTCCTTGGCCCATACCTGTCCGTCCTCTCACTACAGTAGCTATAAAAGCATGAGAATATCCCTGAGATGAGACTACGGTAGGATCAACAGGTTCAAAATTTTCCTGTAAAATCCTTGAATATGCCTCTTCCAAGCTGGGAAGTTTATCAGAAGCTAAGATAACATTGCGGGCTAAACTGCACGAAGAACTCGGACCAGACAAGAATTTTACTGTAATAAAGTCATCTCTGTCTTTGACTTGCTCCTGGACAGTTACTGGATGGTAGAAACTCATCTCTTGTGCAATACCTTGAATCACTCCAAAGTATTCTTTTAAAGGTCTATCTCTCTATCGTTCTGCAAACATGCGATCATATATCATGAACTGACGAAGTACATTCTTCTCTTGAGAATAATGTTTCTTCACTACATCCTAGATCTCTTTAGAGGTAGTGTAGAACATGAACCTCGAGGCAATCCCAGGTTCCATGCTCCCCCACAACCAGGTCTTCACTAGACTGTTATGACGCTTCCATTCAACATAGCCTTTGTTAGTAAGTGCAGGAGGATCAGAACCAATGTGTCTCGCCTTGTCGCGTGACTCCAATACAGTATGGACAACATTCATCCATAAGAGATAATTCTTCTTGTTCAGCTTGATGGAGGGGATAGGAGACATCTCACTGTAGATGGTAGATGCCTTGGTGTCCTCCATGATATGATGAGAAGAAGAGTGATGGATTGATACACGCCACAAGAAGATTTGGATGATGGGGAGATACATGTCATGTCACAAGATTAGATTCATATCTGACGCATCCATAGCCCCCAACTAAAATTCCCTAATCACGTTGTGTCATGGCATTAGTGTAGAACATGAACCTCAAGGCAATCCTAGGTTCCATGATCCCCCACAACCAAGTCTTCACCAAACTGTTATGGCACTTCCATTCAGCATAGCCTTTGTCAGTGAGCGTAGGAGGATCATAATGAACATGTCTCTCTTTGTCACATGACTCCAATACAATGTGAACAACATTCATGCATAAGAGGTAGTTCTTCCCGTTCAGCTTGATGGAGGGGATAGGGGACATCTCACTGTAGATGGTAGATGCCTTGGTGTCCTCCATGATGTAATGAGAAGAAGAGTGACAAATTGATACACGTCACAAAAAGGATATGCGTGACAGAGAGATACACATCATGTCACAAAAAAGATCAGATGTGTATCTGATGCATCCACAACCCCCAATTGAGAAATTCCCTAATCACACATGGAGGAGGTGTGATTAGGAATTTGCTGCAAACAAACGAAGCCTCCGGTCTGACATTTAGCGAGCCGTCTTACGTAGGCTCTTTCTCTAGTTCCAACGGGAAGATCCGGAGGCTGTGAGGCTGCCCAGAGTCGGCGGCTACGTCAACAACAACCCCCTTGATCCGGCGGCAGCAGCTGCTGCCAGTGGAAGGGGGCGCAGTGATGCTTCCCGACGGCGCCCTCCTTGCTGCTCGACAACAGCGGCCTTGCTTCTGCCCGGTGGTAGGACTGGCGGCGCAGCCCTGTGGGGGTGGTGCAAGGAGAGAAAGAGAGAGGGAGAGAGAGAAGCATAACCCTAGGATCTCTGCTCTGGTACCATGTAGAATTAGGAGCCGCAATGCAATGTGTAGTGCAGCGTTTGGAGAGGCAATAGGCCTTCTCCCTTTTTATTAATAAGAGAAACTGGATAATTTACATAGAGGTCCAGCAAGATAAAGAAATTACAAAATAGAATAAACATGACATATATTAACACATTCTTTGGAATTCACAAGCAGAAGAGCCTTTGTCTTATTAATCTATTCCCCCACCCAACTACAACTTCTCTCTCCCTTCTTGTAGTTTCTGACTCCATCCTATTCCATTAGCCCACCCAGACCATTGTTGGCTCCATGCTTAACACTCAACATACACATTTTGATGACTACACAATAGGGTTATGTTGTGTGAGGTGTGTATCTTTCTTCAAGCATCCCTATATCTAGGTTGGATATGTGTTGTAGGGTTATATGTTATGATTTGGGTCATGACTCTATACAAATGCATTTTGAGGGTTGGATGTGAGAGGACGTTCTCATGATATGGGCCCGACTCCTCAAAAATGCATTTTTAGAGATTTCTTGTGAGAGGACACTGTCAAGATTGGTCTTCAAATCCTAAAAAATGCATTTCAAGGGACTTGTTGTGAGAGAAAATTGTCATGATATGGGTCATGGATCCTCCCAAATGCATTTCTAGAGACTTGATGTGAGAGGATTTAATCATGATATGGAGGCTTCCCTCATAAATGCATTTTGTGGACTTTTTGTGGGAGGACATTCTCTTGATATGGGCCCCGACACCTCACACATACATTTTCAAAGATTTTTTGTGACAGACACTATCATGATATGGTCCTCGGATCCTCACAAATGCATTTCAAGGGACTTGCTATGAGAGGATATTCTCATGATATGGGTGTCAACACCTCACAAATTCATTTTCAAAGACTTGTTGTGTGAGGACACTATCATGATATGGGTCGTGGCTCCTCAAGGTTCATTTTTACAAACTTGTTATGAAAGTTATCATGATATGGGTTATGGCTCCTCCCAATTACATTTCCAGGGACTTGTTGTGAGAGAACATTTTCATGATATGGGATGTGTCTCCTTCCACATGCATCTTTAGGGACTTTTTGTGGGAGGATGGCGTTATGCTATGGGTCATGGCTCCTCACAAATTCATTTTTAGGGACTTTCTGTGAGAGGACACTATCATGATATGGGCATCTGACTCCTCCCAAATGTATTTCAAGGGACATGCATGTTGTGAGTGAGATGACATTATCATGATATGGGATGTGTTTCTTCCCAAATACATTTATGAGGACTAGTTGTGAGAGGACACTCTCATGATATGGGCCCTAGGTACTCCCATATTCATTTCCAGGGATATGTTATGAGAGGACAATCACATATTACTCCCATTCAGGGACTTACTGTGAGAGACAACTATCATGATAAGGGCCATGACATCTCACGAATGCATTTCTAGGAACTTGTTATGAGAGGATAGTGTCACAATACGAGCCATGACTCCTCCCAAATGCATTTCCATGTAGTTGTTGTGAAGGGAAACTATCATGATATGGGCCTTGGATCCCCCTAAAATCATTTTGAGGGATTTGTTGTGAGAGGACATTGTCATGATGTGGGCCTTGGATCCTCACAAATTCATTTTTAGTGACTCACTTGGGACAGCGCGGTCAATGGTCAGGCGTCGAAGCACTACACCTCCCTGAAGTGAGTGAATGCAATAGTTGTTCAAGTATTCAATTTCTTGATCCAGCAAGGATTGAGCCCTACTACCTCTGGGAATTTCAAATGACTTCCTCTGCAAAACTAACTACTTCGTTCCGCTTTGCTTTCACCGTTCCATCAGAGGGTCTTTCTGAGTGAGTGCTTCCCTATGTCGTGAGAGGACTATACCATGTTATGAGTCGTGGCTCCTCCCAAATACATTTCTAGATACTTGTTGTGATAGGACATTGTCATTATATGGGATATGGTTCCCCCCAAATGTATTTTTAGGAGCTTTTTGTGAGGACATTGTCATGATATGGGCCATGGCTCCTCACAGATTTAGTTTTAGGAACTTGTTGTTAGAGGACATTGTCAAGATATTTAGTCGTGACTCCTCCCAAATGCATTTTTAGAGACTTGATATGAGAGGACATTATCATGATATGGGATGAGACTCCTCTCAAATGCATTTTTGGGAACTTATTGTGAGCGGAAACTATCACGATGTGGGTCTTGGTTCCTCCCAAATTCATTTCCAAGGACTTGTTATGAGAGAACATCATCATGATATGCGCCCTAACTTCTCCCAAAATCATTTGCACTAACTTGTTGTGAGAGGGCATTGTCATGATATGGGTCTTGGCTCCTCACAATTCATTTCCAAACACTTGTTGTGAGAGGACATTGTCACCATATGGTCCCTAACTCCTCCAAATGCATTACTAGAAAGTTGTTGAGAGAGGACGTTGTCATGATATTGGCCATGGCTCCTTAGAAAAGTGTTTTTCAAGGACTTGTTGCGAGAGGAACTATCTCAATATGGGTCGTGGCTCCTCCCAGATGCATTTCTTGAGACTCACTGTCATGATATGGGACGTGGTTCCTCCCTAATGCATTTTAATGGACTTACTATGAGATGATACCGTCATGATATGGGCTTTGGATCCTCACAAATTTATTTTTAAGGACTTGCTATTTGAGGACACTATCATGATATGGGTAGTGGCTCCTCTCGAAAACATTTTCAAAGACTTGTTGTGAGAGGGCACCATCATGATATGGGACATGACTCCTCCAAAAGGCATGATGGGATCCCATAATACGGCATCACCATGGTGACATTCTCTAAGGACAAAGAGGAGGGGTGGGTGGGAAATGGCAACCGTGAAAGCGTTAAAGAAGGTGCAGAGAGGAGGTTGCTGGAGTGGAGAGATGAAGGGATAGATACTTAAGTGAGGAAGAAGCTGAAGAATGGAGGAAATGAAAAAGGAGAAACACACATGTGCATTTCTAGATACTTGTTGTGACAAGACATTGTCATTATATGGGACATGGCTCCCCCCAAATGTATTTTTAAGGGCTTTTTGTGAGGACATTGTCATGATATGGGCCATGGCTCCTCACAGATTCAGTTTTAGGAACTTGTTGTTAGAGGACATTGTCAAGATATTTAGTCGTGGCTCCTCCCAAATGCATTTTTAGAGACTTTATATGAGAGGACATTATCATGATATGGGACGTGACTCCTCTCAAATGCATTTTTGGGAACTTATTGTGAGCAGAAACTATCACGATGTGGGTCTTGGTTCCTCCCAAATTCATTTCCAAGGACTTGTTGTGAGAGAACATCATCATGATATGCGCCCTAACTTCTCCCAAAATCATTTGCACTAACTTGTTGTGAGAGGACATTGTCATGATATGGGTCCTGGCTCCTCACAAATTTATTTCCAGACACTTGTTGTGAGAGGACATTGTCACCATATGGTCCCTAACTCCTCTAAATGCATTACTAGAAAGTTGTTGAGAGAGGACATTGTCATGGTATTGGCCATGGCTCCTCAAAAAAGTATTTTTCAAGGATTTGTTGTGAGAGGAACTATCTCAATATGGGTCATGGCTCCTCCCAGATGCATTTCTTGAGACTCACTGTCATGATATGGGATGTGGTTCCTCCCTAATGCATTTTAATGGACTTACTATGAGATGATACCGTCATGATATGGGCTCTGGATCCTCACAAATTCATTTTTAAGGACTTGCTATTTGAGGACACCATCATGATATGGGTAGTGGCTCCTCCCGAAAACATTTTCAAAGACTTGTTGTGAGAGGGTACCATCATGATATGAGACATGACTCCTCCAAAAGGCATGATGGGATCCCATAATACGGCATCACCATGGTGACATTCTCTAAGGACATAGTGGAGGGGTGGGTGGGAAATGGCAACTGCGACAGCATTAAAGAAGGTGCAGAGAGGAGGTTGCTGGAGTGAAGAGATGAAGGGATAGATACTTAAGTGAGGAAGAAGTTGTAGAATGGAGGAAACGAAAAAGGAGAAACACCCAGGCCGCGTGGAGACACTAACACCTTCTTTATAGGAGATTTCCTATATAAAATTGGTAGGGCCGATCAGAATTCGTCTAGTGTAAAGAAATGATTTCTCTCTTTATGGGGTGGGTTTCGGGTGTTAGTTGTTGCCTTCTCACTGGTTGTCCTATAAAAAACATAGGATGTCTGCTATACTATCTTTGTTTAGGGAATGCAAATAACTGAGTGTGATGCTCAACCATGGGCACATCTATAAATGTCATGATGATACAAATTCTTGCCGGCCAATCGAGTAGCACCTGCGGCCATCGCTCGGTTCTACCCGCATACCTGAAAAAGCCCATAATATCTTAGGTTGTGTTTATTCTGTCGGTACAATGGGACATGGCAAATACATTGGACGTGGTATATTAACCGCCGTTTGTTTTGTTGTTAGAAGTATAAATAAGATACCGTGTGGTTTAGTTAACTAGAAAATCCTCAATTAACGTGCCACATAAAATTTAACTAGAAAATCCTCAATTAACGTGCCACATAAAATTCTCACGGTAGAAAACAGATTTGTATGCCGCGGATGTCCATTTCCCACATAACCCCTCTAATAGATTCACAATAAATGCAGTAATATATATATGTGCATGGCATAATAGACTTTATACATAAACAAAATGGTTACTTGTGCATCAAACACCAGACATCTTACCATCAGAGTTTATTTGTCCTTCTTTCAAACGCCGATTGTCTTGCATAAAGTTAACATGCTATTAGTTAATTTGTTCACTGCAACTAAAATTACCAGGATGTATGCCAAACACAGCCTTAGTCGGGTGGGTCAGGTCAGCGCAGGTTGGGTCGGGTTAGACAAGGTATAATTGCTAGACCTACCCAAAAAACTTACTATAGGACTGGTCCTATAGTTTTTTTTATATGACAACCAATCACATTGCATCATCTCCTCCTCTCTCCTCTTCAAAATCCCACCCCTGAAAAAGGAGAGAGAAACACAAACTAGACACTATAACGAATTTCTATTGGATCCTACCATGTTATTATATGATTGGTCCTATAATAAGTTTTTTCCAGGCCTACCAGGTTATTCAGGTCTTGGGATATGTAAGTAGTATTGTGATGTTCGGGGCCTGATATATTAGAGGGAAAATACTTTTTTTCTCTCTATCTTAGATCACCGGGATGCGCATATAAGTTAATCAAAATAAAGTTAGTGGCGCAAAATTTTGTAATTCACCCATCATTTCCTCGATCCGTGAAGATCTCGTTCCTAGTCCTCCACTTCACGCTGACTCATTCCCTCGACTTCTCGCATCCGCGCCATTCACTCTGCTCCTTCCACCCTCTGCCACCGCACATCCTTCTCTCTCTCTCGAGTCAGATATAACCGTCATCCGCATCATCAGGCTGTGCGATGCTGTTCTCCCCTCCATTTGTTCATCAAAAAGGCATTGTACTCTCCTAGGGTTGGGCAATAAGCACTCAAAGACGGAGTCAACATCAGCTACGAGTCTGATCGATGCGTCTGCTGCTGCTAGACTGCAGCGACAAGCAGGACGGTTTCCAGTTGATGCCCCATCGTAGCTTCCGGGCTCGCGGAACACGGCTTCTTGACCGGAGATGGGGCTTGAGGGGTGCAATTGTCAGAAGTGCCTCTCTAACTGCTAGTGCAAGTCATACTCATTGCTCAACCTCTTAAACGCCACTGGTTGCATCATGTGGTTCGGCCACCCGAGGAATATCAAGGGTTGTCCGTCATACGGGCTCTCTCTCTACCTTCTTCTTGCCGGGACAGACATTCATCCAGGTAAATGCTACTGATTATTAACAGGTACTAAACCCAATGATTACTTGGTTGGAAAAAAATTGAAAATAGCACACTTTCGCAAAAATATTTACCCAAATAGCATTCTTTCCAACTTATTTCCCAAACTAGCACACTTTCAGCCAAAAACGCCACCTTATTTGGCGTTTTTATGATAGCGGGACATAAAACGCCAAAGTAGTTGGCGCTTTACTGGAAAAACACCACATTGTTTGGTGTTTTTCTGATACCGGGACATAAAACGCCACATTAGTTGGCACTTTATTGGAAAACGCCACATTAGTTGGCGCTTTATTGGAAAACGCCAAATAAGTTAGGCGCTTTATATAAGTTATAGCTGTGGACCACGTTGTTCAACCTGGAGGAGTAAGAAGGGGGGAGAAAGAGGAGGAAGGAGGGTTGAATCAGCGAACCAAAGTATATACAGTAGCAGATGTTCCAACAACTATAACAATCATCTCGCCTAAGGGTGTGCCTGCCTCGTCTAATCCAACTGGCGTGGTTCATCTCCTTCAACAAGGAGATCTCTCTGATTGATCGGTCGCCCATCGTGTAGACGTACATTGATCGGTCGCCCATCGTGTAGACGTACATGTCGTTCAGCGGCTCCAGTTCAGCCAGCAAGTACCTCGCGTAAGGTCTGAGCTTGGTCGTCGTGCATACTTCGGGGAACTCGAACAGATCCTCAGGCGGCGCCGGTGCATTGATCTCCGGCCTCTTCTCGTTCTGGTCGTCGTATACATGTGAATGTAAGAGCCTGCTACTGCCCCGGCGGCGCTTCCCTGCACTTGCTGTCTCTCTGTCCCTTTCATTTGTGTGAGATAGAGACGATCAATCCGGCAAGAATGTAACTCTCCCCTCTGCCGGAGCCGGCGGAGAGGAACCAACTCCTTCCTCCAGCCGAATCCACACCGACGCCCAAGCTGCCTGACGCTACGCGTCAGTGGTAGTCCCCCGACGGCTCCACCTGTCGTCCTCCCCACCCGGGATTCGTCTCCGGCGTCTGCACCCTCTGCTGCAACCGCGCGGAAGACACCAACACGGGAGGGAGTGCGACTGGCGACGGCAAGGGGGGCGATTCACGCCTGTTGGATTAGACGAGGCAGAGACACACCCTTAGGCGAGATGATTGTTATAGTTGTTGGAACATCTTCTACTGTATATACTTTGGTTCGCTGATTCAACTCTCCTTCCTCCTCTTTCTCCCCCCTTCTTACTCCTCCAGGTTGCACGATGTGGTCTTATATAAAGCGTCAACTTATTTGGCGTTTTCTAATAAAGCGCCAACTAATGTGGCGTTTTCCAGTAAAGCGCCAACTAGTGTGGCGTTTTATGTCCCGGTATCAGAAAAACGCCAAACAATGTGGCGTTTATGTCCCGCTATCATAAAAACGTCAAATCAAGTGACGTTTTTGGCTGAAAGTGTGCTAGTTTGGGAAATAAGTTGGAAAGAGTGCTATTTGGATAAATATTTTTGCGAAAGTGTGCTATTTCAGTTTTTATTCCTACTTGGTTCTTATCACTGAATTCGACACACAAGTCGACAAAGTTGGTGCGTCGCAGAGTTTGGCCGTTGCTCTGGCAGCGTTGCTGAAGTTGCTGATCGACTGGTATAGAGTTTTTGTTATTGAGGCATGTTCCTCCAATATACCAGCTCTCCATGGAAATATAAAGATTTAAAGCCTCCTTTGAATGAGGTAAGTGACCATCATTCCATGCAATCACTCTTTAATCTCTCTTATGGTAAATCAACTCCTAGTCTAAATAAAATATTACATTATGTTACTTAGTCCAGTGGAACTTCATATTAATGTGTTTTTGCCTATTGCATCCCGTAATCTTTAAACTTGCAAGCAGACTGCCATTATACTTCATAATATGGAAGTAATAAATCCATGCAGAATATCTCTATTTACAGAAAGACCAAAGAATAATGTTGTCTGCAATCACATTTGTTACTAAACTGAAGTTGGTGGTAGGCTCGAAGGTTTACTATATAAATGACAAGCATGAAGAATAAACTGATGGAAGCGTTTGGTATTACCTCTAATTATAAAATTGTACCCTGTTAGAGTTGCTAAACAATGAGGTATGCCATGTCCAATTTATATTCATTTAATATGTGAGTTTAAACCATTGTTCTAGACAGTGATTTTCAAATGTATGCGAACTTGGAAAATTACTTTTAGCTGTTTGGGCTGGTGTTTAGACGTGACATGTGGTTCATATATATTAGGTGCTCAAAGTTTCAAAATTATAATACTGTGTTATAGGTGCACGTAAATTGTTTCTTCTACTAATATGATGTGTATCTTTTATTATTTTGGATATTGAACGATGTATTAGATGTTAAGGCTCTTATTTTAAGACAAGTAAAATTTTTTCAACATTGATTTGACCTTGTTATTGACTCCAAATAGATACTTTTAAATGTGCAACAACTAGTCAAATATTTTCGTTCTCCGTTCCAAAAACGAGAATGAAAAGAAGATTTGTAGTAAATGCTCATTTGCATTAATTGTTGTTCATCATTAGTTGATATTTTCTATAAGCATGTTTGCGTAGTAAGTATTTCACTCATAAAGATCATACTTAGGAACTACGAAGAAGATGGTGATCATGGAGGAAATATGTGATTTATTTCTCGATCATGGAGGAAATATGTGATCTATTTCTCCTACAAACGTCAAGGTACTTTGAAGGAGGATGTAATTGAATATCCCTAGCAAATAACATGTTATAATTCTCGATGGTGCATTATGCATAATATCAAGTAGATATGGTGTACTTTGCGCAAGTTGTATACACAATTTTTTTTTAGAATGTTATACGGATATCATGTATCAACTTCTTAGGATTTTGAAGTTGTAAAAGAATCATAGACATGTTGCAAGAATGTTGACCGTGTACATCATTTTTTAATATAATATAATGAAAGAATCAAATTTATCTAAGTTCCAATCATGTTATGGTGATAGTTCTATATACTTCGCTTGTATGACTTGATGCTTCACTTTAGTATTTATCTCTATAAATACAATATGTACATATAAAAGATGTGCCTATTAATAATCTATGGTCAATAGGTGACATCATGCTATCTTGTAATGTAAATGATCATTATTGTTATATATCTCATGCATACAAGCTTGTCATCTTTTAGGAAAAAGGTGACAGTCATTGATGTAATCTATAGCAAGCATAGGTGACATACTCAGTAAAGCTAACATACTACATAGATTACATTTAAAAAATGACAGTTATTTAGTAGATGGTTGTTAATAAGTCAAAGATGACATTCTTGATTGTCATCTATAAATTGTTTTTTAGTAGTATGTGGATGGTCTTCAATTTTGGGAGCATGTATATTGTGGATCTTATTCAACTTGTAGCCTACATACCTCTTGATGTACATACAGTGCCAAGTGTTTCTCGTGCACACTTAGCACTCAAGAAATGTAGGTGTTCATGTAATTATATATCTAATTTACAGTTGTACTTCTCTTCATCTAGCGTGTCATATAAACTCTACAAAATTAATTATCTTGTTACAACGTATGATATCCAATTCTATAAATAATATCGGCTTTAACTAAATTAGGAGTTCTAATACTTTTTTATTATAAAAAAAAGATACTTGCTTCCAAAAGTCCAATACAATGTTACTTGCTTCTGATCTCGGATTTCGAATACACCAAGATATTCTGTTGAAATTAATTACAATGTTGCTTCTGCATCATTTTGATATAGTTTGTTCAATTTTAATAAGAATTTCAAATGACTTTGGGATTCATTTTAGTCAATAATTGAATAAGATAGAAAATTGAGATTGGATCGATATTATGTTGTAGAATTCAGTTTATTTTCATAGTTTTGTTTCAATGATATTTTGAATAAGATAGCTAATTATATATTCAGTACAGGTTGGATCAGTATCACGCTGCAAAATGTTATTTTATTTACATAGTTTCGTTTTGAGATATTCCATTGGACACTAGTGTGTCTTATAGATGAAGCAGCAGAGGTATCTGTGAAAGCACACATACACTTGTATAAGCCAAAAAACTAGTTTTGTAACTTCGAGAGAAAGTGATTTGGCATAGTCAGCCACCTTGGTCTCTATTTCTATATACATAGAAAAAGGGTAGACATATCAAACGAGGGTGGGTTGGGTTTGAATTGGCTCATTGCAGGTGTCGGTCTTGTAGACGAGGATCAAAATGGTCTAGTTTTAAACGAGTCATATAAAAGCACACCTAAATCAGATCCATTGAGTCACGGATTGACCCCCAGATGCCTATATAAAATGTATTTCATTAAAAATGAGTTACTAGTTGCTTCTGTTAACTTAAAAAATATAAATCAAAATAGCTTGAAACATGTTTTCTAGATCAAATATGGTGTAAACAAACTAAAATATTTAGCATCAAACCAATGAATTACTTGTTCAATAATGTTCAAATAAAATTGAAAGATAAAAAAAGATAGCGGCTAGTTCTTGTAGATGTGTAAAATGGAAAATATATTGTAATTTCCATACATAAATTATCACAAAATCCAACAGACAATTTTTTCATTTACCATTAGACATGTTTAAAATTATATATATTTATGGTTATTTTTTGCAAATGCAAAATGAAGAGAACACACTTGTTGCAATTAGGATAATATTTAACTTGTGTTAAATTGGTTGCATATCTTATTAATAGGTTAAGTGAATTACATGTATAAATATACATTAATTTTAGTCAATTGGGTCACCCATAGGTGGTTGTGTGTTACCTATGAGACTTATCCAATAAAGAAGTGGATATGTACTTGAGTGATTTTTAGCATGTGGCAAATTTATCACTCAATTTTAATTTAAATTGATCGACCTATGGGTTCTCGTGGATTCTGATCCAGTTTGACAAGTCTAAGAAAGGAGCCTTCTATATGAAGAACGAACATGAGATTTATAGATTGGCCTTAGATTGCTAGTTTGTGACGTTGTCCAATTGTAAATTCTGAGCAAACGAGCCTCAACAATCAACATAATTTTTAAAAGATGGTCTTCGACCTCTAAAATTTAAGGGATATTATTATATCTAGTGAGTTTAGAATATAAAATTGAACTTTGTTTATGTTTATCACACAAAGCAAATTGCATAATTGAACAAATGTCACCAGTGTTAACAATTTCTATTTTATGTGGTTTGTTTTTGTGATAAAGACAAATGGGGTTCAATTTTAATTTGTAAATTTGTTACACATAATATTTTTCAAAAAAAATGGTGGTTTAGCTTGAGTAGGCCAGGCGTTGACATCGGCACAACACAGATATCTTCAATTTGTCTAATATAAGCTTATGTATATTTAGATCTTATTCGAGAAACACATGATTTAACTATCCATCACTCCCAACCAATTTTCCGTAGGGACGTGGTAGGATAAGTATTTTTTGTGCAAACTTGGCCCTTAGAGAATTTTGATACTCGTGTTCTCATTTTTTCTCCTACATTGTGTGGCAGCATCACTCTATTCTTTGATTTGTACTGACGAACCTATTCATCTCACCTCCACAAGAAGAAATATTGAAATAATTAAAACTATTCAAAAAAGGCCAAATAATCAAAAGCATATGCTTTCTAATTTATACATAACGTATGCCATTTCAAAATATTGACTAAATAACCCTTTTTGGGGCCATGATGTCCAGATAGTCATGTGGAAGCATGGCTAGTGTTACAACTAATTCGGCCTCGCTCGGGACATATTGTGTATGTACCTATCGGGTCAAACCAATTTGGAGCATGATGCATTTCTCCCCATCCCTATGTTTGAAGTTTGATAGTAACACACCTATGTAGCTCAAAGCCCCATATATATTGACTTTCAAACAAGCATGCAAACGACAGACCAAATACCAAGCAAATATTTTTATTGTGACAATTTAGTTTATGTACACCTTAGTTATTATTTTATATTTGATTTCCATTCAATATTTTATTAATACATTGAACCATGTATAGAACATTGTATCAAATTACTATAATTGGTTAGAAACATATGGCCACACTTCTAGAAGTCATACAAATGCAAGGGTTACAACATGCAGTACGAATTATAATATAATCAACTGAGATGTGAAAAAAAAGAATAATACATCGATGTCTACTAAATATGATCCAAGATTTGATCCAGCGGAAAATAAAAACCCAAGTTTTGTGGGTGAGTCACTCTAATTCTAGTTGGTCCTTGCTAACTTTTCTCTAGCTTCTAAGCTGATCGGCATGGCTTTATTTTTACTATGATCACAACATCAATCAAATAATTGAAATAATCTTCTACTTATATAACATTTGTTTTGAAGAATGTAAATGTAGCCTTTTTATTCTTAGGTCATTCCACTATTAGTTGTTATTTTCACTGACTTTGGCACATCAATCTAGTAATTTCCCAAAGAAAGTGTCATGAGTCATTCGTGTTTCTTCATATTTACTACCCATAAGATGGATTACACATTTTATCATCTAGAGCGTCCATATTGTGTGGTACGATAACTTAGGAGATATGTTTATTCTACGAATCAATCCAAATGAAATTTATCTATTATTATTAATGAAATAAACATAGTATTGAATGGTAAAAGATATTGCAGATTTAAAAAATAAATTTAAATGCATGAAGAAAAGTAGAATTACCTAAGAAAGAGATGAAAACTCTTGAAAAAATAGAGCACCGGAGAAGAAAAATAACTAGGGAGTTGTAGCACGTGAAAAATCTAGTACTTCATCAACAAGGGCTTGTAGGAAATGGAGCTAGAAATGAACTTGGGGAACAAGTGGGTAGAAATTCCCCCCTTCTAGAGGGAGCAATGGATCCCCATTGTGGATGCATTTTTCCCATGTGGCAACCACTAGCTACACATTAAACTCCAGATAATTCCAATTAAATCTTCCCTCTTATATATGTGTATGGAACGTGAACAACAACATTGTAATTGATTTGTTAAGTCATTTAAAAAAACATATGATATTGATATAGTTGTAGTTATAGTTATCCTCTTGTCTGTAAAGGAGACATAAAGACATATTCTCACGAGCCATGTACCCATGCCTATGGTGTGGTGTGGCATTCACTTGCTTACATGTGTGTGTATAGACATTGTGGTCATGACATTTACCTCATGGTGTCCTTACTCACCTCAAGTTCTATTGAACAATATGGTCACATTCATTTCTATATAAAAGGTATTGCTTTAGCTTAGAAGTGTCAATATGATCCTAATCATTTCATTTTTCTTCACAAAAGATAAAAAGTACTTGTCTTCTACTCACACAAACTAGCTGCACCTACTTTGAGTTTAACTCATTCTAGCTTCAACATGGATAAAGCATTAAGATAAAAATCCCCCATACTCTCCAATGTGTAGAGTTATCTGCCTATTATTCCTCCATATCATGCTTCAACAATGATGTCTTTCAACTTGAACCGTGCCTAAGTTATCTAACATTACTCCTAGAGAACTAGGTGAACATACGCCTGAACTTGAATCTTAGGTTAAGAGTTTATGTTAGTGCCAACACAAAAAGACCGTGACAACAAAAAAGTTCGATGAATAAAGTCCATTTGTATATATCAATTATTATAATTGATATTGGAAAATAATCAAATTCCCCTATTGCATCCACACAACATAAATCACTTAGTTGGAGTCTCCAAGGATGTACAGTTTCCCTACCCCATTGGGAGAAGATTTTCTTACTAATGTGAACCCGTGATAGTAACATTGTTCTAAGGGATAGACAAACAAATGTAAATAGTATTAAAATGTTTACATAATTTCATAAAACTTACTGGACATCTTGTTATTACCATATTGAAACAATTTGTAGGGTCTTAGCTCATTTAGGTTGGGTTGCTTCTACCTATAAACTATTCAAGCGTTTCAATATTTTATCCAACCTTGATTTTTAAACTAATTCTAAAGAAATACCTCTAGTGAAAGGATTGGTTGTGTTATCTTAGTATATATCTACAACCCTACTAGAAACTAAATCCCTTACAGATATGAGTTTGACTTGGATGTGTCTATGCTTTTTGTATTTTACTTGGCCACTCATTATATTGGTAGAAGTTGTGTACTATCACAATGAATTGAGATTGGATGAAGCATCTTACTTGTCATAGACAAGTGGGCATAATTTGATGTATCTATTCACCTTCTAGTCAAAGAATTCATTGCAATCGAGTTTGTCTCACTACATCCCTCGACTACAGAGAGATATTTCTTGTAATGCATCTGAGGGTAATGAGTTCCTTTAATGTACCTAAACACCTTGTCTGGAGCTTTCCAATGGGTCCTACTAGGACAACTTGTATACCTACTTAACTTTACTCATATAGAATAATATAATGTATGGCCATGTGCAACTCATAAGATACATCAAAGTTCCAATAGTCTAAGAGCATCATAATTGAGACATAGGAATAAAAATGATTTTTCTAACAAAATTTTAGATGAATGATATAGAGTCTTAACATTGTTAATTTATGTGGGATTCCTTCTCCATCATTGTTGCCCTTTGGAATAAGTCCATGGCTAATACATCAACACACAATGGGATTCCTTCTCCATCATTGTTGCCCTTTGGAATAAGTTTGACAATAATATTTGGACTTTCACAGATATATAGTTGAGTCGATTCACACAAAAACCCACTTCCTTAATGAGCTTCAATCCCTTGTTTTATATGCCTTGGTTTATTGATGGTGATTCCAACCTTAGAAGATCAGATGTAAACAACCTTTCTAAGAGCATCATAATTGAGACATAGGAATAAAAATGGTTTTTTCTAACAAAATTTTAGATGAATGATATAGAGTCCTAACATTGTTAATTTATGTGGGATTCCTTCTCCATCATTGTTGCCCTTTGGAATAAGTCCATGGCTAATACCTCAACATACAATGGCTAATCACTTATTTGTTGACGTCCTCATCAAGGCTCAACTATAAGGCCTCATGATCATTCTCAATTTCAGTGTAGACCCAGAATGACCCATGCGCACCCACTTCTGATGATGGATATCAGCACAAGGGTGGCTATGTCACCATTTCACATTTTCCAACATGTCTGGACCGTATTGCTCAAGACTGGCATGCTACATGTCCATGTGGGCCCCACTTCTTAGAGGAGTTATGACTATGATATCATTTGTAAAGATTGGATCTATTGTCCAAAGCTCTAGTAGAGTTTCAAGAATGACAACTAGTTCCATAGACCAACACTTACGTTAACTGTGTGCTTTGTTATCACTCACGCACATATCGGGATCAACTTCCCGACAGGTCACTCATCCTAGTACTACTCGAGGTTAAGCATGCTTAACGACAGAGTTCTTAGTGATGTGCTCCCTGGAAGGAGATGCACCTTGGTGATATGGATAGGCCAATCAATCCTCCTAAGATCATTTAACATGTGGCCTCAAATCATGGGATGTTACACCATAGGAGTCCCCACTCTAGTGATTGGGCAATGGACCTAGAGCTCCTCTTCTCTACTTAAGGGGAGTGCAACGACCAACTCCCCCAGCCCGTCTCCCCCTAATGTTCTCTACCCGATTCTAGTTCTGGTATGTCCATTTTCGGTGGTTTCCCGTGACCATGTTGGGTTCTCCTTCTTAGACACTGGTCTTCAACCTCCGCTAGGTCTCTAGCAGTCCGGTTTGGCTATTGGGTGCCAATGTTGGTTGAATCCTGGCATAGCGTGGCTAAATCATGGTAGTGGGCGACTGGAGTGGCTTTGTTGCTCATCTGTGAGTCTGGCACTCACCTGGAGTCCTTTTGAGTGTTGTTCGGGATGGATAATGTCTTCCCCCACTCTCTCTTTTACTACTTTCAATGCTTGCATTCCGCTCTTTTCTTTCTCTTTTTAGATTTCCAGTGCATCTCATTATGTCCGCCGCTCAGCGATCATTTATCCCCATCCTTGTTGATGTCCCTCCTTAGGAGGTTGACCGGATTTGGGGTTTCCTCTCATCTATATCTAGTGTTTGGGTTTTTCCCTGACACTTGATTTTGGGTACAAATCAGTCGGGCGTCTTTGTTGATGTGCAACAAATAGAAGTAACTGTAAGGTTTTTACTCCGAGATCTGTTGTTCCAGTTTATGTCAGGTGATTAGGGTATATTCATAATGAAGATGATTAAGATTGAGGAGGAATTCTATTGAAAAGCCACTTTCATGCGCGTCAACCCAGAATCCCAGCTGAAGTTGTCTATCTATTTCCAATCTCATTCTATCATTATGGTTATACCCTTGTTCCCGATCTGATGTCATAATAGATCTCTTTGTAGTTGTTGTCTGGCTTCATGATATTATACAATTTGTTCTATTGAAAGAAAAAAAAAAGATACCCAGATTCCTAAGTTGATCAGCAAGTAGGCAGAGAGGTCTATTATAGTTTCATCCGAGATCTTTCTCAATGTCAGATAGAGCCGTCAAGGTGGCTATCAAATAAAAACCCAATTTGGTCTGAAAAATTGAAAGCTGATCAACAACTAGGCAGAGTGGTCTATTATAGTTCCATCGAGATCTTTCTCAATGTGAGATAGAGCCGTCAAGGTGGCTATCAGATAAAAACCCAATTTGGTCCCAAAAATTGATGAAATTGGATATGTATTATTCCATGAAATATAATTGCATCTACGGTCCATTTTATACAACCTCTATCGCATTATTGTGTGAAAAAACTATCGTGCCTGGATCGGAAGGTCAACGGATTTGTTTTATCTTTGACAAGTGTGATGAGCATCACATCATCGGGTGGTGGATTTGTGGTCCCTCTTCAGGGTTGTAGCTGAGGTTGTTCTTAATATTGTTAGTATGAACTGAATGCGAGAGCAAGTCGCACATGTCTTTTCTCTACAGAAGAATTCGCAGAGACTCAAGAAAGAATTATCGTTCTAATTGAGATGACAATAATTTCATTTATTGATAACCAGGAGCACCGAAGATTAGGTCCACGGACCCTTCTAACGTGCAAAATATAGCATACTGCAACTATTAAAGAAAAAATATAGCATATTGAGAATAAGGTGAAAATATTGTAGCGAGAATACTCAAAATGATGGATGTTATAACACGTTTGTTCAAAGTTACGGTGAGAATGGCGTTGTAATTTGTCCGTTGTATATGAGATAATGGATGTAATAACACGTTGTAACTAGGAGTATTTTTTTGTTTGAGCAATGTAACTAGGGAGTAATTCAGATCAAAGAATAGAAAGAAGGACAAAAAACCAAAATAGCACAGTTTTATAAAAATATGGACTGAACTAGTACCAAAACCATCTTAATTCCCGAAATAGCCCACTTTCTGGGGAAAGCGCCAAGATTTTGGCGGTTTAGTGTACCTGGGATCAAAGGCCAAAGTTTCATGTGAAAGCGCCAAGTTTGTGGCGTTTTAAGGGAAAATCGCCAGAATTTAGACGTTTTCATGTGAAAGCGCCATCCGAATTGGCGTTTTCATGTGAAAGCGCCATGCGAATTGGCGTTTTCAAGTCTCTGTATGCGAAGGAGTAGTGACTTCATCCATTGATTCTACAGGCTTATCCTCTTCCTCATCGACCCGGAATCCATGCCCCATATGCTTAGAGGAGATGTCGCCCGGTGCAGGCCTCGCAGTGTTCACAGCGGAGTGCTCCCACACCTTCCATTTCCACTGCATAGCCCTCAACGCCCAGCATGGCAACCTCACCTGCCCTCTCTGCAAGACCGAGTGGCGCCAGCTTCCATTCCGACCTCCGGCAGTGGCGCCACCGCCGTATCACCTGAGCATTTCAGCGACCCGGCTGATCCGACACCAAGCGATCCGTATTGAGAGGTACGACGATGACGAGCCTTTGGAGCCCCAACAGGCAGATGGTCATGCTCATCGACAGGGCAACCAAGAAGGGATCGATTTAGGGAGCTATACCGAGTACAGGGCAATAGCGCGTCACGAGTCAAGGGAGATCGACATCGTCATACAACTCCAAGCACCACCGACGCATGACACCACAGACGACCCCACTACGAAGGCACCTCTCGATCTCGTCGCGGTACTGGACGTCAGCTACAGCATGCACGGCGAGAAGCTCGAGCTTCTCAAGCAGGCCATGAACTTCGTGGTAGAGAGCTTCTCAAGCAGGCCTGGACAATTGGGTTGCCATAAATACTGGGATGAAGTCACTACTCCTTCGCCTGCATACAGAGACTTGAAAACGCCAATTTGGATGGCGCTTTCACGTCAAAACGCCTAAATTCTGGCGTTTTTTCCTTAAAACGCCACAAACTTGGCGCTTTTACACTAACACGTTAAAATCTTGGCGCTTTCCCCAGAAAGTGGGCTATTTCGGGAATTAAGATGGTTTTGATGCTAGTTCAGTACATATTTTTATAAAATTGTGCTATTTTGATTTTTTGTCCTAGAAAGAAAACGTTGGCCTTGATATACGGAGGAGTTCTGGGAGACCAACAAAATAAGGTATCTGTACCAACAAAAGTTTTCTTTCATTGGGCGACATATTCAACTTATATTTTAAGTTTCCAATAATCTTTGCAAAACATTACATGCCGATACCAAACATGGGTATGTTTTTCCTTTAACGAAAATATGTCAGAATTACGATGCGGACGATAGAGATATCAACATTGGTTTATAAAAGTTACACGAGACTAGCTGTCATCACATGACAGTTTGGACGAGTGGTCTAAGGCGCCAGATTTAGGCTCTGGTCCGCAAGGGCGTGGGTTCAAATCCCACAGCTGTCAATTTTTTGTCTTTTAAAATAAATATAGCTGTCACAGCTATTGCAATGCTTCTGGGAAGAAAAGAAATTACCACAATCAGTGGAAACTGAACCAGGCGACTTGTAAAGTTGGGAATAGCTGGTTCATCTTAGAGCATGTTTGGTTACTTGGATTTTGTTGTATTGGATTGTATTTTAGACTCCAGTTCAACAAATTTTACGTTTGGTTTACAGGATTGGAGAACTGAGGCTAATCCTGGGATTTTCAGACATAGTAGGAATCCCGCATTTTGATCTCCATCAAAATTCTCCCGGACGCCAAAATCCAACATGGCGAACGTCGTGGACACGAAAAAAAATAAATCCCGCACTTATAAAATCCAGCAAACCAAATATAAAATTTTATTTTGCAGAATTTTGACAATGCAATATTTTAATAATGTGGGATGGACAAAATACTGGATTTGTAAAAATCTGGCAAACCAAACGTGCCCTTAGTCGACTTTGTTTAATCCTACTAACGTGTTGTTAAGGCCCTGTTTGCTACGGTGTTGTCGGGTGTAGTTTGCCAAAAAAGAACTCCAACCAAATCAAACCATGTCTTTCGGACTGCTGGAAAACTATTTGGTTTAGTGACGAGCGAGCTCCTTATTTTTCGTTGTAACTGTTTGGTTGATAAACAGATGAGAGCAGCAGCGGGTGACCTTTTATCCAAGTACGTGTGTTATATTTATGTTGTAACTGTTTGGTTGATAAACAGATGAGAACAACAGCGGGTGACCTTTTATCCAAGTATGTGTGTTATATTTATTGATCCTGAGAGTGCTAGTTGGTAGAAGCGGTCATTTGCTGGTTAAAAATTATGGAGAAGACCGGAGAATAGGAAGATACAGACTTCTACACCCGACCGCGTCCAGATCTGACGCGGTACCTATGTGAATTTTCAGCTGAACAGAAAGTTAGATGTAGGTTAAAATCGACCAATTACACCTTATTATACCCAACCAAATAAAATGTAAAAGTAAAAAAATGTAGATTTTTAAATGTAAGAAAGTACTGTTATACCTTACCTGTTGAAGTGGTAAATACGTTATGTGAAAGTATTGTATGCATGTCCAAATTTGAATCCAACAAAAGGTTTTCTTAGTTCGCAATTCTGTCGCACATAACAATGAGATCTCTTTTGCAGTAATATGGGTTGTTGTGCTAGGAGTCAGATTCATATATGCGTTGGATCTTTGACACGATGGTTCCGTATGTATCATTACAATATCCAAAGGTGAATTTATGAGAACTCCCTATATTAAAGGTTAACGTTTCCTTTGTCATTTGTTAAACTGAATGTCTACTTCGCATACACGTAAAAGTTACAAAATAATTGTCACTTTAATCATGAATTAATGTTTTATATTGGTTTATGTTTTACTTTATTCTTCTCAAATTTTATTAATTTTCCTATTCTATCTGTGTAATATCATTTTTCATAGTGTGATATTTCTAAAATCTCAAAATGGAAAACTGGGACGACAGATAAGACAACGGAAATAAAAAAATTTAAGTCTGATTCTCCAATCAATAAGGTCACATCAACAAAATTGTATCTAGGAAAGATGGTAATAAGAGTTATACTTAGTCCTGGAGCAAGTCTAGCGACAACTCTTGATACAGTAGCGTCCGCCTTTCTTCAAGAAGCAACGAGCTTCTTTTTCAGGCAGCAGTACTCAAACAGTCGTCAACAATGACCTCCTGGTATGGCATCACGGACAACGGTTGAGGGTGTCCTAGCGGAAAAACTCTTCACCTCTAGAGCAGTCCACGTGGACTATCAGGAACTCCACGTTGTGTTGTCAGAGCCAACAAGAAGGAGTTTCAAACATTAGTGTACTAACACTGATTCACTCTCCTACAATTGTCTCTCTTTTGCTATCCTTCCTTTTTACGGGTAGGACTTGCTCGGACTCTCTATTATTTACTACAACCAGAGAGGACAACAATTGTTAGAGCTTATTATTGTTGACACAGTCTTTCTGATTGGGAAATCATGCTTTAAATTTTTTGTTTTTTTTGTCTTATCTATCACCCTAATTTCTCAACAATGGTATCTGATCTTATTATTGTGTATGAGAAGCTATCAGTACCCCTCTATTTATAGGATAGGATAGGGTCAGGGTTCTCAGTATATGCGAGAGTTAAAAATATTGAATTCATGATTTTTTTGGAAACTTTGAACAATGAACCGGATCGTTCGCATGCCCAACCCGTCAGTTTGTGCATGAACCACTCAGTTTGTGCCATGACTGGTTTGTTCACTGAATCACATTGGTATTCAATACATTATTAATGCAAATATGACATCAACATCAATCCTTAATCCAATCAAAGACAAATGAACTATACATCTACAGTAACATTGATCATGAATAATGAGACTCTATCATCAATTGACACATACTCTAGTTTATGTATTATTGTCATCTATTTTGCTTCCATAGTAATATCCAACTAGGAACATAATAAGAATATATATACTCTTATCATGTGTATGATATAAGCGTTCTGGTTCTCAACCTGAAGATGTATGTCATCGAGTAAAGTCATTATTTAGACATCTACTATGTTTGTGTCATCATCTCATGTTGAGACAAACATAATAGACGGAATTACCTTTGTTATTGTCAAATCAGATATCTAATGTCACATTTCAATCATCAAATGAGTGGCTCTCTTTGCATACATACCAACAGACTCCCACTTGCACTTAGAGCCAATCACTTACGAATCTTATTTCAAGTGATCTTTAACATATCCATCATGTTTTTTTTTTGCATTGGTTCTTTTATAGTGGGTTAGCAGTATTTTGCTTCAAGTCAATATTTTGCAAGTTTCTCATCTCCTCGATGTACGACTTTTCTCATGAGATGGAAGTGTCCTAGTAAGCTATCTGAGATTCCTCACATAACCACTATATCTATTGTTGTCACAATATCTCTACTATGTCATCAACGGTTGGAACCTCCCATAAGTTCATCTATATGAACTTCTTGATCCACACAGTATCCTCTGTTGTTGTCATAACACCAAGATATTAAGCTTCTATTGTAGAATTAAACAAATATATGTAGCTCGGAACTTTTCCATCTTACCGTTCTCGTTTTAAGGTCAAACACAAATTTAGATTGTGATCATTAATTTTATTTTATCATTTTAGAAGTTTGTATCGATGTAGCCCTTTACACCCAACTCTTCCTTATACCATAATCAAGAAAGTGATCATTTTCATGCTTCTCAAGTACTTAGGGATGTTCTTTATGGCATTCTAGTAACCTTCACTAGAATATGACATATATCCTCTCTTCATGTTCAATACATACGAGACTATGGGATGAGTACATATTATTGTCAATGCAATTTGGCATCTTACTATGTATTCATGTTTTTCATAAGAATTGAGATATTGGGCTCTAGGGAGACCAATTTTGCAAATTTTCTCTCATTGAGTCTTGTATGTTGAACCCCTTCAGCATCTTGCCAATGTATGTGCTCTTTCTTAGGTCAAGAAGCTTCCAAATCTATCCCTACATATCTCAATTCCTATCATATAGGATGCTTCCCCTAAACCCTTCATAGAGAAGGTACTTCCCAGGCAGTTTTTAACATTCGCAGTATAAGGATGTTATTCACCATCATTATGTATAATATAAATATGATCCCACTAAATCTTTTGTAATCACATATCTCTTATTCATTCTCACCCAAGTCAAACTCTTTGACTATCTTGTCAAATCAAAGATTCCAATTCTGAGATGCTTGCTTCAATCCAAATATTAACCTTTGTAGCTTATAAACTTTATTTATAATATATATATTTATAAAACCTTTAGGTTGTGTCACGTACACATCCTCTCAATATTCCTTTTAAGGAATGGGTTTTAACATCCATTTTGCCAAATCTCATAGTCACATTAAGCTGCAATAGTAAGCATTATCCTGATGGATTTAACCATAGCAACTAGTGAAAAGATTTCATCATGTTCAACACCTTGAACTAGTTTGAGACTCTTCTCTACAAATATTCTCTTATAGATATGTACACTACCATCCACGTCAGTCTTTTCTCAAATACCCAAATGCACCCAATGGGGTTTAACCCCTTTAGGTGGATCTACCAAGGTCATACCTTGTTGGTTTATATAGACTCCATATTGGATCTCATGGCCTCTAGACATTTCTCATATCCTAGTCCCTCAATAGCTTCTAGGTAGGTTGTTGACTCATCATCTATGGTCAACTCACTATCTTTTTTGAGTTATAAGATATCATAATTTTTCAAACTCAAGGCATGTTTAACTAAAACTACAAGTTTTTGTGTTACAAGTGGAACTTGAGATTCCACAACAATTTGTGATTCCCCTTATTCATATTGTACCTCTTTTGGTTTAATGTTTTCTTATTTGTATAGAACTTCTCAAGTTCTAGTCTCTCACTTATTCCTTTGGGATGTAATTCCCTATAGAAATACAACTATCTAGGCAATGAACCACTTTGTTGTCTGATTTGGATAAGAGTAGTATTTAACAAAATAACATATATGTGATTTGTGGACAAAGCTTTTCAAGAAGCTATTTTTTATAGAAGCATTCATCCCTAATCACTATAAAAGACATATTGAGAAATTTTCCCATACCATATCACATATGGTGTCTTTTGAGCCATTTTAGATGGTACATTATTTTAGTGTAAAGCATGTGCTGAAAAAGAAATGGAAGATTACTTATATTTATTGATAATTGCACCATGACTAACAAGGTGTGATTTCTTCTTTCTGATATATCATTATGTTTAGGTGGAGTTCACTATGATACACTATCACCGTCTCCTAGAAGGTCCTACTATTGGTTAAAAATATGTCAACATCGGTCATATCGAAGTGTCTTAATACTTTTACCGAATTAGTTACGTACTTCATTCATGATCTCCTTGAACACTTAAAGAGTATCATACTTGTATTTTGTTAAATAAAAACTTTTATATCTACTTATAACATCAGTATATATAATGAGGTAATGGTAATAATCTTTATCATTTATTCTAAATGGTCTATATACATTAGTACGTATTAGCCCTAATAGAATAGTCGCTCTCTCACTACATCTAGTGGAAGTGCTTTTTCATATTGTCCAATAAGTAAGACTTGCATGTCTCTATCGGTTCAATAACCAAAACATTCTTGATAACCATCATTATGGATTCTAAAAATGCATTTCTCATTTATATTCTTTAGATGACAATGTTATATGTATTCATTGTTTGAGTCATCAACTCATTCAATATATATGTCCTATACATATTTGTCTTATAACTATCAAGTATAGATTATGAGACATAAGGAACTGCCATATTAGATCTTATATTTTAAAAAATAAATCATTAAATTATTCATAATATCCCTATCCATACAAGATATATGATGTTTTCATCAATGGTAGGTACATAATAACAATTCATCAATTCTATCACATGCCCATGAATGACAGATTCTAACTGTTGTGGTAGCAACCCTTACTCCATACAATTCTAGCTTACTTCTTCTCAGTCTCTAAAGTAGAGATCCATATCTCCTTATTCTTCTCAAGATCCTCTATAAAGAGGACAATTCCTTTCTAATGTCTAGTCTTGTGACAGTGGTGTCACTCCCTTCCTTAATCGTTTAAATAAAAATGATAGATTCTTTTTGCACTTACCCCTCTCCTTATCTTGAGTGCAGAAGACTTTGACTCTAGTTTTGCCTCAGAACTCTTCTTGGCCTTGCCTTTTCCCTTGGAGTCACTTCCACTGATCACCGTCAGGTATTTGTCCTTCTTCAGTAATGTTTCACATTAGCCAACATGTCATACAACTTATATAACAATATGGCCAAGTTAATCAAGTGATAGCACTTGCAAAATTGGCTATATGATTCAGGAAATGCTTACAGAATCATATTTGTGGCCAACTCTTGACCTGAAAGAAATCCCAATCCCTCCACATGCCCAATCATATTGAGCACACGGGGCTCTAGTAGATCTCCCTCTGTCAGTCTGAACTCATATAATGCTTTAGAGACATTATACCTTTCTTGCTTTACATTATTCTTTCAGATGTGTTACCATCTTGGGAATGTTACCTTTCTTCCTTTACATTATTCTTTTCATGTTACTCATGCAACTCATAGTTCATACAACATAGAATATGGTACTCAATGTCTATGGCATCATTGGCATGCTTCAAAGTAAGCATCCATTTCAGCCTTAGGCGCATTTAGAGCGGGTTTCCCTGGCTCTGGTCTTTCAAGGACATAGAGCTTTCGCTCATTGGTGAGAACACTTCTCAAAGTCCTAAACTATATGTGAAAGTTAATCTTGTTTAATTTGTCTTACTCAAGGAGTGATCGCATTGTTTTCCACTACAAAAGATATTGCAACTTTAGTCAATTTTTTTGATTAATTTGATTTGATAAGTTTAATGATATTAATTAGACTTTTAATTAATTATCGCTCCCACTATTTTTGTTCAAATTAATAACCCTCATGTATCAATTCATAATATTGTAGTGTGCAATCTTCTAGTGAGACAAGACCTAAAATAATTGAATTATTACCCGGCCAACTCCAGCGTCCATAACCAATTATTAAGATAGGAAACTTTAGCCAATTGCATCTCATACAATTATTAGATATATGGTAGGCGCAACTCCTTACCGTAGTTCATATGCATGCTTCTAGGTGCTTAATCTCATGAAGGACACCCAGTTAAGCTTGACCCAGAATTCAACACGATATAAATACACCCCACTTGGCAGGCCCACATAACTATCATCACACTTCCATGAGATGGATAGAACACCATGCTTTGTGTGCCCACACATATTCAATCAAGATTTTCATGTGTGTTACACATGGAAAGCATCTTAGACTGACTATTTAGATTGAGGGATTTTATATACATATACATATCCAATAACCACATACTTATAGTATGTATTGTATACATGTGATATCCCCAACATAAACATGCAATTATAAATACAAGCGATGGTTATGGTCATACTATTGTAATTCCTTAAATTACTACCACATAAGTTCTACATCATATGCAACAACTTGTTGTTGGTGAAGATCCATACTTGAACCAATCCATATTGATCAGTTCAACACTTGAACTGATTGGCTTGCCTCCTGGACACTCGGTTAGACTTCTAAAATGCTTATTTGGTCTCATTTTTAATTGATGTCAAGACTCCTCTAGCCAATCGGTTGGGCCACCAGTCAAATATTTCACCCATTCGTGTTGTCTCCTCAGTCCTCCAATCCATCAGTTCATCTCACGAGTCGGTCGATTCGTCAGGTCCAGAACGTCTTCTCATGACAAAACATAAATTAAAATTATCCTATTCTATATTACAGTGTAAAAGGAAAAATGTTGAGTTACATTTGAGGGGAACTAGGAAGAAGAGTATTAATTTACATTTGGAAAGGAGGAGATATGCTCGGTATGCAAACTAGAATATAAATAGGAATAAACAACTACAACCACGTAGACACAAATATAGCGTTATTGGCCATAACCATGCTAACATCCACCATCAAAACTAACTTTTAGGACGACGCATGTGAATTGCGCGCACACACAGATATATATATATATATATATATATATATATATATATATATATATATATATATATATATGTGTGTGTGTGTGTGTGTGTGTGTGTGTGGAACTATATGTGGTAATTAATCATACATGCACATTAATCAGTTGAATATTGGCTCGTATGTAATAAAAATGAATCTGATCATGTCGATTTAAATCCAGATACATTGTAAATTGATGTTGTTCTGATACCACTATTGGGAAATCAGGGCGACAGATAAGACATTAGAAACAAAATTTTTAAATCCTGTCTCCTCAATCATCAAGATCGCATCACAATTTTCTCTTCCTTGCTATCCATCCCTTTTACAGGTATGATTTGCTCAGGCTCTTTATTGGTTAGTACAACCAGAGAGGACAACAATTGATGGATCTTATTGTTGTTGATGCGATCTTACTAATTGAGGAATCATGCTATAAAAAATTCTTTTGTCTTATCTTTCATCACGATTTCCCTATAGTGGTATGATAGCTTATTTTCATGTATGGGAATCCCCCAATACCCCTCTATTTATAGGAGAGGCTAGGTTTAGGGTTCCTAGTCTATGCGGCAGTCAAAAAGACTGAATATTCACAAATTTTCTTGAAACTTCAGATGGAGAACTGGTCGGTTTGCATGCCCAACCATTCGGTTCATGCATGACTAGTATTTAATGCATGATTAATGCCATGAACCTGTAGGTTTTGTAGTATCCTGTTCTAAATCACATTGGTATTCAATGCACAATTAATGCAAATCATGACATCAGTATCAATCCTTGATCCAATCAAATTGACCATTAAATTGGGTGGTTCATCACATGAACCGGTTGATTGGGACCATGAACTGGTCGGTTCACTAGATAAACATGTCGTATCATGTCTTGGTTCAAGCATTGTTCAACCAATATTCATTCCAATTGACATGACACTCCAATCGATCAGTTCAATACTTGAACCGGTCATTTCAGAGTCCAGTCAGTTAATTTTGAACTTTAGTTGTTTAATTTAATACCTAAACACTTGTAATCAAGTTAAACATCAGTCATGAATAAAATCTTATTTCAAGTGCATCCTATGTGTCCTATAGGTCCCAGATTGCGTTGGCAGTGAATGTCCATAACCAACTTATAACATCACAAGCAATGAGTGGTATCTAGCAACACATCATTGCTACCCAAGTAGTTTGGAAAGTTAGAGAACAACTTCAACCTACAATCCATGATCAGTGTTATTGTGATTATATAGTTCCTTTATATCTTATATCTGGATCAAACACAAAGCATGGAATAATCATCCTCTTCAACGTTCAATCCATTTTCCTTGAATTAGAGTAGACTATCTGAGATGCATGTGAGTTCACATATCACATATTGAATCACATGAGTATGGCCATACATTTCTTATTCTCTCTTATCAAGTGGCCTGGATATCAATCTTCTGTAGGAGGGACAAATCCCATCTACATCATTCACACTCAATCTCCATATGTCACAATGCACCTGAGCATCACCTTTATGGCAACCTTTATTTAAGGTTACATTAGATGATGTCTAAGTACATCGAACAACGTCTTATGAGTGTAGTGACTTTAGGTCTAAGAACCATAATCACCACTATCTATGAGAGTTGATTCTAACTACCATTCCACGGTCTCCATGTATCACTTTCATGGTGGGTCTGTCTGATACATTGTTATCTAATATGTACATGTGTGTTTGACTTGATAACACAAATCATGACTAATGAGACTCTATCATCAATCAACACACACTCTAGTCTTATGTATTATTGTTGTCTATTTTGCTTCCATGATAATATCCAATTAGGGGCATAACAAGAATGTATGTACTCTTATCATACATATGATCTCATTATTCAGGTCCTCAACTAGAATATATGTCATCAAGTAACATCAGTCATTAGACATCTACTATGTATGTGACATCATTTCATGCCAATACAAACATAATAGACAAAATTACCTTTAATATTATCAAATCGGGTATCCAATGCCATATTTCAATCATCATATGTTTGGTTCTATGGGCATACATACCAACATAAAGTATAATAATAAATATTTAAGCATTGGGTAGAAGATGTTAGATGTCAAAATATATGTTAGTGTAACGACCCCGCCTCCCGGTAACCCCCAATTAAGGGAGACCAAAAGGTCAGTGTCGTAATCCCAATTAACAGGATCAAAGGTTCGACAAATTATCAGTAATAATTATTAAATTCTACCGAGACTATAATGAAAGCTGGAATAAAGTAAAACTTTGCATACCTTTTTCAAAAACTTGGATATCTACTTCTATCCACATCAGGAGTCTATTCTAACTAATCCTCCTTTGTACTTTAATTCTTATTTAATTCCACATATACCACATTATTGTTTGTCCTTTTCAAACTTGTACCTAAAACGCCGATAAACAAAATGTTGGTCAGCATAAATGAATATGTCGGTATGTGGAGGAAACAATAATCATGCAATTAACTATAACAACATATTGCAACCAATTATGATTTAATAAACAATTTTATGTTTTAACATAACTGCTCAATCCATCCATACCCTAGCCTCTGCGTTGTCCCTGCAGTGGACCTGGATGCTCCCACACACGTACCTTGCGGGTCGGATCAGGTGGAAAGACGGACGTGCCCTCACTCCTTAAACGTGCTATTAGGGGTAAAATAGTCAAACGCCATGGGATCTTCTTCTTCCTTGCAACATCGACCTATGTACAATGTGGGTGAGCCAACCGCATGGCCTACCCCTCCTCCTGGGCCCCAAAGACACGGAGGAGCTTAGAGAGACTCCCCTAGGCTCTGACAAAGTCGACCAGGGCATCTGCTCACGGCCGAAGCTTGTCGGAGTCAATCACTCTGACGACTAGGGTTTTGGATGCAGTGCTGCCGTTGTAGCTTTTTAGACCCGCCAGCCTTTGCGCTGTGGCTCGTTTTCTCCCGCACTCCACCCTAGATCATAACCCAACTCCAGGGTGAGTCTGTGACGATCGTAATCAGGGAAGAAGATGCATCATTCTTCCAGGGATCCTCTCGATTTCCCATTTTGGTGCAGGTCATAACCATGGCGTTGGTGGATTCTCTCTGTGGTCTATGGAGGATGAACGCCATATTCTCCAATGAGGGATCCTGGGTTCCTATTTATACATGTTCTAGGGAACCCTAGAGGTTAGTAAGGGTAGGGAAGGAAGAGGTTGAGTACGATGCCCATGTTCTAGAAGAGGAAAACATCGTGTCCTTCCTCCTTTCACTCACAGTTGAAACCATGGGGTATACAGATATAGAAGGGCCACAGTCCACACACCTTTCCAAAACTCTTTCCACGATTTCCATTTCCCTATGATTAGGTATACATGTATATGTATAAACTTGCTAAAAGATCATTTTCTTATCATACATCTCCTTCTCTCTCTTATGGTGATGAAGGAAACTTATCTCCTTGATAATCTGTATTCTTTAATTATTAGGAATTCGAAATCTATGCAATTCTTCTTTCTTAACGCAAAAAAAATCTCTTTTTGATAATATCAAAAAGTCATTAATTAGGTATCACATTATCCTCTTATTTTGTATTATTAGTATTTTCTCTTTTTTCTTATTCATTGGGACTTCTTGGACCCCAAGAATTCTAATATTTCGAAATTCCTTTTTTTAATGATACTTATTATCCTTCTAGATGCATCTACATCCATGTTCTCTCATTATCTTTCTTATTTCTTTATTAAAATATTCTTTTGCAAGGATTTCTCATTATCTTTCATTTCCTTTCCTCCTTTCCTATTTCTTTTATTAGAAAACACATATAAACAAAATCTATTCAATTGTGGCCATTAATGCCGCTTTCTAGAGATTTCCATGTATTTCTCATAATTATTTTGCTTAATATTCATTATCTTGTATCCTTTTCTATTATTTGGACTTTTCTCCCTTTCTTCTCTTTTATATCCATTAGTGGATTAATCTAATAATAGGAATCACAAAATTCCTATCAAAAGGGATATTTGCAAAGTAATCCATTATTTGAAGCAAAGCATACAACCTTTTTAATTAAGTCCAATTCATAAACTCTTTACATTTCAATTATGAAAACATATGCAAAATTGGGGTTGTAACATCCTTCCCCTCTTATAAGAATATTGTCCTCAAAATTCCATCAAGCAAACAAACAATTCAGGATAAGACTTTTCCATTCCCATCATGGCCCCTATGTGGCTTTACCTTATCCATGGCGCTTCCAAAGAACCTTTATCATCACATATTCTTTTCTCTGAGTTCTTTCGCCTTGGCATCTATAATCCTCACAGGTGACTCAGGATATTTCAACTTCTCATTAGTTGAATAGGTTCATGGCTCATCACATAACTTGGGTACCTCACATAGTGCTCTAGATCGGACTCATGGAACACATTATACATCATGTTATCCTGAGGGGTAAGGCTAAACATAACCATCTCCACCAATCCATCTCAAATGGACCCATGCAGCCGGGACTCAGCTCTCATAGCTATAACTTAGAGGGGTTGGATTTTTTCATCACATACTCTCCCATAGTGAACTACATGTCAGTCTGCTTTGCATCAGCTCATGACTCATGTCGCCCTGGGCTCTCTTTCATCCATTGCACGATCAAAGCGACTTCATCTGCACACACTGTGGTCCTTTTCTGACCTTCGCAAGGTCCCGTCACCAACATCATCTTAATGAAGTGGTGACCGACACAACCTCCCTTACAGAGCTTCCTTACATCCCGATATTGGCTATGGTGGTTATCATCACATCTTACAGAGGACAAGAATTGTCTCCATGTATCACCCTGAACAAGTACACATGCTCTCATCAAACCCTCCAGTTTGGATTATACTAACCATTAGTTAGGGGTGATAAACTGTACTAATATCGAGTTCTTCATGTACCTACTTCCACCTTATGGAAGTGAATCTTTAGGTTATACTCAAGAACTTTTGAACTCGCATCATGGTGTAGTTGAACCATCTCTCTCTCATATGTAGTTCAACCGAATCCGTCTCTTGACAATAATCTTTCTTTATCATGTCATCTAGGTAAGGTGATCTACCATAACCCATATTGCACCTTGACCTTCTCCAGTCCATGGGAGACTTGCCACGACATCCATAGTGATGAACTCCCATTCCCTCTCGGGGACTTTTTATGCTCTATATCAACTCAATGGGTTATTGGTGTTCATCCTTCACCTCCTAACATGCAACTCCGTACACTTCTTAGGCATCCAAAGTACTACTACCACTTACTATCCTCGTAGTACCACGGTGTATGGTGATCTTAAAATCATGATCTAATGTATGTCATGATTCCTCAAGATTGATTCCTCGGAAACCCTAAACCACTCTATACGGAGTTTCATCACCTTCTTTTCCAAAGAAGTGCATCGGAGGTTCTACAACCATCCTTTTATTGCCTCAAGGCCTAGACTAACCAAACAACTACTAACTTGTTCAACATATCTCATTACATCTAAGTGTTAGCCAAACATATCTTATTTTTCAACTTATGGCTAACCTAACAGCCTCTTCTAACCTCTAGCTAAACTAGGCAGCTGCATCTCAACCAGAGCATCCATTACCACTTCACATCCTTAGGTGTTAGGTAATGTTGAAGACATACACCTCCATGTATTCCACTTACTCTCATCTCGGACTTTAGATCTATCTTGAACAAGACAACTTAGAGCTCATCTTCTTGGTTATCAAACTCAACCTTGTATAACTCGCAAATTCCACATAGCTCATGATAAAACATCCTCATAAGATGGCTACCTTAGTTCTCTTAGTGTTTGTTAACCATCCCTGCATTGTTCACTCCACAAGGGTATGTTAGCATCTCTGTCCTCATACCTCATAGAAATGCTCCAACTCACATCATCTTTATCATTGGTGTATGGTATGCGTATTGTCCTATCTCTCACTCCCATTACAAGAGGAAATAAGCATTTGACAGCCATCCAAACACAAAGTTCTTCCTATTCCAAGAGTAGAGATGGTACATCTCACATTGCCAGTATACCTTCAAATCTTAGTTGAAACGTGCAACATATGTCTCTACATCACGACCATCTCGATATCAAAGTTACTTCCATGGAACAGTGATCTCGAACCCACTTGAGTCACCACACAATCCTTGGTCCTCTCCTCTAGGTTTGTAGGGTGCCGACACTTTTGGGGTTATCCCTCTTCCCTTATGCATCTAGAGAGTTCCCTTCTCCTCTACCTTTTGGGTCCCATGATTTCATGAAGGTGATCAATCTCCTAACCCATGGCCCTCGAATAATGATAGATGTTACCTCCCGACCCTATGGTCATGTGCAACTAGGGAATTAGGCAACTCCTACTTCCATCGGTCTTATCCCTACCTGACCTTAGGATAGATTTAGGATTCTAATATAGTACATGTCCAACTTAGAACCTTACCCAAGTCTCCATAATTTCTCTCTGCATTCTTGGGATGACTTTCATTCTTTCATAGGGGTCATGGCGACCTTCCTACCTTGGTCAGGCCCCATACCGGTTACCTCCATGGTAACATATCCACATGCACTTAGATATGGTTATCTATGGGTCTACAGGTTCATTCTCATACTATGTACTTTTCACTTAGCTTCTCAAGATCCTATGAGACCTCTTTAGGTTACCTCAAACCCAACAAAAACTGGTATACACCCTACAAAAGGGTCCCTCTCCTAGGATGGGAGGAAACTACATCTTGGTAACAAAGGTCACAAACGTCCTTATGTCTAAGGTTTACCTCCACATGAGCGTGCTTAGCCCTAGAAAGCTACTAAGGCGCACAGCTAACAAGAAGACCACTTACTAAACCATATGAGGTCTCCCTGATAAGTCATACTTGTTCTCATTCCTCAACATTGGACCAATAACATACCTTCCCATGTCACCAACTTAGCTGTGAGGTGTTCAACAAACATACCTTAGACTTAAGGGGTTTTCCCTTTCCTCTAAACATGAGGAGTGCCATGCTCGAATCTATAGAAACTCAAATCTCATCATGAGCATCAAGTGAACCACTTCCCCTCTTAGGCCTAGGAACCCTAGGTTCACTTTTTAGATGTCCAACTGCATGCTCAACATTCTAACCACGAACCAAGCATGTATAAGGTATGGCATGCACTTCCCATGATCCTTCTACTTGAAAAACACTTCGGAGTGGAGTCTTCCTCAAGGACAACCAACTAAGTGTAAGGCTTCACAACTTGTTACTAAACCTCTTCATGGTCTAAGGAACTCTTCTTCTTAACTCAGAAGGTAAACACCAATACCATAGGCACATAGGTACCATCAATATCATCCTCTCTGTAGGGTTTGGTTCCTCTGGAGGCAACCAAGATACCATCAGCCTCCAGGGATCATGCATGAGGCAACCGCAACCATCCACTTAGGTCGCATCATCCTCAACTCCCCACTGTTCCTTATATCTCAGAGTCTAAGCTTCCAACCTTCGTGCTTGGGTCCTTCTCTCTCTCTCTCTAGAGCTCACTCCCCAACCAGCCTTACTACTAGAGGTACTCCCACCATGAAGGTGGATCAAGCTCACAAGCATACCCCTACATGGGTGATACCTATGTTCAAACTTATGTTCGCTCAAGATTATCTTTATGCTTATCTCATAAGCTATCCAACATACTCTCCTGGCCAGGGTTTTAAACTACTATCAGCTTTACTAACGTACTCTGGGTGCATACTATGCCATGCTCATATAAGCCCACAGGGTTTCTATAGGTTCTTCACTAACCTCATCATTGAAGGAGCTATGCTTCACTCCAACATGCACGACCCTTTCTAGGGTTGGGTTGCCAAAGGTACTAGGTCATCCAACCTCACATGGCTCATATCGTCATGGGCATCCAAAAGCATGTACACCCACACACCTGGTCTACCATGACATATAACTCATCGTGTCGTCTCTCTCTCTCTCTAACCTTCATTTAGGGTTAGGGTTAGTATCATCCTCAGAGGATGTACCATGTATCTCCCTCTAATGGAGATCTACCTCCAAGACCAACTCTCTACTCATCCTCCTGACCAGAGAGTCTAACCTCATGTCTCTCCTAAGGGCATGATAACACGTCATACGACCTAAGCATGCAACTATTCTTTAGTTTATGATTAAACTATTAAGCGTATGTCCATGACATCTTATTTACATACTTTTTATTAATTTTGGTGGAGGATTCCTTAACCTTATCAACTTTACCCATACCTCAAGAGGGTGAGGAAAAGAGAGAAAACCCTAATTCTTAAAATCCTTAACAACATTTGAGTTGAGAAGGGATGGACAAGATGAGAGAGTCCTAAAGGTATCTTATTTCGAGTCAAATCCTGAGACATTGGCCAGACAGTCACATGAATCTAGGAGTCCTCATATTCCGACTAGGTGCAGACAAAAATATTGCCAGCCCCCGGACGTGATCCTTTTCTAGACACCTCTGTCTTTCAGAAAATCCTCTAATAACTCCCTTGGGTTCTACAGAGTTTGTACAATATAATAATTATTAAAGATTAAATGAGGAATCGATGCTCTGATACTAAATGTAACAACCCCACCTCCCGGTAACCCCCAATTAAGGGAGACCAAAAGGTCAGTGTCATTATCCCAATTAACAGGATCAAAGGTTCAACAAATAATCAGTAATAATTATTAAATTCTATCGAGACTATACTGAAAGCTGGAATAAAATAAAACTTTGCATACCTTTTTCAAAAACTTGGATATCTACTTCTATCCACATCTGGAGTCTATTCTAACTAATCCTCCTTTGTACTTTAATTCTTATTTAATTCCACATATACCACTTTACTGTTTGTCCTTTTCAAACTTGTACCTAAAATGTCGACAAAAAAAAACATCGATAAGCATAAATAAATATGTCGGTATGTGGGGGAAACAATAATCGTGCAATTAACTGTAACAACATATTGCAACCAATTATAATTTAACAAACAATTTTACATTTTAACATAATTGATCAATCCATCCATACCCTAGTCTCTGTGTTGTCCCTGCAATGGACCTGGATGCTACCTTCCTTATGGTAGATCCCCATTAATCCCCTCATTATCCTACCTAACATGTGAATCAATTTCTAGGGTTGAGTCACATGGCACTACCCATAGGTAGCCCACTCCTTAACTCATGGTGTGCTAAAGAGTCTCATGGCACTACACGTGGGTAGCCCAATTTCTAACTCATAATAACCTGATGTCCTACTTAACAAGTAGGCCCTGTACCAGGTTACCCTTTTCATCATTAGCAAAACCACAGAGGAGGACCAGGATATGAGCTAGTCATGCATACATATTTATGGTAATAATCATATTCACTTTATAGTTGCATGAAATAAAAATCATCCAAGCAGTTATTTTCAAGCAACCGGTAAAACATCTGGGAATCGCCATGAAACTAAAGTGATTAACCATAAGCGTAACCACATACCTGATCCAGAGCAACTTGATGTCCAAGTAATAATATTCAAGAACAATCAATCAAGCAATCATCAATATCCTGAAATTAACGCATAACATTCAAGTGTCATTGTTTTATTCAAAACATTCTCAAGATCGACTTGGATTCCACCTTAGGATTTCTAGGACAACTTTAGGGTTTTATTAGGCTTTTAGCCTTCATTATGCATTTATCACTTTTAATGCTCTTTTAGTCCACAAACCCTAATTTCAACATCATAGGAACAATTAAAAGTCAATTAAGTCCAATATGCCTCTTTTCCACTAAAGCTACCATCTTTATCCTTTTAAGTCATGACATGATCATTAGGCCCAATTATCATCTTTGGTTCCTTTCAAATTATAAAATTATCTTTCATGAACTCTATTTATTACTAATTCCACATTTATCCATTAGAAAACCCTAATTACCATATTAAGGGTATTTACCCACAATTAGGAACTTTTATACTCAAAGTATCTTAGAACCATCATATCTCAACTTTATTCATGAATTCGAACAATTAAAGCCATTAAGAGTCATAATTACTGAGATTAGGGTTTCAAGGCACATTAAAGCATATTCATGTACATGGAATCCTAAAATAATTAAACTATGCATAAAGATCATCCTTTTAGATGTAATGTACCCTTTTTATAATCAACAAGTTAATATCAACTTTAAACATCAATTTAACCCTTCCCAAATCATTAATCACCAAAGATTTGGGTTTTGCATTAATTAAACCATTAAAGATAGCATCTTTACACATTTTTTGAATTACAATTAGAATTAGGCTTCAATTATATTTTTATTGCATTCTTTGAGTTCTCCTGATCAAAATTCATACATAATTTATCTAAATCTGAGCTACCAGTGATTAGTTATGAATTTTGTAAGATAAACACATATGGACCAATAGGGAGGTGCCACGTAGGCAGCTCACTCCCACGCACGTACATTGCAGGTCGGATCAGGTGGAAAGATGCACGTGCCCTCACTCCTTAAACGCGCTATTAGGGGTGAAATAGTCAAATGTTGTGAGATCTTCTTCTTCCTCGCAGCGTCAACCTACGTGCGCTGCAGGTGAGCCAATCGTGTGGCCTACCCCTCCTCCTGGGCCTCAAAGACGCGGAGGAGCTCGGAGTGACTCCCCTAGGCTCTGACGAAGTCGACCAGGGCATCTGCTCACGGCCGAAGCTTGTCGGAGTCAATCACTCTGACGACTAGGGTTTTGGATGCAATGTTGCCGCTGTAGCTTTTTAGACCCGCCGACCTTTGCGCTACGGCTCATTTTCTCCCGCACTCCACCCCAGATCATAGACCAACTCCAGGGTGAGTTTGTGGTGATTGTAATCAGGGAATAAGATGCGTCGTTCTTCCAGGGATCCTCTCGATTTCCCATGCTGGTGCAGGTCATAACCATGGCGTTGGTGGATTCTCTCTGTGGTCTATGGAGGATGAATGCCATATTCTCCAACGAGGGATCCTGGGTTCCTATTTATACATGTTCCAGGGAACCCTAGAGGCTATTAAGGGTAGGGAAGGCAGAGGTTGAGTACGATGCCCATGTTCTAGAAGAGGAAAACATCGTGTCCTTCCTCCTTTCACTCATGGTTGAAACCATTGGGTATACGGATATAGAAAGGTCACCGTGCACGCACCTTTCCAAAACTCTTTCCATGATTTCCTTTGCCCTATGATTAGGTATACATGTATATGTATAAACTTGTTAAAAGATCTTTTTCTTATCATACATCTCCTTCTCTCTCTTATGGTGATGAAGGAAACTTATCTCCTTGATAATCCGTATTCTTTAATTATCAGGAATCTGAAATCTATGCAATTCTTCTTTCTTAACGCAAAAAAAATCTCTTTTTGATAATATCAAAAAGTCATTAATTAGGTATCACATTATCCTCTTATTTTGTATTATTCATATTTTCTCTTTTTTCTTATTCATTGGGACTTCCTTGGACCCCAAGAATTTTAATATTTCGAAATTCCCTTTTTTTTAAGGATACTTATTATCCTTCTAGATGCATCTACATACATTATCTCTCATTATCTTTCTTATTTCTTTATTAAAATATTCTTTTGCAAGGATTTCTCATTATCTCTCATTTTCTTTCCTCCGTTTACTGTTTCTTTTATTAGAAAACACATATAAACAAAATCTATTCAATTGTGTCCATTAATGCCACTTTCTAGAGATTTCCATGTATTTCTCATAATTATTTTGCTTAATATTCATTATCTTGTATCCTTTTCTATTATTTGGACTTTTCTCCCTTTCTTCTCTTTTATATCCATTAGTGGATTAATCTAATAATAGGAATCACACAATTCCTATCAAAAGGGATATTTGCAAAGTAATCCATTGTTTGAAGCAAAACATACAACCTTTTTAATTAAGTACAATTCATAAACTCTTTACATTTCAATTATGAAAACATATACAAAATTGGGGTTGTAACAGTTAGACTTTTGACATTGAATGTACATAACTAGAAATAAGGTGAAAAGCATGTCATATACATATATAGCATTTGTTTTGCTTAGGGGTGAGTGTGGTCTGGTCAAGTTAGGTCCAGCCCGAAAACCATAGACCAAACCATATATATAGTGGTCAATAGAATTTCTAGACCAAACTTGACTGCTAAAAGGGTCTAGACCAAATTTAATTTAACCGTTAAAATGTGGTCAAATTTAATTAAGTTTGGTCTAAAATCACTATTACCTAGTATTTACTAGCCACAAACTTAAATAAAGATTGATAAAAAATAGTTCATAATAATTTGATTAAATTTCGATGTCAAGTTATTGATTCTCTTCAATAAAAATCATAGTTTGAAAACATAAATTAAATATTATTGTCTAAACATCAGATGAAATGTTTTTCAATAACATACAATATATAAATTTTAAACTATTTGAAATATATAGCAATTATAACATTAATACAAAAGTAATTTGCAACACTAACGATAAATCTATTGTTGAAATAACTAGAAATATTATCTATACATCGATCAAATCACGACTAGAATAATTTAATTGAGTATAAATAGATATAGACACACACATGTATAGAGTTGATCAAGTTCGAACTGATCGATTAACCAGTTGTCTAGACTATGACCATACCATTTAAGGATGATCTGAACACTTACTTTACAAACAAAAGTTGACTACAATACCCATCCAGGCCGTTTGGTCAAGTTCGGTTTGGTATGATGTTCTTGTCCAGCCTTAGTTTTGCCTCATATATAAACCACTCTAAATTCAACTAGATGAGAGTTGGTTGTATTAAAGTGTTACTATTTTATATAAAAGAGGCATTTTTTATTTCTCAAATATGATAAGTGTTAAATATCATAAATTTATATGAAAAGTGTTTTTGTTTGTAAATTATTTTGACTTATGCATATTTTCAAGTGGAATCCAAAACATTTTATCTTATCTTCTCTATGCATCTAAATCTATTCTCAAATTTGAATCAGTATCTTCTACAATAGTAGTTTGTACTATTGAGGAATAAAGTCACATTCAATCCAAACACACCAACATGTACATGGTAAAGAAGTACTTTTATTTCTCAATTACAATATATTAAACCAATCATTTAATAGAAGAAAAAAAAATAATTAAAATATCACAATCACAACTTTGTTCCTCAACCACAAGGGCGACATAACAAGAAGAAAAAGTTCAAAACTAACTTATACAAGAGGACCAGTTGCATAAGGAAATTTGGTCATCTCAACTTTTTTTGAATTTCAAAGTCCTAGTACATGTTCCTCATGAGGTATCTTCTCTAGATAACTTACATATGGGTGGGTTTGTAAACAACATCTAGAAAGGGTAAGAACAATAAGAAGTATTTGTTTGTGTGAAGACTAGTATGATCAATAGTATTGATGAATATGAAATATAGGGTGAAGTGCAAAGAAAGTTGTTATTGTACAAAACAAAAGTGGAGAAGGGAAATCAAGCAATAAAGTACCAAATATTTATCAAGAGAACGAGGAATTTATTAAAGAGGCATAATTAATATATCATACTTCTTGTCATTGTAACATACAAAAATATTAAGCAATAAGTCAATGTATGTAGATTATAAGATGGACTAGGACAATCTAAAAGTAGAGGGTTAGAAAGTCATCTTATATACCAAGTCAAGGGCAGGAGGACTAAAACCAGTGCCAAATATATGTATACCTTGGTAGGAGGAATAAACATTAGTATCGAGCAGGAGAAATAATACATCAATGCCTAAAATATGTATGGTTGTATAATAGTCTAGATCCTAGATTACAGTATCACTCCTTTATGATACTAGTTAAGAAATCATACATGTAGAATATAATAGGAAAAAAAGTAGTATAAACCAAATCATTTCCCATTAAAAAAGGGATGTGAACATCCCTAGCATAGCAATTGGGGTCAAATTACCAATACTTAATTTACTCAATCATTATAGTGGTACAAGAGGGAGGACAAAGATTAACAAATGATCTTTCACTTTGGAACTTAAGATATTCAACAAGGAATTTCAATATAGGGTTTATGTCTCAGAAGAATAAATTAGGCATTTAAGTAAAATAGTTCCCAACTTAAATAGGGTTGACAATGATGTTTGGAGGGTGGGAGGCGGCTCAGAAGGGTAACCTAGGGGGCGAGCGTGTGAGTGATCGCCTGGACGTCGGGTTGGCAACCCGCCGCCCGATGGGGCTGCCCCTGCGGTGCCTTCCCCCATCATGACTGCATCACTGCTCCACCACCTTCTTTCTCCTTCCCCGCTTCCATCCCTCCACCCTCCAACGAAGTCCATTACAACTTTTAGCCCCTATTTGGTTCGGGGCTGGCTTTATGCAAGCCTGTCTGTCTTGGATGAGTTTAGGCCTGCTGGAGTCTGATTCTATTTGGCAAACCAGTCTGATTCTGTTTGGCAAACCAGTCTCATTCTGGGGGGCTGGACTCATTTCAGACTCATTTCAAGCTGATTCTGTTTGGCTGTGCATGCTGGGTTTAGTCTGATTCTGTTTGGGAACTGTAGGCAGGATTAGCTGAATCTGTCCTATTCTCGCAGAACTGTTGTTAAAAATGTGGCCTTGTGACGCCGTTTAAACAGAAGTTAAAAAAAAAGTAACTAAAATATGAAATTGGCAGTCAAGCTACATGAAATATGAAATTGCCCTAATATATTTTGTTCATAACATAAACAAATTACATTATCGTCAGTAAAAGCAACTGATAATAATCATATTGTTGTCATTAGTGAAACATAAACGATCATTGATAATAACATAATTTTTTATGGGTGATCTTCGTCAGGGGAGAAGGACAAAAAATGGGAGCAATAAACAGCCAAACCAAAGCTAAGATTTTGACAAGGCACTTTGGGGAGACATGGTTGGATGTGGATCTTGATTAAAATAGGCCAACGTTATGGCCTCATCATACTCGTCCCATGACAGTGGGCATGGTTCCTGCACCGACTGCTTATTTTGTTATTTGATGTCGTCTTTTGGCCAATCAAACAACAATGGCAAATGAGGAACATGCTGACTGACTTTGCCCTTGAGGACTTTGCCCTTGACTTGATCATCGGTCCCGATTTTGCCCTCCGCATTTGTGTGATTGCAACATGGTTTTGTGCATAAAAGGTTATCTTCAACATATTTATGAATTTTTTCCGGTGACATCAAAAGTTTTTCAAATTTTGCCCTTGCCCTTGCCCTTTCCCTTGCCTTTGCACACGATGTTGACATCTAAAATTAATAAAAACAAAGGTATGAACAAATAACATAATTCGTAAAGTAACTGTGGCAATAAGATAATAATGAAGTAGGAAATTTGATCGCATTATGGTAGCAACATATAATAATGTAACACATAAGTAGAGAATGTATATTGTTGCGACGCAAAAACACAACTACATTTAGCACAAATGTTACAAGTTCATTTGTTTATTTCAATCATCAGTGCTAAAAAAATCCCTGGTGGGTAAGTGCGACACGTCGTCAAGAAGTTGCGTTCAATGCTTCGTTGCGCGGCCAATGTGGGGGGAGGCAATAAATCTGCCAATATGAACATATTGTCTCTTACAAACTCTCTTTTGATGTATTGCCATCGCATTTGCAACTCAAGCAACGAAATGTAAGGGCCTCCTGTTATGTATAAGAACTGGTGCCATGCCTCCATCCAAGCCTGTGTAGAGTATACTCCATTTACACATCTACCCACATGATATTGGGTTCTCATCAAACCCCTGAGAACCATATCAAGCTCGTGTGACCAGATAAAAGACGGTGTCGGCGGTTGGTCAGCCATATAACAGATTCTGTAAGTAATATATTTTTCAAAAGTAAGGGTGTATATCACAATTAATTGTATTATTTGGTTTGAGCTAACGTTAAGAAAAAAATTGAATAATAACATAAATCATTAATAAAACACTCATCAACATGAAGAAAATTTTCATACCACTGAAAATGTAATATGACATTTATAAAAGTGCCTAAATCAAGCAACAATCGACAACACTTATCACGAGAACTTATAAATAAAAACAATAAAATGTATAACCGATGACACGAATGAAAAGTATGGCCGCCATTCGACGTTACGGCGTCATCGGGGGTGAAGGAGTGTCCAACAGAAGCCTACATTGTTCCTCCAGTTCTTCTACGTAGCGTTCTAGATAATCATGCTCATACTTTTTGTTGGTATAAACATCATGGTGGTTGTGATGAATTTCAACAAAATCTTTCAAGTTCATAGCCTGACCCCACACTGACTTTCACTCGAGCGTGAGTAACGCAATCTCAGCTTTCAATGAATCAATTGTAGGCCTGAGATCGATTGCCCAACGAAAGTATCTATAGTGATCTTTCCCCTAAAATGTATTATGAAGTTTACGTAAATGACAACGAATGTGTAACGTACAGAGTGGCTACCTAATATGTGTGTTTGTACAAGAGCACCTCGCGAGAAGGACATATGTAATACATTTTGCCAGGTCTTTCACTGAGAATTCCAAAGTCATACAACCCTGCATCGTCAGTGTTAAGTCGCTAGCCTGCGTCTAACCCACAGTCACACCGCACAACTTCAGTTGGATTAATAGACATCTACACCATGCATTTGAATCAGTCAAAGGATTTATGGTAATGAAGATTGATTGAAAATTGAAACAATAACATACAAGATAGGCCCCATGGTTTGTTCAATCATAAAATCAAGGTTATATTATGAATGTTCGACATACATCAAAGATGTTATACATCTATGATGTATTGTAACCGTCCTCATTTGAAGTGTTGTCGTCGCTAGTTATGTGAAGACGTTGGCGAAGATATTGGGACCTCGATCGTAGATCTGTTATTTCTAATTGTAGCCTATCAGTGTCTGCTCTGGTGGAACAGACAAAGTCACACTGGGAAGACCATAGCTGACGTTCACTGCGTGCATATGCAAGTTGTGAAAGCATTGCAGCCCTAACGACGGTTAGTGTGGCAATTGTGGGTACAACCCGTTGCGCAGGCAACCTCATATGACATCAATTTTGATTCACAACCCTACCACACATAAAATATGGCCTGTGTGGATTGTTGTCTTCAAAACGTCTGTTTTGTGCATCCTCGACATCCATATATACGCGTGCAGTGGATTGAAGGCCGCATTGACATCGAGGCATTCCATTCTCCATTTGAAGACAACCTATGTTGACACAATGTGACGATTCAGATCAGGATCCAAAAAACCAATTCAGGAATAAATCTATTACATATATTGTACTATCGTGACCCCCAAATGTGATTAGCAATGGATTCACATAAGACTTCGCCCTCCCTTGAATCGGCCTGAGTTGAACCTTGCCCTGAACTCGGGGGAACGCCGGGTGGGGGAATAGAAGACAATGAATTCTCATCAAGTGGGTCATCCATTATGGTGTCGTCGTCATTTTGTCGTCGGATGAAATTGTGTAGGATACAACAAGTAAGTACGATGCGACACTGCGAATGAATTGGATATGTCGGCCCCTTCTTAAGGTACGCAAATCGTCTCTTCATCACCCCAAATGCTCTTTCTACAATATTACGTAGTTGAGCGTGTCTGTGATTGAACATCACTTTCTTGCTGGTGTAGGAATGTTTGTTTCCTCGGTACTCAGCAATATGGTATGCTGTGTTGCGATAGGGTGCAACAAATTGACAAGTGTTGGCATACCCTACATCTACCAGGTAAAACTTCCCCGGTGGAACTGTAAACCCGCTATGGGTCCTTGCCGATTGCAGGACCCTTTGGTCGGCAGCCGACCCCTCCCACCCAGTGAGGGCATATGTAAACTCCTTGGAGAAGTCTACTACAGCCATGACATTGAGAGGGACATTCCCTTTTCTGTCACGGTATCGATTTTGTTTGTCTCTGCTGACCAAGACAGGGATGTGTGTTCCATCAATTGCCCCTATGGCATTCTATAAACCAAAATAATGTTGTAAACATACAGAATATTTGAAAATTAATTAAATTTATTAGGGGGGTAACTATTACCTTGAAGTATGGGTAGAACCTTGCGTTATGTAAAATGCGATTATGTGTTGTCGTGCATGTAGTTGCGGTTTGCATGACATTGTAGTCATGGGTCAACGCACAAACATCGTCCAAGAATTCGTTGAACTTTCTGCTAATGGTCTCACCGGAGTGAATGTAGTCCTCCGCCAAAGTACGATTTGTGTGTCCATGGCCAACCATCTGTAGGAAATAGCAGACTGCCTCAACTGAGGTGACGCCTCTAGTACCTCGCAAGAAGCCACGACTCTCAAGCTTGTCGACAAGGGCCATTATAGTTTGTGGACGCAACCGATATAGGTCATAAGCCCTTTGTTCGTGACCGGTCAATATTTTGAAGACCTTTATGTGGCCACTCCTGATGCTAACAGACCTAGGGATACGAGGTGGTGTGGAGGCATCAACGTCTACTGCGTCCATGATTGAGTATGCAATAGAGTCAGCAATTAAATCACCAATGTGAATCACTGGCCACAACAAGGTATCTAATAAAATGTTGTTGAGCATGTCATGTGTTTGCGGTTGGTCATTGACAGACATGATGCCTACATGTACAATGAAAACAACAACATAATAACTGCTACAACATAAGACAATCCAATTCACGTGTGAAAAATAAATTATTACAACACTCAATAAAATGAAATTGTACGGATATGTAATGTGTGTGCAGAAAATAAATTATTACAACAGTCAATCAAATGTAAATATTTGGATGGAAAATAATTAACATCAAATACATGCGAAATAAACCGTGCAATTATGTTCCCGATGGACCAGCATCATTGGATGTAGGAGACCACATCGGTGGCATGCCTGGGAAGTTGGGTGGCGGGATAAATGGTGGTTGAGATGATGTGCCTGGGAAGTTGGATGCAGAGGAAGACGACATAAATGGTGGGTGAGACGATGTGGTATTGAAATTGGGTGAAGGGAATGGCGGCACAAATGATTGTTGAGATGACGTGCTGTTGAAGTTGGGTTAAGGGAATGGTTGCGGAGATGGGAAATAAAATGAAGGCATTGGAGGTACAGATGTGCCAAAACCGAATTGTGACCTTTCATAAAGGTCGTTTAACCATAAGGTTATCTTTGCAGGGGTGTTTTTGAGGCTAAGGTAGATGTTGCGGTTTGTAGAGTCCTTGATGGCATTCATAAGTACAGTAAAAACATCGGTGGGGGCATCGGGGAAATTGTCATTAAAATGTTGTAAAATGGTTTCCAACTCTTCTTTTTCATAGGCTTTGGTCAACATGGATGTGCCTAACTCGTGAACCTTTGTGTAAACCTGTGTGAACTCAGCCAGAACTTCATTGGAAAGACTACATCGCTCTTACGACGTTGATTGTCATTTCCTGCGCGTATGGGTAGAAGGACTCCTGCCCCAACTGACGGGTTATCTGTTCCCCCAGGCCGCGCGCTTTCACCCTCACTCTGCACGGTAGCTGCGGGTACGCTACGCTCGTTTGTTGCCGATTCTGTGTACATGGGTGTATCAACCGCGCCTAATTCGACACTTACATCATCCTCAGACGCAACATCTGTAGGAATCTGACTGTCCACCGAAGACATTGCATGGTGTCCTCTAGCAATGTTCCTCCCCGCCATTAGCTCTATGTCGTAGTAGTGGGGAAACGGGCGCCTAAGCAACCTAGTCAGGTCCCTGTCTGCCTACGCTTTCAAAAATATGTGTATTAGGATAATCATGTTTACATGTACAATCACAATTTGTTAGGATAAAAGTTCTGTATAGTGTGCGTACCGCAATGGCCTCTTTCCACTCAGGGGTGTCTGGTACAATGGGCTTGTGCCTTTCTTCATCCCATCCAACGCCACTCTTGTTGGTCAAACCCTTCAAATGGACGTAGTCCTTTTTAAGGTTCTTCCAGCGACATCTTATCTGGTCTAACTTATACACGTCGCCAACCCTATTATTGACATCAGAAGTTATTTCCCTCCAAGAGTCCCTAGTAAAATTACCATCAATACACCTGCCTAGGTCATATTGTTTGCGTAATGCTGTCACCACAACGACATCAGACTCTCTTGTCCATAAAATACGGTGGTTAGGGTCGACGGGAGGCATACTCGTGTAGTTGCTGCAATATTTGATGACAGCGACTGGTAACTAAGATGTACATAAATATATAACAACAACCATGATATCTCGACCGCACAGTATAGTGTAAATTACATATCTACTGGTTCAGATTACATGTCACCCACATTTAGGAAAAATTCTTCGAAAGATATTTAAACAAAAGTTGAAAATAAAAATATGGAAAGAAAAGTAGGCAAACACACCTGACTCAGATCAATTACATGGCACACACATTTTGTAAATATCAGATCTTGCATGTGTAAAATGATTTAAAAAATAGAAACAATGATAAATAAAATCAATAACAAGTGTGGTATGTGGCAGAGTAAACAAGGCGAATAGCACACCACATTGTGCTTGATTTATAGGGTTATACAAATTACAGATATTATCAAATGACTCCATCTAATTCATAACATGAGATCACTAAAATTAAAGCACATTCATGAAGTTGTAACCAATGTGTTCAAACGCATGTTACTGAAGCACATATACATAAAAGAACAAAAACCTAACATGTCTATAGGGTTATAGTTTTTAACATGAGTCAAATTCTTTGTCTGAGATCATCACTCAAATTTTTTGTGCTAAAATACATTTCTATTTTTTAGTACCTTTACATAATCAGTGTAAATGTTTAATACAATTCAGTCACAACAGAAACCATTTATGTGTGTTCCTTCAATACTGATTCAATCAGCATATACACAAGCTTCATTGATTAACACCGAAAAACAAATAATGAAACACCAACGAGCATATAGGCAAGTTACAAATATACACAAATGAGACAAGCTTGATTGATTAACACCCAAACACAAATAATGAAACACCAATGAGCATGTAGGCAGGTTAATGATCAAATAGAATGATTAGACATTTAATGATCAGAGATAAACCTTTTCAGCAGGGCACATGACTAACATTAGTATAGATTAAAAAGTTAAGCCACCCTTTTTTAACATGAGTTCAGGACTAAACATAAGAGATAAACCTTTTCAGCAGAGCACATGACTAACATTAGTGTAACATGATTTACTTGTTCCTACATTCTACTGTCCATATAAAAGGTCATTTACAAAAAACAAATGATTCATCTGAATGAGGTACTCCTCCCTGGACCTATCATCATCTAACATTCGATATAAGACACATCTTCATAGCATCATTTAACATCCCCATAACTTCTTCATGTCTAATAAGAACACAAGAATATATGAACGTAGAATCCTAGATCACTTTCACATACATTACATTTTATATTTTGTCACATCTTCATATAGGTAGATCATAGGGCATACATTTCCATATGGTTCAAACTTCTACAAAAAAAAGTATACCTTTACAATTAATTTATACCTTTGAATGTCCCAATGAGAGCACATGATCTCAAAACAGGAGATGGTACAAACTGAAAAAGGTTTGGTAATTACTCCTTAACCAAGATGGAATGCATACCCAGCCCCAGTAAGGAATAATGGATGAACGAGAACCTTTTGTCCGACTGGTTTACAGAGAAAGCATCTCGACCAGGGAATACATACTCACTAATATGACAACAGAGGAAAGGATACTCCTTAACCAAGATGGAATACAGACTCACTAAGAAAAATGCATTTCAAGCTTCAAATGCAAGTGGAGTGTGGTGTATGACTAAAACCAAGTCAAGTCTAACATCTTTCTGAAAAGCCAGCAACAGGATATGGTGTATGCTCCATATCACCATATTCAACCATCAAACAAACGTATAGTACCATCATTTAACATCCCCATCAATTAATGTCTAATAAGAAGACAAGGATATATGAAGTTATAATCCTAGATCACTGTCACATATATAAAACTTTAAATTTTATCACATCTTCATATAGGTAGATCGTATGGCATACATTAAATCAACTATTTGTACATATGATAAGGTAATTGCAAAAACCTTCATTACATATACAAATAATATTTTGTTCCTATTGAAATTGTGCTTCTTAGACCAACACATACTACAGACCACATCAGTTGAGAGACCATTACAATTAATTTATACCTTTGAATGTCCCAATGACAGCACAGGATCTCCAAACAGGAGATGGTACAGACTGAAAAAGGTTTTGGTAATTACTCCTTAACCAAGATTAATCGATCAAAATTAATTGTCCAGAGTAACATTTTAAATTGTCTACTCGGGACGAATGCCATGCTCGTCTAGAGCATCAAAACAATAAGAAGTATGTTCTGTGCAGAGTAAACAACGGGAAAAGCATCAAAATCAACAACATTCAAAAAATATACGCTTTTAACTAGCAAAAGGAGTCAACTATTTCGTACTTAACATCATATAAACCCAATCTAACAACTGATAAACTCAACCGAAATGATGATAACATCAGATTCAACCGTACATGTTTCGATAAAGAACACCATTTCACAAATGTTTTGGTACTTATTCGACATTGTGCCCTAATCGACATTAACCGAAATAACCCTCTACCCTACCCAGAGACCAACCTGAGCAGAATCTCCCCTTGGAGTGATGACGGAAGCGGCGGAACCTAGGCACAAGCGTCGACCTGGGCAGTGCCGACAGACCACGAGTAAGCGACAACGATCTTCTGCGGAACACCTCGCAACACTTCAACGAAGAGGCTTGTGTAGAAGTCGAGCACCTCGCAGCACCACACCCCCAATTTAAAGGCACAACACTGACTAGGGTTTTGGATTCCTCTGTGCCGCCTACACCTTCTTCTGTAGACGACATGACCATTCATGGCAGACCTGGCGAATGGAGATAAGCATCGGAACCTTGCTTTTGACCGACCTAGCTCGGCGGTGGCAGGCGGCAGGAAGCGTAGCGGCCGCTTAACCGAGCCAACCATGGCAGATCGAGGCAGACTACTCGCATTTACTTCACGGGCGAGCATGGCAGAAGGTAGGCAACTGTGGATTCGTGATGAGGGAGAAGATGCCAGCCAACAGCGCCGAAGCTAGCTGCGTCGGGAGCAGACAAGGGGGGAAAGCTACTTTGCCAGGGAGAGAGGGAAAGATGCGTCGCGAGGGACACGAGGGATGAGTGTCGGGGTAGGATCTCAAACCTGGTTTGAGATTCCAAACCTACCTCTACATGTACTGCGTCAAGCTCCAAAATGGGACTGACTAAACTCAAAATGGGGTCTAAACCAGTCTCCTTGCCAAATGGAAACCCAGCCCGAGCCGGACTGGTTTGGTCCTACGTGTCGCTACGCGACAAGGCCTAAACCCGGTCCACACCTGAACCAAACAGGGGCTTAGGGCTCTGCTCGAGGTGGCTAGGGTGAACTGGGAACGACTTGGGGCTTTGTCTCCATTGACCACGACACGAGCTCCAGTGAAGAGCATCGACAACACCATGGCGGTTGTTGGGCGAAGTGGCGGACAAGATGGATGGGAGCAGTCAGGTGATGATGTAGGCATCATACCTTTTGTGGAAGATGATGGGGGAACATGCGGGAATGCTGATCGAGGGGACGAGTCTCAGCCTTCATTGTGGCGGCTCCTCTGGCTGGCGGGGGAGACGATCACATGAAGTTGGAGGTTGTGGATGAGGGCCACCTCATCCCAATCGTGGAGGCCTCCACAGAGGTCAGTGAGGGCATGGACACAGCCCAGATGGATACGACCAGGCCAAAGATCTTCTCTGGGGGACGAGAGTCCTCTGATGGAGGGGATCAGGTGATCGGGGTGGTTGATGCACTAGAGGTGTTTGAGCCTGGAGTTTCCCCTCTTTTTGTTGCATGTGGAGATAGCATCTGTGCGAGGGTGTGCATCCCAGGTGGGCGTGGCTCGGACGGGTAGGGCACGTTTGAGGGGGTTATGGTGCCCTATTGCATGGATCAGGTGTATCTGGTTTCCGACAGGGAGGGGGAGAAGATCCAGGTGGTGCAAGATGCCAGTGAGGTGCTTGAGGTTTTGCCTCAAGAATTTGGTCTGGGTCCAGCTGCTACGACGTCTGGCTGTGAGGCTTCAGGTGGTGTCGGTGAGGACAACGTCCTCCCTGGGGGTTGCTTCTGGGTCAGGACTCTTTGTGTCCCCTTGGAGGCGGTGATCTCAGAGGCTGCTTCGGATGGGAACGGGGTTTGGTTATCATCCTTTGCATGTGACGTGCTTCCCGTCTGCAGATGAGGCTTTGTCTTCCCGATGTAGACAGAGAGGTTTTTGTGTCCTGAGGGATACATGCTTGCATTGCCTACAGTGTGGTCATTGGCAGCACCAATGTTTTGTCACGCCAGTGTGCTTTTATTGCATGTCCCTGACGCACTTAGCGCGCAACTACAGTGCGAAGACGGAGAGGAGGCAGTGTGACCCATGGGGATCCAGGTCCTTTCGATGCCTACAGTGTGGGAATTAGAGGAAACAATGCCCATTCTCGATGATATGTTCCTATTGCAGGGCCCCGAGGCACCATGAGCATGCATGCGTTGCTAGACGGCCATCTGAGAAGGGCTTATAGGAATTTGATGATGTTGGCGAATCACTGGATGTTGGATCTACTATGGAAGACCGAGATAAGGGGGTCTATGGTGGTGGGTCTACTATGGAAGACCGAGATAAGGGGGTCTATGGTGGTGAGATGGATGCCAGGGGTGAGAAGGATGCTCGACTGGTCCACGATTTGATCGGAGATTGCAAACCCATGCCACGAAGACCCCTTAGGGATTTCTTCCAGTTTTTCCTAGGTGATGGGGTCCCGAGTGCTCTTCTTGGGTTTGATGGTTGGATCTTGACCCCTTCGTCTAACAGGAATGTATAAGACTACTCCAATGATGATGCTTATGCATGTGATTTTGTGGTTGATGATGACCAGGTTAGTGGTTCAACTAGCTTTGGAGGCACGAAGAGGGGAGGATGGGATCAATGAGGAGTTTTTCTAGAGGTATCCCTGGATTTTTTGAGAGATTTGCTGATGAGGATTGAGTACAATGATGATTTGAGGATTCCATGTGTGTGTTTGCGTGTTGTGCTTTTGCGTGATGTACTCTCTAATGTATGGTATTTTGTACTCTTGATGACAACTTTGTCCTGCATGAGGTGCATGATGAATAAGATTGACCTCAATTGTTATTAAAAAAAACTTAAATAGGAAAGATGCACATACTTGAGATTTGGTAAAAAAAAATACCCGATGTCAAACTCTAGGTCCAATCCATGATCTCAAATCACCAAATATCATTTCAAGTCAAACATTGCCCATTTAAATATTGTATACACACATACCTATCATTTGGTAAATTATGGTTACCTTTTAATTAAATAAGAAAACTCTAATAAGACTTTTATTATTTTGAATAGAAAACAATATTAACACCATTCATTAGAAAAAAGATTGATAATTTAACATAATTTAAAATAAATTTCAAATTATAAGATAAATAGTTACGAATTTATTTTGATTAATATATATATAAATATATTGGATTTTATAAATCGAAACCATTGTCAAACTACTATTATATCCAAAGAACATATGGCTTTACTGAAATTCATAACTCATTAGAATCTAGAGCGTGAAAATTCTAGAATGTCATCAAGGAGCTTTACATAAACAAATGAACATGAGGGGATATTGGGAAAATCACCACTTTTGATCTCCCTTTTCCTCTTTTGGGATTCATGGAGCTCCTATATCTTTATGAACACCTTCCACAATTGTAGGTGATCCGTTAGGGAGGTCAACACCATTCCTCACTATAACATTTAGGAGCAATCTTGATCAGCAGAGTCTGACACCAAAACCCACAGGAAATCATCATCATCCAAACACAGAGGAGACACTGTCATGAAGGTGTAAATGGAAGGAGTAAAATTGGTAACTTATTCAAATATGATAATCAAAGAATCAAGTCACTTGTACTGACATCACATGATCCCCAAAAAGTGATTGTGACCACCAGCTCAGGTAAACACATATGAAGAATAAGAAATTCAACGCCAAATGCATCAAATACAAGAAAATGAAGTGATATGCAAATCCATTATCTTCCAAACATAAAAGAAAGTGTTAAGGGGATCAGCGTCTTTACCTCCTCAAGAACTTGGGACGAGGATCTTCAAGCATCAAGGGACTATGGAGATCCTACCCAGTCTAGCTCCATCAACCATCACACGCCAGAAAGAGACAAGACAACATGCTCACAACCCAAAATAATGAAATTGGATGCCCCTATATCCTCCTAGAATGGTATTGTAAAAGGAATTCCCATCATGTGGACTTGGATCAAAGCAGGATTGTCAATCTCAATGATACATGTGAAGGTTGGTTAACAAGGTTTGTATAGTAGGGGAGAAATTACCAACTGAAAAAGGTTGCTTAGTTCCCTTAATTCTTAAAGGATCGTGGTTTTCATAAGGGAATTAGTAATTATCCATTTGTTACAACTACTAGAGAAGGTAGGAGATAGAAAATTGGGGTTTTCTAGAATTAGCAGAGAGATAATTTGAGTTTGGGACTAAAATATTTGTAATCAGTCAAGGAATCCATATGTGACCATGACTTGAGACAAGATACCAATTATTGTTTGCACCATATGTGATCATGACTTGAGCTCAATGATCTCCTATTCTTTGGATCAACATCAAACAACTATCAAAGGATCAATTCCAACTAAGGTTCATGTTGGCCTGACAACGAAACAAATAATACTAAATCTAATGAGATCACATATCAGCTTTTTTATTCACATTTCATATTTCATTTCATGTATGTTATATCTAAGGTAGATACTCATACCCAATTAAGGTAGAAGTTTTCCATAGCCTAATTAGGACATATAGATTCAATATTTACAATTAGATTATAATTTTGAAGTTTATGAAGTGGCTTAACAAATTTAGGGTTGTTTGGTGTTATCTTAATATATGTTATGATATGTCCTATTTGGTACCATATTTGATACTTAGACTCATCTAGGGAACTTTAATGATACGCATGCTTTATTGGTATTGCTAAGTGTATTAATTGAGTATGTGACAAGGGTTTATGCAACCATCTAATAAATGGAGTTTGGAGTTAAATATATTGTCTTTTATCACCATGGTTCATTAATGCACATATTATATTTCACCATATAAGACAATCGATCTATTAGTTATGACATTCAATGCATAACTTATTTATAATATCATCTTGGGATTGCCTGTTTGGGGTACATATTAGCATATGATGCCTAACAAACTTAATACTCCTATATGGGCCATTATGTGTGATTACTATTTTATAAAACCTCAATTTACCTAGTCACTCATTTCACCATTTAGATAATCCAGGTATACTAGAGGCTTGCTATTATTTATATGTGTGTTACATATTAAATTTAGAGTTAGGTTTTGCACCTAAAGTATGTAGATATATCCATATCAGGTATACAAATGTGTATCAATGAGTTTTAGTGTGAATTGTGTTTCTAGTTAACAATTACTCACCAATCTTGATTCAACCTAGTTGCAGAGCTTTAGCCCATGGATACTTATATCTATATTTCATTATGTTACACACACCCTATTAGCTTTTCTTTTAGTCAAATAACCAAGATTGACAACTTTGGTTAGTTCTAGCTCTAACTAAATATCCTTTTTATTCAAGGATTGACTTGTTGACTAAGGCTCTAAAATTACCAACTTGGGAAGCATGTAGTACCTAATTTTGTAAGTTTTTTTTCTTAAAATATTTCATTTATAAAGATAGTGAAAAATGAAACATTGAAACATTCAACTGTATGCATAGTTTTCTCTAGTAAATATTTCATAGTATTATGTTATAGAATCTTATTTTTATCTAGTTACTTGATAGTATCATTTTTTATCTTACACTCTTTTTTCATGAATTCTAGGACAAGATAGTTTATTTTCACTAAAGTTCAAATTGGTTCATTGAAAAAGAAATATTGTTGTCCCTTTATAATATATAGTAAACAAAATTTCTCAGTTTGTTTATAAAACGTTAATTATTCAAGGTTTCATTTTTTATCAATAAGAACTACATCATTTTAAAAAAAAAGTGGTGATTCTATTCATGCCATCAATGTCGTTGACCTAAGACCTCTTAGTAACAAACTGAGGATCTAACCATCTATGTATCCCCTTTTGATATAGAACTACAGTCTTATCAACATGGAGTAATCATTAATTTGAAAAGATAGTGTTCACTTTAGATAATATATTGAGTAACTATATGTATTCAAAGGTCTGGATAAATCAACCCAATAGGGTTACTGTGGCATACACTCACAAAAAAACATAACTAAATAATGCCGAAGCATTCACTAAACAGCGGATTACCGAAAATCACTAAAAATTAAAACCTTTTTACCAATAGGTCCATCAAAAAAAACTTTCTCACAAAGAACAAAAGTAACACATTTTCATTCTGGTTTAAAGGTACATGTCCTGCATCATCTCTTTCTGAAAATTACAAGTATCAACTGCCCCGGTAAACTAAACACATGCAGTAAAAAATCTCGAGGCACTGAGCCAAAATCTCGAAAGCACTAACTACTACTCCAAGGACCTGAGAGTATAGAGACGACACATAGGACTCTATCTACATCTATACAAGGCATAACAGCCAGTGTCTCCACCTGAGACTTTACTGTTGTCCCTACTACTGTTGTTGTTGTCCTTCTCTTACTGAAGGATTCCTGCCTCCTCATCCTCGTCCGCGTCCACCTAAAAATGTGGTTCCCACAGGGGTGAGACAATTGTAAATTGCCCCAGCAAGAGATATAACTCTCCGCCAGAAACATTATTATTGCAGTTTAATAAGATAAAACTAAACAGAGGAATTATAATTGTTTGACAACAGTTAATTCATTATCTAGCATATTAGAATAATATTCTTATCTAAAGCATTGCAACTATAACTTGATAGAGCAACATGTCACTTATTCATTAAGGAATATGAAGAACATGTATAACATTTATTCACTATAGAGTCATTACCACAACATAAACTCTCTTCAGGCTTAGATCATATATCTAATGTCTGGCATTGTCATTATGGAATCATGGCCTATAGCCATACTCATTTCACAAAGTATTGGGCTCTTAATCCCTCATCTCATCAAGTATATTTCCATTTCCTAACAAGTTCATCATCATAACTATAGAATATGGGTATTTGAACCCTTAACTCATCATAAAGCACTTATTACCACTTATTAGGTAACTTAATATCTTCAGGTCATCTGACCAAGGACATTATAAATCTTGCTACACAAAGTATTGCACATAGTACACAAAGCTCAATGATTCTTTCTACACGAAGCATTGCACATAATACACAAAGCTCAATGATTCTTGCTACACAAAGCATTGCACATAATACACAAAGCTCAATGATTCTTGCTACACAAAGCATTGCACATAGTACACAAAGCTCATATCACCTCTTATTACACCCTCAAAGCTTTAAGGCATATTATGGTTTATAAAACTCATAAACAAGTTCAATAATTAAAACATCACATGGCACACACATGGCTCATTAATTTTTAGATTACTTCTCACTGAGCATCAAAGCATATGAAGGCTTATAAAGCCTATAAAACATTCTCAATATAAAGAGTATCATATCCCATACCTGGCTATACTCCTCATCTCATCATTCTTGCATGATTAGTATTCATGATAGCAATTATAATGCTTTCATATCAGCACCATACAACACTAAGTAATACCACTATTACCTTTTTAGGGTTCATGGTTTCTCTTTCATATCAGCACCCTCCATTAGGGATTTCCCATAAATAACCACTTAGGTTCTTAAGATCATATTATTAATGATCAACCCTATTTCATTGCTTCTCACAGCTAGAAGCCAATATTGATAACATAAGTATTCAATCATACTTATTTATTCTCATCATTCATCATTGAATGTATTATCAACACCAAGTATGAGTTTCTCTCTCATCTTAATCAGAATATGATTACATCATAGTTTATAGGTTTGGATTAACATTTTCATAGGGCATGTTAGCCTACATTCAACAAGGTCCATAACATCTTGATACCATCTCAATATAACTATGACATCATACATCTCATGTGTCACTCATCCAATTATATTGGACTTAAGCACATCAAGTATATCAATATTGGGGTGTTGGATGTGATATCTATCATATCTTGATGTATCACTTCCCTCAACAACTTTATCTTACATGAGTTCATCCACTTAGCTTGTATTAGGGTATTTCCCATCCTAATACTTTATATACCAGATCATCACATTCATCATGCAATGTATTGGTCATTAGACAGTCACTTAGAATATACAACCATTTCCAATAATATGGACTCATCCTTGAGTTAGAAATTATTGATATAAGGATATCCATTATCAACCTCTCTAGGTGTTACATTTGTCAAAACATTAATCACTATTCCATTATTAGGAATAGGATTCTCCATATTTATAATTTGAGGATTCACATAGCATATTTTTGTAGATTATATGAATTTCACATAGTATTGCTCTTCATTAGAATTTCACATAACATCCTTCTATATCAGGGTTTCACCTAGTATTATATGAAATTAGGATTTCACAACACATCACCCAGTGATAGGGCTTAACCTAGCATTAGTGGCACTACCCTTTATTAGGGTTTCATATACCTTTACCCCATTTTAGGGATTTAAGGTTTACCATTCACATCCAAGTAGGGTTCCTCATACCCCATTACCCAATTAGGGTTAGGATGTACAATTCCCATTAAATTAGGGTTTCTTACATTGTTACACTAAGTTAGGGTTACATCATCACCCTAGATTATGGTTTCACTCAGCTTTGCCCTCAATTAGGGTTTCACATAGCCTTGTCCTAAATTAGGTTCAAGGTACATCAATCTTTTTAATGAGGATGTCATGATCTCATATATGGATCAAACCCTGATTACACCTTTATTCATAATGAGAGGATTAGGGCTTATTATGTAAGCAATCATCTCTCCCATTTTCTCCCTCTCTCATCCTCTTTAGGATGTTAAATACTCCAAGACTGATCTAGGTTAACTCTTCACTTGAGTACACATAGATAGGGTTAACCTTCATAATCACCATTGATCTACATCATTATTAACCAAGTAGCTAATTGAACTTTGAAAATATAAGGTGTACAAATGGTTTAACCAATTTGAACCTCAAAGGTTTTGGTCACTTAGACCTCAAACGTTCTTGGTCACTTAGGCCTCAAACGGTCTTGACCAATTAGGTTCAAACTGTTTGAAAACTATTTAGCAAAGTTGGTTCTTTAAACCGTTTAGACAACACATCTTGAAACTGAATTAACTTGAGTCTCCAAACTGTTTGAGACCGTTTGGTCCAAACCCTCTCAAAACCGAATGGACCAAAAAGGGGCTTCAACACTTAATCGATTCAAGATTCCCATCCATGAACCAACTATTAATTGGTCCACTAATGTATTCTTCAATTGAAACACTAAATCACCATTCAATTAGACCTTCATGTAGGGTTTTAAACCCAATTGAACTAGGTTTGGTAATCAAGAAACCATCACTTAGGGTTTTGAAACTGAGGAACCATCAATGGTTGACATTGTGGAACCTATTCAATTGAAATCAGTGAACCATCATCATTACAAGATATGACCTGACCCCAAATGGTCTTGAATAACCCCCAAATGGTATTAAGGTCGTTTGGATGATCTCCAAACAGTCTTGAGACCGTTTTCCCATCTCATCATCAAAATCCATGACATCCAATTAGGGTTTGGATCATTGGATTGATTATCAAATCAGCAATTGATTGCATCTCAATTTAGTATCTTTGGATCTTCAAATACCCAACCATACTAAACCCTAGACCTCCAAACGGTATTGTTTGACCTCAAAATGGTCTTGAGATTGTTTGGGTGATTCCCAAATGGTTTTGAAACCGTTTGGGTCAATCAACCCAAAGTTCTAACTCAATCACATAAGAAATCAACACTTAACCCGATTAGGGTTTGGTGATTGATGGTCCTTTAACTAGTGAACCAATTGAAACTAGTCAATTATATTTAATGGGTCATTAACCATCAACATTATCAACAAATCTCCAAATGGTCAACCATGTTCAACACCCCCAAATGGTTTGAAACCGTTTGCCCTCAAACGGTTTGATGAAACCGTTTACTCTCAAACGGTTTGAAACCGTTTGCTCCCAAATGGTTTGTGAAATCGATTGAGCATATGTGTTGAAACCGTTTGCCTTGGATATTTGGTGAGGTGTATGCTTATGATGATTTCATCATCATAAAGCTCTAAACTCATGAAACCTTCTGTGATTTCCATGGTGATTGCACCAATCAACCAAATCAATTATCATGAATGAAGAAAAGATCATTATTTGATAAGGAATTGATTGTAATAACAAAGTTAAGGGTTCAAGTTATAAAACCCACCTCCAATTGATCTCTATAGCTCCAATCTCACGCCAACAAGGGTGGATGAAGCTTTTGCAACTCCCCCTAGGCTCGTCCTCAAGCTTTTGGGTGAAAAGATTGGCTAGGGTTGAAGATGGAGTGAAGAAATGAAAGAATCAAGCATTGTTTTATGTTTTCCACCATGAAATCAAGAAGAACGAAGGTGAAGAGCTTACCAACAGGTTGGGGGCGTCCTTCTCCTGCTCCCCAGATCTCTCGTGGTTGGCCAAGCCATGAAGGGAAAAGAAATTCCAAGAAAGGTCTTTAAGTGGGTTGGAAATGGGATATGTATAAGGAATTTCCAAGGAAAGAGAAAATGGAATTAATTCCTTTAATTCCCAAAATTATTTCCACCACTCCCCCCTCACTTCTTGGTCACGAATCCATATTTTTACTCTTGTAAAACCTCTTCATTATCCAAGGATTAAAGGAAAAGAAATTAAGCACATTAACCCTTATAATAGTAATATCCATATTTCAGTGGAAATTTTTTTCTTATAATAAGGTGAGTGTAGTTTTCACCTCCTTGGGATATTTCATGGTCCTTGAATAACTCAAGGATGTCCACACATATAGAAAACCAACCATTTTAATTTTGGTTGAAGGCCCTTCAATTATTTTATTTATTTTTGCATTACATTGAATTAGGATTTCACTTAGGCTTAAATCTTGATTATTTTAATATCAAGATTCTCTCTCCTCCAACTTAATTCAAATGAGGCGCCCCTCTCATTTTCTTGCCTCAACATGATGCCAAGAAATATTAGGGACCTTATTAAAGTGGTAATTTGCATATTGAACCCTGGGTTTTAGGTAAATTGCACATTACACCAAAACTAAGTTTTAATGCACAAACAATGCTTTATCAGCTCTTTCTTGGTACTCAGACTACCACAAGCCATACCTTTGCATCATATCCAATCTCATGATTCTTCAACATATGAGGAACATATTATCATGTACAATTTTTAATTTAACCCCTCAACTTGGGTAATTTGCACTTTAGTAACTCAAGGATGTCCACACATATAGAAAACCAACCATTTTAATTTTGGTTGAAGGCCCTTCAATTATTTTATTTATTTTTGCATTACATTGAATTAGGATTTCACTTAGGCTTAAATCTTGATTATTTTAATATCAAGATTCTCTCTCCTCCAACTTAATTCAAATGAGGCGCCCCTCTCATTTTCTTGCCTCAACATGATGCCAAGAAATATTAGGGACCTTATTGAAGTGGTAATTTGCATATTGAACCCTGGGTTTTAGGTAAATTGCACATTACACCAAAACTAAGTTTTAATGCACAAACATTGCTTTATCAGCTCTTTCTTGGTACTCAGACTACCACAAGCCATACCTTTGCATCATATCCAATCTCATGATTCTTCAACATATGAGGAACATATTATCATGTACAATTTTCAATTTAACCCCTCAACTTGGGTAATTTGCACTTTAGTCCAAATCAAGTAAAACATTATTTCAACATTATTCAAAAAGGACTAAAATTGAAATATAAGTTCCTCTTGAGTCCTAATTACTTTTCACAAGATAAGATTAAGCTTCTACTCAACCTTATTAGGCAAACCATCTAGGGTTAACACATAACTTAGGTCAGGGATGTTACAAATTATAAACCCCTAACAAGGATTTCGTCCCCAAAATCCTAGGAAAAAGGAAGGAACATATTTATTCATTTATCATACCCTCAAGTTTCCACATAGTATCTTAATATCATGGAGATATCATGGATCTGTAATCCACACAAAGTTCCTTTCATTAATTCAACCTTATCAATATTTATGTTTATGCAAAGCATAAACCCCTAACATATGATGTCCATATTATTGAAAGGAAGAAGCATACAAGAACATACTTCTATCATCACCCAAGAATATTTACCAAAAGAGAAACATATTTATCTAACAGAGGTAATTCACTCAGCAATCCTTTATTTGTTTGGGAAAGTTCACTTAGAACTTTAATTGGAAAATTTCACTGAGAAATTTATTTGGGAAAATTTCACTAAGAAAGTTCACTGAGAAATTTATTTGGAATAACATACTGAGAAAGTTTCACTGAGCAATTTCACTGAGAAAGTTTCACTAAGAAATTTCACTGAGAAAGTTCACTGAGAAATTTATTTGAGAAAATTCACTGAGAAAGTTCACTTAGAAAGTTCACTGAGAAATTTATTTGGAAAAATTCACTGAGAAAGTTCACTTAGAAAGTTCACTGAGCAATTTATTTGGGAAAATTCACCAAGAAAGTTCACTGAGAAAGTTCACTTAGCTTTTCCTATTTAATTTCATTATACTCTCTAGATTGTTTCAAAATGATTACTTGATCAGAGTAATTAGAAAGATAACAATCAAAGAGTTCCATACTTGCCTTATCTTCCAATAATCATATACCTGGCCAGGGTATACAAGTATTGAGATTAGGTAGTATGCACTTTATTTGCTATCATTTTCCTCACTTTTCATATCATTATACACACAAGATTTTTCATTCTTGAATTTTCTTCAGGCATCACTTCTATATCTCATCTTTTAACACACAAATAAGGGAGATTATAAAGCATTTTAAGGAACACTGAGTAAGATGTAAGTTCTCATCTCCATTGTGTCCTTACAGGACTAGTCAAAGGAAGCTAAAAAACAGCTACTTTATTATTTTTAACACATAGAATCATGATATGAAATATCAAAATGAAACTATTTCATCTGACCTGTCTGGGATGTCTGTCCACGTCCTCTATTGTTACTAGAAAATTGCCTCCTTTGTGAGCCTTGTTGACTCTGCCCCTGAGGTTGAGTCATCATCAAATTCCCGTCTGGACAATCCTTTGCGAGATGCCCCGATTGTCTACATTGGTAACAGATCATGGGCGCAAAATGTCTGTGAGATCCAGTCACCGATGTTGATGCTATGTCAGAGGCTCTACTTGGAACATTACTACGATCCCTACCCCTACTTGACGTCCATTGTGTCTGGGTATGGAATCTTGATGATGATGTCGATGCAGAAAATTTCAGCTTCTTAAAACTTTCAGATCTTTGTCCTTGAAACGGAGTGTATAGCTTCTTACCACTGGTCTGTCGTTTCTTGATTTCAGACCTTTCTATCCTCCTTACTGACTCCACAAAAGTGGCAAACCTCTCCCTATTCTCTAGAGCAGACACAGGAGTGGTTAGTTCAGTGTTCAACCCCTTCTCAAAATGCCGAATTCTTTCCTCATCATTAACAGCCATATGCGGACAAAACCGCAACAGCTCCATGAACTTAGCTTCATACTCACTAACATTCATTTGTCCTTGTTTGATCCTCTCAAATTGAGAGATCTTCTCATCTAGATACGTTTCAGGGAAGTATCTACTGACGAACTCTCGTCGGAATACCTCCCATCCAATTACCTCACCTGGTCTCTTATCTTCCTCTATCATCCACCAATGACCAACACTCCCTTTTAGGAGCTACACATCATGTCTTGCCTTTTCAGTTTCAGGAATATCAAGGATCCTGAAAGCCTTTTCCAGCTCTATCAACCACAAATCAGCATCTGCTGGATCAGATGTACCAGCATAATCTATGGCTCCAACCCGACAAAGTCTCTCAAAAGTCTTGCCGACTCCATAACCCTCATGGTGGGCTGGTGCCCTATGTGCAGGTGGTGGCATCCTATCTGCCATAAGTGTCATGGCTGTCAGGAATTTCTCAAATAGAGCATGGAGGGCTGGATTTTCTATCACAGCTGGGTCAATCTAGGGCTGTTCAGGTATATGCCCTTCCCTATTCTGGTCTCTTACACCTCCTCCTGGTGCAACAGTGTTTCTCTTAGCAGCATGTTCTTCATGTGGTCCTGACATCTTCAAGTTCTTCTTCTCCTATGTGAGCAGAAGATACTATCAGATAAACTGGAAGACACTTAGAACATAATCAACAACCTTAGTCCTATGTCTCTATAGACTCAGCGAACCTAGATCTCTGAGACCACTTAATTGTGGCATAAAACTCACAAAAAAACATAATTAACTAATGCAGAAGTGTTCATTAAGCAGCGGATTACCGAAAATCACTAAAAATTAAAACCCTTTTACCAAGAGGTCCATCAAATAAAAACTTTCTCACATAGAACAAAAGTAACACATTTACAGTCTGGTTTAAAGGTACATTGCCTGCATCATCTCTTTCTAAAAATTACAAGTATCAACTGCCCTGGTAAACTAAACATAGGCAGTATAAAATCTTGAGGCACTGAGCCAAAATCTCAAAAGTACTAACTACTACTCCAAGGACCTGAGAGTACAGAGACGACACATATGACTCTATCTACATCTATACAAGGCATAACAGCCAGCGTCTCCACCTGAGACTTTACTACTGTCCCTACTGCTGTTGTTGATGTCCTTCTCTTACTGAAGGATTCCTACCTCCTCGTCCGCGTCCACCTAAAAATGTGGTTCCCACGGGGGTGAGACAATTGTAAATTGCCCCAGCAAGAGATATAACTCTCCACCAGAAACATTATTATTATAGTTTAATAAGATAAAACTGAACAGAGGAATCATAATTGTTTGACAATAGTTAATTTATTATCTAACAGATTAGAACAATATTCTTATCTAAAGCATTGCAGCTATAACTTGATAGAGCAACATGTCACTTATTCATTAAGGAATATGAAGAACATGTATAACATTTATTCACTATAGAGTCATTACAACAGCATAAACATTCTTCAGGCTTAGATCATATATCTAATGCCTGGCATTGTCATTGTGGAATCATGGCCTGTAGCCATACTCATTTCACAAAGTATTGGGCTCTTAATCCCTCATCTCATCAAGTACATTTCCATGTCCTAACAAGTTCATCATCATAACTATAGAATATGGGTATTTGAACCCTTAACTCATCATAGAGCACTTATTACCACTTATTAGGTAACTTAATATCTTCAGGTCATCTGACCAAGGACATTATAAATCTTGCTACACAAAGTATTGCACATAGTACACAAAGCTCAATGATTCTTGCTACACAAAGCATTGCACACAGTACACAAAGCTCAATGATTCTTTCTACACAAAGCATTGCACATAGTACACAAAGCTCAATGATTCTTTCTACACAAAGTATTGCACATAGTACACAAAGCTCATATCACCTCTTATTACCCCCTCAAAGTTATAAGGCATATTATGGTTTATAAAACTCATAAACAAGCTCAATAATTAAAACATCACATGGCACACACATGGCTCATTAATTTTTAGATTACTTCTCACTGAGCATCAAAGCATATGAAGGCTTATAAAGCCTATAAAACATTTTCAATATACAGAGTATCATAGCCCATACCTGGCTATACTCCTCATCTCATCATTCCTGCATGATTAGTATTCATGATAGCAATTATAATGCTTTCATATCAGCACCATACAACACTAAGTAATACCACTATTCCCTTTTTAGGGTTCATGGTTTCTCTTTCATATCAGCACCCTCCATTAGGGTTTTCCCATAAATAACCACTTAGGTTCTTAAGATCATATTATTAATGATCAGCCCTGTTTCATTGCTTCTCACAGCTAGAAGCCAATATTGATAACATAAGTATTCAATCATAATTATTTATTATCATCATTTGTCATTGAATGTATTATCAACACCAAGTATGAGTTTTTCTCTCATCTTAATCTGAATATGATTACATCATAATTTATAGGTTTGGATTAAACTTTTCATAGGGCATGTTAGCCTACATTCAACAAGGTCCATTACATCTTGATACCATATCAATATAACAATGACATGACACATCTCATGTGCCACTCATCCAATTATATTGGACTTAAGCACATCAAGTATATTAGTATTGGGGTGTTGGATGTGATATCTATCATATCTTGATGTATCACTTCCCTCAACACCTTTATCTTACATGAGTTCATCCACTTAGCTTGTATTAGGGTATTTCCCAGCCTAATACTTTATATACCAGATCATCACATTCATCATGCAATGTATTGGTCATTAGACACTTACTTGGAATATACAACCATTTCCAATAATATGGAATCATCCTTGAGTTAGGAACTATTGACATAAGGATATCCATTATCAACCTCTCTAGGTGTTACATTTGTCACAACATTAATCACTATTCCATTATTAGGAATAGGATTCTCCATATTTATAATTTGAGGATTCACATAGCATTTTTTTGTGGATTATATGAATTTCATATAGTATTGCTCTTCATTAGAATTTCACATAACATCCTTCTATATCAGGGTTTCACCTAGTATTATATGAAATTAGGATTTCACAACACATCACCCAGTGATAGGGCTTCACCTAACATTAGTGGCACTACCCTTTATTAGGGTTTCATATACCTTTACCCCATTTTAGGGATTTAAGGTTTACCATTCACATCCAAGTAGGGTTCCTCATACCCCATTACCCAATTAGGGTTAGGATGTACAATTCCCATTAAATTAGGGTTTCTTACATTGTTACACTAAGTTAGGGTTACATCATCACCTAGATTATGGTTTCACTCAACTTTGCCCTCAATTAGGGTTTCACATAGCCTTGTCCTAAATTAGGTTCATGGTACATCAATCTTTTCAATGAGGATTTCATGATCTCATATTATGGATCAAACCCTGATTACACCTTTATCATAATGAGAGGATTAGGGTTTATTAAGTAAGAAATCATCTCTCCCATTTTCTCCCTCTCTCATCCTTTTTAGGATGTTAAATACTCCAAGACTAATCTAGGTTAACTCTTCACTTCAGTACACATAGATACGGTTAACCTTCATAATCACCATTGATCTACATTATTATTAACCAAGTAGATAATTGACCTTTGAACATACAAGGTGTAAAAATGGTTTAACCAATTTGAACCTCAAAGGTTTTGGTCATTTAGACCTCAAACGGTCTTGGTCACTTCATCCTCAAACGGTCTTGACCAATTAGGTTCAAATAGTTTGAAAACTGTTCAGCAAAGTTGGTTCTTTAAACCATTTAGACAACACATCTTGAAACCAAATTAACTTGAGTCTCCAAACGGTTTGAGACCGTTCTGTCTCAAACGGTTTTGATACCATTTGGTCCCAAATGGTCTTGAGACCGTTTGGACTCAAACAGTCTTAAGACTGTTTGGTCCAAACCCTCTCAAAACCGAATGGACCAAAAAGGGGCTTCAACACTTAATCGATTCAAGATTCCCATCCATGAACCAACTATCAATTGGTCCACTAATGTATTCTTCAATTGAACCAATTTGGGTCTTCAGACCGTTTGGGTGATTCCCAAATGGTTTTGAAACTGTTTGGGTCAATCAACCCAAAGTTCTAACTCAATCACATAAGAAATCAGCACTTAACCAGATTAGGGTTTGGTGATTGATGGTCCTTTAACTAGTGAACCAATTGAAACTAGTCAATTATATTTAATGGGTCATTAACCATCAACATTATCAACAATTCTCCAAATGTTCAACGATGGTCAACGCCCCCAAACGGTTTGAAACCGTTTGCCCTCAAACGGTTTGATGAAACCGTTTACTCTCAAACGGTTTGAAACTGTTTGCTTCCAAACGGTTTGTGAAACCGATTGAGCATATGTGTTGAAACCATTTGCCTTGGATATTTGGTGAGGTGTATGCTTATGATTCATCATCATCATAAAGCTCTAAACTCACGAAACCTGTTGTGATTTCCATGGTGATTGCACCAATCAACCAAATCAATTATCATGAATGAAGAAAAGATCATTATTTGATAAGGAATTGATTGCAATAACAAAGTTAAGGGTTCAAGTTATAAAACCCTCCTACAATTGATCTCCAAAGCTCCAAGCTCATGCCAACAATGGTGTATGAAGCTTTTGCAACTCCCCCTAGGCTCGTCCTCAAGCTTTTGGGTGAAAAGATTGGCTAGGGTTGAAGATTGAGTGAAGAAATGAAAGAACCAAGCATTGTTTTATGTTTTCCACCATGAAATCAAGAAGAACGAAGGTGAAGAGATTACCAACAGGTTGGGGGCGTCCTTATCCTGCTCCCCAGCTCTCTCGTGGTCGGCCAAGGCAAGAAGGGAAAAGAAATTCCAAGAAAGGTCCTTAAGTGGGTTGTAAATGGGATATGTATAAGGAATTTCCAAGGAAAGAGAAAATGGAATTAATTCCCAAAATTATTTCCACCACTCCCCCCTCACTTATTGGAAATGAAGCCATCTTCATCCTCTTATAAAACCTCTTCATTATACAAGGATTGAAGGAAAAGAAATTAAGCACCTTAACCCTTATAATAGTAATATCCATATTTGAGTGGAAATTCTTTTTCTTATAATAAGGTGAGTGGAGTTTTCACCTCCTTGGGACATTTCGTGGTCCTTGCATAGCTCAAGGATGTCCACACGTATCTAAAACCAACCATTTTAATTTTGGTTGAAGGCCCTTCAATAATTTTATTTATTTTTGCATTAAATTGAATTAGGGTTTCACTTAGGCTTAAATCTTGATTATTTTAATATCAAGATTCTCTCTCCTCCAACTGAATTCAAATGAGGCTCCCCTCTCATTTTCTTGCCTCAACATGATTCCAAGAAATATTAGGGACCTTATTGAAGTGGTAATTTGCATATTGAACCCTGGGTTTTGGGTAAATTGCACATTACACCAAAACTAGGTTTTAATGCACAAACATTGCTTTATCAGCTCTTTCTTGGTACTCAGACTACCACAAGCCATACCTATGCATCATATCCAATTTCATGATGCTTCAACATATGAGGAACATATTATCATGTATAATTTGCACTTTAGTCCAAATCAAGTAAAACATTATTTCAATATTATTCAAAAAGGACTAAAATTGAAATATACGTTCCTCTTGAGTCATAATTACTTTTCAATAGATAAGATTAAGCATCTACTCAACCTTATTAGGCAAACCATCTAGGGTTAACACATAACTCAGGCCAGGGATGTTACAATTACTAGTACTGAAGTGAACATTAATTTGTTGGCTCGTCCTTGGTGAATTTCAAAATTTTAAGCTTGATAAATTCAAATACTCAATTCTACTTGGCATGCTTCATAAAGGATACTTTTTAGACTCCAATACAAGAAATGAGTCCTTGTAAGGAATTAGATTTCACATATATGTGGTATATCTATCACAAAATCTTAATCTCACACGAATAATCTTATCTCTACTAACATCTAAGTATATGACATTTTTGTAGTTAAGTAAAAAGATATCGAGACTAGTGTAGTTGGTTTATGTTATGAAAGTCATGTTAGATAGAAAGACGAGGGTGAGAGACAACTGTAATGTCCCAGTATTTCAGGCTTCAAATAAACTAATCTTAAAAGGAATGATTGTATTATCCATATCACCCAAGTTTACCTACTTTTTAGGAAGCCCATCACTAAGAAATCCAAACTCAAGCATGTTTGACTTGGACTAGTACTAGGATGGGTGACCATTTGGGAAGTTGATCCCAACTTATGCATAAGTGAGGACAAATAGTGCAGTCAAGGCCAATGGTAGTTTGTAAGAAATCTTCATTCCTAAAATTCTACTAGAGTCTTGGGCGGTGGGCCCCTCCAGTAGTTGGGGCCCACATGGGCATGTGTCATGCCACTATTGAGTCATTCAGAATAGGTATGTTAGAAAGGGATGTCCATGGTGATGTAGCCGCTATTTCTCTAGTAGCCTTGATTAGGAGCTGGGTGTCCATGGGTCATTCTAGGTCTACACTAAAATGGGAAAACATTATGATCTCATATACTTGATCCTTGACAAAGACGTCAAGAGTATAATTGAGGGAGATTATAACGTCACAGGATTTGAGACCTCAATAAAATGATCTTAAAAGGAATTATTGGACTATTCATATCACCAAGGTGCACCTACTTTTCATAGAGTTCATCACTAACAACTCTAACATTAAGTGTGCTTGGGTTGGAGTAGTACTAGGATGGTTGAGTACTCGAGAAGTTGATCTCGGCTTGTGCGTGAGTGAGGACAAAATGCATAGTCAAGGCCAGTGGTGGTTTGTGGGGCCAATTGAAATTTCTATGGTTGGGCAACAAGCCAAACCAGACCAATGAACTCAATCAAACTTAACCAAACCGACTAGTTTGGTTTGGTTTTATAGGAGAAAATGGTTTGGTTTGGTTTGAAAATTATTCAAACCATGAGACAATGGTTTGGTTCAGTTTGTGGGTATAGTTTAACCAAACCAAACCAAAGCATATATATCTATATATATATTACTAAAATATATTATTATGTTGTGAAAAATACTTATTTAAACTAAACTCTATGATACATAAGTTTCTATATGCCAATGTGTAAAGGAATGCTAAATAAATGAAACGAAGGAACATAAAATTATAGACTATGTGGTATAACGCATAGTTATTTGGAGTTACTTGAAAACTATCTACTTATTGTTTTTATATGTGTTCCCTTATATTACCATATTTTAAACAATATTTTTAATATAAAGTTGATATTATGCTAGATCTTGATTAAGATAATGAGATATATTTGATTCTTTTCATAAAAAAAATTGTATAAATATTATCATTTCTCATATAAAAGCTTGAAACCAAAATAATCCAAACCAAACCACATATCTATAGTTCACTTTAGTTTGGTTTTGGACTAGTGAATCGTTCAGTTCAGTTTGAAAATTTTACAAACCGATATGGGTGGTCAGTATGTAGTATTACTGGTAAAACAAACCAAACCCAAATATGTCCACCCCTAATAATTTTTGAGACTCTACTAGATAGAGCCTTTTAGGCAGTGTAGCCAAGTGTTACAACAACATACAGTTCAACTACCATCCCAAAGTTTTCATAACACCCTACTCCTAGCATTCCAAATAACATGATAATATAATTTATAAAGTCTTGAACTGATTGATTTACCTAAATATAAATAAATTATTTACGATCTACAATATCATAGACGTGTGGTAGGCATGGTCTGAATTGATGAATTTGAATGCTTTTTGAGAATTTTGATATAGAATAGGTGATGTAGTTTTACATGTTGAAGCATGAATCCACATATGATAAATGGAAATACATTTCTATTTTACATTTCTTAAATAATTACATGACTCATGGTGTGAGTTTCTCTAATAATGTTCTCTTATTATCAATCTAAAACTCAAATTTGTAGTGATTGATGTCGGATTTCCATCTGATGGAATTCTTGAATGATACATTAACTATGTGGCATAAGATACCCCTCTCAAGATGTGTCAAATTTTAAGCTAGTAGGAGGTCAATCAAGGCTAAGGAACCAAGCAAAGGAAACTCTAAGGATATTTGTAACATACTAAAACTTATGTAGACTCATTGATGCCACCTTGGTTGGAGTAAGAATAAGGCTAAGAGCTCACTTTTGACACAATTGTATTCCAATATGCACCAAAACTCGACAATACACTAATAATATATATGTGTGTGGATGTGATTACATGTATCTAAGTGTGTATTATTTCCAACACATATAAATATAAATTACTTAATTACATAAACATGTTAATGTAGTGGAACCCAAACGACAAAGTTGATGGTGTATGACCGAGAGGTCACAAGGTTGAAACCCCAAGGCCAAGGATGAATGAATTGCCAATTAAAAAAAAAGAATTACTTAAACCAATTTGAATAATTTATCTTGTCATCATTTAGGTAAACCCATAATAAAGTAAATTATGATCTAAGTTGAAGGGGGGAATCATGATTATGAAATATAATAAAATATAGTCACATTGATAAAATCCTAGATTTAGTTAGTTTTTATATAATATTAGATATGGAGTGTGTTAACATAAATTGAGAATGATTAAGTACCTCCAAGAGAATAGATAATTAAATAAATATCCACATGGTCAAATTAAGAAACTCATCTCTCTCCCTTATTCTTTGATATACTATTAGGGTAACACAATCCTTTTACACATTAATAAAGGAAAAATTCTATAAATTTTGTGTATCAATCCACTATTAGAAATCGGTGTCTTAGTTTATATTTAATTAATCAGTAAACATCAAGTTGGAATTAATTACCATCTTTCTTGTATGCTTTCTGTGACAGCCCCAATTTCTATATACTTTCCTTAGTGACAATCACAGATATGTGTGCACTCATATCTATAGATGTCATAAGGGAAAATACAAGAGATTGTGGTAGTCAACTAAATCAGAAGAAGAAGCCAGATCATTGTTCACAACACTGTTATATAGCCACACAAACAATCATTCATTGACAATAATAAAGTCATTACATATACTATTTTGGGATAGAAGAGATGAATAGTTCTATAAAAAAATACATAGGATTTAGAACATTCTATACATCATCTAGAAGAAAAGCATCTATTTAACTGAAATAAGATAAGAAAGGAAATCTAGCTAGTCTATCCTCCATGTCCATTTATTTGATGGCTTCAGGTGCTTTGAGATGCTTTATGTGTTCCTTGTACCTAGAAAATATGAGAAACAAAAATCATCAACAAAAGTTGGTACGTGGTATAAGATACAGTAATATGGTTGCATGTATGGAAAATAATTGAATAAAGAAGAAAGAAAAGAAAACCATTCCTTAAGGTGGAAAATTATGTAAACACCTCTTTTATACATTTCATTAGATGTAGTTGTACTACAATTTTATAAGCACTTATCATACATCCAGTATGGGCAAGATTTATTTCATCATACATCTAACATGGGCAATTCATCATACATCCAATCTAGGCAACATACATCCATACTGGGCCATGTGCACTAGTAGCTACAACTCATCACAATGTCATTTTATGTTTCATTAAGTTTTGGCGAAGCATATAGTATAGTAGTTCAACCAACAAGGTATAAGCAAGTAGTTTCACACACAAGATACACAATATCATAAGCAATCAAGGAAAACTAGTCTTATACTTAATAAGACCACATACTTGTTTTAGGTAGATCTGGAATCTAAGAGTCTAGAAGAACAAAAACTAGATCACCCTGAAAGGAAATCAAGGGTATACTTGTTACTATTGGTCCATATGACCCATGACTAAGGTTCATTCTTTAGATATGATTACTTTTATCTTATCATGATTAGATCAAGGATTAATCATGACTTTCATCTTATTTTTGGAGTCACAAGATCATATGTCAAAACTAAGGTCTCATACATTTTAATGATACCTCTTATCATCCAAAAGGAAACATCCACAATTAGGGTTTCTATTATGATTTATTAGATCATCAAGAGTTTCCTTTTAGGATTCACATGGTTCAAGGGATCAGATTTGGATCTAGAATTTTAAGGTTAGTCATGATCAAATAGGGTCACTAAATATTTAGGATTTGACATATAGTTGCATGAAGTATGCATACGTAGAGAGAGAAAACTCGAATTTAGGGTTTTCCATAATTATTGAGTCAACTATCCCTATTTGATTAAGGTTTCAAGCCATGTGAGGATCATGGACTCAATTAGGACTTAATATGTCCACAAGTCAGATATTAATCAGGGATGACTATTATTACACAAATGATAATGACACAATGATCATAAGGGCTTTAGGCTATTACTTTTGAAAAAGGTCTCAGATCTAGGTCATGATTGTATTTTATTTGGATATCTCACATTTTTCTGATGAAAATGGTATATAGGTTCACTATAATCCGACATTCCTAGCATTTTCTAGGATTTTCCTAAGATAATTCATTTTCTTGAGTAAATAAAATAAAAGAAAAATAAAAATACCTTGATCAACGGGCAGTCCGACTGGATCTACAGATCAGATTGATCTAATATATACTGAGAAGGGACCCAGGTTTCTGACACGGCGATTGGTGACTGGTCCAGTTGCATCCACAACGACACCTCCCCTTCCTCTGCTGCTTCTTGCTCGAGCAGCAAGGTGGGCTCTCTAGCGAGGCTCCCCTCGCTCTTGGGTAGCGCTGGAATGCAAGTGATGATGTGAGTGCCTTCGTGTTCGCATCTTGAAGCTGGGCAGCCAACCAATGTGTTGCGGCTCCCTGTCACTTGGTGTGTCGTCGAGTCCCAAAGGGGAGGTCGTCGGAATAGGAGGTGGTTTCGGAGAGGGGATGGTTTGGGACCTCAGTACCCTACTGAGAAGCACCAAAGGGGCTTGGAAATGGTGTTGGAGAGGTCGGATTGGTGCGAGAAGCGTTGTGGTGGTCGAGCGGTGAGGTCCCTAGAGGTTGAAGATGACCGACTGGGGAGGGTGTTTGGGTAGCTTAGCTTTTGCAATCACCGGTGGGGAATGAGAAAAGGATGGGTGGCAGAGTTATTGTAGGCCTTATATAGGCATTTGAGGGTGAGGGCAACGAAGCCCTAAAATCTACCGCCACCTCCAAGAGAGGGACAGAGAAGGGGGAGTTTGTTCTCCCTATTTCGAGAGTGAGGGGGGTCGAGATAAGGGTGGTTGGGTTCGTTTTGGCGAGACGAAGTTATCTAGTCGGGAGAAGTTTCGAGAATTGGAGTGAGGTGGCGGATGGCTGGAGCTCGGGCCTCCTCTTATCTCCCCACCCTTTGCGGGAGGTAGGAGATGAAGTCAGATTCATCAGATCTTCCTTGATGCTTGACTCACCTCATCTGACGGCTCATATAGGGGCCAATAATTGGCTAGTTGCGTGACATCAAAGTTTGATCAATTAATATGAAACTTAGATCATAGGGTTCAATGTAAATGGAATATTTACATAAAATTCAATTGCTTATATCTCTCAATTGGATAATCTAAGTGCAACAAAAGTTTAGGTGTAGCTTTATAATGTCATGATGTAGCTGTGGCCTAAAATTGGGATTGAAATTCAAATATTGATCATGGTTATTGACTAAATATATTTATACTTATAATTCACCTTCAAATAACACTAGGGATTGATTATTTGAATTTTGTGACTCCTTTCTATTCAATTTAGTGAGGAAGGTATTTGAGGACATTTTAGTCAACAATTTGAGGAATAAAATTTTAAGAGAGAAGGAATAATATGGAAAATCTCACTCTATCACATTCTCCCCTCCTTTTTAAGAATTTTGTCCCCAAAATTCAAGCAGACTGAAAGAGATGTGGACAATTCTGCTCGACCTCGGACTTGAGCTCCCATGTGGCATCGGTCTAATCATGGTGGCTCTAGAGAACTTTCGTCATATCTATATGCCGATTACTATGAAGCTCCTTTGTCTTGAAATCAAGAATTTTGACCGGGGATTCAGCATAAGACAGATTATCCTTCAACTCTAATGGCTCATGATTCAGAATGTGGCTCGGATCTTTGACATAAGGCTTCAGATTCGATACATGGAAGACATTATGCATAGCTCTATACTGAGGTGGCAAAGAAAGATGATAGGCACATTCATAGACCCTTTATAGGATCTCAAAGGGTCCCACGTAGCGAGGATTGAGCTTCCTCTTATCCTTGGCCAAAGCTCGAATAGGTCAGATTTTCAGTATGACGTGATCACCTCCTTTGAACTGGTGTTCCTGTCGGTGAGCATCTGTGTAATATTTCTACCTACCTATGCTCACTTCATCATCTTCCTGGTTAGTGAAACCTTGTCTGCATATAGATGCATCTCCTCAGATTTCATCAAGGTATGCTCCCCGACGTCATCCCAATGTAGTGGAGACCTGTAGGGGCACCCATATAAATCTTCATAGGGGGGCATCCCAATACTCGCCTGATAGCTATTATTATATGTGAATTCAGCTAAAGGAGGGTAATGGTCCCACGATCATTCCCAATCAAGTACACAAGCTCACAGAAGGTCCTCTAGAATCTGTATTGTGCGTTCTGACTGCCCGTCTGTCTGTGGATGGTATGCAGTACTGAAGTTCAACTTGATGCCTAGTTCTTCTTGAACCTGCTTCCATAGCTTTGAAGTGAACTTTGGGTTCCTATCCGAGACAATGAATGTTGGAACTCTATGCAAGTGTACTATCTCCCGTATATAGAGGTTAGCCATCTCAAAAACTTTCGCAGTAGTCTTCACATGGAGAAAATGAGATGACTTGGTGAGATGATCCACTATGACCCATGCGGCGTCGTATCCCTTCCTGGTCCTGGGTAGCCCCACCATGAAATCCATGGTGATGTGTTCCCATTTCCATTATGGAATTTCAAGGGGTTGCAGTAGACCACCTAGTCTCTGGTGCTCGACCTTGATTCTTTGGCATGCCAGGCATCTGGACACAAATTCAGCAATATCATGTTTCATGCCCCTCCACTAGAACTGACATTGTAGGTCTTTGTACATCTTCTTCGTGTCAGGATGAACTGTGTACTTTGACCCATGTGTCTCACTGAGAATTTTCATCTTCACAACTAACTGTTAAGGAACCCACATCCAGTTTTTATATCGAAGACCACCATCGAGACCCACAGACAGATGTGTTTGAGGCTTTGACAGGAGAGAGGAGAGCTCCACAAGATCTAGACTTTTGTGCTTCAAGAAGTTCATATTGCAAGTCAGACATGATAGAGATATTGTTGACATTGTTGACATGTACACGATCAGACATAAAATGTGGCTTCCAACCCACTAGGTCTTCCATATTCCTCCATTTAGGAACAGATAAGGATGCATAAACTTCCCTTTTCTTACTAAGGGCGTCAACGACTACATTTGCCTTACCCGAATGATAGGCAATAGTGAAATCGTAGTCCTTTAGATACTCAATCCATCTTTGTTGTCACATATTCAGGTCCTTCTGTGTCAGAATGTACTTCAGGCTTTTATGGTCAGTGAAGATGTCAAATGTTGCCCTGTACAAGTAGTGCCTCCAGATTTTGAGAGCATGAATGATTGCAGCTAATTCCAAATCATGTGTGGGATAATTCAGTTCAATGGGTTTTAGCTGTTTGGATGCAAAGGCCACCACTTTTCCATTATGTTATAGGACACATCCTAAACCATTCCTTGAAGCATCAATGAATATCACAAGCCCTTCATTGCCAGATGGTAGAACAAGAACAGGAGCCGACGTCAATTTCTGCTTTAATTCTTGGAAACTGGATTCACAACCAGCTGACCAGATGAAGTGCTTGTCCTTCTGACTTAGCTTAGTCAGAGGAAGTGCCACTTTGGAAAAGTTTGGAATAAAGTGACGATAATATACAACTAGACCCAAGAAGCTCTGGATTTCAGAAGGATTTCAAGGAGGTTGCCAATCAAGTACAACAGAGACTTTGGCGGGATCATTAGATATATTACCCCCATAAATGACATGTCCAAGAAACATGACTTTATCAATCCATAATTCACATTTTGAAAGCTTGCCATAAAATTTCTGGGTTTGAAGGATGTCAAGAACTTCTCGCAAGTGTTCCCAATTTTTTCCATAGAATCATAATAAATCAAGATATCATCAATGAAGATGACCACAAACTCATCAAGATAAGGTTGGAAGACTTTGTTCATCAGGTTCATAAACACACCAGGTGTGTTGGTCAGCCCAAATGGCATCACTAGAAATTTGTAATGCCCATAACAAGTTCGAAAAGTAGTTTTAAGAATATCAGAATCTTTGACTTTAAGTTGATGGTAGCCCAAGCGAAGATCATTTTTTGAGAAAACCTTGGTAGTACAAAGTTGATCAAAGAGGTCATCAATGCGAGGGAAGGGGTACATGTTTTTAATAGTGGCTTGGTTCAACATGTGATAGTCAATACACATTCACATAGAACTGTCTTTCTTTTTGATGAAGAGAACGGGTGCACCCCAAGGGGAAACACTAGGATGGATAAAACCCTTGTCGAGAAGTTCTTGCAACTGTTTCTTCAACCCCATAAACTCAACAGGAGCCATCATATACGGTTCCCTAGAAATCAGAGTGGTTCTAGGAAGAAGATCTATGAAGAACTCAATGTCTCTATTTGGAGGCAGCCCAGGAAGCTCCTCCAGAAATACGTCGAGAAAGTCACGTACCACCTCCAATCTTTCTATAGGCTCACTACTAGGATTGGTCTCTGAGACTAATGCGAGGAAGACCTTACATCCTTTAGAAATGAGATTTTTAGCTTTAAGAGAGGAAATTATAATATTATTACAGAATCTGCTTCCCCGAGGAATCACCACAGGAGAGGAGTGAGGCTGAGAGAGAACTACCATCTTGTTTCTACAGTCAATGTGAGCATGATATGTGTATATCCAATCCATGCCAAGTATAATATCAAAGTCTTCCATAGTTAAGAGAATAAATTTGAAGGGCATATCATGATTTTTGAATTTTAGAGGTAGGACATTAGTCTTCTATAGGGTAGTGAGTATTTTGCCACTAGGAGTAGACATATCCAGGATATATCCCAAGTCCCTTATATGCAGATGTAACATAGATGCCATATTTTGATAAATAAATGTATTTATGGATCCAAAGTCGAATAAGGCTTTAACAAGATGATCATTTAACAATATGGTTCCTATACATGACAATTATATTATGAATAATTCAAAGGCATTTGAATAGATATTATATATATGAAAATATTTTTTGTTACCTTCAACAAGTTGGTTGGGATTTGCCTTTGCTTCCTCTGATGTCACTACAAATACTCTGGCGTTGCGGTGTCCTTGAGGGTGGAGCACCTACTGGAGGTTTTCCAAGGATAGAAAAAGCAGGGCACTTGGTGAAGAAATGACCCTCCTTCTTGCAGTTGTAGCAGATCGGCTTGGTATAGAGACAAGGTCCATCATGCCCTCGTCCAAAGATTTTACACTTGTTGCAGTATTCCATCAACTGGTTATAGTTGTTCCTTAGTCCTCTTTTTCCTAAACCTCCTCCTTTTTCTGATCCCTTGTTGTTATAGATAGGGTGGAACTTTCTAGAGTTGTCCTCTTCGATGGTGGTTAATCTTAAGTATCCCATACTGGAAGGCTTCTGCAAACCCTTGTAGGTTTTTAGGGGAGACAGAGAAGGCAGCGGAAACAAAAAAAAAATTCTCCCCAAACCCATACCGAGGAAATGCGTCAACGTCTATATAATAGGAAAGGATGGTTTGTGGAATCATACCTTGTCCCGAGGCTTGCTCGTCGACAATACCTCGCGCAATGCGCGGTCTTCAACTTCGGACTTCGACGGTGTCTGTGCAGCTCCTGGTCGCACCGGGACTGACAACTCCTACTCGAACCGGACTGTCGGATAACAGTTGTCCTCCTAAGAGGTAGTGTCCTCCCGCCTCTGTAGTAGTCCACACGGACCACCTGGAACTCCACACTCCTTGTCCCACAAGGAAGTGGAAGGAGTCGCACCCTCCTGTTGACGTACTAGTTGCCAACACGCTCTCCTGCCTCCTGTTGCAACTGCAGTTGTCCTTCCCTTGCTGCACCTCACTTTTGCGGGAAGCACTTGCTCGGGCTCTCTCACGGTTACTAAAACCAGAGAGAACGACAACTTGCAGAGCAACTGGTTGCACTGAGCTGTACTTTGAGAAGCCCCCAATACCCCTATATATAGGAGAGTCATGGGACAGGGTTCTCCATCTCGGGCAATGCGGGACTAACGCAGGAGTAGAAGGGTTCGAGAATTTTCCACAAAAAGCAACCGGTTCGCAACTTGAAATGATCGGTTCACAACTGAACCGATCGGTTCGGCCATTGAGCCGATCGGTTCGGCCTGAGCCGATCGTTTGGGGCACTCCAACCGATCGGTTGGTGCCCTGAACCGATCGGTTCATGGTCCTAATCCGGCTCAAAAAGACTTTCCTTGTTTCTTTCCCAATTGGTATCGAATACCAATATTATTCCCAATCGAATTGGGCAATTTGAAACGAAAGGAAAATTCTTGCCGACATGACTTTCCCAACTGGTCGGTTGCACCAGTTGAGTCGATCGGTTCAACCCTTGAACCGGTCGTTTCAACCTGGGCATGAGCCGATCGGCCTGGACACTCCAGCCGACCGGTTCAGCAACCTCAGCCGACCGGTTCATTACATGAACCGATCGGTTGGGATTACAGGTTGGGCAAAATTAGTCGATTGCGATTTCAATCAATCCGATACTTCAATCAATGCGTCCAACACCTTGAACCATACGATATTGAGCTATCGACTGATTGAGTGTTTAATTGAACTACTAAACTCCTTTAGTAATCAATCTAAACATTGCTTTTTGGACAAAACTCCTCTTCCAGGTTAAATCCTATGTGTGTGACCCTGCAGGTCCATTTCACATTGGCAGTGAAAGTCCATAACACTTATGACTTCACAAGCAAAGAGCGGTGCCTAGTCACACATCAGTGCTACCCAAGTGAAAGTAGAAAGTTGGAGAACAACTTTCATCCTACAATCCGTGAATGGTGTTACAGCGAATGTATAATTCCTTTGTCACTGATATCCCAAATGAACTCGAGGCATGGAACAGTCATCCTGTCAACGTTCATTCATTTCCTTGATCTCAGAGTAGACTGGAAGAGATATGTATGACATCAGTATCATATACTGATTCACACATGCGTGCACGCCTTTCTCAATCCTACTCATCAAGTGGCCATGGATACCAAACTCCCTCAGGAGGGACAAATCCCATATCTATCACTCACCCCTCAAAAGCCCCATGTGTCAAAGCCACCCAATCATCACCTTTATAACAACCCATGTTTCAGGACTGCGTTTGATGATGTCAAAGTGTGCCCAACGACATGTGTTGAGTGCAGTGATTTCAGGTCTAAGAATCACACTCACCACCATCACTGTGAGTACTGACTATGACTACCATCTCATGGTTCCATGTGTCAAACTCACGGTGGGTCTGTCTGGTATACCTGTTCTCTAACAAGTACCTATGTGTTTGGTTTGATATCTCTATATCATGACTAATGAGATTCTGTCATCAACCAACACCAAAATCTAGTCTTGTGTGTCATTTCTGTCTATCTACCTTCCACAATGACATCCGACTAGGGACATAACAAGAATGTACAAACTCTTAGCATCCGTATGATCTCATCGTTCAGGTCATGAACCTGAAGGCATACGTCATTGAGTATTGTCATTCTCTAGACATTCAATCTGTTCTATCACTATCTCATATGACTGAACCAGAAAGAATTGGAAGCTCGCCTTTGATGTAAATCAATCTCAATGTATCCCACTAATCATCCCATGATTGGCTCTCAGGGCATACATACCAACAGACTCCCACTTGCACTGCGAGCCAATCACCCATGAATCATATTCATAGTGATCTTCAAACATGTCCCACATGTTATTGTGCTCTTAGTGCCATCATAGTGAGTAATGGCAACACCTTGCCAAAGTCAGTATAAATTGCATGTCTCACATCTCTTCGCTGTACGTCACACGTATGAGATGGAGTTGCCATAATATGCGATCTAGTATTCCTTTGCTAACCTTTAGCCACATTGCATGATCAAGGATTCCAGACTTGTCATCAATGAGTGGAATGTCTATAAGTTCATCTCATGAACTTCCAGATCCATATAGAATCCATTGCTGTTCACTAACACATAGATACTCGGCATTTCCCCTTTTAAATGGCTTTATTGGAACATTTCCAATTCTCTTTTATACATCTTATGTATATTTTGCGATTAATTTTCTGTCCTTTCGGAAGTTCGCATCAATGTAACTCTTTACATCGAACTCTTCTCCATAGAACTAGTGCTTCACAAGCACTTATCAAGTTCTCATGGTATTCCAGTAACACTTACTGGAAGCAGACAGTCATCCACTCGTCATGTCACACATACGAGTTATCAAGATGAGCACATCATATTGCCATGTCCTACATACAAGATGATGAATGTATTTTATTCTTGCCATGTCATACATGCAAGATAATGGGATGATTACATACATGATAGATCCATATCTATTCTTAGTGTTCCCATTCTTCATAAGAATTGGACACTTGGCCTTGGGATACTAATATCCATGTAACATGGACAAGTTTTCTCCCACTGAATCTGTGCATACTGAACACTTCAGTACAGATTGCCAATGTATGCTTTCTCTTTCCAGGTCAAGAGATTTTCGAGAACTATCTCTATAGATCTCTATTCCTATCACATAGGAAACATCTCTATCTTCCTTAAAGATAATTTCCACTTTTGGATTTCCATTTTAGAACAATTCCATTTCACATCAATATGTGGAATGTGAATACGCTCCCACTAAATCACAGATCACTTCTTTATCTTTGACATATCAGTCAAACCCTTTGACTATATTATCAAAATAAAGATCCAATTTTGAGTTGCTTGTACTCAATCAATCACATTGATTAGTCCATTGTAACTTATAGACTTCATTTGCATTAGTGGATTCATAAACCTTATAGGCTGTGTCATGTACACATCCTGGTTTTATTCCTCGTAGGAATGCGGTTTTAGTATCCATATGCCAAATGTCTTAGTCATTAAGTTGCAATCAACAAGCATCATCCTTCTCAAAATGTTATCCATGTGTCTTAACACTTAAGACTCATCTGCACTTATGGATATGATCCAATGAGTGCTACCATCAAGGTCATACCTTATGGTTCACATGGAAGTCATTTAGGATGTAATGGTTTTAAACCATAACTCAAGATTCGGTTCCTCATATTCATCTTGATAGTTGACTCATCACATGAACAACTGATCACATAGATAATTGAGGTGTATCTGTTAAAGATATAAGAACTCACAACCCTTGTGATTCTTAATTTCTTTTATTAGTGTGGGGTATTCTTTTATTAAGAAGAATTCAGTTATTTGATAATCATTCTCTAACTCCTTAGAGTGTGATTCCTTCTTGATTCAGACATCACCATGCCTTAATCATGAGTTTACTATGATACACTATCATAATTACTCATAAGGATCTCAAACATTTGGTCCAAGTATTTCATTCATTGATCTCATCAAGAATTAATACTTTACCAAATTTGTACTTCATTTATGATAATCTTGAACACTTCAAGATATTCATATTGGTATTTCTCTAAACACCATTTGAAGTATTAACATTTATTCCAATAGGTATGTACATACATCACATGTATTATACCTAATAGGATAATCACTCTTCCACTACTTTAGTGAAGATTGATTAATCATGTCCAAGATATTCATGTCCCTTACTGGTTCTCTAACTAAAAGAGTCTAGTTTTATCCATCATATGGAAACTAGAAATGAATTTCTCATGATTAAATTAAATTGTTTGAGTTATCTATAACTTTTAGGTATCATCTTATCTTATGCATATCAAATATCACAAGATAAATAAGGCATTGCCACAAAGATCACATCTTTATAAATTGAAACATCTCTTTATTAATTGCTATCATTGTCATACAATATGCAAAAATAAAGTGTTTCTATCTATTGGCAAGTATGAAATAGCAGTTCATAACTGTATTACATGCCTTATTGGCTGAAAATAAACTAAAGTATTCCTATCTATAAAGGCAACACTTGCCCCAAGTAAGAATGCTTTACACTTTACATCTTGATATCATATATCTCAAAAGTGTTACAGGTTTACTTTCATGACACCTTTAAGTAGAGGTTTCAGTCGCCTCCTTCTTCTTTTGTTCTTCCAGGTAGAGAGGACAATTCCTTTTCCAATGTCCTGGCTTTTGACAATGGTGGAAATTTCCTTTCTTGGTCACGCCTCCCTTGGCCTTGAGAGCTGAAGATGGCTTGGACTCCTGGCTAGCTTCAGAACCTTTCTTAGCTTTGCCCTTGCCCTTGCGCTTGGACTTGCCTTTCTTGCTCGTGATCACCATCACGGACTTAGGCTTGTCCTTCTTCATCTGTAACTCGGCTGTCCTCAACATGCCCAACAACTCTGACAGTGACCTATCAAAGTTGTTCATGTTGTAGTTCATCACAAACTGACTGTAAGATTCTGGCAACGATTGCAGTATCACGTCAGTAGCCAACTCTTGGCTCAGTGGAAATCCCAGTCTCTGCAGGTTCTCCACATACCCAATCATCTTGAGTGTGTGAGGACCAATTGGATCTCCTTCTGTCATGAAGCACTTGAACAACGCCCTAGAAACATTGTACCTCTCTTGCCGTGCCTGATCTTCATACATGTTCCTGAGATGCAGAATCATCTCTATGACACCCATGTTCTCATGTTGCCTCTACAACTCATGGTTCATTGAACATAGCATCAAGCACTTTGCATCAATGGCATCATCAGAATGCTTCTTGTAAGCATCCCTTTCTGTCCTTGGTGCATTAGGAGCGGGTTCCTCTAGAATTGGAGTATCCAGGACATAGAGCTTACACTCTTGAGTGAGAACAATTCTCAATGTCCGATACCAGTCGTGGAAGTTTGTCCCATTTAGTTTGTCCTTGTCAAGGACCGATCGCAAAGAAAAGTTGTTGTTGTTTGTTGCCATTTGAACTAAAAAAAGGAAAATATGCAATTTTAGTCCAAAAACTCATTTTTGACTTACTTGATTGATTTGAAAATTTGACGATATAATTAGGCCTTTAATTAATTATCGCTCCCACTATTTTACTTCAAATTGATAGCCCTCACCATCAATTCGGAAGATTGCAGCGTACAACCTTCTAGTGGGCAAGATCCTGAAATCCTCTTAGTCATGGACCAGCTAGGGCTGTCACCCACAACATAGATCTCTCAGGTAGGCAACTTTTGCCAATTGCATCATATGCAACTCTTGATAAGATGTCATATACAACTCCTTGCAATGATCATCTCCATGCCTCAAGGTACTAGATCCCATCTAGATCACCTTGTTAAGTCTGACCCAAAGCAAACACGATGAACATGCACCCCGCTAGGGCAGACCCACACATTCATCCTTCACGCTTCCACGAGGTAGACGGTGCACCACGCTAGGGCGTGCCCACACTTGGTCGAACAAGCTTTTCACGTGTGTCGCATTTGGAAGGCATCTAAAACTTAATATTTTTAATGAGGGATTTGGTTTTATATACATATACATATCCAATCACCATAATACATAGTACGTATCATATACATGCTATATCCCACAGAAAACATGCACAAACGATAAAAAGCGATGATTATGGCCATCCTAATGTGATTCCTCGAGCCAAGAGGAATCACGGTCATCTAGGTCTACATCACATGCAACCTGTACAAGATGAACTATGTGCCTTGCCATCCGAGTTGATCAATTCATCACATGAATGATCTGTACTCTCCAGCCGGTCGTCTGGGTGCCACCAGCCGATCGGTTGGCTCCTCCAACCGATCGGTTTGCCTGGTCGTCGTGCATCTCATCATGTCTGCCACCCGCTCGTCTCGCTCCTCGAACCGGTCATCAACCGATCGGTTCACTCCTTGAACCGACCGTCTGGAAGGTCAATCGATCGGTTCACTCCTTGAACCGACCGTCTGAGCAGTCGTCTTGATGTCCGCCGGTCTTTGACATAACAGGAAATAAAAATCTATCCTATTTATTACATTGCTTTAAAAAAGGGAAACCCCGAGTTACATTCAGGGGGAGCAAAGGTAGGAAAGAATCTCGAATTATTTCGAGTTACATCAGGAATAAGAGAGGGAAGATCGGTGCACAGACCGAGATACAAGCAACCACAAACAACCAATTACAGATAGGGGTTTATAGGCCATAATCATGCTACACACATCCACCACAAAACTCGTTTAAGGGCGACGCGTATCGAGTGCATTAATAATACATATCATATATGTAATTAGGGATTTGTGGATTTAGGATTGGACATGCATAAAGCCGATATTATTCGCATCGTATGCAATAAATAAAGGCGACAAACCAAAATCGATCATATCGATATTCCTAAAATATAGAGCAGTTGACATGGCTCTGATACCACTGTAGGGTTTTAGGGGAGATAGAGAAGGCAGCGGAAATAAAAAAAAAATTCTCCCCAAACCCATACTGAGGAAACGCGTCAACGTCTATATAATAGGAAAGGATGGTTTGTGGAATCATACCTTGTCCCGAGGCTTGCTCGGCGACAATACCTCGCGCAATGCGCGGTCTTCAACTCCGGACTTCGACGGTGTCTGTGCAGCTCCTGGTCGCACCGGGACTGACAACTCCTACTCGAACCGGACTGTCAGATGACAGTTGTCCTCCTAAGCGGCAGTGTCCTCCCGCCTATGTAGTAGTCCACACGGATCACCTGGAACTCCACACTCCTTGTCCCACAAGGAAGTGGAAGGAGTCGCACCCTCCTGTTGATGTACTAGTCGCCAACACGCTCTCCTGCCTCCTGTTGCAACTGCAGTTGTCCTTCCCTTGCTGCACCTCCCTTTTGCGGGAAGCACTTGCTCGGGCTCTCTCACGGTTACCAAAACCAGAGAGAACGACAACTTGCAGAGCAACTGGTTGCACTGAGCTGTACTTTGAGAAGCCCCCAATACCCCTATATATAGGAGAGTCATGGGACATGGTTCTCCATCCCGGGCAATGCGGGACTAACGCAGGAGTAGAAGGGTTCGAGAATTTTCCACAAAAAGCAACCGGTTCGCAACTTGAAATGATCGGTTCACAACTGAACCGATCGGTTCGGCCATTGAGCCGATCGGTTGGACCTGAGCCGATCGTTTGGGGCACTCCAACCGATCGGTTGGTGCCCTGAACCGATCGGTTCATGGTCCTAATCCGGCTCAAAAAGACTTTCCTTGTTTCTTTCCCAATTGGTATCGAATACCAATATTATTCCCAATCGAATTGGGCAATTTGAAACGAAAGGAAAATTCTTGCCAACATGACTTTCCCAACTGGTCGGTTGCACCAGTTGAGCCGATCGGTTCAACCCTTGAATCGGTCATTTCAACCTGGGCATGAGCCGATCGGCCTGGACACTCCAGCCGACCGGTTCAGCAACCTCAGCCGACCGGTTCATCACATGAACCGATCGGGTGGGATTACAAGTTGGGCAAAATTAGTCAATTGCGATTTCAATCAATCTGATACTTCAATCAATGCGTCCAACACCTTGAACCATACGATATTGAGCTATCGACTGATTGAGTGTTTAATTGAACTACTAAACTCCTTTAGTAATCAATCTAAACATTGCTTTGTGGACAAAACTCCTCTTCCAGGTTAAATCCTATGTGTGTGACCCTGCAGGTCCATTTCACGTTGGCAGTGAAAGTCCATAACACTTATGACTTCACAAGCAAAGAGCGGTGCCTAGTCACACATCAGTGCTACCCAAGTGAAAGTAGAAAGTTGGAGAACAACTTTCATCCTACAATCCGTGAATGGTGTTACAGCGAATGTATAATTCCTTTGTCACTGATATCCCGAATGAACTCGGGGCATGGAACAGTCATCCTGTCAACGTTCATTCATTTCCTTGATCTCAGAGTAGACTGGAAGAGATATGTATGACATCAGTATCATATACTGATTCACACATGCGTGCACGCCTTTCTCAATCCTACTCATCAAGTGGCCATGGATACCAAACTCCCTCAGGAGGGACAAATCCCATATCTATCACTCACCCCTCAAAAGCCCCATGTGTCAAAGCCACCCAATCATCACCTTTATAACAACCCATGTTTCAGGACTGCGTTTGATGATGTCAAAGTGTGCCCAACGACATGTGTTGAGTGCAGTGATTTCAGGTCTAAGAATCACACTCATCACCATCACTGTGAGTACTGACTGTGACTACCATCTCATGGTTCCATGTGTCAAACTCACGGTGGGTCTGTCCGGTATACCTGTTCTATAACAAGTACCTATGTGTTTGGTTTGATATCTCTATATCATGACTAATGAGATTCTGTCATCAACCAACACCACAATCTAGTCTTGTGTGTCATTGCTGTCTATCTACCTTCCACAATGACATCCGACTAGGGACATAACAAGAATGTACAAACTCTTAGCATCCGTATGATCTCATTGTTCAGGTCATGAACCTGAAGGCATACGTCATTGAGTACTATCATTCTCTAGACATTCAATCTGTTCTATCACTATCTCATATGACTGAACCAGAAAGAATTGGAAGCTCGCCTTTGATGTTAATCAATCTCAATGTATCCCACCAATCATCCCATGATTGGCTCTCAGGGCATACATACCAACAACCCTGTTCCCTTTCTTGCTTGAGGGCCATGTCTAGGGATTCATCTATGCTTCTGGGACAGGAGGCTATAACTTGGGTTTTCAGATGGCCGGCAAGGCAGTCAACATATTATTCAGTGAGGCATTCACCAATCCTAATAGGTGCATAATGCTCCAGAAGCCTAAACTTTCAAGTGTAGTCAGCTACTGAGAGACTGCCATGCTTAAGTTCCATGTACATCTTCTCCTTCCTCTTCCTCTCAACTATGGGCATAAAATGATCAGTGAAGAGGGTTTTGAAGGCTTCCCACCCCATGGTATCTACTTCTTCTCCCCTATTCCCACCATAGTTTTCCCACCAGATTTTTGCCCCTCCCTTAAGCAGATGGGTGGCAAATTTGACCTTCTTTTCAATGGGTACTTCTAGGGTACAGAAAGTATTCTCCACAGAGAGTATCCAGGCCTCATCCTTATCCATGACTTCAGGTTGGTCTTCCCCCAAAAGGTGTCAAGGTTAAGTTTGATGAAATCTATCACTGTCACTTCCTTTTTCCTAGAGGAGTTGGGTTCAGGGGTTCCTTTTGTGGTAAGGGTCTCCATGAAATCTAGCATGATTTTCTTTTATTCCTCCCACCTTTCTTTGGCCTCACTATCGGGATCAGGTACCTCAGAGGTTTCAGGTTCCTTCCTCTTCTTAGAGGATGAATCTTCGAAAGCCTTGGAGTTACAGGTCTTGGGAGGCATCCTAAAATTACGTTGAACATGTTAGATTTATCATCATTCATCATTTTTTCCAATGATATTTCATTATTCTCCTTTATTAACTATTAATTATCTTAATGTTATGGTTTGTGGAGGATACCCTAAAATCCTTATCAAAGTTAGTCCTTAGGACTTTCTAAATAGAGTGACTCTTTCCTAACCTTATATCATAAGGTAAGAGGGAAATATTTAAAAATGAAGATGAGGGGGAAATTTTTCCTATAGAAGGGATGAGAGGGGTCTTAATTAAGGTATGCCCAAGAAGTAGGGGACATTTTAGGATATTGGTTAGGTAGACTTATACTACCATATAGGCAGCCTAGTGATTGCCAAGCTAAGTTTCTCAGAGACTTTAGCCAGACCCATGGCAGATGTTATCCTAGACACCTCCACCCTTCATCATCCCTAACTCAAGGACTACCCTAGACTCACAATAGGGTGAATGAAGCTCATGTGACCATGATGTGTGAACATTGGCTCTGATACCAACTATAATGACCCCAATTTCTATATACTTTCCTTAGTGACAATCACAGATATGTGTGCACTCATATCTATAGATGTCATAAGGGAAAATACTAGAGATTGTGGTAGTCAACTAAATCAGAAGAAGAAGCCAGATCATTGTTCACAACACTGTTATATAGCCACACAAACAATCATTCATTGACAATAATAAAGTCATTACATATACTATTTTGGGATAGAAGAGATGAATCATAGGATTTAGAACATTCTATACATCATCTAGAAGAAAAGCATCTATTTAACTGAAATAAGATAAGAAAGGAAATCTAGCTAGTCTATCCTCCAAGTCCATTTATTTGATGGCTTCAGGTACTTTGAGATACTTTATTTGTTCCTTGTACCTATAAAATACGAGAAACAAAAATGATCAACAAAAGTTGGTACGTGGTAAAAGATACAGTAATATGGTTGCATATATGGAAAATACTTAAAGAAAGAAGAAAGAAAAGAAAATCATTGCTTAAGGCAGAAAATCAGGTAAACACCTCTTTTATACATTTCATTAGATGCAGTTGTACTACAATTTTATAAGCACTTATCATACATCTAGTATGGGCAAGATTTATTTCATCATACATCTAACATGGGAAATTCATCATACATCCATGCTAGGCAACATACATCCATATTGAGCCATGTGTACTAGTAGCTACAACTCATCACAATGTCCTTTTATGTTTCATTTAGTTTTGGCAAAGCATATAGTATAGTAGTTCAACCAACAAGGTATAAGCAAGTAGTTTCACACACAAGATACACCATATCATAAGAAACCAAGGAAAACTAGTCTTATACTTAATAAGGCCACGTACCTATTTTGAGTAGATCTGGAATCCAAGAGTCTATAAGAACAAAAACTAGATCACCCTGAAAGGGAATCAAGGGTATACTTGTTACTATTGGTCCATATTACCCATGACTAAGATGTTTGAATCCCTAAGGTAAATCACATAGGATAGGTATTTCATAAATTTATTTAGAAGGGTGAAATCTAGTTGACTAAACATTTTTTATTTTTAGCTGGAGTTAAGGGCATACAAGTATATTTGTTTCTAACAGAGGTATTCATATTATGGATGAGATGGAACTCATATTCAAGTAAAGAAATACCTAGGTTGCAATTATCTAATATATAACATTCAACATCCATTAGCTTCATTTAGTTAATAAGCACAATGTCAAAATCATGAAACATGGAAATTATATTATTGAATGTAAGACATGTAGTCAAATTTACTTAGAGAAGATAGAGATGGTATCTTTAAGGGATGTTTCCATTTTAGCCTAGAATATTGCTTACGAAGCAAATATTCCAAAATATGTACCACTTTTAATCATCAAGCAATATTGCCATCTCAATGGTTGTTTGTACTGAAGGAATATTGGTAGGGGAGAGGATGGTTGTAGTATCCTAGCTCTAAGGGTCGGGAGTGAGTAGTGGTGGTAGCGTGATTAGTAGGAAGACCAACGAAAATAAGTTGAGCTTTAAGATTTTAAAATATAGAGGTACAACTATGTGCAAATATTAATAGAAGTAGCACATGGTTCATTTAGTTAGTTCTACTATTTATGACGCCTTATTGATAGTTTGTAAACAAGTAGAAACATAAATAAGTATAATCACATATTCATACTTAAATGGATTCATGGTCAATATAAGGTAAACATGTTTTTGGAGAGAAAAAATGTATCATACTAAGTCTTGGACCCTACCCTGGAACTTTGACCTTTTGGGTTTGACCAAATAAGGTTGAGGTTAGTATGATCCTAATATTTTAATGCATGAATAAGATAATCTAATATGCCACAATTCATTTGAATGGTAATAAGAAGATAAAGGACTTAATTGGTTAAGTAATGTAGCTAATGGGCCATTAGTGGGACATAAGGCTTATCTCATAAAAAGAAACCCCAAAAGTGAAATCTAAGTTAAAAATTATGTTTCTTGGGTCTGAATTACCTTGGAAGTCAATTTCACATTATTCACACAATAATAGTTAATTTAATTCTTTTTGGTGAGAGAAGATATATATTTTTCCAAAAATATTAAATAAAATAATAAATGACTTTAAAAGAGAAAATAATCTTTGATTCATAATCTACATAATAAATATAGCCTTTGGGTGAATTTTCATCCAATTTGGATAAAGTTTGCTTAAAAGGTGAAATCAGGACAGAGAAAGTGTGTAGAACCTTCAAAATATTAAATAAATACTCAAACAACTCCAATAAGTAAAATTGATGACAAATTCATATCCAACACATTAAATATAACTTGTATGTGAAGTTTCATAAAATTTGGAGAATCTTGAAGTCATTAATGCACGAGGAAAGAAAAACTAGGATTAGATTTATTTAACACATTAAAAGTCCTTAAAAGGCAAATGTAATTGTATAATCGGAACCTACATGCCTTAATTGTCCTCTACGAAAAAAAATCATTTAATTTGGATAATGTATGAACCCTTAATTTAAGAGAGAGAGAAATCTAAATAATTTGATGTTTCACTTTAGTCTGATTCCTATTTGTATATGGTTTTCACAATTATTTCTCTATCACGTTGTAACATGCATAGTAACAAAAGTCTCCGAATTTTACGAAAAATTGGTGATTTTTTACAATGTTATAGGCTCTCGAATATTCATCACGATTCATACGCCAATCGCCGATTTTTCACGACTTTTCACAATTAATCCCGCTTTTTTGCGATTTATACGATATTTTACGATTCTTCATGCCTTTTCACAATTTTTCTCTTTTAAGTCGCTTGCTCTTTTTTTTACCAAACCATGTATACAAAATTCCTAATACACACTAAACCTCAAAGCCCCCACTCCTCTGGACAGTTCATGTTATTTCTCAACCATTTTTTACTTCTTTTCCTACATTTTTACTCACTAAGATTGTATGTCTTGTGGCCGTATCAGTTACATGCATCATATATGTATGTACATACATACATTTATCTATATATATACACATGCATACATGCATATATATGCATATATATGTATATACTTATATTGCCGACTTATTCTCAATTATTTCTGAATAGTTGACCGAACTTTGACCAAAATTTATCAATCTTTTCACAACTTTTCTCGATTTTTTCCGAATTCCGATTTTTTTCCAGCCAGTCGAAAAGTTACCGAATCCCAAACGTGTTACTATGGTAACATGTATAATTTTATATGTGTGTGAATCATATTTGTTGGATCTCTTTTTGTCCGGCCTTGATTTTGTCTTCTAGCTTGTGCCTATTTGGGAAACCAGATTGCCGGCTGGTGACCGGTAAAAATCAGATATCACTCGCTACAATCTATCTTTTCCTTTTTTTTTCTCCTATGCTTTCCTTATTAGCTTCCGCACACAACCATATCATACTCGTGTTCTATAGTTGTGAAATTGAGAAACGCCCAATCTTGGAAACAATCGGTTCTCGCGGCTACCGGCCATAAACCGCAAAACCCAATCTTATATAAAGGTGTCTCTTTCTGCTGCTCCGTGGCCTTCAAACCTTCTTGTCCACAACTTTGATTTACGAAAATAGTTAGGTCACGCGCGCAGGGTGCAAGCGCACCCTCACGCGCAGGGGAAGGTGGTTTGGTGGCAGGGGAAGGTGGTTTGGTGGTAGGTGGGGGTGATGAGGTGTCATGTTTTAATTGGTTGGACTGGTAAGAATTGTGTAATATGCAAATAAAGGTGTTTTGCTTATAATTTTTGAACCGTAATGAATTTTTTAATGAAACAAAGACCATTGGATTCGTCATGTAAAATGCATTCAAACAAGACTAATATTGAAATATTTTTAACAAAAAAAAATAAAAATGATATGAATGCATTATTCTGGATGTCAATGAACCATTTAGGCGTCAAATAGCTATATTTGGGTGTCATTTGCCATTTATGGGTGTCATTAGCCATTTGTGTGCGTCCTTATGATTTTAGGTGTCAGTGAACTATTTTAGGCATGAAATAACTATATTTGGGTGTCATTAGCCATTTATGGGTGTCATTAGTCATTTGTGGACGTCGTTATCATTTTAGGTGTCAGTGAACCATTTTAGGCGTTAAATAACCATATTTGGGTGTCATTAGCCATTTATGGGTGTCATTAGTCATTTGTGGGAGTCGTTATAATTTTAGGTGTCACTGAACCATTTTAGGCATCAAATAATCATATTTGAGTGTCATTAGTTATTTATGGGTGTCTTTAGCCATTTCTGTGCGTCGTTATAATTTTAGGTGTCAGTGAGCCATTTTAGGCGTCAAAAACTATATTTGGATGTCCTTAGTCATTTATGGGTGTCATTAGACATTTGTGGGCGTTGTTATAAATTTAGGTGTTAGTGAATCATTTTGGGCGTCAATTAATCATTTTGGGTGTTAATAATCATTTATGGGTATGGGCACCATAGTTGGTTATCAATTACCATATATATATCATTTTTTAAATTTTTTATCTCAAAAATATGTCAATATTAGATTTGTTAGATTTTAGGTGTAAGTGAACCATTTTAGGTGTCAAATAACTATATTTGGGTATCATTAGCCATTTATGGGTGTCATTAGCCATTTGTGGGTGTCGTTATAATTTTAGGTGTCAGGAAACCATTTTAGACTTCAATTAATCATATTTGAGTGTCATTAGCCATTTATAGGTGTCATTAGCCATTTGTGGGCGTCGTTATAAATTTAGGTGTCAGTGAACCATTTCAGACGTCAAATAACCATATTTTATGTGCATCGTAGTTGGTTGTCAATTAACCTATATATATTTTTTATTTTTTTATCTCAAAAATATGTCAATATTAGGTTTGTTAGATTGCATTTTTCGTAACGAAACCAACGGTTTTTGTTTCATTAAAAAATTCATTACGGTTCAAAAGTTATAAGCGAAATAAATTTATTTGACTTTTACATAATTCCAAAAAAATGGGCCAATCATCATCTGTCACGTGGCGTGGCAGGTTGGCAGGTTGACAGCGGTTTCAGCCCCGCGCGTGAGGCCGCGCGTTACGGGCGTGAGCTTGCTGGAATCTTAATCCTTTGATTGTTTTACCCGTTGTTGACTCCAAAACTACTGCCATGCTTACGACTCTCCTTCTCTACTGTCGAGCTTCGCTCTGACCCGATTAAGCTTTTGGTAAGGTGCTTAGATCCCTCGCCGGCGGTTTTATGCTTTTAATACCTTGAGAACTTGACAGATTTTGATTCCGCCAAATTGACCGAATGTGCAGCTTCTCATCGTGTTGCCATGGTGTGGGCTTGCTCTTGGGGATGAATCCCCTTGATGATTTCCATATTTTGTCCCTCCGCAAATTTTGTGTTTGATTTTCTAGCTAGGGATAAAATGGACTTTTTCCCTCAGATTTCTCCCTCGCTTTTGCGCCAAGTCTTGCAATGTGTTGGCTGTGGGACCAGCCGAGTTGGATGCCCATCATTGGGCCAACTCAGTGGGCCCAGACTTCTCTTTCTCCCTCTCTCTCTCTCTTTCTCTCTTTGCGAATTTCTTTGCTTACTTGGCTTTTCATAATTTTCTTAAAGGTCTGATTTTCTATATAACATAACTAATTCTCTGTTCATCCAAAAATTACAACAAAAAAATGGCTGTTGGATTCAGAAAAAGATTTATATCTAATGGTGTTGATTTTGTAACCTAAATCCAATGTTAAAAATGTATGATTTTCTTAGATCTAATTTAAATGGATAATATCTTGTAAAATTCATAACTAAATATTTATAAGTCAGAAAAATGCAATAAAATGTGTTTTGAACTCAAGAAAATATAACCTAAAAATGGCATAGTTTTGATATCCTAATTCATTAATAATAAAAAAGCAATTTTTAGGGTTTATGAAATAAATGTAAATCTAACCCTAATTTCACATACATGATTAATAGGTGCTTTGGAGACCTAGACTTGGATCTAGATCTTCTGGGACTTGTATAGACTCTGAAGTTGAGGTATGTTGTATCCCCTATTTTTTATGTTGAGCAATTCACCTATGTTTATTCTTTCGATTGGTCATATGGACAATAGCCTACACAATATGTCTTTTCTTTTGGAAATCTTGGTTTCTGTGAACTACTTTGCTTTGTTATTGATCTTGTGATCATGAATATTCCCTTGGACTCTTTTTCTTATGCCTTGGTAAAAGTTGGACTTATTTGTTTGTATGTGCCCACTTTGGGTGGATGTTTACTTGATGACATTTGATGTCTTTTCCCACTTATGAGGTGGATGTATTTGTTGGTCATTTATGTGGTAACTAGTTTGTATAATCCGACTATACTTTCTACTTGCCTGTACATTAAACATGCTATGTGATTCAGTAGCACTAGAGTAGTGTAATTGCGTTGGTGTTGTTTATGGCAGATGTGTAATTTCCTGCCGAGCAGATGTGATATTTTCTGCTCTTTTGGGATGGAAAGGAACCTCATATCCAAGGCAATATGTGTGATTCTTGGCCCATGTTTTATATACTTGGGAGATTGACAATATTCATTTCTCTATTAGGTTTCAAGTTTATGAGACTTGGCTGCCTTTGTGTTTATATTGTTCTAGGGCTATGTTTATCTCACATGCATGCGGGATATTGATGATGATTGTGGGGTGTGTGTCCTACTTGTGCTTCATTTCCCACCATGGTAGTGGATGTATATATGGCACAATCTTTTATTTATTTAATGGAAAGTATCATTTTATTTTGAATCTTTTCTCTTGATACCCATTTGGGTGGTACTTTTCTTTTCTATGGGAAGCCTTTTATTTTGATCTCCCTTTATTCCATAAATTGCTCAATTTTCTTTTTATTATGCACATACCAACCTTTGCTAATGTCTTCTATTGTTCTCTTCTTGCTGGGGTATGCTTCCAACCCTAGGTGGAGGACTTGGATGACAAGGCATGTTGACCTGGATTTAGATTGAGAAGTTAAAGTTTGGAAACAATCTTGAGGTGGTTTAGATTTTCCTCTGCCTAGATCCTTATGTTGTACCCTACATGTACGTTTAAGTTGTTCTTTTATAACCATATGTGAAATTGAATATAGTCATGTTTTTATTCCACTGCTATACTTTGGTTGTTCTGATTACCATTCATAAGATTTGAAAATTTTACACCCACTCCAACATATCTTTTAGGTGTGTTTGGATTGGAGGTACTATTGTTCAAATTTTTAGTAGAGAGGTGGTTTCACTTCTTTATAACATGTTATCAGAGCCCATGGTAGTCAGAATCTGACTATTTCAATTTTGTCTCCCTTATAGAACCCTTGACTTGGATAGTGACCTTTATGTGAGATGTTCACCATAGATTTGATCAATGATGATCTTTTTATGCAAAAAGGTTTGATTTGAGGATGAGATTAGGTTATGAGGAAGTAGTAGTTTAAGGAGGTCTTAATATGGAAAAATTGTGACTTGGTTTACGCAATTGATTTTGAATATAGTACAAAAAATTTCTGGATTTTATTGAAGTTTTCCTAAACTGAGTCACAATAAAGTGATATGAGAAGTTTGGTAGTGAACCCCTAAACTAAGTGCTAACCCTAGATTGGCTTTGTTATGTGACTAGGAATATGTGGAATGATATTAAGGTGTAGTTGACCTACCTTTGTACCCTATGAATTTTGGTTGTTAGGGTTGATAGGTTAGAGACACGAGGACCTAAAACTCAACACTAGATGGTTCTGGCTTGTTAGTTAGTTTCATGAACAACATAAATCTCAAAAACATTCACAACTAAAAGATATGTGGGTAACCCTAAATGTTGATTAGTTTGACTTGTTAGGTTGAACCTTTTAAGGGGTGGAGAGTAATTAGTTGTTGATGTTTGGATCATTAGATTTTGAGGACGAAATCCTTTTAAGGGTGGAGTGTTATAACATACCATGTCTTGGACCTTACCCTGGAACTTTGACCTTTTGGGTTTGACCAAATAAGGTTGAGGTTAGTATGATCCTAATAATATAATGCATGAATAAGGTAATCTAATATGCCACATAATTCATTTGAATGGTAAGAAGAAGATAAAGGACTTAATTGGTTAAGTAATGTAGCTAATGGGCCATTAGTGGGTCATAAGGATTATCTCATAAAAATAAACCCCAAAAGTGAAATATAAATAGAAAATCGTGTTCCTTAGGTTCCAATTACTTTGGGAGTCAAGTTTCGCATTATTAACATAATAATAGTTAATTTAATTCTTTTTGGTGAGAGAAGATCTATATCTTCCCAAAAATATCAAATAAAATATTAAGTGACTCCAAAAGAGGAAAATAATCTTGGATTCATAATCTACATAATAAATATAGCATTTCGGTGAATTTTCATCCAATTTGGAGAAAGTTTGCTTAAAAGGTAAAATTAGGAGAGAGAAAGTGTGTAGAACCTTCAAAATATTAAATAAATGCTCAAACAACTCCAACAAGTAAAATTGATGACAAATTCATATCCAACACATTAAATATGACTTGTATGTCAAGTTTCATAAAATTTGGAGAATCTTGAAGTCATTAATGTATGAGGAAAGATAAATTAGGATTATATTTATTTAACACATTAAAAGTCCTCAAAAGGCAAATCTAATTGTATAATTAGAATCTACATGCCATAATTGGCCTCTGTGAAAAAATTCATTTAATTTGGGTAATGTATGAACCCTTAATTGAAGAGAGAGAGAAATCTAAATAATTTGATGTTTCACTTTAGTCTGATTCCTATTTGTATATGGGTTTCACAATTATTTCTCTATCACGTTGTAACATGTATAATATGATACGTGTGTGAATCATAGCCATTGGATCTATTTTTGGCCGGCCTTGATTTTGTGTTCTAGCTTGCGCCTATTTGGGAAACCAGGCCGCCGGCCGGTGACTGGTAAAAATAGGATATCACTCGCTACGATCTATCTTTTCCTGATTTTTTTTCTCTTATGCTTTCCTTATTAGTTTCCACATGCAACCATATCATACTTGTTTTCTATAGTTGAAAAATTGAGAAACGTCTAATCTTGGAAACACTCGATTCTCATGGCCACCTACCATAAACCGCAAAACCCAATCTTATATAAAGGAGTCTCTTTCTACTGCTTTGTGGCCTTCAAACCTTCTTGTCCACAACTTTAATTTCTTTGTGCATCATTGTTTTTCCCATTGTTGACTCCAAAACTGCTGCCATGCTGACGACTCTCCTTCTCTACTCTCGAGCTTCGCTCTGACCCAATTAAGCTTTTGGTAAGGTGCTTAGATGCCTCACCGGCATTTTCATACTTATATTACCTCGAGAACTTGACAGATTTTGATTCCCCCAAATTGATCGAATGATCAGCTTCTCGTCCTATTGCCATGGTGCATGCTTGCTCTTGGGGATGAATCCCCTAGCTGCTTTTCATATTTTGTCCCTCCATGACTTTTGTGTTTGATTTTCTAGCTAGGGGCAAAATGGACTTTTCCCCTCATATTTCTCCCTCACTTTTGTGCAGAGTCTTGCAAGGTGTTGGTTGTGGGACCAGCCGAGTTGGATGCCCATGATTGGGCCAATTTAGCTGTCCCTGACTTCTCTTTCTCCCTCTCTCTCTCTCTCTTTGTGAATTTCTTTGCTTACTTGGCTTTTCGTAATTTTCTGATTGGTCTGATTTTCTAAATAACATAATAAATAGATGTTGGATTCAGAAAAAGATTTCCTATATAATGGTGTTGGTTTTGTAACCTAAATCGAATGTTGAAAATGTATGATTTTCTTGGATCTAATTTAAATGGATATATCTTGTAAAATTCATAATTAAATATTTATAAGTCAGAAAAATGCAATAAAATATGTTTTGAACTCAAGAAAATATAACCTAAAACATGGTGTAGTTTTGATAACCTAATTCATTAATAATAAAAAGGCTATTTTTAGGGTTTATGAAATCAATGTAAATCTAACCCTAATTTCACATACATGATTAATAGGTGCCTTGGAGACCTAGACTTAGATCTAGATCTATCTGGGACTTGTATAGACTCTGAAGTTGAGGTATGTTGAATCCCCTATTTTTATATGTTGAGCAATTCACCTATGTTTATTCTTTCTCTTGGTCTTATGGACAATAGCATACACAATGTCTTTTCTTATGAAAATCTTGGTTCATGTTAACTACTTTGCTTTGTTATTGATCTTCTGATCATGGATATTCTCTTGGACTCTTTTTCTTATGCCTTGGTGCAAGTTGGACTTATTTGTTTATATGTGCCCACTTTGGGTGGATGTTTACTTGATGACATGTGATGTCTTTTCCCACTTATGAGGTGGATGTATATGTTGGTCACTTATGTGGTGACTGGTTTGTATAATATGACTATACTTTCTACTTGCCTCTACATTAAACATGTTATGTGATTCAGTAGCACTAGAGTAGTGTAATTACATTGGTTTTGTTTATGGAAAATGTGCAATTTCCTGTCGAGAAGATGTGATATTTTTTGCTCTTTTGGGATGGAAAGGAGCCTCATACGCAGGGCAAGATGTGTGATTCTTGGCCCATGTTTTATATATTTGGGAGATTGGCAATATTCTTTTCTCTATCAAGTTTGAAGTTTATGAGACTTGACCACCTTTGTGTTTATATTATTCTAGGGCTATGTTTATCTGACATTCATGCAGGATATTGATAATGATTGTGGGGTGTGTGCCCTACTTGTGCTTCATTTCCCACCATGGTAATGGATGTATATATGGAACAGTCTTTTATTTGTTTTAATGGCAAGTATTGTTTTATTTTGAATCTTTTCTCTTGATACCCATTTGGGTGGTACTTTTCTTTTCTATGGGAAGCCTTTTATTTTGATGTCCCTTTATTCCATAAATTGCTCAATTTTCTTTTTAGTATGCACATACCAGCCTTTGCTGATGTCTTCTATTTTTCTCTTCTTGGTGGGGTATGCTTCCAACCCTAGGTGGACTTGGATGAAAAGGCATGTTGACCTGGACTTAGATTGAGAAGTTAAAGCTTGGAGACAATCTTGAGGTGGTTTAGATTTCCCTCTGCCTGGATCCTTATGTTGTACCCTACATGTAAGTTTAAATTGTTGTTTTGTAACCATATGTGAAATTGAACATGATCATATTTTTATTCCGCTGCTACACTTTGGTTGTTTGGATTACCATTCATAAGATTTGAAAATTTTACACCCACTCCAACATATCTTTTAGGTGTGTTTGGACTGGAGGTTCTATTGTTCAAATTTTTAGTAGAGAGGTGGTTTGACTTCTTTACAAAAAAACCTACTAAATAATGAATTGAAATTCATATTATAGGTAATCAAAGTACTATATTACTAAATATCTCATCAAAATTAACAAGATTCTTGGTACTAACTCTTATATTCTAGTAACTCTTTTAGTAATCCATCTTCCAAATTATTTAGTCTCTTCCATAGAAATGGTTTGTGAAAATAAAATTTCAATGACTTGAAAGTGATATTTTCATCTTATTAATTTGGTGTACTAAAAGCAATATGATACACACTGGAGCTGGTAAATGATTGAGCACAACAACCTAGATAAAGGTCTATGGTTTGAGTCATGATACATAGATATGTCTAGATCTCAGTAGATAGGCATGAAATCAATGTATCAAAGGAAATATGACTTCTACTTCAATCAAAGAGTATAAAAACTTATATAAGTGAGTGATACATCATATATACCATTATACATTAATTGAATCATAATTGTTTCGTAGGTTGATATGTTACTAAAGAAGAGTTATTAATCTTCTATCATAATAGGTGTGGATTTGACTTGTTTGACTAGAAAGGAAGTGAAGTAGAAATTAGTTGAAGAATGTAGAAAGATATTACAATATCTTACAAGAAATATGGATATGGCACAAATGTTGAACTTCTCAATTAGTGGAAAGGATAATATGAGCTTCCATGGCCATGCATCATTGAAATACCTTATGTGGTGTAGAGATCCATTATGAAAAATCTATTACATATGTATAGGTAATCAAGAAATCAAGAAGAAAAATAATTTAGTGTGAGAATTAGATTTAGATTAACAACTATGCTCCTTACAAATTAGGGGAGCACAACCTCTATGGAAGAAACAAATAGTTACTTGTTGACATTTGTCATTATTTAGGAGGAATTGAGTTCATGTAAGCAATGTTAAATTAAGTAGTAAAGAAATATAACTTGAAAATCAAGTCTTAGCCCAAAAAGGTGAAATAGTGGAAGATGCACCTAAATAAGTCATTGATTTCAACTTACATATGAATATTGATGTAGTATATCTATGCCACTAAGTTCATGGGAGATGGATACATAATTGTGGTTTTGTGGTCAAGGTGCAGTATCAACATGGTTTGATATTTGGAAAAATACAATAAGATACCATTAACATTATATATGAAAATGACACCTATAGCCCCATCAATATGTTGTATGTTCAAAAGGAAATACAACTTCACTATAAAATAAGATGGGGGAAATAATTTTTTGAGTGGGTACCCCAGAAGTTGAAAGGAAGATCACTCAGTAATCACATGCCTCATGATGTCATGTGCAACTATGTATCTATACTTAACATGTATAGGAATATAAATAGCTTTATGGGTGTCTTAAATGAAGATAAGGATTATTGAGTATTTCTCTAAGTTAGCACCTTTCGAGTGGGTATAAGGGTAGAACATAGGCAGTCAATAGGGACCACATTGAAAATGTGGAAATGTTTAGAAGGAACTAATAAAATAATTACCAATTACTACAAAAGGAACCTAACTCTATTTGGGCAATGATTGGAAGGCCTAATGAATCAAATTATTGTGTGCTCATCAAAGGAACTCTTCTATGAACCTAGATTTTTTTTAAGTTAGATAGTGTTGTTGCATGAAGTTTCATCTTCTATCATTTTGTATGAGATCCTAAGTTTACAAATAGATTAAGGCCTATTCTACATAACATAATAGACATAAAATTGTCTTTCAACATAGCTTTTTCCTTACATGTAGATGAAAAATATGAGAGCACTACTTGATGATTAAAGACTTGGAAGCTAAACATTGGAAGAAATTGGCATAGTTGTTTACTTTGTATACAACAATAATGACCAATCCAATAGGCCCATTTGAAACTATGTATGGTAAATATCAATAAAAGCAGTGTAGGTCATAAGGTAGAGACTGAAAAGTTAAAATTTTGTTTGTTGGTATGAGGTAGGGGAAAAGCAACTACATGAATAACATATGGTCTAAAAAATATAGAGGACTTCAAGAGAACTCAATAAAATTTAGAAGAAAAAAATATAAAACTGTTAAAAGAGGTTTGCTAGTATGTGCTTAAGGGAGTTGGAATTCTAAGAGGATGGGTAAGAAAGGGAGTTGGAATTCTAAGAGGATGGGTAAGAATACTATCTTCCCTAGAAGGGGATTGATATATTATAATGATGGGAATCTAAGTCCTAGATATATGGGTATTTCTATATGGTCTAGAGCATTGTATTTATTCTCTTCAAGTTGGATATGCCACTTGAGTTGACAAGAATTTATAGTGCCTTCCATATATTTGTACGGAGAAAGTTATATATTGAAACATAATTGGTTTTAAGGATAACTAATAAATACACATGATTATCTAGACCTATCTACAAGTCCAATATAATTCTAGATCAAAAAAATTAGAATCTAGGAACAATTGTTGTACTAAATTAGCCTAGAACATCTAACCTGGGAGACGTATTTGGAGCAATACACCTCTTATTAACTAAAATGTATGTAATTAAAAAATTAGAAGGAAAATTAGTTTGCATGTGGGAGATTGCACACCACTTCTTGTATTTCATGTTAATATGATGATCTGTCTGTAATGACTCAAAACAATAAAATAACCTAGACTAGGAAAATTGAAGAATTTTGATGATGTTTCATAAGAATTTTGATGTGGGAAACATATTCTAGCTGGGATGGTTCATTCAAAATGGTGTGAGAAAAGGTTTAGATCAAGTTTCTTTGATAAAAAAATATTCATGGAATGACTTAGGCTAGTGGGTGTTCTCATGTCATGAGCATGAAAACTCTCACCATAAGTCTATTGGTTCAGCTTGGCAATATTCCTTCTAATGGAATTTCTTGAACAACTATGCATAAATAATCATTGTCATGCTTGGTTTGAACATTTAAGTTAGCAAATAAGTTGGATAATTGTATGAAGCTGAACCAACATGAATTTGTAGGCAACTTTGAGGAGATCTAACTCGAAGAGAAATTGTTGATTTGAAATTTTTGGGAATCTGGATGTTTGAATCATTTCGAGCTCATTTGTTTGCAAAATTTCAGTTCTCTCTTTTATGCTAAGTTTGAATTGATGTGACAAGCCTATGAACTTGAATTGAAGCATTGCTTGAAATTTGCAAAATTTAGAAGATAGTTTGGGGAAGAATGACCTTATTTGTAATATGTTTGCTACTAGACATTTTGGTTACTATTAATGAATATTGCAAGTTGTAATATGTTTTCTACTAGACACTAGGTAATAGTATGCATACACATAGAGACATTCGGGCAAGCATTTCAGTAAGAGCGTAACCTCCTACTAGTGGTCATGATGTCGCTGAGCTAGACCTCGGGACCTTCTAGTGTAATGTGGAAAGGAAGATTGTTTGAAGATATCACTTCAACTTGGTTAGTTGGCTGTATATTAATCATTCTACATACACGATTTCTTGTCGCAAGCATGAAAATGTGGCCAATGTAAAATCATTTTACTTCATAATTTTTTTTTAGTTTCTTCTATCAACCGTGAACTGACTTATAAAGAGCATAAATATCATTATTGTGCTCATATACCATACTCTATACTAAATACTTATGGCAAAACCAAACTAAATTGGAAATGCTATTTAAGCAGCCTTGTCTAAACAACACTTTCCATTGAGAAAACATTTGCAAGTGTAGCAATTGCGATTTTCAAAAGTGTAAAACATTCTCAAGATCACTAGACGCTACTGTGTCTTCTGTTTACAAACATGAGTTTTGCATGTGGTGCAAAGAAAATTTTCAGCAAGAGTCATGTGCAACTCTGAGACAAACGAATATTTGTTGGTATTATGCAATTATTTACTGGTTCAAGGACAAATGTGTGACCCCACTTGCATTGTCCCAAATTAAGTCGTCATGTCCACTTCACCGTTGAAGCAGTAAAGAACTATCATAATGCTAGCCATAAAAGAAAAGTGCTTAAATTTTCACTTAAATGATATGGACACCGCTATCAATTTATGACCAAATATTTCACCAGAGAAAGACAGTGTAGCGGCTGTTGCCACTATTATAATCACAAAAGATCGAAGCAGATCATTTAGACTTGATATATGTAATTGGACATGCTCTGGAGCTTCAACGCCAACCATATCATGGTGGGAATTGCTTTTTCGGTCTTCAATAGTAAGGTACATCAGTACCTTGGCCAGTGTGGCATCTGCTTCAATCAGTAACTCAGTTGACTTTTGTGTCTACCATTTTGACCAGGGAGAAACGTCATCCCCGATGTGCATGAGTCCTCAAGTTTGACTTCAGTCTCTACATACAAACTTTCATCTTTGATGGTTTATTATCTACAGACATTTAATAAAACAGTTAAACCCGACAACCATAATCATGAAGCCGTGTGTGAATATAACCAGTACAAATTTTCAAGATCTTGAAACTTTGTCCCGGATTTCTATAAAATCTGGTGCTTCTGAGCTCTTCATTGTTGATTTCATTGCATGAAAAATATCTTAAATCAAAACTAACCTACAAAAGAAGAAAGCGAGTAGACAATAGTGTGAGACACAATGCCAAAATGGTTTCTTCCCAATAAAAATAAGTAAAAGTTAGTCCTAAATCAAGGTTTGAAGGTGTGAGGCATAATGAGGCGTTCTCGCTGCATCAAGGCAACACGCATGTGTGTGCCTATTCACAAGAGCTTGTGTAGGCGCACACAAGATTGTGTCAAACAATCTCAAATTGATGACCTGGGCTTCTTCATTTTGGCATATTGTATAAATATTAGATGGATGAAATGGTCTCAACTCAAATTAGTTTTATAGGCTGTATAAGTTAAAGATCAAGATCCTAAAACATACCAACACATGCAGGTGCGCACATGCGTTCGTGTGCATGGATTGGATGAAATGATCTCAAATTATTTTTGTAGACTTATTAAGGTGAAGACCAATATCCTAACTTCCTAAGTACGTACCAACAAGTGTGTGTGTGTGTGTGTGTGTGTGTGTGTGTGTGTGTGTGTGTTAGCCTAGTCTAACCACTAACACACCATCACATATGTTCTGACCCTTGATTTATGCACCCAGCTTGGAACTAGCCTCAGGTTGTGAGTCGATGTGATGCTTAAGTCTACCTAGCCCATGAGTATACCCTAAGTTTTATACCATCAAATTGTAAATTTCAGATTCACACGGATGTTAACTTACAAACAAGTAAGCTTGTGCCCTGCCCCTCCAACCCCTCGTTTTCCTTTGTATTTCCAACCAACACCCTTTTCCCGATGCTCCCTCCAAATAGTATTCCCAAGACAACAAAGACTTCCTCGTAATCATGTCTATGACAACAGCAAACATAACAGAGCGCCCTCTGCTACCAAAAAACACTATTCTAAAAGTTGAAGAGAGTATGAATCAATGTTGAGTAGAAAAAAACTTTTTTTCTGCCAGTTTTCCTTTGTCATTAAAAATGAGAGGAGTCTTTGTCATCCAGCCCTTCACTGCTAGCCATTTTTATTATTTTTTCTTAACTTAAATTCAAGGTTTTGGAAAGTGCCAAGCAGGTAGTGAGAGGAGAGGTTTCCCCAACCGCTTAAGTCTAAAGTGAGCCCTAAAGTGGTTCCACTTTCAAAATAGGTGGATGAAACTTAAAATGTACTTATTGAAATGAACCAACTGGAAATAAGTAGTATTGATGTATAGAATAGATAAGTCGCTAGTAGAGTAAGCAATTTCAACCTGGCAAGGATGGAATGAGGGTTCAGCTGAAGGGCCGCCAACATGGTTCGTAAAAAAACGCCCTGAGGCTTTTGAGGTGTACACCTTAAGGCTTTCTAGGCATACAACTCAAGGTTTATGCCCCGACGCCCTAGACTGAGGCTTTCACCTTAAAATGTATGAGGCTCGCGTCAAGCACTGAGGCTCTAAGGCTTAGTTGAGGCTCAAGCCTCGATTTTAGATGACAACTCTTATGTTAACCAACAACTTGTCTATTAGCACAATCATTACAAACACTGTATTCAAAAGTTTTTAAGAGTTGCATTTGATTATCATTTATCTTATTAACTAAATTTTAATTATCATTCTATGAGCGAGATCTTTCAATCTTCATTGTTATATTTGTCTCTATTCGCTACTACTTTATTTACTATGTCAGTGAATTTGATCTCGTTGTTCACTAATTTTATTTCATTATTCCAACTAATTCCAATTTATAATATTCCTAAACTTTTCCATGTCCAAATACATATATGGATTACTAAAAGTCATTGATATCTTATTGATCGCTACATGTTTTAGCAGTATGTTTTTTTCCCTAAATATCCTTATAAAGTTAGACAAACAATTACTATATAGTTTTAGTTTTACTTGTGTTAACTAGTGTTTAATTAAGCTCTTTATTTTCTATTTGTTATTTCACTATTCTACAAGGACCACTCTGTAATTGATCTCTTTATAAATATATGGTGTGCACACTTTGTCTACCCTAACCCTTACTTTCATGTCAAGATGGTATCAGCACAGGTTTGCTGAGCCACCCTCCTCTTCCTAGCCGTCACCCCTCTCTCCCTCCCTCCCTCTCTCTCCACCTTCCACCCCCCCCCACGTCATTTCCCCGACGTCGCACCCACCTGCCGCCGTCGGCCGCCCCGTGCTGCCGTTGGGCGGTTGAGCCCCCTGCCTGTAATGACCCATTTTCAAATTAGTCATCTGATTAGGGTGTACTTGGATAATTGTATGCTTAATTAAGTTGATCGTTGTTTAAAGCTTGATTAGTGATGGTAGTTAAATTTCCATGTTTTAAATATAATGAGAATTTTTAATCATACTTTGATTCACATAATTAGGGTTAAGGTTTGGAAACCCTAATCGGCACAAATTAGGGTTTTGATGACATATGAATATAGAATTTGATAAGTATAGTGTCTCACTAAATTATTTTTAGTATTTTATGTGTAACTCTGATTTACTTAAAATTTGGATATGATTTGGATATATAAAATTTGAACAATATTAAAAAATATCAAAATCTTTGAAGAATGTTCTGACCTGTTTATAGGTCGAGTTTCAAACTCAACCGATCATATTTTTAGATTGATATACCAGTGTGGTAATTGAATTTTATCTTTTTATTGGAATATCCAATTTATCTCAAATTTTCACTGTGATTGAAAAACACAATTATAGATACCCTGTTAAATTGGCGTAATTTTTGGATGAGTTTTGATCTCTACAGAGAGGGTTTCGGTCGAGTTCTGTGCAGGACAAACTCGACCGACCATGTTGCTGACTGCAATATAGTAGTGTGGTATTTGATTTGTAATTATGTTTTGGTAACTCCAAATGATATAAATTTTTTATTGTATCTTAAAACCTCAATTTCAGACATTGTGTTAAAGTTTCTTAATTTTTGGATGAGGTTTGAGTTAAGAAACGTGTGGTTTCGGTCGAGTTTATAACTCAGCCGATCAACCAGTCAGAGCAAAATAAAAATACTTTGAGGGGCTTGTTTGCAAATGTTCTAAGCACCTCAATTCATCTATATCACTAAACTAACACACAAGAAGCTCTCATAACTCGTCCTTCCTGTCAAAGAAACGAAATTCTTGAGAGAGAGGAGAGCTAGGGTTTTGAGTAGAGAAAGTGGAGGAGATGATGATCTAGGGTTTCTCTATCCAAGATATGATGAAATCAAGTAAGTTTAGCTTATTTGCATAGAATTTCATGGTGAATCTTCTCTTACATGTCAAGATTCCATCCCTCCCTTGATTTGATTCGAAATCACATCAAATATCCCCCTTTTCTCACTCTTTCTTTTCTAATCCCCATTTCTAAGGTTTCCGAGTTGAGAGGAGAAAGAATTGGATTCTTTTGCGAGAGTTTGTTTGGGTTTCCAAAAATTCAGAGGTTGACCTCCGTTTTTAAGGTGCTTGGCACCTGAGGTGAGTGTTTTTCTCCCTCCTAAGATTTGTATTCATGCTGAAAGCCTAATTCAATCCGGCTAAAACAATTAGAAACCTTGTTTGTATATGTATGTGATTGGATTTGATTTGGGAAAGATATTGGGGAATCCAATTTTACTGATTTTGATTATTTCTCATTGATTGAAACTTGATTAGTTCTTGTTATATTGATTAGGATGCATGGGTATTCCTATGGGTAGATGACTATGGTATTTCATGTGAATTTTCCCTAAAAATCAGCCCAATGGCCGATATGCTTGGAATTGAACTGACATGTGTAAAGTCATATTTGAATTATACTAGATTGTATGATACAAGTGTATTGTTGAATGTTAATGGAATTGAATGACCACATATCCTGATTAGGATTTGTGTTGATGAAGTGAATGAAATAAGTCAATCAATCAATGTATACTTATGATTGATGAATGGAATGTGTGAAAATGGAAACTAGGGTTTCCATATTTGTGAATAACCCTAATGAACCCTTGAGTCATGATTGGATTACTAAATGATATGATTCTAATGATATGTTGAACTAAGGAATGACTTCTTGAAAACCCTAAAAGTTTATTACTAAGACAATTATGAGTGATAAACCTATAACTTGTATATGATGTTTGAAATGTGATCAAATGTTGAAGTTGAAAGTATTAATACTTCAATTGAAAATGATGAGTCTTACTATATCATCTAATTCTAATGCATTTGTTTTAGTATAATAAAGAATGATCAATGTTGATTATGAGAATGACATTAGTAGTCAACATCAAGGTACACTTATCTGAATATAAGAGACAATATGAACAAGATGTACTTAATGGTGATTGCAAGATAAAGATGAAACTAATGAAGATAGTATGATGAAGTATTTTATCTTTTATTTAATTACATATGGATTAACCCAAATTAAATGCAAAACACTAAGAACTGTACTTTGATAGATGTTATGTAGAAGAGAAGCATTGTATGTAAAGTGAATCAAGAAAGATTGGTCCAGATGATGTAATGAACATGAAATGAAAGAAGTTGAGACTACTGAGTATAAAATGATGGAAAAAGATAGGAATTAGTAGATGATTCTAAGAATGTAACTCTTACCCTAAAATGATGAGTTTGATGATGCTAATGAATGGCAATCTCAAATGGGTGATTAAGAGATGTAAATAACTGTAGTTGAATTCAACTAAATGATGAAACTCAAGTATTTGAATTGACTTACAAGAATGTGTTCTTGTATTGTGATTGTTTGATAGAATACTTGTATTATAAGAATGAATCATTTTGATGGAATTCAAATGATAATCAACATGTGTTGACTAGTAACCCCATATAAAGAATGTGAATTAAAAGAAGAAGAGAACTAAGTCTGTTATGCATGTATATGCATGAAATTTATTTACATCTATTGAGATTAGATGGAACAAGAATATGTTGTATGATAAATCTATTCTGAGTATGAGGAATGATACATGATGTCTATATGGTTTTACTATTGCTAGTTCTAATGCCTCTACTAATATTTGTTAAGAACTGTGGTACACAATGAACTGATGAGGAATATGTTGAAATGGAATTTAATATGCACTCCTTACATTGAGAAACCTTGATAAGGGTAAATGTTGCATAATGAGATTATGTCTAGGGCTGAAAGCCCACTGATGATGATAAAACCCTGATGGGGTAAATGCTGGACAATAAGATTATGTTTTGGGCTAAAGGCTCACTATTGATGATTGCTATGAGTTGATGCAGAAGATAGAAATAATCATATTTGTTGCAATCTATAGACTTATTGTGTTTCTTGCTTTGATCATTTCCCTTATTGATAAACTTAATCTATTTCATGTTATTATAGTTACGCGAGAATACACAGATATGATATATGATGTTTTGAATTCTTGTAAGATGAGTAAAATAGATTAATAACATGTGAAATGATGGAACATCTAGTTAGGTGCCCTGAACACCGTGAGTTCCCCCGAGGACCACACTGGGGAAACAAAACGGATCTCCTTGTAGTAATCGATGAATTATGAGAAGGATTTTTAGAGTGTGGATCGAGACCTTAAAGGTTAGACCACCAAGATTTAGGAGTGAGTCATCTGGAGTGGATCTGGCCCGAAATCCTTGCTATAAAAGTCTACGTCCAGATGGAATAGACTCTGTTGAAATGAAATATGTGAAATTGGAAATGAAAAATATGTGAAATACTGTGATATGTGATATACTGTTTTGCTGGTTCCTATCTCGTGTACCTGAGATGAGGACGTGAGCCTCTTTAGGCAACCCTGAGGTGGCCAGGGTCTGTTGTTGATATCTTAGGGTGGCCGGCTAAACCCTAGCTAATATAGTGATGGTGAGTCGTTGACACGAGAATCAGGTGTGGCGACTTCTACTTGGTTAGGTACAAGCCATGTAGTTTCAGGGCAAATGAATAAAAGATGATAAGCCGTGTAGAACATGATTTGAATGGTTGTTACATTCTTTGTACTGCTACTTGATGATTTGTTATTGTTGATTATGCTTCTTGTTGAGGAAAGCAATCATGTTGATATGGATATTTTCTATTTCATATTATGATATGTCATGCTGACAAGTTATAAATGTTGGGATTTATATCCATTCTGAATATGAGTTGGATTGCTTGCTATTTGATAGTATTGTTTGGCAGATATGTATTATGTGTGCTTCAGCTTCAAGACTGCAGGATGTGTTCCTGGTCCAGCTGGTGGAGTGTCACAAAGATAATGCGATTGTTATGTATTGATTCAAAATGCTTAGAGCTTGACTTATTTCTCATACAGTAGGATTCATAATCTAAACTAAGAAGTATCTATTGAATTGTTCATAGACATGCTTTAAAAGATGTTTCAAAGTTATAATTGGTTTAAGTGATTACCTTATCTGTTGTATCAAATTATCATTGCAAGTTAGAAATGACTTATGATAGATCTATCTGCTAGACTTTTCAATATCTGCATGTTTCTGTTAAGTTTATTATACTTAATCTGATGCTGATGCATGTACCTATCTTGAGTGGGAGGTATCCACTCACTGGGGCTCTATATGAGTCTCATGAGGTTGTTTCAAATATTTTTAGGTATAATGCTATCCAGCGGAGAGATCATGATAACGAAGATATAAATAGTATAATTTAGATAGATTAGAATGTCCATGTACTCTCTCTTTCCCGGGATGGACTGTAGATTAAGTTTGTTCATCAATGTACATGTATCTGATGTAAACTGAACCGCATATGAGAATAAGATTTGATTCTGGATTTAATGGAGTTGAATATGATTTGTGATATTTGAATGTGATGTCCTTGATATAGGGCTGGCAATTTTTGACCCGACGGGACCCGAAAATGTGCAATTTATTCCAAACTTAATTTCTTTCATTTGTGAATATTTTTGGTTGTATGAGACCCGAATAAGTCAGACCCAACCCGAAATGATCCGAAATTAATTTTTTGAAGAATTCATTTTAACATTCAATTTTAAGACTTCTGAACATATGACTCGAAATTGACCCGAAAAAAATAGGGGTACTAGGGTCTTCTCAGACACATCAATCACTCTAACAATTGTTGTCTTGTCTGGTTGTGTTAATCGAGAGAACCCGAGTAAGTCCTACCCATCAAAGTGTGGGATAGCAAGGGAGACATAATTTGGGCGATCAAGTTGGTGCTACTACACTGACTAGAAGGGACAAGTCCTTCTTGTCCATTCTACTATAATAATAAGAGTTCCTAGTGGTATGTGTGGACTACTATAGAGGTGAGGAGGTCATTTCCTACTGCTCAAAAGATAAGGTCAATTGCTATCAGTGGTGAACAACCAAGAGGTCGATGTAGACATTGTCCAGGTGCAAATTGAAGAAATGCACACACTACACCATGGGAATTGTCATTGGTGTTGGGTTTTATGGGAGGCAGAGATGGCAACTGAAATAAAAAATTTCTCCCCAAACCCAGAACCCAAAGAGATATCGTCAACATCTATATGGTAGGAAGGATGGTTTGTAGAAGCATACCTTGTCCCAAGGCTTGCTCAGTGATGTTACCACGTGGCTAGCGCAGTGTTCACCTCCGGTCTTGGACAGTGTCTGTGCAACTCCTGGTCGCACCTGGACTAACAGATTGACAGTTGTCCTCTGAGCGGCAGAAATCTCCCCCCTTTGTAGTAGTCTACATGGACCACCTGGAACTCCAGTCGTCCTGTCCTATAGGACACTAGAAGGAGTTGTCCCCTTCTATCAGCGTACTAGTCACCGAAGGGCTCTCCCACCACCAGTTGTCATCCTGCAGTTGTTATCCCTCGATGTACCTCCCTATTTGGGTAGCACCTACTCGGTCTCTCCTGGTTCACAACTAGAGTGGACAACTTTGTAGAGCTACTGGTGTTGTCTGAGATGTTCTATCTGAGAATCCCCCAATACCCCTCTATATATAGGAGGGGTCAGGGTCAGGGTTCTCAGCCCTAGGAAAAGCAGGACTAAGGTGGGAGTAGAAGGGTCCGGAATTTCCCCGAATTGATACACTACGACAGGTGAACTGATCGTTTCACAAACGAACCGATTGTTTGGGGATTGAACCGATCGATTCATCTCATGAACCGATCATTTGGGGAGATGAACCGATCAGTTCATTCATGAACCGGTTGTTTCACTTCCTAGGGCAGTTCCCAATTGACTTTCCTCTTTCTATTTCTAATTAATCCAAAGATCAATACTTGTCCCAATCGAATTGTAGAAGTGAAATGAAAATATTTTCTCACCAACCTAACTTTCATAAACTGGCTCATTTGATCTAGTTGAACTGATCAATTCAACACTTGAACCGGTCATCTCACTTGACCCTGAGCCGATCGGTTCAACATCTTGAACCGGTCGGTTGGCAGTCCATGTTGTGCAGAAATCAGTCAATGCAGTTCTTAATCAATCTGACACCCAAATTAGTTAGTCCAATGAACTTGGTGATTCTGAGTCAAGTCAATTGATTGAATGTTTAATTGAACTACTAAACATATTTAGTAAACAATCTAAACATCATTCATGGATAAACTCCTCTTCCAAGTTAAATCCTATTTGTGTGACCCTACAGGCCCATTTCACGTTGGTAGTGAAAGTCCCTAACACTTATGACTTCACAAGCAAAGAGCAGTGCCTAGTCACACATTAGTGCTACCAAAGTGAAAAAGGGTTCGTGCCCTAGTGGTATGTGTGGACTACTATAGAGGTGAGGAGGTCGTTACCTGCTACTCAAAATATAAGGTCAATTGCTATCAGTGGTGAACAACCAAGAGGTCGATGTAGACATTGTCCATGTACAAATTGAAGAAATGCACATGCTACACCATGGGAATTGTCATTGGTGTTGGGTTTTAGGGGAGGCAGAGATGGCAGTAGAAACAAAAATTTTCTCTCCAAACCCAGAACCCAAAGAGATCTCGTCAGCATCTATATGGTAGGAAGGATGGTTTGTAGAGGCATACCTTGTCCCGAGGCTAGCTCGATGTCGTTACCTTGCGGCTAGCGCGGTCTTCACCTCAGGTCTTGGACGACGTCAGTGTAGCTCCTGGTCGCACCCGGACTGATGGATTGACGAATGTCCTCCGAGCGGCAGAAATCTCCCGCCTCTGTAGTAGTCCACACAGACCACCTGGAACTCCATTCGTGTTGTCCTACAAGACACTGGAAGGAGTCATCCCCTTCTGTCAATGTACTAGTCATCGACGTGCTCTCCCACCACCAGTTGTCATCCTACAGTTGTCTTTCCCTCGATGTGCCTCCCTAGTCAGGTAGCACCTGCTCAGTCTCTCCTAGTTCACAACTAGAGAGGACAACTTTATAGAGCAACTAGTGTTGTCTAAGATGTTCTATCTGAGAATCCCCCAATACCCCTCTATATATAGGAGGGGTCAGGGTCAGGATTCTCAGCCCCGGGCAATGCGGGACTAAAGTGGGAGTAGAAGGGTCCAAAATTTCCATGAATTGATACACTATGGCAAGTGAACCGGTCGTTTCACAAATGAACCGATCATTTGGGGGTTGAATTGATCAATTCATCTCATTAACTGGTCATTTGGGGAGCTGAACCGATCGGTTCATTCATGAACTGGTTGCTTCACTTCCCAGGGCAGTTCCCAATTGACTTTCCTCTTTCTGTTTCCAATTAATCCAAAGATCAATACTTGTCCCAATCGAATTGTACAAGTGAAACAAAAATATTTTCTCACCAACCTAACTTTCCCAAACTGGCTCATTTGATCTAGTTGAACTGATCAGTTCAACACTTGAACTGGTCATCTCACTTGACCCTGAGCTAATCAGTTCAACAGCTTGAACCGGTCGGTTGGCAGTCTAGGTTGTTTAGAAATTGGTCAATGCAGTTCTCAATCAATCTGACACCCAAATCAGTTAGTCCAACACTTGAACTTGGTGATTCTGAGTCAAGTCAATTGATTGAATATTTAATTGAACTACTAAACATATTTAGTAAACAATCTAAACATCATTAGTGGATAAACTCCTCTTCCAGGTTAAATCCTATGTGTGTGACCCTACAGGCCCATTTCACATTGGCAGTGAAAGTCCATAACACTTATGACTTCATAAGCACAGAGCGGTGCCTAGTCGCACATCAGTGCTACCCAAGTGAAAAAGGAAAGTTGGAGAACAACTTTCAATCCTACAATCCATGATTGGTGTTATAGTGAATGTATAATTCCTTTGTCACTGATATCCCGAATGAACTCAAGGCATGGAACAATCATCCTTTCAACGTTCATTCACTTCCTTGATCTCATAGCAGACTGGATGAGATATGTGTGACATCAATATCACATATTGATTCACACATGAATGCACATGCCTTTCTCAGTCCTACTCATCAAGTGGCCATGGACATCAAACTCCCTCAAGAGGGACAAACCCCATATCTATCACTCATCCCTCAAAAGCCCCATGTGTCAAAGTCACCCAATCATCACCTTTATAACAATCTATATTTCAGGACTGCATTTGATGATGTCAAAGTGTACCCAACGACATGTGTTGAGTATAGTGATTTCAGGTCAAAGAATCACACTCACCACCATCACTGTGAGAGCTGAATATGACTACCAAGCCATGGTTCCATGTGTCACTCTCAGGGTGGGTCTGTCTGATACACTTGTTCTCTAACAAGTACCTATGTGCTTGGTTTGATATCACTATAACATGACTAATGAGATTTCGTCATCAACCAACACACAATCTAGTCTTGTGTGTCATTGTTATCAACCTTCCACAATGACATCCGACTACGGACAAAACAAGAATGTATACTCTTAACATATGTATGATCTCATCGTTTAGGTCCTTAACCTAAAGGCATATGTCATTGAGTATTGTCATTCTCTAGATATTCAATATGTTTTGTCATTATCTCATAACTGACTAAACCATAATGAATTGGAAGCTTGCCTTTGATGTTTATCAAATCAATCTTAATGTATCCCACCAATCATCTCATGATTGGCTCTTAGGGCATACATACCAACAGACTCCCACTTGCACTGTGAGCCAATCACCCTTGAATCATATTCTTAGTGATCTCCAAACATGTCCCACATGTTACTTGACGTGGGATTTTATCGCACTAACAAACTCACTCGGTGTTGAGATCCCCGAGCTTTTACCAAAACCAAAGTTCAATAATACCACCCGCAAGCGGACGAGTCTTATCACAGTATAGTTAAGGATCGAACCCAAAGGACAACTTTTTTAAGAATCTTTGTCAATCGAATCTAGCTCGAGTTAAGGCTAATATTTAAAATGATTGATAGATTTGAGGTTAATTAAACTAATTGCAAGAAAGTAAAAGTTGAATTAAAGTTGGATTTAGATCAATGATATGGAATCGCTGGGATGGTATCGGGTTTCACCTCTGCTACACATGCAAACACATTCAATCACAAACAATCTAGGCAAGATATAACAATTCAAATAGAGTTGCTGCAAGACCCCCCATATGGGAGTTAGGTTCGCGTAAGCATCACCTTAGGCATCAGATGTCTCGTCACCATACAGATCACTTACTTATGGCTCTTAAGATATAGAAATCCAACGAAGGTTGTGGGCCCCCTATACAGGTGTTAGGCACACATAAGCATCACCGAAGGCTAGATGGCTCGTCCCCTTGCGGATCATGCACTTACGACCTCCAAGAAATCCCATTCTATTTCTAGTTTGGGAGTCAACCTCATTAATTGATAAGCAATCAGGTGATTGATCTACAAACTAACATCGACGATAAACAAGACGATATAAAATCCAACTAAGGTTGTGGTCCTTCCTGAGGGATGTTTAGACCTCAAAAGTGTCACCCTAGGCTAGATGTCTCGTCCCCTCACAGATCATACACTTACGACCTCAAGGAATCCTATCAGAAGTTCTTGTCAAGGAGTCGAACTTGTAAACCGCCATTCCATCCCATATATAGAAGATTTTGAAATAAAGGAAAGAACAATATGAAAGCAAGTAGATAATCAACTACAAACATACCAATTAACAACGAAATCGGAAGTTATATACATTGCCATGGAATGCTTAACAAAAGAACATGCTTGCATGGGAAGCGGGGCTAGTCCCTGCACCCTAGTGAAAAGGTACTACTCGCTCATGATGCGGGAAATAAGAAGGATAAGAAAGAGAGTGAAATCCACCATGAACTCAGTGCAGAAGGTAGTCGCAGCTCGGTGAAGATGACGCGACCTTCTACGTCGTGTCGGAGCAGATATGGACGTGAACAGGAGATGCCAAGACAGACCGGACATTCTCCCTCACTCCGTCTTCCTTCTCTCCTCCGCCTCCTTGGTTGCTACACGGGCAGTAGGTGGAATGAAACTGGCGTGGACAACACTGGATTTGGATTGGACCTGTGTACAGGCAGCCTGTCGGCGTCCCGGAACCAATGCTGAAATAAGGACCCTACTGGTCCTATTTATAGGCACTGGGTTGGCCCTCACATTTTTGGTGTGATTCCAGTCTGAAAATATCTTATCCAAATAGTTTGCATTTTACTCTCCTCCATTTGGTTTGCTTAATTTGGTTTGCAAGTGCAGCACATTCGGTTTGCAGCAAATGGTTTCATAGCCCATACGGTCTTCATGAGATGCTCATAGGAGCAAACTGCCTTCATATTCTGCTTCTCAAACAGTCTTTCGGTTTGCATGCAAACGGTCTTCGGCACTGCTTTGGCAAATGGTTTGGTCTCGCTACATGCATGCACGTGAATAGCTTAAATGGTTTCATGCAAACTGGAATTTCTTCAAACGGTCGCGCAACAGGTGTCCATTCGGTCTTCATGTATAGCTCAAATGGTCTCGCAAACCGAAACTCTTCAAACGGTCTCACAAACCAAAACTCTTCAAACGGTCTCGCAGACCAAAACTTCTCAAACGGTCTCGACATTCCTAGCTCCAAACGGTTTTGGGGTGAGCATGTCCATTCGGTTTACATGCAGAAAATGGTCTTTGCGGTTGAACGGTCTTACGACCTTAGCGCCCAAATGGTCTGAAATCGTGTGACGTACAAATGGTTTTGAGGTGGATCTATCCATTCAGTCTTGAGTCTGAATGGATGAAACTGTTTGGTCAGGACCGTTTGGTGAGACCGATTGGTTGAAACTGAATGGTGAGACCGTTTGATCGAAACCAAGGGTGAGTTAAGGTGGGCCCCAGCTGATTGTTCATCTTTATCAAGACTCGCATTAAATCAACATAAATTTGGTTAAAACCTTGATAATATAATCAATTAAGTAATTGTGCTCATTATGATGCATCTTGCTATTTAATGAGTGAAAATTGAGTCAAAATGAGCCCAATATGGTAATTGAATTTCCTGATGAATATGCATTCATCAAAACACCCCGAACTTAAATGTTGCTCATCCTCGAGTAACACCAAATCTGAAATAGTCTCCAAATGAATACTTTCAATTCGTGTGATAGCTTCATCTTCACATCATTGATATTTTCTTTCTTCTCAATATGACTCAATATCTCAACCTCCTGAGACCACTAAACACATCTTACCATATCTTCATTCCTGAGTTTGGTTTCCAATATCAAATCCTCTTCACTTTTTCCAACAACAAGGATGTCAAAGAGTTTTGTAAGAGTCCAGAGACACCCACAGAACAACAAGTGTGCATTTGATCTGACACTGGTGCTTTTCAGGATAGGGTAGGAAATCATTGTGCCATTAGGTAGAAAAGGGAGTGAAAGGTGGTATGGAAGGAAGAAGTAAATCTCTCCTCTATTCGACTCGAGATTTTTATTTTATGATGTGCAATTTCATTTATTGCATTTTTTGTGTGAATCTCTCCCCTGTTTGACTCGAGATTGCATTTCTTTTTGTGTGCACTTTGGCATCTTTTTGTTTGCAAATCTCTCTTCTATTCGACTCGAGATTGCATTTTTGGTGGTACACCCCTATAAATTTTCGAGGGGTATGGAAGAAGCGGATATATAGAGGGAAGTGGCGTGCCACCCTGAACTTAGGGTTTTGCACTATTTTGGCTATTTTTATTTCTTTTTTATGGATGTAGGGGTACGAAGATGATGGAAGAAGTGTAGAAGAGAGTTCAAATCAAAATGCAACTTGATTTACAATTCTGTGCACCAGGTCGTTCTCTTTATCGTACTCTGCTCAAATAATGGCTTGATGAGTATCCTGTGGGGATTCCATGTTATTGTTCCACTACTCAGTTAGGAAGCATGATGTATTTGATCCCTATTAGTTTGATAGACACTTGTCATATTTGCATAAGTATCATGATGTTAGGAGTCATAAGCTTCACAAAATGATTTTAGTCAAAAGGCTAGTTTCAAAAAGTGGTCCTTTTGAGGATTTACTTCGAATAAGGAGGATATAATGATTCAAAATGCATAGCAGGTTAGTTAGAGACTTTTAATGAAACTGGGAAGTGTCAAAAATTCATCAAGTATCTGTTCAAATTCTTTGAAAGCTTTAAAACTTTAAAATTTTGAAAATTTATTTGAAAATTTTGAAAATTTTGGTCAACAATGCGACGATGGAAATCTAAGACTGATTTAGATGGGTGAAGGTGGAAAGTAAGATACGTACCACCCACCCTCCACCCCAAACTTAGAAATTTGCTTGTCCCGAGCAAACTCTAAATCCGAGATGGAGGGGAAATTTTATGCCATTTAGACCACTAGATGGGGTTGCATTCCAAACAACGTGCGTCCTCCATCTAAAAATCTAGAAAAGCAAGATCAATCAGAACTCAAGATAGCATCTCGCGATGTGAATTTTATTTGGTGCCAAATTATCTTAAAGGTGAAAACAAAAGTAAGGAAAATTTTCTAGTTCAAAATTAAAACTAAATACGAATTTATTTATCGGGTTGCCTCCCGACAAGCGCCTTTGTTTTATGTCGATGGCTCGATGTGGATACTATCACCATGGTGGGGCTCTAGGTTGAACTTGATTGTTGTATTATTTTGGTGGTTTCTTTCTCAACCATTCATTGATCTTCACTTTGATTTTGTCTTCTTGTATCCTTCCCCACACAGAATGAGCAATGTCAGCGATATAGGAAAACAACCTGATTTGTGTTGTCTTGTTCTTTGTTGCTCAATTTGAGGTGTTAAATATTCGTAGGGAATCTGAATGACATCATTGATAATGTGATGTTGTTGAGGCTCAGAAGAAAAGTTCATTTGTTGATGCACTATCCCTTCATCGTAGCAATGTTGGTTATTAACATCTATCAGGTGTGGATCCGAGGGATGTTCTTTATAAAAACCACAATCCAAATCTTGTTGTGGAGGGAAGATGAAATCAGTAATCTCTGTCTGTGGGGCTACCTGTGCATTCCAGAGGATAGTTGTTTCTAGATGAGGAGGCTTATAGATGCTTGAAAATGGTTTGGTATGTCTCATGATAGGGTTGAGAGATGTCTCCTCCTTTTCACAAATGTCTTCAATAATTTCTATAGGCTTGAGTTCTTCAAAAGTAGATTCGACATCTTCTTCTGTAGAGTTGAGAAATTTGATGTAATTCTTTACTTGTTCGTCAACTAAACTTCTCGAATTAGGGTCAGTAAGGGCTATTCCTAAAGGATCTTCTTCAGTAGTGTCGAGGTGGAGAACACAACCCTTTATTTGTTCGTCAATAGGTTCATCAGCTGGTAGGTCTGTTAGAGCAGCATTTAAAGGCCCATCTGACTCATGATTCTCTTGGGTGAGAAGTGACATCTGCTCTATGCAATCAATAAAATATACTTCTTCTTGCATGCTTGGTCTTCTCATGCTTTCCAACACTTTGAACTCGAGGGTTTCTTTGCCTAGTATGAGCAACAGGGTTCCTACTTCCACATCAATCAAAACTCTTGCGGTGGCGAGGAATGGACAACCAAAAATGAGAGGATATCTGGCGTCTTCTTTTATGTCCATAATGACAAAGTCGCATGGAACATATGTGTCCTTACCTCCCTTGACTGGGACATCTTTGAGGATTCCTAATGGTCATTTTATCGAATTGTCTACAAGTTGTATAGTCATGCCAGTAGGAAGGAATTATAAAAATCCTAGCCTCTTGTAAAGGCTAAGCGGTGTGATCGAAATGCTAGCACCAAGATCAGCTAGTCCTTTCTTGGATGAAGATTCGCCAATGTGACATGAAATTCCAAAGGATCCTGGGTCTTTCTGTTTCTTGGGCATCTTTCTCAGAATGATATCAGAAGTGGTTGTTGCTAACTTTACTGTCTCATATTCTTTAGTTATATACTTCCTTATGAGAAGTGACTTTAAGTACTTAGTCCAGGTTGGTATCTCAGCTAGAGGATCGAGAAAGGGGATATCAACATGAAGCTTCTTCATAGCTTCTTTGAACTTATTGAAATGAGTATCCATCTTGGTTTGCCTTAGATGAGCTGGGAAAGGTATATGAGGCTTATATACAGGAATATCAGGTTCCAGTGTTTTAGTTTCTTCATCAATAGGTTTCTCATGATTTCCCTTATTTGTCTTATCATCTTTTGCTTGAGACTCTAGTGTTGTTGAATCTTGGGCAATCACAGGTTCATCCTTGTCTGTAATAACCACATGTGTCTTTACAGAGGGATCTAAATAGTCTTTTCCTGACCTGGTGGTGACTGCCTTCAACTGTTCAGGATGCTTAGGATTGTTCTTGGGTTGGCCAACAAAGACTCCAGTGGGTGGCTTTATGCTAGCTGTGAGTTGAGCTAACTGAGATTTAATAGCCTTGTGCTGAGCTTGTTGGTTAGCTATCATAGTTTGCTGAGTTTGCAACATCTTTTCAATGGCTGATAGCTTGTCATCAGAAGAGACGGGTCCTACTTGCTATCCTTGTTGTTGATTAAGATCTTGGTACTGAGAGTTGTTTTGATAATCATTGTAGTTCCTATTCTGAAAGTTTCCCTTGAAATTTCCTTGATTCCCAAAATTCTGTTGTTGATTATACTGGAATCCTGGTGGGCCTCTTGGTTGATTGTTTGAACCAAATTGATGTGAGTTTACTGCTCCAGAGGGGTTTCCATATTAAAAACCTGGATGATTCCTATTCTGATTCACATTGTAGTAACTTTGACCAGGGATGGTATTAACAGTGTTAAGATTTTCCATTTGACCATTATCTCCTTGGCCACATACATTGCTCAGAACAACATCGTAAAGAACATTGCATGATAAGGTGGAATGATCAGTTCCTTTACATGCTTCATAGAATAGGGGAGCAGACTTGACTTGTTCTGGTTGTCGAGTGGGTGAACGTTCTCTTCCAATAGCAGCAAGAGATGATTCAATATGGTCATGCTTGGCAACTAAGAGTTTCAAGGTTTCAATGATGGATTTGTACTCGGGAGTAGCTTCGGCCATAGCTACTTTCAAAACTCCTTTACCTATAGATCTTCTTCAATTGGCTTGATTTTCTGCTCCCAGGGTGACGACTCTCCATGCGTTGTCATAACTTTGACGCATGAAGTTTCCTCCAGACGAGGAGTCTAAGAATCTCTTGATATTGTCATCCAAACCCCTATAGAAAATTTTGATGAGTTGGTTCTTAGGAATTCCATGGTGTGGACACTTGCGTAGTAGCTCTTTGTATCTGTCACATGCTTCAGCAAGAGTTTCTCCAGGGACTTGAGTGAAATTTGTTATTCGCCCTATAATTTCATAGGTGAGAGATGGGGGTAGAACTTTTCTAGAAACACATTTATGAGTTGTTCCCAGGTGGTGATGGGTATTTCACTCTGCAATGAATTGTACCAACTTATGGCTCTATCAGCAAGGGAATACTTGAAGAGGCAGAGTCTAATGGCATCATCAGACACTCCATTCTGCTTTGTCATAGTACAAAGATCAATAAACCTTAGGAGGTGTTCTTGACTATCTTCACCTTGTTTTCCATAGAAAGGGTTGTTTTGAAGCAAGTTGATCCAATGTGCTCGTATCTCAAAATTGGCAGCATTTATGTGGGGAGGTTGTATTGGATGATACACATTCACAGCTTTTGGGATTGAGAACTCTCTAAGATCCTTTTGTAGTTCTGTTGCTTGTGTTGTTGCTTGCACCGCTAGGATTTCTTCTTGGACTGTAGCTCTGGCTTCTTGCATGAGCCTCTCTCTCTACGCATTGATGGCTTGAGCCACCCTTTGGGCTACTTCTTCTTCTTGAGCCATTCTTGCTTGATTTTCTTTGATCTGATGATGAAAAGTTTTGTCTATCTCGGGATCAAAGCTCGTCGTTAGTTCGGGGCTGTCCGAATGGTGCATGCACTACGCCTTCGATTGTACCTAAAAATAGAAAGATTTCGAAAGTGAGAACCACAGAGTAGAGTAAAATTCAAGTAGATGATCGATCATTTCAAAATAAAAAGAAAAATCCTAAATTAGTCTTAAAAGAACAAGATTTGACTAACTGATTCCGTTGTCCCCGGCAACGGCGCCAGAATTTGACGTGAGATTTTATCGCACTAACAAACTCACTCGGTGTTGAGATCCCCGAGCTTTTACCAAAACCAACGTGCAATAATACCACCCGCAAGTGGACGGGTCTTATCGTAGTATAGTTAAGGATCGAACCCAAAGGACAGCGTTTTTAAGAATCTTTGTCAGTCGAATCTAGCTCGAGTTAAGGCTAATATTTAAAATGATTGATAGATTTGAGGTTAATTAAACTAATTGCAAGAAAGTAAAAGTTGAATTAAAGTTGAATTTAGATCAATGATATGGAATCGCTGGGATGGTATCGGGCTTCACCACCGCTACACACGCAAACACATTCAATCGCAAACAATCCAGGCAAGATATAACAATCCAAATAGAGCTACTGCAAGACCCCCCATACGGGCGTTAGGTTCGCATAAGCATCACCTTAGGCATTAGATGTCTTGTCACCATCCGGATCACTTACTTACGGCTCTGAAGATACAAAAATCCAACGAAGGTTGTGGGCCCCTATATAGGCGTTAGGCACACATAAGCATCACCGAAGGCTAGATGGCTCGTCCCCTTGCGAATCATGCACTTATGACCTCAAAGAAATCCCATTCTATTTCTAGTTTGGGAGTCAACCACATTAATTGATAAGCAAGTAGGTGATTGATCTACAAACTAACATCGATGATAAACAAGATGATACAAAATCCAACTAAGGCTGTGGTCCTCCCTGAGGGATGTTTAGACCACAGAAGCGTCACTGTAGGCTAGATGTCTCGCCCCCTCATGGATCATACACTTACGACCTCAAGGAATCCTATCAGAAGTTCTCTTCAAGGAGTAGAAATTGTAAACCACCATTCCATCCCATATATAGAAGATTTCGTAATAAAGGAAAGAACAAGATGAAAGCAAGTAGATAATCAACTACAAACATACCAATTAACAATGAAATGGGAAGTCATACACATTGCCATGAAATGCTTAACAAAAGAACATGCTTGCATGGGCAGCGGGGCTAGTCCCCGCACCCCAGCAAAAAGGTACTACTCACACATGATGCAGGAAACAAAAAGGATAAGAAAGAGAGTGAAATATGCCATGAACTCGGTGCAGAAGGTAGTCGTAGCTCAGTGAAGATGATGCGGCCTTCTACGTCATGTCGGAGCAGATCTGGACACGAACGGGAGATGCCAAGACAGACCAGATAGTCTCCCTCGTTCTGTCTTCCTTCTCTCCTCTGCCTCCTTGGTTGCAACACGGGCAGTAGGTGGAATGAAACTGGCGTGGACAACACTGGATTTGGATCGGACCTATGTACAGGTAGCCTGTCGGCGTCTCGGAACCAATGCTGAAATAAGGACCATGTTGGTCCTATTTATAGGCAATGGACTGGCCCTCACGTTTTTGGTGTGATTCCAGTCCGAAAATATCTTATCCAAACGGTTAGCATTTTACTCTCCTCCATTTGGTTTGCTTAATTTGGTTTGCAAGTGCAGCTCATTCTGTTTGTAGAAAACGGTTTCATAGCCCACACGGTCTTCATGAGATGCTCATAGCAGCAAACGGTCTTCATATTCCTCTTCTCAAATGGTCTTTCGGTTTGCATGCAAACGGTCTTCGACACTTCTTTGGCAAACGATTTGGTCTCTCTACATGCATGCACGTGAATAGCTTAAACGGTTTCATGCAAACTGGAACTTCTTCAAACGGTCTCACAACAGGTGTCCATTCGGTTTTCAAGTATAGCTCAAATGGTCTCGCAAACCAAAACTCTTCAAACGGTCTCGTAGACTAAAACTCTTGAAACGGTCTCACAGACTGAAACTTCTCAAACGGTCTCGACATTCCCAGCTCCAAACGGTTTTGGGGTGAGCATGTCCATTCGGTTTACATGCAACAAACGGTCTTCGTGGCTGAACGGTCTTGCGACCTTGGCACCCAAACAGTCTGAAACTGTGCGACGTCCAAACAGTTTTGAGGTGGATCTATCCATTCGGTCTTGAGTCTGAATGGATGAAAGCGTTTGGTCAAGACCGTTTGGTGAGACCGATTGGTTGAAACCGAATGGTGAGACCGTTAGGTCGAAACCAAGGGTGAGTGAAGGTGGGCCCTAGCTGATTGTTCAGCTTTATCAAGACCTGCATTAAATCAACATAAATTCAGTTAAAACCTTGATAATCGAATAAATTAAGTAATTGTGCTCATTATGATGCATCTTGATATTTAATGAGTGAAAATTGAGTCATAATGAGCCCAAGATGGTAATTGAATTTCCTGATGAATATGCATTCATCATTACTGTGCTCTAGTGCTAATGCAATGAGTTATGGCAACACTTTTCCTAAGTCGGTATTATTGCATGTCTCTCATCTCTTCGATGTACGTATTACGTATGAGATGGAGTTTCTGTAATATGTGATCAAATATTCCTTTGCTAACCTTTAGCCTCATTGCATGACCAAGCACTCCTTACTTGTCATGAATGACCAGAATACCTTTAAGTTCATCTTTATGAACTCCCAGATTCATATAGTATTCACTGTTGTTCTCTTACACATGGATACTCGACATTTCCTTTTAAAACAGCTTTATTGGAATGTTTCCATTTTTTAACACTCATTCACTTTTATATATCCCATATATATTTTGCGATAAATTTATGTCCTTTTTGGAAGTTTGCATTAGTGTAACTCCTTACAGTGAACCCTTCCTTATTTCCATAGAACTAGTTATTCTCAACTACTTATCAAGTTCTCATGGTATTCCAGTAACCCTTACTGGAACTAGACAAACATCCACTCGTCATGTCCCACATACGAGTTAGCAGGATGAGCATATCATATTGTCATGTCCTACATACAAGATGATAAATGCATTTTATTCTTGCTATGTCCATACATTCAAGATAACGGGATGATAACATACATGATAGATTCATATCTATTCTTTGTGTTCCCATTCTTCATAAGAAATAGGACACTTGGCCTTGGGATACTAACTCCATGTACCATGGACAAGTTTTCTCCGACTGAATCTATGTACACTGAACCCTTCAGTACAGATTGCCAATGTATGCTCTCTCCTTTCCAAGTCAAGAGATTTTTTAGAACTATCTCTATAGGTCTCTATTCCTATCACATAGGAAACATCTCTATCTTCCCTAAAGATAATTTCCACAAAGGATTCCATTCTAGAACATCTCATTCCTCATCAACATGTGCAATGCAAATATGCTCCCACTGAATCATAGATCCCTTCTTTATCTTTGTCATATCAATCAAACCCTTTGACTATATTATCAAAGTAAAGATCCCAAGTCTGAGTTGCTTGTACTCAATCCATCACATTGATTAGTCCATTGTAACTCATAGACTTCATTTGCACTAATGGATTCATAAACCTTATAGGTTGTGTCACATACACATCCTTGTCTTATTCCTCATAGGAATGTGGTTTTAATATCCATATGCCAAATGTCTTAGTCATTAAGTTGCAATCAACAAGCATGATTGTTACGACCCCACCTCCCGATAACCCCCAATTAAGGGAGACCGAGAGGTCGAAGCCGCACCCATTACTTCCGGATCAAAGGTTCGGCAATTAACCAAGAATAATTATCAAATTTTAACATACTATACTGAAAGTTGTAAGAAAATATATTTTTTGCATACCTTTTTGAAAACTTGGATCTCTAAACTTCTATCCACTTAAGGATTCTACTCTAACTAATCCTCCTTGTATTTTACTTCATGTATTTCACAATATGATGATTTACTGTTTGTCCTTTTGGCTTGTACCTAAAATGCCGACAAACAAAACATCGCCGAAGCTGGTATGTGGGGGAAACAATAAACATGTAACTATGATAACAATGTAATCATTCAATTAATCATTTAACAACCAAGATTACGTTTTAGATATAACTCCGCGATCTAAGAGTACCCTATCCTCTGTGTTTTCCCCATTAAACCCCTCATGATCCACCTATAAGTGAACCAATTTCTAGGGTTGAGTCACATGGCACTACTCGTAAGTAGACCACTCCTTAACTCGGGGTATGCTAAGGAGTCTCATGGCACTACACGTAGGTAGCCCAGTTTCTAACTCACGGTAACCTAGACCTTGCTCTAGGATTACCCCTTTCTTAGCCTTTTCAAAGTAACAGAGGTGGACCCGGATCTAGCCAGTTATATATGCACATTTATAGTGATAATCATAGTCACTTTATAGCTGCATGAAATAAATAAACATCCAACAGTTTAGTTGCATTCAATGCAATTAAACATCCGAGAATCCATCGGGAAACTAAAGCGGTTATTCATAATCGTAACCACATACCTGATTTGATGAGTCATGCAGATTATTGAACATATAGTTCATGTATATACAATCAATCCAATCAACAGATCCAAGCAAGTAATTTAATCATCACATAATTCCTGAAAAGAATATGTACTCTATTTATTACACACTTTATCAAGAATCTACTTTATTAACTTGGATTCTCTTTCTAGGGTTTCTAATCCGCATTAAGGTTTCATTAATAGTCATTAGGGTTTCTTAGATCAATTCTTTATCCATTTTAGGTCAACAAACCCTAAAATACTCCTTTCTATTTATATGAACCTTAATTGCTCAACTATACATTTTAATAGTTTTTTTTTATACCCAATTTGACTTAGGATCATCATATCCCTATTTATTCATGGATTTGAACAATTAAAACAATTAGAAGACATATTCTCCTAAATTAGGGTTTTCAAGCTCATTAATGCATAATTATGTACGAAACCCTAAATTAAGCCAATTTTATAGAAAGATCATTTTTTTTAAATTCCATCTTCACATTTATCAACAATAGGTTATCATCAGCTTGAATTATCCATTAAATCCATCTAACATCAAATCTAAGGGTCTTTCCTTAATCAAATCATTAAAGATGATAACTTTATGCCCTTTTCAAGATTTCAAGCATAGTTATGCACATAATCTCTAAATTAACCTAATTACGTGCAAAGATCATCATTTTCCATCTTAAAGCACCTTTTTACAATTAACATGTTATTATCAACTGTAGTGATCCATTAAACTCTACTAACTACAATAATCATCTCAAAGTAGAGTTTCTTAATCATTAAAGTATTAAAGATGATTACTTCCATTAATTTTCGGATTGCAATTAGAATCAGACTTCAAACATAATTTATTTGGGTTCCTCTCGTTCTGAGGATCAATTTTCATATAAAACATGTTTTAATCCGAGTTACAGTTTCTTAGCTACGAATTTCGCAAAGTAAACATACCTTTGGCCAATCGGATTGCGCCACGTGTGCGCTTCATGCAATTGCGTAACCCGGCTGGTTTAAAACATAACCAAATCCCGCTTTTACCCCTGGTTAAGTAGTCTGTCCTTTAGCCCGCGGAAGGGCATTTCCATCCAACCTGACTTCTGCTCACCTTCAACCTCAGACACCCGCGATCAGGCCGCCGCAGCAACCCTAGCCGCGGCTTGCGCTGCCTGTTCTCTCTCCTGTGGACCTCGAAGGTCGTCGGTGAAGGCTTCCTTTTCTCCTCCACCTCCTTCCGAACTGAGGGCTTCACCCAGATCCTGACTAGAGCGGCAGTTTGGAGCAAGGTCGCCGTGCGACCTGCAGCAGGTGCTGCAGCCATGCGGCAGCTGTTGTGCTTTGTCCAGGGCACGACCGCGATGGAAAAGCATCTCCTTGGCATCTCGGGGCATCAAGATGATATTGCAAGCCACCCTTGCCGCCAAAAGACCTCCTGATCACGCAGAACCTCATAACTAGGGTTTAAGAACGAAAAGTATAGAAGAAGGATGTGCGGGATTCTCTCTCCCTCTCTTGCACTCAAACTAGGGCCTTACCCTCTTTATATAGGGCGAGTACCCATGCCCTAGGACGACCACCTATGGGTTAACATTGTTCTATTCCCAATAGGAAACAAATTCCATCATGGAAAAGAAATCCTTCTCTCCTTTATACATTATCTCTTGGATAATTATAAAAACGAAAATCACTTCTTTTATTTCCTTTATACTGCCCTTCTAGAATTATAGCACAAAAACCTCTTTTCTTAAAGCAAATAATATCTCTTGATAATAACAAAATTCTTATAATGATTTATCACATTATTCTCTTATTTCATTTTATTTGCCTTTTCTCCTTCTTATTCTTCCTTGGGACTCCTTGAAACCAAAGGGATTCAAAGATTTCGAAATTCCTCTTGAAGGGTACTTATTATCCTTCTAGATGCATCGAAATGTATTATTCTCAACTTTATGTTTATTTTTCATTAAATTATCTCTTTCTAAGATTTTCTCTTTATTTTGCTTTTATTTTCCTTGTTGGCATTCCTTTTATCATTAGAAATCTCATGAATATGAAATTTCCCCAAGAAATCTCATTTATACTCATTTTCCACCTTTTATCATTATTTTCCATTTATTTATGAATAAAGAAATACTTAATTGCCCTTTCATACAACTTTGGACTCCTTGGAACCCAAGGAACCCAAGAGGCATGAAATCCTCTTTGGATTTGCCTTCTAGAGGTTTCTATATATTTCTTTTCTTAAAAATTCAATTATCCATTTATTAATTGAATTTCCTTGTTATTTGGGCCCAATAGCCAATAAAGCCCACAAAGCAACCAATCAAGGCTATTGTGAAGGGAAACCATTCATTTCAAAACAAATCATATCATTATTTGTTCAATTATCTTTAGTATGAGAAATTACATTTCTCACTAATTGAACCCAAAAATCGGGGTTATAACATCCTTCCCCTCTTATAGGAATTTTGTCCTCAAAATTCTATCAAGCAAACAAACAAAACAGGATAAGACTTTTCATGTCCATCATTGGCCCCTATGTGTCTTTACCGTACTCATGGCGTTTCCAAAGAACCTTTATCATCACATATTTTCTCTGAGTTCTTTCATCCTAGCGTCTATAAACTACACAGGTGACTCAGGCCATATCAGCCTCCCTTGGGGCTCATTAGGTTCATTGCTCAGCACATGGTCGGGGTACCTCACATAGTGCTCTAAATTAGACACATGGAAAACATCTCCCATTACTCTATCCTGAGGGGTAGGGTCAAAACCTAACCATCTCCACCCATCCATCTCTAATGGACCCATGTATCGGGGACGCAGCTTTCTCGGCTGCAGCTTAGAGGGGTCGGATTCTCACATTATATTCTCCCACAGTGCACTGCATGTTAGTCTACTTTGCATCTGCTCACGACTCTTGTCATCTCTAGGATCCTTTCAGCCATTGCATGATCAAAGTACTTCATTTACACGCATTGTGGTCCCTTTTCTAACCATCATGTGGTCCTTTTCTAACCATCATGTGGTCCTTTTCTAACCATCACGTGGCCCTTTTCTAACCATCATGTGGTCCTTTCACCAACATCACCTTACTGAAGTGGTGACCGACACAACCTCCCTTACAGATCTTCTTATAAAACCCGATACTGACTATGGTGGTCATTGTCACATCTTTCGTAGGACAAGAGCTGTCTTTAGATATCACCCTGTACGAGCAAACATGCTCTCATCAGACCCTTTAGTCTGGATCATACTATCCATTAGTTTGGGGTGATAAACTGTACTAACATTGAGTTCTTCATGTACCTACTTCCACCTTTTGGAAGGGAACCTTTAGGTCAAACTCAAGAACCTTTGAACTCGCTTCATGGTGTAGTTGAACCATCTCTCTCATGGGTAGTTCAACCAGATCTGTCCCTTGACAGATCTTTTTCTTTCTCATGTCATCTAGGTAAGGCGAACTACCATAACCCATATTGCATCTTGACCTTCCTTGATCTAGGGGAGACTTACAACATCCATAGTGATGAACTCCCTTTCTCTTTCGGGGACTTTTTATCCTTTATAACAATGCACTGGGTTACTGGTATTCATCCTTTACCTCCTGGCTTGCATGGCCATATACCACATGCAACTTCATCTTAACCTTCCAAAGTGCTATTGCCATTTACTATCCTGGTAGAACCACGATGTACTGTGATCTTCAATCATGATTTCTTGTATGTCATGATTCCTCAAGATCGATTCCTCCAAAACCCTAAACCACTCTAGTAGGGGTTCCATAACCTTCTTTTTCCAAATAAGTGCATCTGAGGTTCTACTCTATCCTCTCATTGCATCAAGGCTAGACTGGCTAACCAAACAACCCTTAACTTTTCAACATATCTTGTTACATCTGAGTGTTATCCAAACACCTCTCCTTTTTAAACTTAGGGTCAGTCAAACAACCTCTTCTATCTTCTAGCCAAACCAAGTCAGATGTATCTCAACTAGAACATCCATTACCACTTCACACCCTTAGGTATTAGGTAACATTGAAGACGTACACTTCCATGTATTTCACTTATCATCTCGAACTCTAAGTCTATCTTCATTAAGAACACTCTTTGATTTCATCATCATGGTGATCAACTCAACCTGGTATAACTTGTAAGTTCTACATAGCTCATGATAAAAAACATCCTCATAAGGTGACTACCTCATTCCTCTTAGTCTTTGCAAACCATGTATCATTCACTTTACTGTTGGGATTTGTGGAGAAAACATGCGCGGCGGAAGCGATAAAATCCACGCAACCCGTAACAGGATCTCGTCGATAACAGCGTATTCGGAAATAGGTTTGCGGGATATACCTTATCGCGGAGCAAGTCCGGCGATGTCCCGCTGCACGACGGTGCAACATTGCTTGTCAAACACGGACGGATCTTCTCTCCCGTTCGCTGTCGCAGGTTGATCCGTCAATGCTCCTCTGCGGCAGTGATGTACGTTGCTCGCAGCACGTACAGGTGGTCGTCGACGTCCTCCGAACACAGGCGTCAAGGCGTCTGCGTCTCTACTTCGTCCACGCGGATGGACGGAACTCCACGTCGCGCTTCTCAAGCCGGCGGGAAGGAGTGTGTCTCTGTGGCGGCGTGCTAGCGCCGCGTTGCTCTCCTTTCTCTCCTAAGGACGACGACGGCTAGGTTTTGTACGTGAGAATAACCTAAAAGCGTCTCTCTATATCTTATATAGATATCAGCCGTCTATCCTCCTTTAAATAGGATAAGAAGAGAAGTAGGGTTTCCTAAACCCATCGGTAAACAGAAACGTTGCGTTAATTAAAACGCTCGTGGATTAATTAGAATATTTCGGAATTCATTAATTAACCAAATAATCGCATTAATTGATTAATTAATATCCGACTCCATGCAATTGCTTGGGATGGCTCTACGGGCATACATATACCAACAGACTCCCACTTGCACTTAGAGCCAGTCACTCCAATATTATTCTAATCGATTACATAAACATTTTAGTAATCAATGTGATTCGAAGCAATTTCAATCAAATCCACAATTATACTCCTATTCCAACACATCCTGTGCGTGTGACCCGGTAGGCTCCATATTACGTTGGCAGTGATATCCATAATCATATTATGATTTCACAAGCAATGATTGGTATCTAGCAAGACTTCATTGCTACCCAAGTAATTGGAGAAGTTGGAGAACAACTTAACCTATCATACATGACTGGTGTTACAGTGATTGTACAGTTCCTTTGTCGCTGATATCCGGATTGAACTCAAGTCATGGAATTGTTATCCTCTTCAATGTTCAATCCATGTTCCTTGAACTAGAGCAGACTGTCTGAGATATATGTAAGCTCAATATCACATATTGACTCACATCAGCATGGCCATGCATTTCTCAGTCTCGCTTATCAAGTGGCCGGAATATCAAACTCCCGTAGGAAGGACAAATTCCATCTACATCACTCACAGTCATCCCCATGTGTCATAGTGCACCCAAGCACCATCTTTATAGCAATCCTTATTCAGGACCACGATGGATGATGTCAAAGTACACCAAACGTTATGTGATAAGTGTAGTGACTTCAGGTCTAAGAACCACAATCACCACCATCATTATGAGATGTGACTCTAACTACCAATCATGGTATCCATGTGTCACTCTCAAGGTGGGTCTATCCGATACACTGTTCTCTAACAAGTATCTATGTATTTGGTTTGATATCTCCATATCATGGATAATGAGATTCTTCCATCAACCAACATACATTCTAATCTTATGTGTTATTGATGTCTATGGATATTTCCACAATAACAACCGATTAGGGACAAAACAAGAATACATACTCTTAGCATACATATGATCTCACTGTTCAGGTCATCAACCCGAAGACATATGTCATTGAGTATATTATTCTATAGACATCTATAAGATTTATGGTCATCTCACAATATAAAACACAAACATATAGATTGGAAACTTGCCTTAATTGATATGATCAATATAGTATTACAAATCGTTTACATAGTATCCCATTACAATCATCGAATGATAGTCTCTATGGGCATACATACCAACAGATTCCCACTTGCACTTATACCCAATCACCCATGAATCTCAATCCAAGTGATCGAACATGCCCGTCATGTTTCTGCTGTGAAAGTGCTTTTGTGAGCGGGTCAGCCACATTGCTTTCTGTAGGTACTCTGCAAATCTTCACATCTCCTCGTTGTATGATCTCTCGTATGAGATGGAACCGCCGTAGAATATGTTTGGAATGTTGGTGCGATCTTGGTTCTTTAGCTTGTGCAATTGCTCCATTGTTGTCGCAAAACAACTCAATTGCATCACCAGCGCTTGGAACCACTCCAAGTTCAGAAATGAACTTCTTGATCCACACAGCTTCCTTTGCAGCATTAGATGCGGCAATATATTCGGCCTCTGTTGTAGAATCCGCAACCGTCTCTTGCTTGGAACTCTTCCAGCTCACAACTCCGTTATTCAGGCAAAACACAAATCCAGATTGCGATCTGTAGTCATCTTTTTCAGTTTGGAAGCTAGCATCGGTGTAACCCTTTACCACGAGCTCTTCCTCACCACCGTATACCAAGAATTGATCCTTAGTTCTTCTCAAGTACTTTAGGATGTTCTTTACGGCTGTCCAGTGACATTCACCTGGATCTAACTGATACCGGCTCGTCATGCTCAAAGCATACGATACATCAGGACGAGTACATAACATCGTGTACATGATAGATCCAATTGCTGATGCGTATGGAATCTTACTCATGCGTGCCCGTTCATCACATGAACTAGGACATTGGGATTTAGAGATTGTAACCCCATGGGACATGGGCAAGTTACCTCTCTTAGAACCCTCCATGCTAAACCTCTTTAGCACCTTGTCAATGTATGTGCTCTGGCTTAGGCCTAGAAGCCTTCTAGATCTATCTCTATAGATCTTAATCCCAAGTATATAGGATGCTTCGCCTAAATCCTTCATAGAGAAAGTCTTCCCTAGCCAACCTTTTACTGTCTGAAGAGTAGGGATGTCATTTCCCATCAATAGTATGTCATCCACATACAATATGAGAAATACGACTGTGCTCCCACTAACCTTTTTGTAAACACAAGGTTCATCTTCATTTTGACTAAAGCCAAACTTTTTGACTACTTCATCAAAACGTAGATTCCAGCTTCGAGATGCTTGCTTCAATCCATAGATTGACCTTTGTAGCTTACAGACTTTATTGGCTTCCTTTGGATCGATAAAACCCTCAGGTTGTGTCATGTACACAACCTCGAGTAAATTCCCATTAAGGAATGCTGTTTTAACATCCATCTGCCAAATCTCATAGTCATGATAAGCTGCAATGGCAAGCATGATCCTGATGGATTTAACCATGGCAACTGGTGAGAAGGTCTCGTCATAATCAACACCTTGAATTTGACGGAATCCTTTCGCAACCAATCTACCTTTATAGGTTTGAACATTTCCATCCATGTCAGTCTTCTTCTTGAAGACCCACTTGCACCCTATGGGTCTTACCCCTTCGGGTGGATCCACCAAGGTCCATACCTTGTTGGTGTACATGGATTCCATCTCAGATCTCATGGCTTCGAGCCATTTCTCAGATTCTGGTCCCTTAGTAGCTTCTAGATAGGAAGTTGGCTCATCTGCTATGCCCAATTCGTCACTGTCTTGAGTTACGAGAAATCCAAATCTCTCAGGCTCAATTCGTGTCCTACTAGACCTACGAGGTTCCTATGTTACATTTGGAACTTGAAATTCCACAACAACTTGCGAGTCTTCATGTTCCTTATGTACCTCCTCAGGTTCTCTGCTTTCTTGTTGGTCTCGAACTTCTTCGAACTCTACATTCCTCCCACTAATTCCTTTTGAAATAAATTCCTTTTCAAGAAATACAGCAGTCCTAGCAACAAACACTTTGTTGTCAGTTGGTGTGTAGAAGTAGTATCCCCGAGTTTCCTTGGGGTATCCAACAAAATAGCATTTTTCCGATTTGGGTCCAAGCTTTTTAGGAAATTGTTTCCTAACATAAGCTTCACATCTCCAAATCTTTAACATAGACAAATTGGGACGATTCCCATTCCATATCTCATATGGTGTCTTTTGAACCGATTTGGAAGGTACACGGTTAAGTGTAAATGCTGCAGTTTCAAGAGCATATCCCCAGAACGATATTGGAAGTTCGGCTGAACTCATCATTGATCGTACCATGTCTAATAATGTACGATTCCTTCTTTCTAACACACCATTATGTTGTGGTGTACCAGGTGGAGTCCATTGTGATACAATACCATGGTCTCTCAGAAGGTCCTCAAACTCTTGGCTTAAGTATTCACCACCTCGATCTGAACGGAGTGCTTTAATACTCTTACCAAGTTGCTTCTCCACTTCATTCATGAAAGTCTTGAACATTTCAAGAGTTTCTGACTTGTGTTTCATAAGATATACATAGCCATACCTACTGAGGTCATCAGTGAAGGTAATGAAGTATTGATAGCCTCCTCTAGCATTTGATCTAAAAGGTCCACATACATCAGTATGTATGAGCCCTAGCAGATCACTGGCTCTCTCACTGTGTCCAGTGAAAGGAGTCTTGGTCATCTTCCCTGATAAACATGCCTCGCATGTCTCTAATGATTCAAAATCAAAAGAGTCTAGATAACCATCCTTATGGAGTCTAGATATGCGCTTCTCGTTTATGTGCCCAAGACGACAATGCCATAAGAATGTTTTGTTTGAGCTGTCAAGTTTTAGCCTTTTAGTATTTACGTTATATATGCTAGTCTCAAGTTCTAACAAGTAGATGCCATAAGACATAGGGGCATTGCCATAAAAGATCTCATCTTTAGAAATAGAAATAATTCCATTCTTAATGTGAAATTCAAATCCACTCTTGTCCATACAAGATATAGAAATAATATTTCTATTAATGGCAGGTACATAATAGCAATTCTCTAATTCTATTACAAGGCCCGTAGGCAAAGATAAACTAATAACTCCAACTGCGGTGGCAGCAACTCTTGCTCCATTAGCGACCCGCAGCTCGACTTGGCCCTTTCGTAAAGGCTTACTTCTTATCAGATCTTGCATATTAGAACATATGTGAGATCCACATCCGGTATCCAGTACCCATGATGAAGAAGTATTTAAGTTTATCTCAATAACGTATATACCTGAAGTGGAGATCTCTATCCCCTGCTTCTTCTTCCTTAGTTCCTCCAGGTAGAGAGGACAGTTTCTTTTCCAATGTCCAGGCTGGTGACAATGGTGACAACTGCCTTCTTTGGAGATCCCACCTTTAGCTTTGAGCGCGGATGACTTTGGCTTCTGCCCGGCTTTAGAATTTTTCTTAGCCTTGCCTTTGCCTTTTGACTTTCCCTTTGTCTTGCTGATCATCATCACAGACTTGGGCTTGTCTTTCTTCATCTGTGCTTTGGCTATCCTCAACATGCCCAACAATTCTGACAACGGCTTGTCAAAATTGTTCATGTTGTAGTTCATGACAAAATGATTATATGATTCAGGCAACGATTGTAGAATCACATCAGTGGCCAACTCTTGACCTAGGGGAAATCCCAACTTGGATAGGCTTTCCACGTACCCAATCAAGGTGAGTATATGGGTGCCAACTGAGTCTCCCTCTTTCATCTTGCTTTTGAACAACGCCTTTGAGACATCATATCTCTCCTGTCTTGCTTGATGTTGATACATGTTCTTGAGATGTGTTACCATCTCCATGACATTCATGTTCTCATGTTGCTCTTGCAACTCATAGTTCATTGAGCACAACATTAGGCACTTGACATCCACGACATCATCAAGGTGCTTCTTGTAAGCATCCTTTTCAGCCTTGGGCGCATTTACGGCGGGCTCCTCTGGCTCTGGTGTTTCAAGGACATAGAGCTTACGCTCATGTGTGAGAACAATTCTCAATGTCCTAAACCAGTTTTGAAAGTTGGTTCCGGTAAGTTTGTCCTTCTCAAGGACCGATCGCAACGAGAACGTGTGAGTGTTGTTTGCCATTTGATTGCTACAAAAGAAAAAATTTGCATTTAGTCCAAAACATTTTGACTTGTAAAGATTTGATAAACGAGATTAATTAGGCCTTTAATTAATTACGCTCCCACTATTTTATTCAAATTGATAGCCCTCACTATCAAATCGGAAGATTGCAACGCACAACCTTCTAGTGAGCCAAGACCCAAAATAATTGGATCAATGCCCAGCCAACGCCGGCGTCAAAGACCAAATACTAAGGTAGGCAACTTTTGCCAATTGCATCATATGCAACTCTTGGATAGATGATCATACACAACTCCTTGCCATGATGCATCTGTGTGCCTCTAGGTACTTGATCCTATCAAGGTTCCCTAGTTAAGTCCAACCCATAAGCCAACACGATGAGTGTGCACCCTGCGGAGGCAGACCCACACACCCACCATCACACTTCCACGAGATAGACAGTGTACCACGCGGAGGCGTGCCCACACATAGTCGATCAAGCTTTTCATGTGTGTTGCTTTATGGAAGGCAACTAAAACTTAATATTATTAATTGAGGGATTTTATTAATACATATATATATATATATCCAAACACCACATACTTATAGTACGTATCATATACTACTATATCCACAACCACAAACGATAGACATGCAATCACAAATACATCGGTTATGGCCATACTATTGTAATCCTTTGGAGCAACAAAGGATTACGGTCCACCTATGGTCTTATGCATCTCATGCAACACCTGTGAAAACAACCTGTAAGCCTATAATGATCAACATTACAATGAACAACTTCATGGATGCTTCGTGAGGTTGGAATGTCAAGTTGCTTCTTGGAATGGGATCTTCTTGTTGCTTCTCCATGGACGCTCCTTGGAGTGGGATCTTCAGGTTGCTTCTTGGAATTAGATCTTCATGGTGCTTCTCCATGGACCCTCCTTGGAGTTGGATCTTCAGGTTGCCTCCTTACATCAAGATTACAAAGACTAAAACTAATCCTATCTTTATTACATCATATGATTACAAAATTAAAGAGAAAGAATTAATTACACTTTGAAATAAGAGATGAGGCTCGGCATGCAAGCCGAATACATTATACAAAGGATCCATATGCAACGATTATACATCCATAACATTCACAAACAACCATATCCACAAGATCAACATCCACATCCATTCACAACATTCACAAAAGGGGATACTAGGCCATAACCGTGCATGCACTCACCACATAAAACAGATTTTAAAGGCGACGTGTATGCTATCATAGGTATATCTACATATACGTATATACATATTAAAATTGCAGTACTTTTAATGCGGGACATTCCCCATTAAATGAATTTTGACTCCCACGCAGACAATGCGGGGTACACAGGGGCAGCGCCCCTGTGCGGGGATCGAGGGGAGGCCGCCCCTCGCGGGGTCTCAGGGGCAGAGCCCCTGAAAGGTCTACGGAATTTTACTTCCGTGCACTTAGGAAAATCACTATTTTCCACAGTCGACCCCGTCCAAAAAGTAAAAAACAATAGCCTGCGGCGTATGTGGAATTAGGTTTAGATTTGCACATTAACAGGTTTAATTCGCATCGTATGCAACATAAAACAGTATACAGCGATTCGATCATATCGAAACGAATCCAAATACGCCGTAGATCGACGCTGCTCTGATACCACTGTTGGGATTTGTGGAGAAAACATGCGCGGCGGAAGCGATAAAATCCACGCAACCCGTAACAGGATCTCGTCGATAACAGCGTATTCGGAAATAGGTTTGCGGGATATACCTTATCGCGGAGCAAGTCCGGCGATGTCCCGCTGCACGACGGTGCAACACTGCTTGTCAAACACGGACGGATCTTCTCTCCCGTTCGCTGTCGCAGGTTGATCCGGCAATGCTCCTCTGCGGCAGTGATGTACGTTGCTCGCAGCACATACAGGTGGTCGTCGACGTCCTCCGAACGCAGGCGTCAAGGCGTCTGCGTCTCTACTTCGTCCACGCGGATGGACGGAACTCCACGTCGCGCTTCTCAAGCCGGCGGGAAGGAGCGTGTCTCTGTGGCGGCGTGCTAGCGCCGCGTTGCTCTCCTTTCTCTCCTAAGGATGACGACGGCTAGGTTTTGTACGTGAGAATAACCTAAAAGCATCTCTCTATATCTTATATAGATATCGGCCGTCTATCCTCCTTTTAATAGGATAAGAAGAGAAGTAGGGTTTCCTAAACCCATCGGTAAATAGAAACGTTGCGTTAATTAAAACGCTCGTGGATTAATTAGAATATTTCGGAATTCATTAATTAACCAAATAATCACATTAATTGATTAATTAATATCTGACTCCATGCAATCGCTTGGGATGGCTCTACGGGCATACATATACCAACATTTACCTCGGTAGGTTATCTTCTCTATCCCTATTTCTCGTGGCGACATTCCAACCTACCTCATCTCTTTTCCTTGATGTATGGCATGCGTAATGTCCTATCTCTCACCCCCATAACAAGAGGAAATAAGCATTTGGCTGTAGTCCAAATACAGAGTTCTTCCTATTCCAAGAGTAGAGATGGTTCATCCCACCTTGCCAATACACCTTTACATCAAAGTTGCAACGTGCCACATCATGATATCAAACTAGTCTTGAACCTACTGAGGTTTATATCCTTGGTCATCTCCTCTAGGTCTATAGGGTACCGGATCTTTTGGGGTCATCCCTCTTCCCTCATGCATCATGAGAGTGCCCTACTCATCTGCCCTTTGGGTCCCATGAGTTCATGAAGGTGATCAATCTCCTAACCCATGGCCCTCAGACAATGATAGTTGTTACCTCCCAACCCTATAGTCATGTGCAACTGGGGAATTAGGTAACTCCTACTTTCATCGGTCTTATCCCTACCTGACCCTAGGATAAACTTAGGATTCTCTATCTTAGTACATGTTCACTTAGAACCTTACCCAAATCTTCATCATCTCTCTTTCTGCATTCATGGGCTGGCTTTCATCCTTTCATAGGGATCATGGCAACCTGCATACCTTGGTCCAGCCCCATGTTGGTTACTTCCATGGTAATACATTCATATGCGATTAGAGATGGATATCTATGGGTCTACAGGTTCATCTTCATACCATGTACTTTTCACTTAGCTTCTCAAGATCCTATAAGACCTCTTTAGGTTACCTTAAACCAACAAAACTGATATACACCCTACCAAAGGGGTCCCTCTCCCAGGATGGGAGGAAAACTATCTCTTGACAACAAGGTTACGAAAGCTCTTAGGTCTAGGGTTTATATCCACATGAGCCTACTTAACCCTAGCAAGCTATTAAGGCATAAGCAGATCACCTACTAAACCATGCTAGGTCATACTTGTCCTCTATCCTCAATGTTGGATCACGGTCATACCTTCCTTTATCATCAACCTAGTGGTGAGGGGTTCATCACACATACCTTAAACTTAAGGGACTTCCCTTTTCCTCTATACATGAGGAGTACCATGCTCGAAACCATAGCAACTTAATTCTCATCATGAGCATTAGGTATACCACTTCCCCTCGTAGGCCTAGGAACCCTAGGTTGACTTGTAGGTGTCCAACTGCATACTTTATCTCTTAACCACAAACCAAACATGTAACGGGTATGACATACACTTCCTGTCATCTTTTCCCTGAATCAACACTTTAAGGTTGAGTCCTCCTCAAGGACAAACAACAAGGTGCAATGCCTCATAACCTGTTACAAATCCACTTCAGGGTACACAGAACGTCTTCTTCCTTTCCCAGAGGGTAAACACTTATACCGTAGGCACCTAGGTACCAGAAGCTTCATCTTCTCCCTCTAGGGTTTGGTCCCTCTAAAGGCAACCACTATCATCTCATATCTCGGGGTTTTAGGCTTCCAACCTTCTTGCTGGGTTTCCTATTCTCTCCAGAGGCAACCCTACATCCAACCTTACCATTAGAGGTCCTATCTTCGTGAAGGGTCAACCTCCAAAGCATGAAGCCTATGTTCAACTTATGTTCGCTCAAGGTCATCCATGCTTATTTCATAAGCCATCCTTCGTACCCTCATGGTCAGGGTTTCAACACAACTAACGTACCCTAGGTGCATACTATGCCTATTCGTATAAGCCCATAGGGTCTCTACAGGTCCTTCACTAACAAGATCATCAAAGGAGCTATATTTTACCCTAACATTCATGACCCTTTCTAGGGTTGGGTTGCCAAAGGTGCTAGGTCACCCATGGATCATATGGCACCCCAAAGGCATGTCCTTACAAACACCTGGTCTAACTCATCTCTCTCTAACCATCACTTAGGGTTAGGGTTAGCATCATCCTCAGAGGATGTGCCAGGTCTCTACTTGCAATGGAGATCTCTATCTCCCATACTAACTTATCCTCCTGACAAGATAGTCTAGCCTCAGGTCTCTTCTGAGGACATGACGACTTATGTCATACGACCTAAGCATGTATCTATTCTTTAATTTGCGCTTAATCTATTAAGCTTATGTCCATGACATTCCATTTACATGCTTTCCATTAATTTGGTGGAGGATTCCTTAAACCTTATTAACCTTACCCATACCTCAAGAGGGTGAGGAGAAGAAAGAAAACCCTAATCCTTTAGGTCCTTATCAGAATTTTTGTGATGAGAAATGATGAATAAGATGAGAAGTCCTAAAGGTATCTTATTTTGATTCATACCCTAAGACTTTGGCCAGGAAGTCACACGGATCTGGGAGTCCTCATATTCCGACTAGCGGTGCGGAGGAAAAATATTACCAGCCCCCGATCGTGATCCTTTTCTAGACACCTCCGTCTTTCGGATAATCCTCTAATAACTCCCTTGGGTTCTATGGAGTTTGTAAAATTTAATAATTATTAATGGTTAATTGAGGAACCCAAGCTCTGATACCAAATGTTACGACCCCACCTCCTGATAACCCCCAATTTAGGGAGACCGATAGGTCAAAGCCGCACCCATGACTTCCGGATCAAAGGTTCGGCAATTAACCAAGAATAATTATCAAATTTTAACATACTATACTGAAAGCTGTAAGAAAATAAATTTTTTGCATACCTTTTTGAAAACTTGGATCTCTAAACTTCTATCCACTTAAGGATTCTACTCTAACTAATCCTCCTTGTATTTTACTTCATGTATTTCACAATATGATGATTTACTGTTTGTCCTTTTGGTTTGTACCTAAAACGCCGACAAACAAAATGTCGGTCAGCCGAAGCTGGTATGTGGGGGGAAACAATAAACATGCAACTATGATAACAATGTAATCATTCAATTAATCATTTAACAACCAAGATTATGTTTTAGATATAACTCTGTGATCCCAGAGTACCCTATCCTCTGTGTTGTCCCCATTAAACCCCTCATGATCCACCTATAAGTGAACCAGTTTCTAGGGTTGAGTCACATGGCACTACTCGTAAGTAGACCACTCCTTAACTCGGGGTATGCTAAGGAGTCTCATGGCACTACACGTAGGTAGCCCAATTTCTAACTCACGGTAACCTAGACCTTGCTCTAGGATTACCCCTTTCTTAGCCTTTTCAAAGTAACAGAGGTGGACCCGGATCTAGCCAGTTATATATGCACATTTATAGTAATAATCATAGTCACTTTATAGCTGCATGAAATAAATAAACATCCAACAATTTAGTTGCATTCAATGTGATTAAACATCCGAGAATCCATCGGGAAACTAAAGCGGTTATTCATAATCGTAACCACATACCTGATTTGATGAGTCATGCAGATTATTGAACATATACTTCATGTATATACAATCAAGCCAATCAACAGATCCAAGCAAGTAATTTAATCATCACATAATTCCTGAAAAGAATATGTACTCTATTTATTACACACTTTATCAAGAATCTACTTTATTAACTTAGATTCTCTTTCTAGGGTTTCTAATCCACATTAAGGTTTCATTAATAGTCATTAGGGTTTCTTAGACCAATTCTTTATCCATTTTAGGTCAACAAACCCTAAAATACTCCTTTCTATTTATATGAACCTTAATTGCTCAACTATACATTTTAATAGTTTTTTTATACCCAAATTGACTTAGGATCATCATATCCCTATTTATTCATGGATTTGAACAATTAAAACAATTAGAAGACATATTCTCCTAAATTAGGGTTTTCAAGCTCATTAATGCATAATTATGTACGAAACCCTAAATTAAGCCAATTTTATAGAAAGATCATTTTTTTTAAATTCCATCTTCACATTTATCAACAATAGGTTATCATCATCTTGAATTATCCATTAAATCCATCTAACATCAAATCTAAGGGTCTTTCCTTAATCAAATCATTAAAGATGATAACTTTATGCCCTTTTCAAGATTTCAAGCATAGTTATGCACATAATCTCTAAATTAGCCTAATTACGTGCAAAGATCATCATTTTCAATCTTGAAGTACGTTTTTACAATTAACGGGTTATTATCAACTGTAGTGATCCATTAAACTCTACTAACTACATTAATCATCTCAAAGTAGAGTTTCTTAATCATTAAAGTATTAAAGATGATTACTTCCATTAATTTTCGGATTTCAATTAGAATCAGACTTCAAACATAATTTATTTGGGTTCCTCTCGTTCTGAGGATCAATTTTCATATAAAACTTGTTTTAATCCGAGTTACAGTTTATTAGCTACGAATTTTGCAAAGTAAACATACCTTTGGCCAATCGGATTGCGCCACGTGTGCGCTTCATGCAATTGCGTAACCCGGCTGGTTTAAAACATAACCAAATCCCGCTTTTACCCCTGGTTAAGTAGTCCGTCCTTTAGCCCGCGGAAGGGCATTTCCGTCCAACCTGACTTCTGCTTGCCTTCAACCTCAGACACCCGCGATCAGGCCGCCGCAACAACCCTAGCCGCGGCTTGTGCCGCCTGTTCTCTCTCCTCTGGACCCCGAAGGTCATCGGCGAAGGCTTCCTTTTCTCCGCCACCTCCTTCCGAACTGAGGGCTCCACCCAGATCCTGACTAGAGCGGCGGGTTGGAGCAAGGTCGTCGTGCGACCTGCAACAGCTGCTGCAGCCATGCGGCAGCTGTTGTGCTTTGTCCAGGGCATGACCGCGATGGAAAAGCATCTCCTTGGCATCTCCAGGCATCAAGATGATATTGCAAGCCACCCTTGCCGCCACAAGACCTCCTGATCACGCAGAACCTCATAACTAGGGTTGAAGAACGAAAAGTATAGAAGAAGGATGTGTGGGATTCTCTCTCCCTCTCTTGCACTCAAACTAGGGCCTTACCCTCTTTATATAGGGCGAGTACCCATGCCCTAGGACGACCGCCTATGGGTTAACATTGTTCTATTCCCAATAGGAAACAAATTCCATCATTGAAAAGAAATCCTTCTCTCCTTTATACATTATCTCTTGGATAATTATAAAAATGAAAATCACTTCTTTTATTTCCTTTATACTTCCCTTCTAGAATTATAGCACAAAAACCTCTTTTCTTAAAGCAAATAATCTCTCTTGATAATAACAAAATTCTTATAATGATTTATCACATTATTCTCTTATTTCGTTTTATTTGTCTTTTCTCCTTCTTATTCTTCCTTGGGACTCCTTGAAACCAAAGGGATTCAAAGATTTCGAAATTCCTCTTGAAGGGTACTTATTATCCTTTTAGATGCATCGAAATGCATTATTCTCAACTTTATGTTTATTTTTCATTAAATTATCTCTTTCTGAGATTTTCTCTTTATTTCGCTTTTATTTTCCTTGTTGGCATTCCTTTTATCATTAGAAATCTCATGAATACGAAATTTCCCCAAGAAATCTCATTTATACTCATTTTCCACCTTTTATCATTATTTTCCATTTATTTCTGAATAAAGAAATACTTAATTGCCCTTTCATACAACTTTGGACTCCTTGGAACCCAAGGAACCCAAGAGGCATGAAATCCTCTTTGGATTTGCCTTCTAGAGGTTTCTACATATTTCTTTTCTTAAAAATTCAATTATCCATTTATTAATTGAATTTCCTAGTTATTTGGGCCCAATAGCCAATAAAGCCCACAAAGCAACCAATCAAGGCTATTGTGAAGGGAAACCATTCATTTCAAAACAAATCATATCATTATTTGTTCAATTATCTTTAGTATGAGAAATTACATTTCTCACTAATTGAACCCAAAAATCAGGGTTATAACATCCTTCCCCTCTTATAGGAATTTTGTCCTCAAAATTCTATCAAGCAAACAAACAAAACAGGATAAGACTTTTCATGTCCATCATTGGCCCCTATGTGGCTTTACCGTACTCATGGCGTTTCCAAAGAACCTTTATCATCACATATTTTCTTTGAGTTCTTTCATCCTGGCATCTATAAACTACAGAGATGACTCAGGCCATTTCAGCCTCCCTTGGGGCTCACTAGGTTCATTGCTTAGCACATGGTCGGGGTACCTCACATAGTGCTCTAAATTAGACACATGGAAAACATCTCCCATTACTCTATCCTGAGGGGTAGGGTCAAAACCTAACCATCTCCACCCATCCATCTCTAATGGACCCATGTATCGGGGACTCAGCTTTCTCGGCTGCAGCTCAGAGGGGTCGGATTCTCACATTATATTCTCCCACAGTGCACTGCATGTTAGTCTACTTTACATCTGCTCACGACTCTTGTCGTCTCTAGGCTCCTTTCAGCCATTGCATGATCAAAGTGACTTCATTTACACGCATTGTGGTCCCTTTTATAACCATCATGTGGTCCTTTTCTAACCATCATGTGGTCCTTTTCTAACCATCACGTGGCCCTTTTCTAACCATCATGTGGTCCTTTCACCAACATCACCTTACTGAAGTGGTGACCGACAAAACCTCCCTTACAGATCTTCTTATAAAACCCGATACTGACTATGGTGGTCATTGTCACATCTTTCGTAGGACAAGAACTGTCTTTAGATATCACCCTATACGAGCACACATGCTCTCATCAGACCCTTTAGTCTGGATCATACTAACCATTAGTTTGGGGTGATAAACTGTACTAACATTGAGTTCTTCATGTACCTACTTCAACCTTTTGGAAGGGAACCTTTAGGTCAAACTCAAGAACCTTTGAACTCGCTTCATGGTGTAGTTGAACCATCTCTCTCATGGGTAGTTCAACCAGATCTGTCCCTTGACAGATCTCTTTCTTTCTCATGTCATCTGGGTAAGGAGAACTACCAAACCCATATTGCATCTTGACCTTCCTTGATCTAGGGGAGACTTACAACATCCATAGTGATGAACTCCCTTTCTCTTTCGGGGACTTTTTATCCTTTATAACAATGCACTGGGTTACTGGTATTCGTCCTTTACCTCCTGGCTTGCATGGCCATATACCACATGCAACTTCATCTTAAGCTTCCAAAGTGCTATTGCCATTTACTATCCTGGTAGAACCACGATGTACTGTGATCTTCAATCATGATTTCCTATATGTCATGATTCCTCAAGATTAATTCCTCCAAAACCCTAAACCACTCTAGTCGGGGTTCCATCACCTTCTTTTTCCAAAGAAGTGCATCTGAGGTTCTACTCTATCCTCTCATTGCATCAAGGCTAGACTGGCTAACCAAACAACCCTTAACTTTTCAACGTATCTTGTTACATCTGAGTGTTATCCAAACACCTCTCCTTTTTAAACTTAGGGTCAGTCAAACAACCTCTTCTATCTTCTAGCCAAACCAAGTCAGATGTATCTCAACTAGAACATCCATTACCACTTCACACCCTTAGGTATTAGGTAACATTGAAGACGTACACTTCCATGTATTTCACTTATCATCTCGAACTCTAAGTCTATCTTCATTAAGAACACTCTCTGATTTCATCATCATGGTGATCAACTCAACCTGGTATAACTTGTAAGTTCTACATACCTCATGATAAAAAACATCTTCATAAGGTGACTACCTCATTCCTCTTAGTCTTTGCAAACCATGTATCATTCACTTTACCTGGGTAGGTTATCTTCTCTATCCCTATTTCTTGTGGTGACATTCCAACCTACCTCATCTCTTTTCCTTGATGTATGGCATGCGTAATGTCCTATCTCTCACCCCCATAACAAGAGGAAATAAGCATTTGGCTGTAGTCCAAATACAGAGTTCTTCCTGTTCCAAGAGTAGAGATGGTACATCCCACCTTGCCAATACACCTTTACATCAAAGTTGCAACGTGCCACATCATGATATCAAACTAGTCTTGAACCTACTGAGGTTTATATCCTTGGTCATCTCCTCTAGGTCTATAGGGTACCAGATCTTTTGGGGTCATCCCTCTTCCCTCATGCATCAAGAGAGTGCCCTACTCATCTGCCCTTTGGGTCCCATGAGTTCATGAAGGTGATCAATCTCCTAACCCATGGCCCTCAAACAATGATAGTTGTTACCTCCCAACCCTATGGTCATGTGCAACTGGGGAATTAGGTAACTCCTACTTTCATCGGTCTTATCCCTACCTGACCCTAGGATAAACTTAGGATTCTCTATCTTAGTACATGTTCACTTAGAACCTTACCCAAATCTTCATCATCTCTCTTTCTGCATTCATGGGCTGGCTTTCATCCTTTCATAGGGATCATGGCAACCTGCCTACCTTGGTCCAGCCCCATGCTGGTTACTTCCATGGTAACACATTCATATGCGATTAGAGATGGATATCTATGGGTCTATAAGTTCATCCTCATACCATGTACTTTTCACTTAGCTTCTCAAGATCCTATAAGACCTCTTTAGGTTACCTTAAACCAACAAAACTGATATACACCCTACCAAAGGGGTCCCTTTCCCAGGATGGGAGGAAAACTATCTCTTGACAACAAGGTTACGAAAGCTCTTAGGTCTAGGGTTTATATCCACATGAGCCTACTTAACCCTAGCAAGCTATTAAGGCATAAGCAGATCACCTACTAAACCATGCTAGGTCATACTTGTCCTCTATCCTCAATGTTGGATCACGGTCATACCTTCCTTTATCATCAACCTAGTGGTGAGGGGTTCATCACACATACCTTAAACTTAAGGGACTTCCCTTTTCCTCTATACATGAGGAGTACCATGCTCGAAACCATAGCAACTTAATTCTCGTCATGAGCATTAGGTATACCACTTCCCCTCTTAGGCCTAGGAACCCTAGGTTGACTTGTAGGTGTCCAACTGCATACTTTATCTCTTAACCACAAACCAAACATGTAACGGGTATGACATACACTTCCTGTCATCTTTTCCCTGAATCAACACTTTAAGGTTGAGTCCTCCTCAAGGACAAACAACAAGGTGCAATGCCTCATAACCTGCTACAAATCCACTTCAGGGTACATAGAACGTCTTCTTCCTTTCCCAGAGGGTAAACACTTATACCGTAGGCACCTAGGTACCAGAAGCTTCATCTTCTCCCTCTAGGGTTTGGTCCCTCTAAAGGCAACCACTATCATCTCATATCTCGGGGTTTTAGGCTTCCAACCTTCTTGATGGGTTTCCTATTCTCTCCAGAGGCAACCCTACATCCAACCTTACCATTAGAGGTCCTATCTTCATGAAGGGTCAACCTCCAAAGTATGAAGCCTATATTCAACTTATGTTCGCTCAAGGTCATCCATGCTTATTTCATAAGCCATCCTTCATACCCTCATGGTCAGGGTTTCAACACAACTAACGTACCTTAGGTGCATACTATGCCTATTTGTATAAGCCCATAGGGTCTTTACAGGTCCTTCACTAACAACATCATCGAAGGAGCTATCTTTTACCCTAACATGCATGGCCCTTTCTAGGGTTGGGTTGCCAAAGGTGCTAGGTCACCCATGGATCATATGGCACCCCAAAGGCATGTCCTTACAAACACCTGGTCTAACTCATCTCTCTCTAACCATCACTTAGGGTTAGGGTTAGCATCATCCTCAGAGGATGTGCCAGGTCTCTACTTGCAATGGAGATCTCTATCTCCCAGACTAACTTATCCTCCTGAAAAGATGGTCTAGCCTCAGGTCTCTTCTGAGGACATGACGACTTATGTCATACGACCTAAGCATGTATCTATTCTTTAATTTGCACTTAATCTATTAAGCTTATGTCCATGACATTCTATTTACATGCTTTCCATTAATTTGGTGGAGGATTCCTTAAACCTTATTAACCTTACCCATACCTTAAGAGGGTGAGGAGAAGAAAGAAAACCCTAATCCTTTAGGTCATCAGAATTTTTGTGATGAGAAGGGATGAATAAGATGAGAAGTCCTAAAGGTATCTTATTTCGATTCATACCCTAAGACTTTGGCCAGGCAGTCACACGGATCCGAGAGTCCTCGTATTCTGACTAGCGGTGCGGAGGAAAAATATTTCCAGCCCCCGATCGTGATCATTTTCTAGACACCTCCGTCTTTCGGATAATCTTCTAATAACTCCCTTGGGTTCTATGGAGTTTGTAAAATTTAATAATTATTAATGGTTAATTGAGGAACCCAAACTCTGATACCAAATGTTACGACCCCACCTCCCGATACCCCCAATTAAGGGAGACCGAGAGGTCGAAGCCGCACTCCATGACTTCCGGATCAAAGGTTCGGCAATTAACCAAGAATAGTTATCAAATTTTAACATACTATACTGAAAGCTGTAAGAAAATAAAATTTTTGCATACCTTTTTGAAAAATTGGATCTCTAAACTTCTATCCACTTAAGGATTCTACTCTAACTAATCCTCCTTGTATTTTACTTCACGTATTTCACAATATGATGATTTACTGTTTGTCCTTTTGGCTTGTACCTAAAACGCCGACAAACAAAATGTCAGTCAGCCGAAGCTGGTATGTGGGGGAAACAATAAACATGCAACTATGATAACAATGTAATCATTCAATTAATCATTTAACAACCAAGATTACATTTTAGATATAACTCCGCGATCCAAGAGTACCCTATCCTCTGTGTTGTCCCCATTAAACCCCTCATGATCCACCTATAAGTGAACCAGTTTCTAGGGTTGAGTCACATGGCACTACTCGTAAGTAGACCACTCCTTAACTCGGGGTATGCTAAGGAGTCTCATGGCACTACACCTAGGTAGCCCAGTTTCTAAATAACAGTAACCTAGACCTTGCTCTAGGATTACCCCTTTCTTAGCCTTTTCAAAGTAATAGAGGTGGACCCGGATCTAGCCAGTTATATATGCACATTTATAGTGATAATCATAGTCACTTTATAGCTGCATGAAATAAATAAACATCCAACAGTTTAGTTGCATTCAATGCGATTAAACATCCGAGAATCCATCGGGAAACTAAAGCAGTTATTCATAATCGTAACCACATACCTGATTTGATGAGTCATGCAGATTATTGAACATATAGTTCATGTATATACAATCAAGCCAATCAACAGATCCAAGCAAGTAATTTAATCATCACATAATTCCTAAAAAGAATATGTACTCTATTTATTACACACTTTATCAAGAATCTACTTTATTAACTTGGATCCTCTTTCTAGGGTTTCTAATCCGCATTAAGGTTTCATTAATAGTCATTAGGGTTTCTTAGATCAATTCTTTATCCATTTTAGGTCAACAAACCCTAAAATACTCCTTTCTATTTATATGAACCTTAATTGCTCAACTATACATTTTAATAGTTTTTTTATACCCAATTTGACTTAGGATCAGCATATCCCTATTTATTCATGGATTTGAACAATTAAAACAATTAGAAGACATATTCTCCTAAATTAGGGTTTTCAAGCTCATTAATGCATAATTATGTACGAAACCCTAAATTAAGCCAATTTTATAGAAAGATCATTTTTTTAAATTCCATCTTCACATTTATCAACAATAGGTTATCATCAGCTTGAATTATCCATTAAATCCATCTAACATCAAATCTAAGGGTCTTTCCTTAATCAAATCATTAAAGATGATAACTTTATGCCCTTTTCAAGATTTCAAGCATAGTTATGCACATAATCTTTAAATTAACCTAATTACGTGCAAAGATCATCATTTTCGATCTTAAAGTACCTTTTTACAATTAACAGGTTATTATCAACTGTAGTGATCCATTAAACTCTACTAACTACAATAATCATCTCAAAGTAGAGTTTCTTAATCATTAAAGTATTAAAGATGATTACTTCCATTAATTTTCGGATTTCAATTAGAATCAGACTTCAAACATAATTTATTTGGGTTCCTCTCGTTCTGAGGATCAATTTTCATATAAAACTTGTTTTAATCCGAGTTACGGTTTATTAGCTATGAATTTTGCAAAGTAAACATACCTTTGGCCAATCGGATTACACCACGTGTGCGCTTCATGCAATTGCGTAACCCGACTGGTTTAAAACATAACCAAATCCTGCGTTTACCCCTGGTTAAGTAGTCCGTCCTTTAGCCCGCGGAAGGGCATTTCCGTCCAACCTGACTTCTGCTCGCCTTCAATCTCAGACACCCGCGATCAGGCCGCCACAGCAACCCTAGCCACGGCTTGCGCCGCCTGTTCTCTCTCCTCTGGACCCTGAAGGTCGCCGACGAAGGCTTCCTTTTCTCTTCCACCTCCTTCCGAACTGAGGGCTCCACCCAGATCCTGACTAGAGTGGCGGGTTGGAGCAAGGTCGTTGTGCGACCTGCAGCAGGTGCTGCAGCCATGCGGCAGCTGTTGTGCTTTGTCCAGGGCACAACTACGATGGAAAAGCATCTCCTTAGCATCTCGGGGCATCAAGATGATATTGCAAGCCACTCTTGCCACCACAAGACCTCCTGATCACGTAGAACCTCATAACTAGGGTTTAAGAATGAAAAGTATAGAAGAAGGATGTGCGGGATTCTCTCTCCCTCTCTTGCACTCGAACTAGGGCCTTACCCTCTTTATATAGGGTGAGTACCCATGCCCTAGGATGACCACCTATGGGTTAACATTGTTCTATTCCCAATAGGAAACAAATTCCATCATGGAAAAGAAATCCTTCTATCCTTTATACATTATCTCTTGGATAATTATAAAAATGAAAATCACTTCTTTTATTTCCTTTATACTTCCCTTCTAGAATTATAGCACAAAAACCTCTTTTCTTAAAGCAAATAATCTCTCTTGATAATAAAAAAATTCTTATAATGATTTATCACATTATTCTCTTATTTCGTTTTATTTGCCTTTTCTCCTTCTTATTCTTCCTTGGGACTCCTTGAAACCAAAGGGATTCAAAGATTTCGAAATTCCTCTTGAAGGGTACTTATTATCCTTCTAGATGCATCGAAATGCATTATTCTCAACTTTATGTTTATTTTTCATTAAATTATCTCTTTCTGAGATTTTCTCTTTATTTCGCTTTTATTTTCCTCGTCGGCATTCCTTTTATCATTAGAAATCTCATGAATACGAAATTTCCCCAAGAAATCTCATTTATACTCATTTTCCACCTTTTATCATTATTTTCCATTTATTTCTGAATAAAGAAATACTTAATTGCCCTTTCATACAACTTTGGACTCCTTGGAACCCAAGGAACCCAAGAGGCATGAAATCCTCTTTGGATTTTCCTTCTATAGGTTTCTACATATTTCTTTTCTTAAAAATTCAATTATCCATTTATTAATTGAATTTCCTTGTTATTTGGGCCCAATAGCCAATAAAGCCCACAAAGCAACCAATCAAGGCTATTGTGAAGGGAAACCATTCATTTCAAAACAAAACATATCATTATTTGTTCAATTATCTTTAGTATGAGAAATTACATTTCTCACTAATTGAACCCAAAAATTGGGGTTATAACAATGATTCTTCTCAAAATGTCATCCATGTGTCTTAACGCTTAAGACTCATTTGCACTTATGAATTTTATCCCAATAGGTACTACCATCAAGGTCATACCTTATGGTTCACATGGAAGTCATTTAGGATCTTATGGTCATAAACCATGACTCAAAATCTGGTTCCTCAATATCATCTACATTTTTGACTCATCATATGACCAACTCATCATATAGATATTTGAGGTGTACTTGTTAAGGAATTTGAGAACTCACAACACTTTGTGATTCTTAATATCCTTTATTAGTGTAAGGTATTCTCTATTTAACAAGAATTTAGTTATTTGATAATCACCATCTAACTCCTTAGAGTATGACTCCTTTTGATTTAGACATCACTATGCCTTAATTATGAGTTCTCTATGATACACTATCATAATCACTCATAAGGTTCTCAAACATTTGGTTTAAGTATCTCATCCATTGATCACATCAAGAATTATTACTTTTACCAAATTTGTACTTCATTCATGATCTTCTTGAACACTTCAAGATATTCATATTGGTATTTCTTTAAACACCATTTGAAGTATTAGCATGTATTCCAATAGATATGTAAATACATCATATGCATTATATCTAATAGGATAGTCATTCTCCCACTAAATCTAGTGAATATTGACTTATCATCATGTCCAAGATATTCATGTCTCTTAATGGTTCACAACCAAAAGACTCTATCTTATCCATCAACATGGAAACTAGAGATGAATTTCTCATGATAATGCTAATTCGTTATTTGAGTTATCAATAACTTTTAGATATCATTTTATCTTATGCATACCAAGTACCACAAGATGAAGAAAGGCATTTCCACAAAGATCATATCTTTGAAATTGAAACATCAACTATATTGATATCCATCTTGTCACTACAAGATGCAACAATAAAGTGTTTCTATTGGCAAATTGAAATAGTAGTTCTCAACTCTATTTCGTGCCCTTTAGGATGAAATAAACTGAAAGGTACTCATATCTATGGTAGCAACACTTGCTCCAATGATGAGTACTCCTTTCTTGGTCCTTTCACAAAGGCCATCACTTCTTTTTAGATCTTGTATATCATATATGTCAGATCTTCATCTTGGTATCATATACCTCAGATAAAGAAGTGTTTATTTCATGATACCTACGGTGGAGATCTCTATCCCCTCCTTTCATCTTCTTTTGTTCTTCTAGATATAGAGGGCAATTTCTCCTCCCTCATTCATCCTTCCCACATGCCTTGAGGCTGAAGACGGCTTGGGTTGCTAGCTAGCATCAAAACACTTCTTTGCTTTTCCCTTGACCTTGCCTTTAAGACTTACCCTTCATTGATCACATCAAAGATTAGGGTTTATCTTTCTTCATCTATGCCTCTATTGTCCTCAACATGTCCAACAACTTTGTCAATGGCTTGTCAAAGTTGTTCATGTTGTAGTTCATCATTAACTGTATAATTCTCACAACATTTGCAGTATCATACCAGTAGCCAACTCTTGACTCATAGGGAATCCCTATCTAGTTAGGTTTTCCACATACCCAATCACATTGATTGTGTGAGAACCAACTGCATCTCCTTCTATCATGACATACTAGGACAATGTCTTAGAGACATCATATGTCTCATGCTCTCTCTACTTCTCACGGTTCAAAGAATACAACATCAAGCACTCCAATCAATGGCATCATCGGTATGTTTCCAGTAAGCAAACCTTTCAGGCTTTCGTGTGGTGGGAGCGAGTTCATCTGGTTCTGGAATAACTAGGACTTAGAGCTTTCACTCTTCGATTGAGAACACTTCTCAATGTCCTAATCAGTCGTGGAATTATTCCCATTTCGTTTGTCTATATCAAGGACCGATCACAAGGAAAGTGATTATTGTTTATAGTCATTTCTTACAAAAAGGAAATATATGCAATTTAGTCCAAAAACTCATTTTTGACTTATTTGATTGGTTTGAAAAAAATTATGATATAATTAGGACTTTAATTAATTATCGCTCCCACTATTTTTGTTCAAATTCATAGCCCTCACCATCAATTTAGGAGATTCCAATGTACAACCTTCTAGTGGGTCAAGATCCTGAAATCCTCTCAGTCATGGACCAGCTAGGGCTATCACCCACAACTTAGATCTCCCAGGTAGGAAACTCTTTCCAATTGCATCATATGCAACTCTTAAAATATGTCATGTGCAACTCCTTGCCATGATCACCTCCATGCCTCAAGGTGCTAGATCCTATCTAGGTCACCTTGTTAAGTCTAACCCAAAGCCAACACAATGAATATGCACCCTGCTAGGGCAGACCCACATATCCATCCTTCACGCTTCCATGACATAGATGATGCACCACGCTAGGGCATGCCCACACTTGGTCGATCAAGATTTTCATGTGTGTTGCATTTGGAAGGCATCTAAAACTTAATATTTATTGAGGGATTTGGTTTTATAGGTACATATACATATCCAATCGCCACAATATATAGTATGTATCATATACATGATATATCCCACAGAAAACATGTGAAATAATAAAAAGTAATGATTATGGCCATCCTAATGTGATTCCTCGAGCCAAGAAGAATCACAGTCATCTAGGTTCACATCACATGTAACATGTACAAGATGAACTCTGTGCTTTGTCGTTCTGGGTTTGATCAACTCATCTCCATGATTGATCGGCTCTCCATCAAGCTGGTCGGTTGGGTGCCACCAGCCGATCGACTGGCACCTCCAACTGATCGGTTCACTAGTCGTCGTGCATCTCCTAAGGTCACCACCTACTTGTATCAATCCAGGAACTGGCCACCTTGGTCCACCAGCCGATCGTCTCATGCCTAAGACGATCGTCTTGATCCTCTAGGTGTCCACCGTTCTTTGACATAACATGAAATAAACTAATCCTATTTACAATTGTGTTGGGAAACCTCGACTTACATTCAGGGGGAGCAAAGGTAGGAAAGAATCTCGAGTTATCTTGAGTTACATCAGGAATAGGAGGTAGGGAATTGGTGCGCAGACTGAGATGCAAGCAACAACAATCAACCACACACAGATTTAGGGTTTATGGCCACAATCATGCTACAATCACCACAAAAACCATTTTAGGGCGACGCGTATCGAATGCATTTATATACCACATCATATACGTATATATAGGGATTTTGTAGATTTATATTGGACATGCATAAAGCCAATTAATTATTTGCATCGTATGCAATAAATAAAAGGCAACAAACAAAAAACCAATCATATCAATTATCCTAAAGTATAGAACGTTGACGTGGCTCTAATACCAATATTGGGTTTTAGGGGAGGCAGAGATGGCAGTGGAAACAAAAAATTTCTCCCCAAACCCAGAACCCAAAGAGATCTCGTCAACATTTATACGGTAGGAAGGATGGTTTGTAGAGGCGTACCTTATCCTGAGGCTTTCTCAAAGACGTAACCTCACGGTGAGTGCGGTCTTCACCTCCGGTCTTAGACGACGTCTGTGCAGCTCCTGGTCGCACCCGGACTGTCGGATTGATGGTTGTCCTCCGAGCGGCAGAAATCTCCCGCCTTGATAGTAGTCCACACAGACCACTGGGAACTCCAGTCATACTATCCTACAGAACACTAGAAGGAATCATCCCCTTCTGTCGATGTACTAGTCACTGACGTGCTCTCCCACCACCGATTGTCGTCCTATAGTTGTCTTTCCCTCATTGTGCCTCCCTAGTCGGATAGCACCTGCTCAGTCTCTCCCAGTTCACAATCGGAGAGGACAACTTTGTAGAGCAACTAGTGTTGTCTGAGATGTTCTATCTGAGAAGCCCCCAGTACCCCTCTATATATAGGAGGGGTCAGGGTCAGGGTTCTCTGCCCCGGGCAATGCGGGACTAAAGTGGAAGTAGAAGGGTCTGGAATATCCACGAATTTGATAAACTACGGTAGGTGAACCAATCATTTCACAAACGAACTGATTGTTTGGGGACTGAACCGACTGGTTCATCTCATGAACCATTTGTTTGGGGAGATGAACCGATCGGTTCATTCATGAACTAGTCGTTTCACTTCCTAGGGCAGTTCCCAATTGACTTTCCTTTTTCCATTTCCAATTAATTCAAAGATCAATACTTGTCCCAATCAAATTGTACAAGTGAAACGAAAATATTTTCTCACCAACCTAACTTTCCCAAATTGGCTCGTTTGGTCCTGATGAACTGATCGGTTCAACACTTGAACCAGTCATCTCACTTGACCCTGAGCCGATCGGTTCAACAGTTTGAATTGGTCGGTTGGTAGTCCAGGTTGTGCAGAAATCGGTCAATGCAGATCTCAATCAATCTGACACCCAAATCAGTTAGTCCAACACTTGAACTTGGTGATTCTAAGTCAAGACAATTGATTGAATGTTTTATTGAACTACTAAACACATTTAGTAAACAATCTAAACATCATTCATGGATAAACTCCTCTTCCAGGTTAAATTCTATGTGTGTGACCCTGCAGGCCCATTTCACGTTAGCAGTGAAAGTCCATAACACTTATGAATTCACAAGAAAAGAGCGGTGTCTAGTCGCACATCAGAGCTACCCAAGTGAAAAGGAAAGTTGGAGAACAACTTTGAATCCTACAATCTGTGACTAGTGTTACAGTGAATGTATAATTCCTTTGTCACTGATATCCCAAATGAACTCAAGGCATGGAACAATCATCCTTTCAACGTTCATTAACTTCCTTGATATCAGAGTAGACTGGATGAGATATGTGTGACATCAATATCACATATTGATTCACACATGCATGTGCATGCCTTTCTCAGTCCTACTCATCAAGTGGCCATGGACATCAAACTTCCTCAGGAAGGACAAATCCCATATCTATCACTCACCCCTCAAAAGCACCATGTGTCAAAGTCACCCAATCTTAGACCTAAAATCACTGCACTCGTCAAATGTGATTGGGTACACTTTGACATCATCAAACGCAGTCATGACACATGGGTTGTTATAACGGTGATGATTGGGTGGATTTGATGCATGAGATAGATTGTGAGTGATAGATATGGGATTTTTCCCTCCTAAGGGAGTATGATGTCTAGGCCACTTGATAAGTGAGACTGAGAAAGGCATGTGCATGCACATGTGAATCAATATATGATATTTATGTCACACATATCTCAGATAGTCTGCTCAAGTTCAAGAAACATGAATGAACGTTGAAAGGATGAAAACTCCATGCCTTGACTTCATTCAGGATATCAGAGACAAAGGAATTATACATTCACTGGAACACAAATCACAGACTGCAGGATTGAAAGTTGTTCTCCAATTTTCCTTTTTAATTGGGTACCACTGATGGGTGACTAAGTACCACTCTTTTCTTGTGATGTCATAAGTTACTCATTCACTGCCAATGTGAAATGGGACCTATAGGGTCACACACAAAGGATTAACATTGAAGAGGAGTTTATCCATGAATGATGTTTGTATTTATTACTAAGTGTTTAGGTACTCAATCAAACATTCAATCAATAGACTTGACTTAGAATCATCAAGTTCAAGTGTTGAACCAACTGATTTGAGTGTCAGATTAATTGAGAACTGAATTGACTGTGTTCTGCACAATCTGGACCACCAACTGACTGGTTCACTAGGTGAACCAATCGGGACATGGCCAGTGAGATGACCGGTTCACTCTGGTGAACGATCGGTTCAACTGGACCAAACGAGCAGTGTTGGGTTGTCTCAGTTTGTGAGAAAAAGTTTTCCATTTCACTTGTTCAATTCGATTGGGACAAGAATTAATTTGTGCAATAATTAGAAAAGAATAAGGAAAGTCAATTGTGGGCAAGTCTGGGAAGTGAAACGACCAATTCACTAAGAGAACCGACTGGTTCACACTCCCAGTCAAAGGGTTCACAAGTGAACCAATCATCTCACCTTGCCAAATGATCATTTCTATTATGAAATGACTGGTTCGCTTGCCGAAGTGCAAGTTGTTCATGGAAATTTTGGACCCTTTTACTCCCACACAGATTGGAAACCCTGAACCTGTCCTCTACTATGAATAGAGGGGTACATGGGGCTTCTCCAGAGACACAACTCAGAACATCATTTGCTCTGCAAAATTGTTGTCCTCTCTGGTTGTGGTAATCGAGAGAGCTCAAGCAAGTTCTACCCGTCCATGGAGGAACAGTGAGGGAAAGACAACTATAGAAAAGCAACTGCTGGTGGGAGAGTGTGTCGGTGATTAGTATGCTGACAGAAGGGGACAACTCCTTCTAGTTCGTTCTTTAGGATGACTCTAGAGTTTCAGGTAGTACGTGTGGACTATCTATAGAGGTGGGAGACATCTACCGCTCAGGAGGATAACCGTCAACCGTAGTCCAGGTCAAGACCAAGAGTTGCACACAAACCATCGAAGACAGGTGGTTGAAGACCACACTAGCTGTGAGGTATTGTCACAGAGCAAGCCTCAGGACCAGGTATATCTCTCTAAAATCCTCCTTCCCATTACATAGATATTGATGTGATCTGTTGGTTATGGGTTTATGGTCAAGTAAATTTGTTTGTTTCTGCTGCCTACTCCAACCACGTAAAACCCAACGGCGGTATCAGAGCCATGTCAATACTATACGTTTTGGGATAATTGATATGATTGAATTTTGGTTTTACCGTTTTTTAATTATTGCATATGATGCAAATATTTAAATGACTAATGTGAATATCCGATTAATACCACATGATCCCAAACTAATATATACATATATGATATGGTATATATGCAGTCGATACACATTGCCCTAAAACGGTTTTGATGGTGGATGTGTAGCATGGTTATGGCCTATAAACCCTATGTGCATATGTGTGGGAAAAATATGGATTGTTTTGTGAAAGAATCTTTGGGCCTATAAAAAGTGGAATTTGTGCTTGTGGAAATTATCGAGTGATCAGAGCTGAAAGGGAAGACATGGTTATGGTTGTTTGCATCTCAGTCTGTGCACTGGGCCCTCTTCTTCTATTCTGAATGTAACTCAAGATAACTCGAGATTCTCTTCTACCTTTTCTCCCCTCAAATGTAACTCAAGGTTTCACAAAGATTATGTAAAATAGGATTAGCTTTATTTCTTGTTATGATGAAGACTAAAGATGACTGCTTGATGGACCAAGATGACCGAATGAGGAGCAATTAGTGGACCAACAAGAAACCTAGACGACCAGATGAGCCGACCATTTGGAGGATCCAGACGACTGGCTGGAGGAGACCAATTGACCGACCAAGAGGCAAGTCGATCAGTTCAAAAGTTGAACCAGTCAACACGGATTGGCAAGTACATATCTTCATCAATAACAGGTTGCATGTGTGTAGACCTTAGATGACCATAGTTCCTTGTGGTTCCAAGGAACTACAATAGGATGTCTATAATCATCACTTTATCATTATTGCATGTTTTGTTTGTGGGATATAGCATGTATATGATATGTACTATATACGTGGTGATTGGATACATATATGCATATATAAGCATATTAAACCCACTCAATATAATATTAAGTCTTAGATGCCTTCCATAAGCAGCACACATGAAAAGCTAGATCAACAAGCGTGGGCATCCCAAGGGCGGTGCATTGTCTATCTCGTGGAAAAGTGATGGTAGTTGTGTGGGCTCGCCAAGCGGGGTGCACTCCTCTCGTGTTGGATTTTGGGTCAAGCTTAACTAAGTAGTCTTAATGAGATTAAGCACTTAGAGGCATGCAGATGACTATGACAAAGAGTTATGCATATCATCTATCTAAGAATTGCATATGATGCAATTGGTAAATGTTACCTACCTTAATAATTGATTATGGACGCTGGCGTTGGCCGAGTAATAACTCAATTGTTTTGGATCTTGGCTCACTAGAAGGTTGTACGCTGTAATCTTCCAAATTGATGGAGAGGGCTATCCGTTTGATCAAAATAGTGGGAGCAATAATTAATTGAAGACCTAATTAATATCATCAATTTTCAAATCAAATCAAATCAAAAGAGTTTTGGACTAAAATTGCAAATTTCCTTTTTGTAGAATAAATAGCTACCGACAGCAATCACATTTTGTTATGATCGGTCCTTGAGAAGGACAAGCTAAATGGGAACAACTTCCATGACTAGTTTAGGACACTGAGAATTGTTCTCACTCAAGAGTGAAAGCTCTATGTCCTAGAAACACCAGAACCAGAAGAACCCACTCCCACCACACCAAAGGTTGAAAGGGATGCTTACAAGAAGCATATTGAGAATTCCATTGATGTGAAGTGCTTGATGTTGTACTCAATGGACTATGCATTGTAGAGACAACATGAGAACATGGACGTCATTGAGATGGTTCGACATCTCAAGAACATGTATCAAGACCAAGCATGACAAGAGAGATATGATGTCTCTAAGGCTTTGTTCAAGTGCGTCATGACAGAAGGAGATCTATTAGGCCCTCACACACTCAAGATCATTGGGTATGTAGAGAACCTAACTCGAATGGGATTCCCTCTGAGCCAAGAGTTGGCTACTGATGTGATACTGTGATTGTTTCCAGAATCCTACAGTCAGTTTGTGATGAACGACAACATGAACAACTTTGACAAGCCACTGACAGAGTTGTTGGTCATGTTGAGGACAACTGAGGCACAAATGAAGAAAGACAAACCCAAATATGTGATGATGATCAGTAGAAAGAAGGGCAAGTCTAAGGGCAAGGGAAAGGGCAAAGCAAAGAAATGTTCTGATACTAGCCAGCAACCCAAGTCATCTTCAACTCTCAAAGAGAAAGGAGGGGTGAACAAGGGAGGCAAATTTCACCATTGTCGTGAGCCAGGACATTGGAAGAGAAATTTCCCTCTCTTCATAAATGAACTAAAGAAGAAGGAGGGGATGAAAGTCTCCACCTCAGGTATCATGAAATAAACTTAAAATGCTTCTTTATCTTAGATATATGATACCAAGATATAGATATGACATATATGATGTGCATTATCTGAAAAGAAGTGATGGCCTTTATTAAAAGACCAAGGAGGAACACTCATCAACATTGGAGCAACTATTGCTGCCATAGATAGTAGTACCTTTTTAGTTTATTTCAACCCAAAGGGCATGTAATAGAGTTATGAACTGCTATTTCATTTTGCCAATAAATAGACTTGTAATGACAAGGATGTCTATCAATACAGTTCATGTTTCAATTTCAAAGATATGATCTTTTATCGCAATGCCTTATTTATCTTGTGGTACTTGATATGCATGATATAAAATAAAATAATGATACCTAAAAATTATTGATGACTCAAACAATAAATTAGCATTATCATCTAAACAAATGAATGAGAAATTCATCTCTAGCTTCCATGTTGATGGATAAACTAGACTCTCTTGGTTAATGAACCATTAAGAGATATGAATGTCTTGTTTATTGGGCATGATGACCAGTCAATCTTCACTAGATGTAGTGGGAGAATGACTATTCTATTAGATATAATACATATTGATGCATATACATACCTATTGGAGTAAATGATAATACTTCAAGTATGGTATTTAATGAAATACCAATATGAATATCTTGAAATGTTCAAGAATATCATAAATGAAGAACAAACTTGGTAAAAGTATTAATTCTTGATATGATCAATGAACAAGATACTTAAACCAAATGTTTGAGGACCTTGTGAGTAACTGTGATAGTGTATCATAGAGAACTCTGATTAAGGCAAAATGATGTCTAAATCAAACAAGGAATGATACTCTAAATAGTAAGAGTATGAGCATCAAACAAATAACTAATCTTCTAGAATTCTTATAAAGAACATGCTTTACACTAAATAAATGTACAAAAGGAGATTAAGAATCAAAAGTGTTGTGGATTCTCAAATTCCTTATGTAACATATACACCTCATATATCTAGTAGATAACACCTTGAGCTTGATGGACAATGATATCCTACAAACTCAAAGGTGATTAATTGGTCATATGATGATGAGCCAATAATCTATCTAGATGATGTTGAGGAACTAAGTTTTGAATTATGGCTTGAAGCCATAAGATCCAAAATGACATACATGTGAACCAAATAAGGTATACCTTAATGGTAGCACTTATAGGGATAAGACCCATAAGTGCAATTGGGTCTTAAGAGTTAAGCCTGACATGGATGACATTTGAAGAGATGATTGGTTGGGATAAATTCAAGTGAGTTCAAGGTGTTGAACCTGATGATTTTATTTAACCAATTGTAGTGGCTATAGGCCATAAAGGATCATGCTTGCTATTGGAACTTGAAGACTATGAAACTTGGCATATGGATATTAAAACCGCATTCCTAGAAGGAATAGCATGAGGTTGTGTATGTGACACAACCTAAAGGGTTTTATAAGTCTGTTAATGCAAATGCAGTCTATAAGTTACAAGAGTCAAATCAATATAATTGATTAAATGCAAGCACCTCAAAACTGGAGTCTTTTCTTTGATTATATAGTCTAAAGGTTTGACTGATATACCAAAATAAATAAGGGATTTGTTATTACAAAGATTTAGTGGGAGTGTATTCATATTCCACATGATGATGAGGAATAAAATTAAAAACTGGTGTGGAAATACCTTCTTTAAGGGATAAAGAGAAATGTCCTATGTGATAGGAATAGAGACCTATAGAGATAGTTCTCAAAATTATCTTGACCTAATAAAGAGAGAGCATACATTGGTTGTCTGTACTGAAGGGTTCAGTATGCAAAGATTCATTGGGAGAAAACTTGTCCATATTACATGGAGTTAGTCTCTTAGATGCCTAGTGTCCCAAATTCTTATGAAGAATAGGAACACATAGTTAGATGCCTTATGCACTCACGATTGGATCTATCACGTATGTAATCATCCCATTATCTTGTATGTATTGGACATGACAAGAATATATATATGCATTCATCATCTTGTATGTACTGGACATGACAATATGATATGATCATCCAGTTATCTCGTATGTAATGGACATGACGAGTGGATGTCTGTCTACTTCCAGTGAGAGTCACTGGAATACTATAAAGAACTTATTTAAGTACTTGTGAAGTATTAAAGGACTAGTTCTATGGTAATAAAAGGAATAGTTGAGTGTAAATGAGTCACATTGACGCAAGCTTCCAAAATGACAAAAAAAATTGATCGCAAAATGCAAAAATATAAAACTTATATTCAATTGTAAAGTGAATAAGAGTTGTTAAGTGGAAATGTTCTAAGTAAAATTAAAAGGCCATTTAATTCTAAAAGGAATGTTGAGTATCCTTATTTTATGAACACCAAAGGATACTATATGGACCTAGAAGTTCATACATATGAACTTATAGGTATTCCAACCATTGATGACAGAGTAGAAATACTAAGTCAAATAATGGAGCTAATTGTTAGGCAAGGAATATTAGATAGCATATTACGGCAACTCCATCTCATACGAAATGTCGTACAGTGAGGAGATGTGAAACATGCAATATACCAACTAAAGCAAAGTGTTGCTAACTCACTGGATTAGCACTAGCTCAACAGAAACATGCAGGACACGTTTAGAGATCACTGAGAATATGATTCGAAGGTAATTGGCTCTAAGTGCAAGTGGGAGTTTGTTGGTATGTATGCCTTGAGAGCCAATCATATGTTGATTGGATTGGCATACGTCATGACTGATTTGATAAATATTAAAGGAAAGCTTCCAATTTATTCTAGCTCAATCGATTATGAGATAAATGATGGAATAGAATGAATGTCTATAGAATGACAATACTCAATGACATATGTCTTCAGGTTGAGGACCTGAACAATGAGATCATACAGATGCTAAGAGTATGTACGTTCTTGTTATGTCCCTAGTCAGATGCCATTATAGAAAGTTGATAGACAACAATGACACATCAAGACTATAATGTATGTTGGTTGATGCAGTGTCTCATTAGTCATGATATATGATATCAAACCAAGCACATAGATACATGTTAGAGAACAGTGTATCAAACTAACCCACAATGAGGATGACACATGGAACCATGACATGGTAGTCAGAATCATCTCTCATAGTGATGGTGGTGATTGTGATTCCTAGACCTAAAATCACTACACTCGTCGAATGTGATTGGGTACACTTTGACATCATCAAACACAGTCCTGAAACGTAGGTTGTTATAATGGTGATGATTGGGTGGCTTTGACGCATGAGATAGACTGTGAGTGATAGATATGGGATTTGTCCCTCCTAAGGGAGTATGATGTCCAAGCCACTTGATAAGCGAGACTGAGAAAGGCATGCACATGCACATGTGAATCAATATAAGATATTGATGTCACACATATCTCAGACAATATGATCTAGTTTAAGAAACATGAATGAACGTTGAAAGGATGACAACTCCATGCCTTGAGTTCATTCAGGATATCAAAGACAAATGAATTATACATTCACTGGAACACAATCATAGACTGTAGGATTGAAAGTTGTTCTCCAAATTTCCTTTTCACTTGGGTAGCACTGATGTGCGACTAGGCACCACTCTTTTCTTGTGATGTCATAAGTTAGTTATGGACATTCACTGCCAATGTGAAATGGGACCTATAGGGTCACACTTAAAGGATTAACCTGGAAGAGGAGTTTATCCATGAATGATGTTTGGAATGATTACTAAAGTGTCATTTAAACAATCAAACATTCAATCAATAGACTTAACTCAGAATCATCAAGTTCGAGTGTTTAACCAATTGATTTGAGTGTCAGATTGATTAAGAACTGAATTGACTGTGTTATGCACAATCTGAACCACCAACCGACTGGTTCACTGGGTGAACTGATTGGCTCATGGCCAGTGAGACAACCAGTTCACTCTAGTGAACCGATTTGTTCAATTGGAACAAACGAGCGGTGTTGGGTTGTCCCAGTTTGTGAGAAAAAGTTTTCCATTTCACTTGTTCAATTCAATTGGGACAAGAATTAATCTTTGCATTAATTAGAAACGAATAAGGAAAGTCAATTGTGGGAAAGTCTGGGAAGTGAAATGACCGATTCACTAAGTGAACTGACCGGTTCACACTCCCAACCAATGGGTTCACTAGTGAACCGATTGGCTCACCTTGCCAAACGGCCATTTCAGTTATGAAATGACCGGTTCGCCTGCCCAAGTGCAAATTGTTCATGTAAATTCCGGACCCTTCTACTCCCGCACAGATTGGGAACCCTGACCCAACCCTCTACTATAAATAGAGGGGTAGATGTGGCTTCTCCAAAGACACAACTCAGAACATCAATTTCTCTACAAAGTTGTTGTCCTCTCTGTTTGTGGTAACCGAGAGAGCCCAAGCAAGTTCTACTCATCCAAGGAGGAAAAATGAGAGAAAGATAACTACAGAAAAGCAACTGGTGGTGGGAGAGTGTGTTGGTGACTAGTACGTCGATAGAAGGGGACAACTCCTTCTAGTTCATTCTTTAGGATGACTATAGTTCTCGGTAGTCCATGTGGACTATCTATAGAGGTGGGAGACTTCTTCCGCTCAGGAGGATGACCATCAACCACAATTTGGGTCAACACCAGGAGCTGCATAGACGCTATCGAAGACAGGTGATTGAAGACTACACTAGCTGTGAGGTATTGCTGCTAAGCAAGCCTCAGGACTAGGTATATCTCACTAAAACCATCCTTTCCATTACATAGATATTAATGTGATCTGCTAGTTATGGGTTTATGGTCAAGTAAAATTTTTCTTTCCGCTGCCTACTCCAACCATGTAAAACCCAACAACAACCTACTTGGTTCTCTCAACCTAGAGGGAGGCTTCTCCATGTGTCCTCTGATCTTTGATGGAACCAACTTCCTCTATTGGAAGAGGTGTATGCAATTCTACATTCAAGGCATAAACTTTGACATGTGGAAGGTGATGGGCACACCTTACAAGGAGCCAACTGGAGCTATTGCAACATGGAGTGAAGCTGCACTCAAGCAAGGCCAACTCAATGCAAAAGCCATAAGCATTCTCTATGCAGCCCTGAACCCAACAGAGTTCAATCAAATCTCATCTTGGAACACCACCTATGATATTTGGGACAAATTTTGCATCACCTATGAAGGCACAAAGAAAGTCAAGGAGGCCAAAATCTACATGTTGAACAACCTTCTAGAGAACTTCAAGATGGGCAAGAAAGAAGGGATTGTGGAGATGTACACAAGACTCAATGTCATCATCAATGGGTTGGCTGCATTGGGCAAAACCTTGGATAGAGGTGTAATCAACTCCAAGATCTTGATGACTCTACCAAAGAGATGGGAGTCAAAGGTCACCTCCATTAAAGAAGTGAGGAGCCTTGGTGACAACCCAACCGAAGAACTCATTGGAAACCTCCAAGCCCATGAGCCAAGGCTTGACAAATAAGAAGAAGAAGCCAAGCAAGAAGAGAAGGAAGCCAAGAAGATCAAAGATAGTGCTTTCAAAGCACAAGTGGAGGTGGTTATATTTCAACAAGAACTTGCTTGCCAGACTTCTCCTTCCTCCTCTAGTGAAGATGATGGCCCAAGTGAGCATGAAGCAGTCAAGAAAGTCACACCACAAGGGTAGCTCAAAGAAGGAAAAGGAGTACAAGAAGGAGAGTAAGTACAAGAGGAAGGACAAGAAGGAGAAAACACACAAGAATGGATCTCATGCAGCTTGGGAAGCTTCATCTTCCAGCATCTCAAGCTCTGAAGAAGATGGAGAGTGCCACCTTGCACTCATGGCCTCTACTAGTGAAGAAATTGGTGAGGTAAGTGAGGTGAGTTTGCATGAGTTATCTAAGGAAGCTATTATTGACATGCTTATCTCTACCCGATCATCTTTTGCTAAATGTAAATCTAAAATAAAATGGTTAGGAAAAATTGTTAATGATCGATATGCTAAACTTGAAATTCTTGAGCTGAATGAGAAAACTAATCTTGAGAGTATTGATAATTTGCAAGGGCAATACCTTGATCTTGAGCTCCAATAGAATCGCGTTGAAGTTGAGAATGGTATCTACCTTAAGAACATTGAAAATCTTAAGGAAGAAAACCAAAATTGCTTAAAAGAGCTTCAAATGATTAAAATTGAAAATGCTAAATTTAAGCTTGTTATCGATGCTCGTAGAGATGAAAGAGATGTCTATCTTAAAGAAATCCAAATGCTTAAATCTAAAAATGCTAGGTTTCTTGGTCAAGTTAATGATTTAGCTTCTAGACCTATATTGCCTAGTGCTAATGTTGCTTCCATTTCCCTTGAGAAGGATTCATATTTAAATAAAGCCCTCTGTCTTTAGGTCGATCTAGTTCATGATAGGGATGACATAGCTAGTTTATCTTCTACCATTATTTCTCTAAATGATGATAACCATAGATTAAGAGTATCCCTATATAAATTCCTCAAAGGGAAGAACTCCCTAAATGAAATCCTTGACCACTCTACCAAACAAAGTGGTACTAGTGGTTTGGGATTTGTAGGGGGAGCACCAAAGGGAAAGAGCAAAGCCAAAGGTAAGAAAAAGAGCAAGGAGACTTCTTTCTTTATAGGAGAGTCTTCTGACACTAAGAATCATATGGTTTGTACTTATTGCAAATTTGATGATCATTACTCTACTTATTGTCCTTACGAGCCTAAGGGGACCAACCCAAAGATGAAATGGGTCCCCAAGCTAACTCCAGATCCCAAAGTTTAAGTTGGGAACTGACATTCTCCTTTCTTGTAGGAAAAAGGAAGATGAATTGTTGATAGTCGTTGTACTAAGCATATGACAGGTGATATAAGCCATGTCAACAACTTCACCAAAAATAAAGGAGGTTCAGTCACCTTTGGGGACAATAAGAAAGGTAAAGTCAAAGGTGAGGGTGATGTAGGTGAATCATTGTGTATCAAGAATGTTCTCTTTATGGATGGCCTACATCACAATTTAATTAGTGTTAGTCAATTATGTGACAATGGTTACCTTGTGTTATTTACTTCCTTTAAATGCTTGATTCTAGATTCCCTCACCTACCAAGTTATATATAAGGGAACTAGAAGTGGTAATCTTTATGTTATTGTTCTTGACTCTATTAAGCCTACTGTTAGTAGATTCCTAGTAGTCAACTCGAATGATATTTCTCTTTGGCACTGCTGGCTTGGTCATGTAAATATGCATCAGTTGAAGAAGTTGAGCAAAAAGGACTTGGTTAAGGGACTTCCCAAATTGGATTTTGAAAAGGATGAGGATTGCCAACCTTGTACCCAAGGAAAGAAAACCAAGTCCTCCTTCAAATACAAAGGAGTCCTTAGTACTAAAAGAGCTCTTGAGCTTCTTCACATTGATCTATTTGGACTAATGTAAACTCAATCGCTTCATGGTTCCAAGTATTGCCTTGTTATTGTTGATGATTTCTCTAGATATACTTGGACCTTCTTTATCATTTCTAAGAGTGATACACTTGATGCTTTCTTGAGTTTTTGTAAATGAGTTGAGAATGAAGCTTCTTGCCGCATCATCTCTATCTGTAGTGATCATATGGGAGAATTTGCAAATGAGATATTTGAACATTTTTGTCAAGAATCTGGTTATGTACATAAATTCTCTTCACCTTGAACACCTCAAAAAATGGGGTTGTAGAGAGGAAGAATAGGTCTTTACAGGAGATGGCTAGGACCATGCTTCTAGAGTATGATACTCCAAAGAAGTTTTGGGCTAAAGCTGTTAGTACCTCATGTTTTGTGCAAAACTGGGTTTTTACTCATCCTTCTTTGAAGAAAACCCCCCTATGAGCTATGGAATGGTAGGAAGCCTTCTATCGAGTACTTACATGTTTTTAGATGTCCTTGTTTTGTTTTGAATATAGAAGATTCTCTCGACAAGTTTGATCCAAAATCCTACAAGGCTTTCTTTCTTGGCTATAGCACTACTAGCAAGGCTTATAGAGTATTTAATGTTCATCTTGGTAAAGTAGAAGAATCCATAAATGTTAAGTTTATTAAGACTTACTCCTCTATTCCCAAATATATTGTTCCAAATGATGATGTTGCAGGAGAAGTAATTCCTATTCTAAAAGAGCTCAACATCACCCAAAAGGGAAAAGAGGTGGTAACTCAAGAAGAAGAGAAAGATGAAGAGAAGAAGGATCCAACCCCCTAGTTTGCAAAGAACCATCCGAAAGAGATGATTTTAGGTGATCCATTTGAAAGAGTGAAGATGTGGGCTGCATTCACAAAGAACAAGCCAACAACGCCTTCATCTCACAACTCGAGTCCAAGAATGTCAAGGAAGCTCTTAGAGATGATAAGTGGATCCTAGCTATACAAGAAGAGTTGGAGCAATTTGAAAAGAACAAAGTTTGGACCATAGTGCCAAGACCAAGTGATAGAAAGATCATTGGCACCAAATGGGTCTACCGTAACAAGCTTGATGAAAGTGGCAAAGTGGTAAGAAATAAAGCAAGGTTAGTGGCTCAAGGCTACAATCAACATGAAGGTATAGATTTTGATGGAACATATGCACCTGTAGCTAGACTTGAGTCCATTCATATGTTGCTTGCCTTTGCTAGTTATAAAAACTTTCTTCTGTATCAAATGTATGTTAAAAGTGGATTTTTGAATGGTACAATTGAGGAGGAAGTGTATGTTGCACAACCTCCAGGCTTTGAACATGATAGTTTACCTAACCATGTTTATTTGTTGCAAAAAGCTCTCTATGGACTCAAACAAGAACCTAGAGATTGGTATGAGAAATTAAAGAACTTTTTGTTAGATCATGGGTATATCATGGCCAAAGCAGATTCTACCTTATTATAAATCACACTTCTAATAATTTTCTTATCATACAAATATATGTGATGATATCATTTTTGACGAAACTAACCTTAATATTTGCAAAGAACTTAGTGATCTTATGCAGAGTGAATTCGAGATGAGTATGATGGGTGAGCTCACATTCTTCCTTGGATTTCAAATCAAGCAAACAAAATATTAGAACTTCATCAACCAAGGAAAGTACAAGTGAACTACTCAAACGCTTTGGGATGGAGAACACCAAGCCAATGGACACACCCATGTCAAACACCGCCAAACTTGACAAAGATGAAGAAGGTGAGAAGGTAGATGAGAATCTCTCTAGAGGTATGATTGGAAGTTTACTTTACTTAACTGCCTCTAGACCTAATATAATGTTTAGTGTTGGCTTGTGTGCTTGATTTCAATCAAATCCTAAGAAATCACATCTTATAGCTCTTAAGAGGATTTTAAGGTACTTAGCCAAAACCCAAAATTTTGGATTATGGTATCCTAAGTCAAGGGACTTTGCTCTTACTTCTTATAGTGATGTGGATTATGTAGGGTGCTTGATTGATAGAAAGTGCACAAGTGGCACTTTCTTTCTCCTAAGACCATGTTTGGTGTCTTGGTTCTTCAAGAAATAGAGCACAATGGCATTATCAACCACCGAGGCTGAATACATTACAGCCGGGAGTTGTTGTGCCCAGGTCCTATGGATGAAGCAAATGCTCCAAGACTTTAACATTTATTTTGATGCTTCTTCTATCTATTGTGATAATACTAGTGGAATTAACTTGTCATATAATCCTATCTTTCATTGCAGAGATAAACATATAGAGGTTTTCCATCATTTTCTCTGTGATCACATTGCCAAGAAGGATATCTATATCACGCATAAGGATATGGAAAATCAGTTGGCTGACATTTTCACTAAACCTACAGCTAGAGAGCAATTTAACTTTATTAGATCTAAACTACTCATAACTACTTTGAATGAATCTAATATGCCTTCTAGCTATTTGTCATCTATCATGTACGTTTTTACCTGTGTTTTGATCACCTTTTCTTGCCAACGTGCTAAAAATTCATTTTTCATGTTCTTTTTTGCCTTGTTTTTCTCTTGTTTTTGGGTATTTTTCACAAACACATGTTTTACCAAAAAATAGTACCCAATGGTGAGTGATATGTGCCTAAGTATTTTCAAAATACATAATGGACTTGAAAAATAAATTTAATTAGCACTCTAATGGCTAGAAACTATGTTTTGTAAGTTTAGATTAGGTTGACCATCAGTCGAGTTGCCAACTCGACCGATCGGAGGCCGAGAGATTTTTTAAAGAGCCTATCGGTTGAGTTTCTGAGTTCACAGAACTCGACCGATGGTCGGGCTGGAGCAAATTTAATATATGTCCGGCTGACTAATCTCCCTCTCAACTAGAGAAAAGTCAACCGATCTGACCTCAAACTCCCCTAAGCTCTCTACCCTAGCCCTAACCTTCCTCTCCCTAGCCCTAGCTCGACCTAGCTTGACCTCCCTTGACCTTCCCCCTTGCTAACCTAGGTCTGTGGATGAGTTTTGGTGGTGAGTTTTAATCTTTTGCTCTCTCCTTCCTCTCCTTTTCATCTCTATGGCACCCAATAGGAGGAAGAGGGCTTCCCCAACTCATGCACCTTCATATTCATCCACCTCCCACTTGATTCCATTTGATGACACTTTCTTTGTCTCAAATGAGGCTCTACATAGGTATAAGGAGCTCCTTCTTAGGAACCCTTTCCTTTTTAATGCCCTATTTGAGCATAGACAACAAAGACAAGAGGTCGTAGATCAAGTAGCAGAGTTGCTTTATGATCACCATATCTCTGCCTTGGGTGTTAAATGCGCTTGCTATAAAAATTTCATCACTAGAACAAAAGCGGTTCATGAATTCTATGCTAATTTGCATTGAAATTATGACATCCTTGTACCCCCACCTGATACTCAAGTAGTCCTCACATACATGATAGACGGGAAGAGATTTCAAGTCTCTGAGGATACCCTGAACATCTTCTTTTTAGGTGCCAAAGTGACTGACACCTGGCGTAAGGACTACTTGGAGTACTTTGACTTAGTTGAGCCTGGGGCCTTCTACATGAAATATGATCTTACTCTTCCTAATATTCATAAGTTCTTGAAGAAGCCTCAATTCCCATATAGGAAAAAGTACACCCTTCCTCCTCTACCTTGGACCTTAATACACACATCCTCACCCTAGTTGTTAACTGCAATATTCATCCGAAGAAGAATCAAATTGAGATTGCAGAAAACATTGTGTGATCATGTATTGTCTCTTGAATAACATTGGAGTCAAATGGTCAAGATATATTCTCCATCATATGACCTTCTTTGAATCAGGAAAGAACACCCGTGGCACCCACCCACCCGTCCCAACCCTGATCAGTGGTCTGTTCTAGCTTTCCACTGGCAAATCTCTTTTCCACAACCTTCATTATAAACCTACCAGGAAAGCAGTTTGTATCAATGAGACCACTCTTTAGAAGTCTGTGCCTATCCTATCCTCTACCACACATGGTGCCTCTATCTCTGCCTCTACTCGAGCACCTCCACCACCTCAGCCTTCCCAACCTACTTGTGCCTCGTTCCATGTGTCAAATAAAACCCTTATGGGCTACATGATGCATCAACAGGCATACAACCATTAGGTTTAGGAGCACATGCATCAGGACCTATGTTCCATCATGTCTAACATGAACATGTCCTGTGCACATCCCTACCCTTCCTACCAGCCTTACCCAGGAAGTGACTATGCATCCTATGCATATGATCACTTTTACCCTAACCCTCCACCTGCATCTTCTGCTGCTACACCCTCTACTATTGGTGGATCTACCCCTGGTGTGTTGCCTCTAATTGCTAGCCCCTTGGCCACTCTGCTCGTCAACCTCAGTAGTTCTACTCCTTCCTTCCCACATGCGAATGAGCTCCATACTCTTGGTATGTCTTGGGATGAGCAGAATGCATGTTGGCCCGGTCGAGGTTTTGATTCTCTTATTGATGAGGAGATGCCAGAACAGGATAATGAGGAGGTTTTTGCTGACGAGGAGGTTGTTGTTGATGATGATGAGGATTATTGTGAGGCATCTAATGATGATGGCTCTAATAGTTTTTACAATGCCTCCAGTGATGAAGGTGATGATGTTCTCTCTACTGCACCTTCAGATGGATATGACGACTATGAGCCTGATGCCTCTGATGCTGATGATGATGATGTCGTGGACATAGATAACTTAGATGTTTAGTTTTTTAGTTTTTAGTCTAGATGTTGATAATATATATCTTTCTAGGCTATTTTGTATTAGAAACATCTGGGCACATGTTCTGAGTTGTACTATTTTATCATTTAGCTTTCATAGTTATGGCTTGTTGTATTTGTTTTTCTGAGAACATGCTTTCTGGGTTGTAATCTTTATTGTATGCACACTTACTCTTTTATTTACTATATCTCATGAGTTGGTGCCATGTTTTACCATATTTTGATTATGACTTAGATTGTTTGTTTCTCTCGTCTCTGTTTGGTGTATGTTTTGAGATTGCATATTATGGATGTAAACTTTGGTTGTGCTTGGAAAAGACCCATTTCTATGCTCTTCTACCCCCTTCCTTTTTGATAATGTCAAAAGGGAGAGAGAAGTTCAATGTTTTGAAGCTCAACCATATTGCTTGCCTATGTGATCCTTTTCTTGTTCATTATATGATTTATCATGTGACTTGCTAAAGGACCATATAGTATATATATGTCGTGTTGCTTTGTGTAGATAGACTAACCATATAGGTTAGAGTAATCATAGATTAAGGGGGAGCAATTCACATTGTTCAAATCTTGAATCCCCTTGCAATTCACAAGGAAAAGGTATAACTTCAATATCCTTTTCAATATGATTGAGGAATGGTTTGTCATTGTCAAAAAGGGGGAGAATGTTGACTTGAGAGTTATACATTACCCATATTTTGATGATGACTTAACCATTCCATTCCTATGTATCTAATATGTTTGTTCAAGATTGATTTTAGGCCTTAGGTACATGAAAAGGATCAAATTGTACAAGCCCTAGCTTGTTCAAGTTCAAGTCAAATACAATGCAAGTGTGCAATTTGGGAAATTACTCCAAATGACCTTATATGGTTTTTGTAATCACTTGTATTGATGATATGACTTGTAACTAAGTTGAGAAAAAATTAGGGACACTTAATTCCAAGGTTTAATCACTCAAATGTCAATTTAGAAAATTTGTCACATGTCGTTCATTAGTCGAGTTGGAAACTCCTCCGATCCTATGATGGATTTTCTAAAGATGACCCATCGGTCGAGTTGCACACTCATAGAACTTGACCAACTGACTTACTGAGCAAAACTAATTTTAGCTCATTGGTCGAGTTTCCCAGAACAAACTCGACCGATAGTTTGAAAATTGGCTTTGTCTTTTAGTGGATCGGTTGAGTTACCTTTATTGAAACTCGACCGAATGTACTATACGAAAAATGCAGAAAAAGTGATTATAACTATTGGTGAGTTATTTTGGGTGAAACTAGATTCGTTGCATCTTGGAAAATGGCTATATTTTGACCCTAAGTGATCCCACACTCAAGGGAACACCCCCAGCTATAAATAGGACCCCTTGGAGTTCATTCCAAGTTTGCTCATTCATTCTATTCTAAGTCTTTTCTATAGTTGAGTGTGTTGCAACTCCTTGAACCCCTTTCTCTCTCTAGTTTACACTTCATTTCATGATTATGAGTGAGATAGGCCTATTGTAAGAGAGCTACTTCCTTGTTCTTGTAAAGCTCTCATCTACTCCATCTTCCCTACCCTTTTCCTCCATGAAACAAAGGTGAAGCAAGATACTCCGAGTGAAGGTTGAGTTGTTGCTAGTCTTCTTCAAGGTTGAAGAAGAGGTGAAGATCTTCTCCAGGTAAAGGAGAAGGCAAAGGTTGAATATCCAAGAAGAGTAGAAAAGTCCTTGAAGGCGGAATACTTGTGCTAGAGTGGGTAAGACTTTGGAGAAGGCTGAAGACTCTTGGCAAAGTGGGTAAGTCCTTGGTAAGGTGGAAGACTCTTGGTTCTTGGATGGGTTAGTCCTTTGGTGGTCTTGTGTTGTAACTCTTATTGGTTGGTGAATATATAGAGAAACGCACTTGCAAAGTCCTAGAGGCTGACCTCTCTAGGTAGTGGACTGACTCTCTCCTAGTTTGGAGAGTGGAAGCACTCTACATGACCTTGTCAAGTGCTTGCTATCAATTCCTCTCATCCTTGCTATGTTTGTTATCTAGGACTTCAAATTGCACTTGAGTTATTGGTTTTAATTTGATATAATTTGAAGGTCTAATCTATCTCGTGAGAATTTTGAAGCTCTATTCACCCCCCCTCTAGAACCCTAGATCCAATAGTTTCTCTACTACATGGTCTTTGAAATGCATGTCTACGTTTTGTAGATCGGCCACACATGTATTAAACAAAGTAATTTGGCACTTAATCATATTAGAAGCACAGAGAAACCATAATCCTATGAAGTGGAACAATAAGAGGATAACTCGTATACTTTGGAGCTTGGGCTTGTCCTGTAGTGTCATTATAGTTTGGAGTATCAAGGTGATTCTTAAATAAACAATAAGCCAAGGAGGGCATTGCATTGAAATATGACCACTCCTTATCACTGGGCAAGACATTCTCCAGGATATTAGATGCTAAAAGTGTGAACATCTATTTGGTAACATTAGTTGGGCTGCAAAAATGTCTCAAAAATATACTTGAGAAAGAGATATAGATTCACTATTATAAATGGCATGACTTACATTGTAGGGATCATCCAAAGCATCATGTAAGACAAAAATATCACTTATGGGGATCCCATTCAAGCAATCAGAATCATGGCCACTCATTTTAGAAAGAAACTACGGTGAAATCAACAGTGGAGGCTCCAAGAAGACTGGATTTGGTAACCTTAGAAATGTTGTTGAAAGAACAATGGAAAGATCACCATTGTCTTCACCAGAGGAAGCATCTCATCATCAAAAGGATTGTCAACGTCTTCTTGTAAGTCCAAATGAGTGGTATAAACTCTGATAGAAATATCTTCCTCTGAGGCATGGCGACTGCAAAGAAATCAGAATGGGTTGTCATTACCAAGAAGTGCCTCATCCAAATTTCTCATAAGGTCCTCAACGAAGTGATTTGGAGATGATTTCTAGGTAAGAGGCAATTCATTCTAAAACGGGTGAGCATGAATGTCGTTGAATGGAAAAAAGTGGGGTTCGAAGAGTGAACCAAGAATTCCCCAAGGAGGAAAGGTGTGGGTTGTTCTTGGTTGACAATTATAGAAATGGCATATGACATAGGTTCATTCAAGCCATTCTTATATAAAAGAGTCTCATAAACATGGGAGATAGATTCCATAAAAGACCTGGCTGAATGCTCTAAGGAGTGATGGTGGACTTCCTCACTCGTATTGTTAGGAACATAAGATTTCTGAGGGAAGAATGAGATGACGGGGAAGAGCCTACAACAATAGAATGAGCTTGAAACTCATGACATCATTGTATCAGAGCATGTGATGCTTCATCTTGTGTTTCTTCTCATCTTCATTTGTCTTCTAATGATTTAGGATTTGATGTTGAACAACCAAGATTTCTTGCAGTACTTGAGGAAGGCGTGCTAGGGCGTCTACCTTACGCTCAAGTGCAACTACTTGTTGAGGAACACAGTGCATATCCCCACCTATTGTTGGATAGCATGGACCTATTGTGACACATTCTATACATTTTTCATTAGTTTATGAATAGAAGACATGTGGTCAAGTGTTATTAGACAAATGGAGTCAAATTCACGACCGAATACACCACCCATTGTTTTAGGGTATTTCATTTTTGAACAGGATGAAGAACGACACTCAGAATGAGGTGGTACTTGAGAAGTAGAAGGTGAGGCAGTAGTATGGAAATGTTGAGGTTGACTATCAGAATATTATATACTTCTTGATGGGATGGAGAAAGTGGTTTGCTTGTTGCAAAAGTAGGCGTCAAAGTCTTTGGGATGGTGGTAGGGATCCTTGGGGTGGGTTGAGGAGGATCCCATTGTACATGATGGGATGGTTATGTTGTAACAAATTTTGGAATATCGGTTGTACTCACTGGAATGGCAAAAAGATGGGCATGGCTTGATAGTGACTGTAGAGCTTCAAAATCTTAATCAAGTGTTGCCTCTTGCTCCCTTTCTTCTGAAATTTTTTGGTAAATGCTTTTTGGGAGCTGTGGTTACGATAGGTTTTGGGTGGACTCGGGAGGATGATGCACGCTACTGGTGTGGTGACGTAGCGGTTGACTAGAAAAATTTGTTGATAAGCTCTATAATTTCTTCTTTTGAGAATAGTAATATCTCTTTATCATAGTCCAAAAGTTCAGGTAAAAGAATGCAAATGCTAGTTCTTGTAAAGCGATAATGGTTTTTTGTCTTCATGGTAGACAATGATGTTGGAAGATGTCAGATATCAAATGGTGATGAGATTGTCACCACAAATATCTTTGAAACTTTTGGGAGAAATCGGGTGTCCATGTGCTTAATAGATAAGGTTGATCAGACCACCCATGCAATACTCCTTTTGTGAAGAAGAAGAAGAGATAGCTAACCACCGATCAATTAACAGACGGCTAATGTTAATAGGTCGGCCTTCCATGATGAGAGAAAGTATATAGATCTCTTCGTGATAAATGTTTTCGGTTTCATATTTTATAGAGAGGACTTTGCGATAATTTGTTGCATGATTCTTCGTAGCCCAGAGTGAACTATAGAAGCCTTGGAATACCTAGATCTATACTGGAATTTACCTATCAGTTTATCCCAATAAACAAAAGTGTTAAAACAAGAATTTTCCTTATCTAATAGCCCGATGCAAGATTTGGTGGCTTCTTCATCAAATGAGAAAAATATGTTGTTTAGTAATAGTTCAATATGGATGTGATCAACATTGTTGATGCAGAACTTAATATGTTTGTCCACTTGTCAGGACTTCAACTTGTTTAATAGAGACTTCCTAGATGGAAGACATGAACTCCATAGTCTCCTCCACATATGCCCTTGGATTTTTGAGATAGATGTAAGCTAGATGGGATTTGGTTAGCAATTTATACACCTGATCCCAAATCCCAATTTCCTTGAGATCAGACTTATAAGAAAATTGGGTGGTTTTGAAAGTGAGCCACTTTGTAGTGTTGAATGCCTAGAGATGTTCATTGTTGCGAGGACAGAATGTTCCAGAGTATGGAACTTCCACATGAGGGGCTTGAGGTGGATCTAGTTCAGACTCAATGACACATGGCCTTTTATTACCCTCAACTGACAAAGATTCCACATGTTGATGTTTTTCAGCCCACCTGGTTGCATTGCCATTAGTGGTCGTTGAACTTCCGCTGTTGGTTGTTGTTACACCATAAAAGCAAGATAATAAGTGAGAGTATTGAAAAAAATGTATAGTAGAAAAGGGGCTATTGACTAGTGTTTTCAATGGGGTGGTTGACGAATGTAAGTTAGTAACCAGAAGGTTGACAAGATGATGCATCCACAATGGTGGGAAATAAAACCATCCATCAAGGAATAAAGTTGATAGGGAAATATGTTGATGGGATGACAGAAAAGAGTTGGCCGACAGGGTCATCAAACAATGTGGTTAATAGGGTCATATACCTATCGATGGTGTTTACAAGTTCAGAAATATGTTGACGAGCACTTAAGTCTATTGACCGGTAGGGTCGACAGGTAGCGGCAAGCAAACAACATGGACATACAAGAGTAAAAGGTAGCATAGCTTTGTGATGGTTAAGATGCGGTAAAAAGAATTTGTTCTAGGTCTTATATTTATAGGACAGGGGTCAGTGGATGGTGAATTCTAATAGGCTAAATGGATCTAGAATTGGAGTAATTAATCATCTCACCATGACCTAGCTGATAGCCATATGGGGGCACATTCGATGGGTCTGTTGAGTTCTGAGGGTTGACAACTTCATCGATCACTTGTGGTAGTGTCAAAAGTGTCAACGTCCTACTTGGTAGCTTAGAAAGCATTTAAAGACGTTGATGGGAGGAGTCGATGGATCAAAGCTGATCCATTGTCGATAAAACAAAAAATGGTAAGATGCTTAGAACTAGGTTGGTATAAGTGGATCATATTTTAGGTTGATGGATCACTGTGAAGTGATCATCAACCAAACATCATCTAAAAAGTAGTCACCCATCTAAGAATGATGGAAAATTTACAAAGAAAGTGTATCTAAGAAAAACAAAGCAATAAGATCTAAAAAGAAGAGGACAGAGAAGAACAAAAGATAGATGCTTGGGTTGCTTCCCAAGTAACTTTGTTTAGAATCATGTAGCTTGACTATGGAGATGTCCTTTATGCAGCATTTGGCGCATCAGAAAATCCATGTCTGTGTTCCCGGTGATAACTTGGTCTTCATAACATCTCTTCATATGGTGGTTGTTGACTAAAAAGGTTCATGACTTCTCGTTGTGAATGTTCATCATTCTGAAAGGATAAATGGTTATAACCATAAAGGGTCCAAAACAACGAGAACATAGCTTTCCTAAAAAAGTCATAGTGTAGAGTTGAACAGAAGAACTTGGACGCTTGATGTGAGGATCATGCCAAATCTTTGTATGCTCTTCATATATCTTGGTATTCTCCTAAGCATGTAGACAAAGTTGTTTTAACTCTTGAAGTTGTAGAAATCATTTCGCTTTTACAAGGTTAGTATCCATATGGAGAGCCTTGATCACCTAATAAGCTTTGTGTTCTAACTCTAGAGTAAGATGGTATGACTTACCATATGTGAAACAATAAGGGGTAGTTCCAATTGGTTTTATAAGAAGATCGATACACCCAAAGAGCATCATCGAGTTTGAAGGAACAATCTTTTCTAGATTTTCCCATAGTTGTATTAAGAGTTTATTTAATATATCTATTAGAAACTTCAACTTGAATCGTGGTTTGAGGATGGCATGGAGTAGTGATTTTATGTTGTATTCCATATCTCTTAAAAAGAGATTCAAACTTTTTCTCGATGAAATGTGAACCTCCATCACTAATTACAGTCCTAGGAACTCCATATCTTGGAAAGATGATTTTTTTAAAGAGATGCATTACTGTCTTTGAGTCGCAGGTTGGTGGTGAGATGGCTTCCACCCATTTGGAAACATAATCAACTGCTACTAGTATGTATTTGTTTCCAAAGGATGGTGGTAAAGGTCTGACAAAGTGTATACCCCAGAAATTGAGATTTTCAACCTCCAATCTTTCAGCTAGGGGCATTTAATTCCTAGTATTGATGTTTCTGATTTGTTGGCATGCATCACATTGCTTAACATAGGTGTGTGAATCTTTGAAGATCATTCTCCAATAGAAACCAAAATTTAATATTTTTAAAGAAGTCATTTTAGCACCCAAATGACCTCCTTAAGTGGTGTCATAACACGTTTCCATAATGGATCGGGCTTCATCATGGGTGACACATCTATGATAGACATTATCTACACACGTTTTGAACAAAAGTGGGTCATCCCAATAGTAATTCCTTAAGTCTAAAAGATCTTCTTCTAATTATAGGTCATATCAGGGGGCAGCTGTTGGCATGTCAGGTAGTTACATAAATCTACATACCAAGGTGTTATCTAATCCAACATGTGGATTACCAGTATTGATTCATCCTAGTATGATTCAATGATGGGGAGAGAGTTGTCTTCTTTGACCCACGAGAAAGGTGATCTGCAGCTACATTATTAGACCCCTTTTTAAAATGATTTCGTGATCTAACTCTTATAGTAGGAGTGCCCATCTGAGAAGGCAAGACTTACTATCCTTTTTCTACATGAGATATTTTATTGCTCAATGGTCGGTATAGATCTGTCACCTTTCCTCCTAATAAATATGACCTGAACTCATTGAAAGCATAGATGATTGCCAACATTTCTTTCTCTGTTGTAGTGTAATTGATTTGCACCTCATCCAGAGTTTTATTGGCATAATGAATTACAAGATGTTTCTTATCCTTGTTTTATTCTTGGACTGCTCCAACAACATAGTCACTAGCATTGCACATGAGCTCAAAGAGGAGATCCCAATCCCGGGCTTGAATAATTGGTGTGGTGGTTAGGGCATCCTTGAGAGTGTGAAAATCCTTGAGGCAATCTTCACCAAATATAAACAATGTGTCCTTCACAAGAAATCTAGATAGTGGCTTGGAAATTTTTGAAAAATATTTTATGAAACAATGGTAATATCTTACATGTTCCAAGAAATTACAAACAAAAGAAAATGACAAAGGAGGAGGAAACTTGGAAATGGATTTTATTTTTCTCTTGTCTATTTCAATGCCTACTTCAAATACTTTGTGTCTGAAGACAACTCCCTCCTAGATCATAAAATATCATTTCTCTCAGTTTAGAACAAGTTGTTTTTCTTCACATCTTTGGAGAATGAGAGATAAGTTTTCAGATAGTCTTTGAATGAGGACCCATAAAATGAAAAGTCATTCATGAAGACTTCCACGATATCTTCTATAAAATCAAAAAATGTAGCTGACATACACCTTTGTAAGGTGGTCGAGGTATTGCACATATCAAAGGGCATACGACGAAACATTTACGTCCCAATGAGGCAAGTAAATGTGGTCTTTTCCTAATTGTCTAGATGAATGGGCACTTGTTAGAACCCAGAGTACCAATCTAGGTAACAAAAGTGTGAATGATTGGCAAGCCTTTTGAGGACTTGATCGATGAACGGAAGAGGGAATGATCTTTGATTGTTGCAACATTCAACATGTAGTAAATGCACATTCACCAAGTGATCACTATGTGAGTGGCCAGTTCTTTTCCATATCCATATTTTACCACTGTCATACCTTCATCCTTGGGTACAACATGTATCACGCTCACCCAGTTACTATTGCTGATGGCATATATGATTCCATCATCATATAGTTTAACCACTTCCTTGCACACAATCCCGTGCATTTTGTTGTTCAACTTCCTTTGACCTTGCACTCTTAGTTTAGCATTTTCTTCTGATTGATATGATGCATACAAATTGTTAGGATTAGACCCTTTATATCATCTATACAATACTCAAGGGATTTTTTCTGGACCTTAAGTTCAGTCAGGATCCATTGTTGTTTTTCAAAGATAGTTGGGGATTGATTATCACTGGATTCCTCTTTTCATCATCGAGAAATTTGTACTTTGAAGAGGTTTAAGATCAGGTCCTGGCCTTGATGTGGAGGTTCTTTTGGCTCTTGCTAGAGTGAGACATACTTGGTCGTTTCTATGGAACCTTATTCTTGAGACTCTTCTTCTTCAATAGCTTTTAAGTAAGCTAAGATTTCTTCAACTTTGGGAGTTGCAATACCTAAATTTTTATTGATCAAATCTTTCACTAGAGGGTCTATAATGGAATTGTGCTCTTGTTTTCAAAACACAATTGATTATAGCAGTCAACAAAGTAACTCATCTCCATTAGAGATGGACCTTTCATGTGGTTGAACACATTGAAATTAATGGATTTGTTTGCAACTCTTACAGTGACTAGCCCATTGACAACATCTATTAATGCACATGATATGGAAAGAAAATGTCGTCTAAAGATCATAGGACATATATGATCTTCAACAACATTAATTATGACTACATCACAAGGGATATATAAGTTTTCAATCCGGATAGGTACATATTCTACTACACCAACTGGCTTGGAAAAAGAGTTGTCAACAAATTGAATTCTCATGTTTGAGTGAGTAACATCTATTAGCCCCAGTTTGATGGCTAAGCTATGTGGCAGGAGGCTTATTCTAGCCCCCAAAACATCCAAGCCATCTCTTGGTGATGCGTCTCCTATAAGGAAAGGGATAGTGAAGGATTTAGGGTCCTTTTGTTTGGTTGGCATGTTTGATTGACAAAAGGCGGATGCCATCCTTACTAGTTGTACAATTTCTATTTCTCTTCTCTTTCACTTTCTCAGGATAAGATCTTTCATAAATTTGGCATAAGTAGGCATCTCATAATGAAGTCCAAAAGAGGGATGTCCAAGTGGATCTTCTTGATTATATCCAAGAACTTGGTGTATCTTTTTTTGAGTTGAGCCTTTATGAAGTGATGAGGAAAAGGTGCTTCTAAAGGAATTTTATATGTTCTAAGGGATATGATAGGTTTAGATACCCCTCATGATTTCTTGATGAATGAAACCTCCCCTTTATTGGTATTAACTATGGCAATTGGTTTTATAGATGGTGATATAGAAGAAGTGGTTCCAAATCAAAGTGTAACCATTCTGGCACTTTCATTCTTCCGATTTTGCTCTATATTTGAAGTGAAGTTTCCACTTGGCCCTTCAATTGACGCAGATATAGAGTCAAGTTGTTGGTCTACCTTTCGGCTATGTTGTTTCAAATCACTTATTTGGCTGTTCACATTCCTCAATTGTGCTTGCATGCTTGTCATCATGCTACTGTTACTCACCAATCATTCTCCTAATTATTAGTTAGAGAGTGTAGCTTAGCTATGTATTTTTGATGTTGTTGAAACAAGCTCCACCTTTTCTATCCGTTGAAATTGTTTTGTTGTTGTAAGGATTTATTCTACTAAAATTTGGGAGGTGTTGGTCTTCCTTTCCCTCAACTAATTACATGTGATGTTTAATTATGATAAAAGGATATTTCAACAACAAATGAATTTCACAGGAAAACCCTAGATGATCGGGCCTTTTATAGTTGACATTAGACACATTTTCTAGTGTAACCATCTGAGTGTCTTCTGGATCATGAGTGTAGATACAATGATCCACTCCATGTCCACCCTCTGTACAAGTAACAAATTTTACTGTTGCCTCAGTAAAATATTTGGAGTTTGCTTCCTTCAGATTGTAGTTATATGTAGCCATCCTATCAAGCTTGTTATTTAAGCTTTCAAGTAACTTTGATTCCAAAAAGTTCCTATTGAAACAACCTTAGTTATAGTTGTTCTATCATAATGTACTTTGTCTTGCAGTATTGCCATTTTGTTTATGATTTCCCTATTAGTTTTAGCATCCCGCTTCATGAAATCACTTATTGCGGCTGCACTGAGTGATGTTCTTTCTATGGAAGTGAGACCTTCAAAGGTGGTAATGAGGAAACCTGACGTGGCATATATTATCGCACTAACAAACTCACTTAGGGTTGAAATCCCTAAGTTTTTAACCAAAACAACGTGCAATAATACCACCCGCAAGCGGATGGGTCTTATCGCAATATAGTTGAGGATCGAATCCCAAGGGACAACGTTTTTAAGAATCTTCTTTCTAGTCGAATCTAGTCAAATCAAGACTAATATTTAGAACAAGGTTGGTTGATTTGAGTTTAATTAAACTAAATGCAAGAAAAGTAAAAGAGCAGGATTAAAGGTTGATTAAAGATTAATGATGGAAATCACTGGGATGGTCCCAGGTTTTGTCACCACTACTCATGTAATCACATCCAAACATCAAACATCTAGGCAAGATATAACCATTCAAATAGAGCTGCTGCAGAACCCCCCATACAGGCGTCAGGTTCGCGTAAGCATCACCTTAGGTATCAGATGTCTCGTCACCATCCAGATCACAAATTTACGGCTCCGAAGATACATAAATCCAAATGAAGTTGTGGGCCCCCTATACAGGTGTCAGGCACACAGAAGCGTCTTCGTCGGCTAGATGGCTCGTATCCACACGGATCATACGCTTACGACCTCAAGGAATCCCATTCTATTTCTAGTTTGGGATTCAACCGCGTTAGTCGACATTCAAAACATATGCATTGGAGTTCTCGCAACATAGGAAACGAACAAGATAAATGCAAGTAGGTGATCAATCCACAAGCACACATAGATGATTAACGATGAAATGAAAGATTATATACATGCCATGGAATGTTTAAGAAAAAGATATGAAAGCATGGGTAGCGGGGCTAGTCCCCGCACCCCAGCGAAAGTAAACTACTCGCTCATGGTGAGAGAAACAAGAATAACAAGAGAGAGAGAGAAGTTTCCGCCATGAGCATGGTGAAGAAGATGATCGCAGCTCGGTGGAGAAACGGTCTTCTACAAAACGTCAGAGTAGATCCGAAAGAGGAGAGAAGTAAACCACGACATATGGGGTGGATCTTCTCTCTCCACCTTCTTCTTCTCATTGTCCTTGGCTCGCAGTAGGAGGAGCAGCTCGTGGATGAGATGGCGTCATAGAAATGGCGTAGACGCAGTAGATTTAGACCCAGATCTCGATCTGGATCCAGATCTGAATGAGGTGGCTTGCAGATCTGAGTCTTCACTCCAGATCTGGGTGAACATGCCGCAAAGCCACCACGAGGGTAGGTTCTTGGCTATGAAGGTCGTCTCCTTAGGCCCAGGACAGTCCTGCAGCCTAACGACGTCTGGAGATAATGATTTGGCTGACTGGAATCATGTCCTATTTATAGGCAGTCTGGGCACCGACTTAAAATCGTGACCTTGTCATTTCTGCAGTGGGTCGTGGCATTTGTCGTGGTCGCGGCTTTTGTCGTGGTCGTGGCTTTTGTCATGGTCGCGGCAAATTGTCATGGTCGCGGCTTTTGTCGTGGTCGCGGCATTTGTCGTGGTGGCGGCTTTTGTCGTGGTGGCGGCTTTTGTTGTGGTCGTGACAAATTGCACGGTCGCGATCGTGACTATGCAAGGGAGGTCGTTGTGCAGTTGGTACAGTCAAGGTTGAAGTGGCGAGGTAGAGGGTCACGATCTTCGTTGAGAGACGACAGACCGTAGGGCGTTGAGGTGATGGTGGCTACACGATGGAGTGGGTGGCATCGATCACTGCTGAGGTGAAGAGGTTGGAGGCATTACTGTCGATTGGTGAAAATGCAGAGACCTCGATCGTGGTGTAGGCTACCGCGGGTCGAGGTGTGGGAGTGCCAGACTGCTGTGTAGTCATGGCTTGAAGATGGGGGGGGGAGAACCACGGTCCTGCAGGGGTGATGCCGCGGTCGCGGGCTTTGTGCATGCTGCAGTCACGGGCTTTTCCTGGCTCGGTCTACTTAGCAGCAGGTCACGAGTATTAGAGGATTGTCGCGGTCGCAGGGAAACTTGGTCGCGGTATGTGTGGCTGGGGGAACCACTGTTGGGAATAGAAGAGAAGACCGCAGACTGTTGGCTTAGAAACGATTGCGACCAGGCTCTATGAATCACGATTAGGTCAAGCTGGGAGAAGAAGGGGATCCACTGACTGCTACTGACCCCAAGCACGCTCGAACAAACCAAGGCCCAAAATAGAGTATTGGGTCGTGGAGACAAGGCCCAAATGCCCAAAGTGACCTGCACAAAGGTGTAAAAATTCAATAAAAATAGGGATCATTCTAATTAAGCCAAGTGAATGAACATATTAGAAGATAAAGTCGATAAATGCATGAAAGCAACCAAAACTGGGCTAAACGAGATGATTGAACCAAGATGAATATGCATTCATCAAAATACCCCGAACTTAAACGTTGCTCGTCCTCGAGTAACATGAAATCTAAAACGGTCGCCAAATGAATACTTTCAAAATGTGTGACTGCCTCACCTTCACATCAAGAATATTTCTTTTTTTCTTGGTATGACTAAGTGTCTCAACATCCTGAGATCACAGAACACATTTTACCATATCTTCGTTCCCAAGTTTGCTTCCCAATATTACTTCTTCTCTATTTTGTCCAAAATCAAGCATGTCAGAGAGTTTCGTAAGAGTCCAGGGATACCCACAGAACAACAAGTGTGCACCTGATCTGACACTGGTGTTATTAGGATCAGGGAGGCATTCATTGTGCCTTTAGGTGGAAACGGGAGTGAAGGGTGGTATGGAAGGGAAAAATAAATCTCTCCTCTATTCGACTCGAGATTTATATTATATGATTTGCAATTTCATTGATTGCATTTTTTTGTGTGAATCTCTCCTCTATTCGACTCGAGATTGCATTTCTTTTTGTGTGCGCTTAGGCATCATTTCTTGGTGATACGCCCCTATTTCATAGCGAGGGGTATGGAAGAAGCGTGAAGGAAGAGAGAGTGTGCTACCCCAAACTTAGGGTTTGGCACTATATTGGCTATTTTTGTTTATTTTTTATGAGCGAAGGGGTAAGAAGATGATGGAAGAAGTGTAGAAGAGAGTTCAGATCAGAATGCAACTTGATTTACAATTCAGTGCACCGGGTTGTTCTCCTTATCATACTCTGCTCAAATAATGACTTGATGAGGATCCGGTGGAGATTCCAGGCTATTGTTCCACTAGTCAGATAGGAAGCACAACGTGTTTGATCCCTCTCAGTTTGACAGATACTTGTCATGTCTACTGATCGTGATGTTAGGATTCATAAGCTTCACACGGTGATTTCTAATCATAGGCTAGTTTCAGAAATTGTTCTCCTTGAGGCTTCGCTTCAAATAAGGAGGGTATAATGATTCAAAACTGCATGGGAAAACAGGATAGCCGGCTAGGTAATGGCTTTGAATGAAACAAAAGTGTCGCAACTTCATCAAGTTTCTATACAAGTTGCTATGAAAACTTTTTGAAAATTTTTGAAAAAAATTGCTCAAAATTGCGACAACATTTCAACGATGAAATCTTAAGTCTAGAACAGATAGGAGAGGGTGGAAAGTAAAGTATGTACCACCCACCCTCCACTCCAAACTTAGAAATTTGCTCATCCTGAGTAAGCTCTAAATCCGAGGTGGAGGGGTAAACTCGTGCCGGTTGGTTCACCAGATGCGGTTGCATTCCTTTCGGCGACGCGTCCTCCATCTGAAATCTCAAAAATGGAACCTATCAGAACTTAAGATTGCATCTTGCGATGCATTGTCTATCAGGTGCAAAATTTTCTAAAAAAACAAAATTAAAAGTAAAAGATAAGTTAAAGATCGGGTTGCCTCCCGACAAGTGCCTTTGTTTTACGTCGATGGCTCGAAGTGATTTCTTTAGTTTTCTGGTAGGTATGTCGGTTTGGATAGATTCATCAATTCATCAGTGCTAGTATCAACTGTGGTGAAATATCTCTTCAAGTGTTGGCCATTTGCCATAAAATCACCTGACTTCTCACTCCATAAGGTAAATGCACCATGTCGGTAGATGCTCTTGACAATGTATGGTCCAGACCATCGAGAGCGGAGTTTCCCTGGGAATAACCTCAGTCTCGAGTTGAACACTAGAACTTGCTCTCCCACTTGAATGTCCTTCCTTTTCAGATGACCGTCATGCCAAAGTTTTGTGTGTTCCATGTAGATTTGTGCATTCTCATAAGCTGTCATTCGGAGTTCATCCAACTCTTGAAGTTGTAGAATCCTGGCTTTGCCTACTTTCTTCATGTCAAAATTCAGCTGTTTGATTGCCCACCATGCTTTATGTTCTGGTTCCACGGGCAGGTGACATGATTTTCCATAGATTAGTCTGAAGGGTGTTGTTCCAAGAGGAGTTTTGAACGCAGTTCGGTAAGCCCATAAAGCGTCATTGATTTTCACTGACAAATCCTTTCGGTTGTGTCCTACTATATTTTCCAAGATAGCCTTGAGGTGACCGTTTGAAACCTCTACCTGCCTACTTGTTTGTGGGTGGTAGGGGGAAGCTACGTTGTGTGTTACACCATATCTTCTCAACAACGCTTCAAAGCTTCTTTCCAGAAAATGAGAACCTCCGTCGGATATCACGGTGTGTGGAACTCCAAAATGGGGAAAGATAATATCTTTGAACAATTTAATGACGGGTTTTGAATCGCTAGTGACGGTTGGTATGGCCTCTACCCATTTAGAGACATAATCCACAGCAACTAGAATGTATGAAAATCCATGTGAGGATGGGAATGGACCCATGTAGTCCACTCCCCAAACATCAAAAATTTCGACTTCTTGCCATAGCTTAAGTGGCATCTCATCTCTTTTCGTAATGTTTCCCGTTCTCTGACACTTGTCACATGACAACACAAAGTTATAAGCATCTCTGGATATGGTTGGCCAAAAGAAACTGCATTGCAAAACCTTCAAAGAAGTTTTCTTAGAACTCATATGGCCTCCGACTGGGCCTGCGTGACATTGCTCTAAAATAAGTTGGGCTTCTTCCTCAGCGATACAACGTCTGTAGAGACCATCAGCACAGAGCTTGAAAAGGTACGGTTCATCCCAGTGATATTTCCTCACATCATGCATGAATTTCTTTAGAGCGTTTCCAGTACACTCAGGGTGGATGACACCAGCGACAAGGTAGTTCACATAGTCCGAGTACCAAGGAGTAGCTTCTGAGACTTTCATAAGCTGGTCATCTGGAAGAGAGTCATTAATTGGTATATTCTCAGTTTCCAGAGTGTGGATATGACTTGAGTGGTCTGCTACAACATTTTCTGTGCCTCTTTTATCTCTAATCTTAAGATCAAATTCTTGCAATAGGAGAATCCATCTTATTAGCCTTGGTTTTGCATCTTTCTTTTTTAGAAGATAACGGATAGCAGCATGATCGGTGTATATAATCACCTTTGAACCAATGAGGTAGGATCTAAACTTATCAAAGGCGTATATGACTGCTAGGAGTTCCTTCTCAGTCGTTGCATAGTTCCTCTAAGCTTCGTCAAGGGTCTTTGATGCATAATAGATGACATGATGTTTCTTCTCTATACATTGGCCCAGAACAACACCCACAGCGTAATCACTGGCATCACACATAATTTCGAATGGGTGATCCCAATACAGGGCTCGAATGATGGGTGTTGTTGTAAGGGCATGCTTTAGGTTGTTGAAGCTCTTGATACACTCTTCATCAAAAAGGAAATCAACGTCCTTCAGCAACAACTTTGTCATGGGCTTGGTTATCTTGGAGAAATCCTTGATAAACCTTCTATAGAAGCCCGCATGACCAAGGAATGTGTGGACTTCTCTTACATTGGTTGGGATAGTGAGTTTAGAAATCACTTCGATCTTTGCTTTGTCGACTTCGATTCCTCGATTACTGACCCTATGGCCAAGAACAATACCTTCTTTCACCATAAAGTGACATTTCTCCCAATTAAGCACTAGATGTGTTTCTTCGCATCATTTGAGGACAAGGGAGAGGTGCCTTAGCCATGAATCATACGAATCTCCATATACGAAGAAATCATCCATAAAAACTTCCATAATAGTTTTGGTTAGCCCGGAAAATATGGCTGCCATGCAACGTTGGAAGGTTACAGGAGCATTACAGAGTCTGAATGGCATCCTTCTAAAGACATATGCTCCAAAGGGGCAGGTAAACGTAGTTTTCTCTTGGTCATCTGGATGTATAGGAATTTGATAGAATCCATAGTAACCATCATGATAGCAAAAGTATTCTTGGTGAGCCAATCGCTCAAAGACTTGATCTAGAAAAGGCATCGGGAAATGATCCTTGCGTGTGACCTTGTTTAACTTCCTATAGTCGATGCACATCCTCCACTCGGTTACTATTCGGGTGGGGATGAGTTCATTATCTTCATTCCGTATCACAGTAGTGCCACCTTTCTTTGGAACAACATGTACAGGACTCACCCAAGGTGAGTCAGATATTGGATAGAAGATTCCGGTAGTGAGCAACTTCATGACTTCGCGGCGGACCACTTCCTTCATATTAGGGTTCAACTTCTGTTGATGCTCAACAGTCGGCCTGTGGTCTTCCACCATAGGGATTTTGTGCATGCAAAGTGCTTGGCTGACCCTAGTGAGGTCGCTCATCTTGTAGCTGATAGCTTTCTTTCTTTTCTTTAATTCTTTCAGGAGTTTATGTTCTTGTTCGATCGTAAGATCAGAATTTATAATAACTGGACAAACCTTGAGATCATCCAGAAACACGTACTTAAGTCCCTCGGGCAGGGTCTTCATTTCAGGGGCTTCTGGATTCTCGCATGGCTCTTCAGTCACATTCACAGCCTTTAGTTCCTCGAACTTAGCTTCAAGATCTTCATCTACAGAGTCGAGGTGAAGGACACAATCCTTAACTTGTTTGTTGATGAAATTTTCAGCAGATGGATTTGTTAGAGCCACTTCTAAAGGATCGTCTTGTTCATATTCCTCTTGTGTGAGGAGAGCCATTTGCTCAATGCAGTCAATTAAATAGACTTCTTCCTGCATGCTCGGTCTTCGCATGCTTTCAAAAACTTTGAACTCGAGGGTTCCTTTCCCTAGTCTGAGCAATAAGGTCCCAGCTTCAACGTCGATCAAGGCTCTTGCAGTGGCGAGGAACGGATGGCCAAAGATAAGAGGGTATCTGGCGTCTTCCTTTATGTCCATGATGACAAAGTCACATGGGACATAAGAGTCTTTTCCAACCTTGACAGGGACATCTTCAATGATTCCTAAGGGAAGAGTCGTGGAGTTATCTGCAAGTTGTATGGTCATTCCTGTTGGGTGAAGTTCTACAAACCCTAGCCTCTTACAAAGGGCAGTGGCATGATAGAGATGCTAGCACCTAGATCGTCCAATCCCTTCTTACATGAGGAGTCACCGATATGACATGAAATCCCAAAGGATCCCGGGTCTTTCTGCTTCTTGGGCATCTTGCTCTGGATGATATCGGAAGTGGTTGTTGCTAGCTTAACAGTCTCGTATTCTTCAGTTATGTACTTCCTTGTGAGGAAAGACTTTAAATACTTAGTCCAGGCTGGTATCTCGGCCAGTGCATCTAGAAAGGGTATATCTACATGAAGCTTCTTCATAGCTTCTTTAAACTTGTTGAATCGAGTATCGAGCTTTGTCTGCTTCAAGCGAGCTGGGAAAGGAGGACGAGGCTTGTATACTGGCACATCTGACTCAAGTGTATCTTCAGCCTCCGCAGTCAATGGTTCCTCCAATCTTGCTTGATCTGTCTTATCAGCGGTTGGTCATTCCTTCGGTTGGGACTCAGGTGTTGCAGAGTCTTGGTCATTTGCAAAGTTATCATCATTTGTTTCCGCTATTGGTATCTTAGCAGAGGGGTCAGAATAGTCCTTTCCAGACCTGGTGGTGACAGCCTTCAATTTCTCTGGGTGCTTAGGATTGTTCTCTGGTTGACCAGCAAAGACTCCAGCAGGTGGCTTCATGCTAGTTGCAAGTTGAGTTAGTTGAGATTCAATAGCCTCCTAATGGGCTTGTTGGTTAGCTATCATATTCTGCTGCAACTGAAGCATCTTCTCAATAGATGACAATTTGTCCTCAGGAGAGATGGGACCGGCTTGTGGCCCTTGTTGTTGTTGTTGATAGGGGACTTGATTGGGATTCTGGAACTGAGAATTGTTCAGAAAATTGTTGTAGTTTCTATTCAGGAAGTTACTTCTGAAGTTCCCTTGATTCCCAAAATTTTGTTGTTGGTTATACTGGAATCCCGGCGGGCCTCATTGTTGAGTATTTGAACCAAGCTGTCGCGAGTTTTTCGCTCCAGAAGGATTTCCATATTGAAAACCTGGATGGTTCCTATTCTGATTCGGATTATAGTACCCTTGACCAGGGATAGTGTTGACAACATTTAGATTTTCCATTTGACCATTATCTCCTTGGGCACATGTATTGCTTAAAACAACATCATAGAGAATGTTATAGGCTAGAGTTGAATGATTAGTTCCTTTACATGCTTCACAGAAGAGGGAAGCTGACTTAACTTGCTCTTGTTGTCGAGGGGGTGAACATCTTCTTTCATAAGCTGCGAGAGATGATTCTAGATGGTCTTGCTTGGTGACTAGGAGTTTGAGAGATTCAGCGATAGACTTGTACTCGGGTGTTGCTTCGGCCATAGCTACCTTCAGCACTCCTTTGCCAATAGGTATACCCCAGTTGGCTTGGTTTTCAGCTCCAAGGGTGACTAGGAGTTTGAGAGATTCAGCGATAGACTTGTACTCGGGTGTTGCTTCGGCCATAGCTACCTTCAGCACTCCTTTGCCAATAGGTCTACCCCAGTTGGCTTGGTTTTCAGCTCCAAGGGTGACAACCTTCCATGCACTATCATAACTCTGATGCATGAAGTTTCCTCCAGACGAGGAATCCAAAAACCTCTTGATATCATCGTCCACACCTCTATAAAAGATTTCAATGAGTTGATTCTTTGGAATGCCATGATGTGGACACTTGCGTAGAAGCTCTTTGTATCATTCCCATGCTTCAGCTAGGGATTCTCTAGGGACCTGGGTGAATTGCATGGTGACTAGGAGTTTGAGAGATTCAGCGATAGACTTGTACTCGGGTGTTGCTTCGGCCATAGCTACCTTCAGCACTCCTTTGCCAATAGGTCTACCCCAGTTGGCTTGGTTTTCACCTCCAAGGGTGACAACCTTCCATGCGCTATCATAACTCTGATGCATGAAGTTTCCTCCAGACGAGGAATCCAAAACCTCTTGATATCATCGTCCACACCTCTATAAAAGATTTCAATGAGTTGATTCTTTGGAATGCCATGATGTGGACACTTGCGTAGAAGCTCTTTGTATCATTCCCATGCTTCAGCTAGGGATTCTCTAGGGACCTGGGTGAATTGCATTATTCGGCCCCTGATTTCATAGGTGAGAGAAGGTGGGTAAAACTTTTCCAGAAAAACATTTTGAAGTTGTTCCCAAGTGCTGATGGGTTCACATTACAAGGAGTTATACCAACTCACGGCTTTATCGGTCAGAGAGTATTTGAAGAGATGGATTCTGATGGCATCATCCGTGACTCCATTTTTCTTCGTCATGGCACATAGATCTATGAACCTCAGAAGATGTTCTTGACTATGTTCTCCTTGCTTACCATAGAAAGGACTATTTTGAAGCAAAGTGACCCAATGTGCTCTTATCTCAAAATTCGGAGCGTTGATGGGAGGAGGTTACACTGGGTGGTGAACGCCAGCAGCTTTAGGGATTGAGAACTCCCTAAGGTCTTATTGTAGCTCAGCTTGTTGAGTTGCTGCTTGAGCAGCTTGGATTTCTTCCTGAACTACGGCTCGGGCTTCTTCCATAAGCCTATCTCTTTGTGCATTAAGGGCTTGAGCTACCCTTCGAGCAATTTCCTCCTCTTGAGCCATTCTTGCTTGGTTCTCTCGGTACTGATGGCGAAAAGTTCTATGTATCTCAGGGTCAAAGCTAGCAGAGAGTCTGGGACTGTCCGAGCGGCACATACACTAGACTTTGTGGGTACCTAGGGTGGAAAGATCTTTTTCCGGTAAGATGGACGGAGTAGAACCAAAGTCAAGTATATATGATCGATAGTATCAAAAGTAAAAGAAGAACCTAAATTAGCCTCAAAAGAACTACATTTAACTAGACGATTCAGTTGTCCCAGGAAACGACGCCAGAATTTGACGTGGCATATATTATCGCACTAACAAACTCACTTAGGGTTGAAATACCTAAGTTTTTAACCAAAACAACGTGCAATAATACCACCCGCAAGCAGACGGGTCTTATCGCAGTATAGTTGAGGATCGAATCCCAAGGGACAACGTTTTTAAGAATCTTCTTTCTAGTCGAATCTAGTCGAATCAAGACTAATATTTAGAACAAGGTTGGTTGATTTGAGTTTAATTAAACTAAATGCAAGAAAAGTAAAAGAGCGGGATTAAAGGTTGATTAAAGATTAATGATGGAAATCGTTGGGATGATCCCAGGTTTTTCCACCACTACTCATTCAATCACATCCAAACATCAGACATCCATGCAAGATATAACCATTCAAATAGAGCTGCTGCAAAACCCCCCATACGGGTGTCAGGTTTGCGTAAGCATCACCTTAGGTATCAGATGTCTCGTCACCATCCAGATCACAAACTTACGGCTCCGAAGATACAGAAATCCAAATGAAGTTGTGGGGCCCCTATACAGGCGTCAGGCACACAGAAGTGTCTCCGTGGGCTAGATGGCTCGTAACCACATGGATCATACACTTACGACCTCAAGGAATCCCATTCTATTTCTAGTTTGGGAGTCAACCGCGTTAGTCGACATTTAAAACCTACGCATTGAAGTTCTCGCAACATAGGAAACGAACAAGATAAATGCAAGCAGGTGATCAATCCACAAGCACACATCGACGATTAACGAAGAAATGAAAGATTATATACATGCCATGGAATGTTTAACAAAAAGATATGAAAGCATGGGTAGCGGGGCTAGTCCCCACACCCCAGTGAAAGTAAACTACTCTCTCATGGTGAGAGAAACAAGAATAATAAGAGAGAGAGAAGTTTTCGCCATGAGCATGGTGAAGAAGATGATCGCAGCTCGATGGAGAAATGGTCTTCTACAAAACGTCAGAGCAGATCCGGAAGAGGAGAGAAGTAAACCACGACATATGGGGTGGATCTTCTCTCTCCGCCTTCTTCTTCTTCTCATTGTCCTTGGCTCGCAGAAGGAGGAGAAGCTTGTGGATGAGATGGCGGCGTAGAAATGGCATAGACGCAGCAGATTTAGACCCAGATCTAGATCTGGATCTAGATCTGAACGAGGTGGCTTACAGATCTGAGTCTTCACTCCAGATCTGGGTGAACAGGCCGCAAAGCCACCACGGGGGCAGGTTCTTGGCTATGAAGGTCGTCTCCTTAGGCCCAGGATAGTCCTACAGCCTAACGACATCTGGAGATAATGATTTGGCTGATTGGAGTCGTGTCCTATTTATAGGCAGTCTGTGCACCGACTTAAAATTGTGACCTTGTCATTTCTGCAGCGGGTCGCGGAATTTGTCGTGGTCACGGCTTTTGTCATGGTCGCGGCTTTTGTCATGGTCGCGGCAAATTGTCGTGGTCGCGGCTTTTGTCGTGGTCGCGGCATTTGTCGTGGTCGCGACTTTTGTCATGGTCGCAGCAAATTGCACAATCGCGATCGTGACTATGCAGGGGAGGTCGTTGTGCAGTTGGTACTGTCAAGGTTGAAGTGGTGAGGCAGAGGGTCACGATCGTCATTGAGAGAGGACAGACCGCAGGGCGTTGAGGTGATGGCGGCTACACGATGGAGTGGGTGGCATCGATCACTACTGAGGTGAAGAGGCTGGAGGCATTACTATCAATTGGTGAAAATGTGGAGACCTCGATCGTGGTGTAGGATATTGCGGGTCGAGGTGTGGGAGCGCCAGACTGCTGTGTAGTCGCGGCTTGAAGATGGGGGAGAACCATGGTCCTGCAGGGGTGATGCCGCGGCACGGGCTTTGTGCATGTCGTGGTCGCGGGCTTTTCCTGGCTCGGTCGCCTTAGCTGCAGGTCGCAGGTATTAGAGGATTGTCGCAGTCGCCGGGAAACTTGGTCGCGGTATGTGTGGCTGGGGGAACCGCTGTTGGGAATAGAAGAGAAGACCGCGGACTGCTGGCTTAGAAACGATTGTGACCAGGCTCTATGAATCGCGATTAGGTCAAGCTGGGAGAAGAAGGGGATCCACTGACTGCTACTGACCCCAAACACGCTCGAACAGACCAAGGCCCAGAATAGAGTATTGGGTCGTGGAGACAAGGCCCAGAATCGCCTGATCTGACACTGGTGTTATTAGGATCAGGGAGGCATTCATTGTGCCTTTAGGTGGAAATAGGAGTGAAGGGTGGTATGGAAGGGAAAAATAAATCTCTCCTCTATTCGACTCGAGATTTATATTATATGATTTGCAATTTCATTGATTGCATTTTTTTGTGTGAATCTCTCCTCTATTTGACTCGAGATTGCATTTCTTTTTGTGTGCGCTTAGGCATCTTTTCTTGGTGATACGCCCCTATTTCGTAGCGAGGGGTATGGAAGAAGCGTGAAGGAAGAGAGAGTGTGCTACGCCGAACTTAGGGTTTGGCACTATATTGGCTATGTTTGTTTGTTTTTGATGAGTGAAGGGGTTAGAAGATGATGGAAGAAGTGTAGAAGAGAGTTCAGATCAAAATGCAACTTGATTTACAATTCAGTGCACCGAGTTGTTCTCCTTGTCATACTCTGCTCAAATAATGACTTGATGAGGATCCAGTGGAGATTCCATGCTATTGTTCCACTAGTCAGATAGGAAGCACAACGTGTTTGATCCCTCTCAGTTTGACAGATACTTGCCATATCTATTGATCATGATGTTAGGATTCATAAGCTTCACACGGTGATTTCTAATCATAGGCTAGTTTTAGAAATTGTTCTCCTTAAGGCTTCGCTTCAAATAAGAAGGGTATAATGATTCAAAACTGCATGGGAAAACAAGATAGCCAGCTAGGTAATGGCTTTGATTGAAACAAAAGCGTCACAACTTCATCAAGTTTCTATACAAGTTGCTATGAAAACTTTTTGAAAATTTTGAAAATTTTTGAAAAAAATTGCTCAAAATTGCGACAACATTTCAACGATGAAATCTTAAGTCTAGAATGGATAGGAGAGGGTGGAAAGTAAAGTACGTACCACCCACCCTCCACTCTGAACTTAGAAATTTCCTCATCCTGAGCGAGCTCTAAATCCGAGATGGAGGGGTAAACTCGTGCCGGTTGGTCCACCAGATGCGGTTGCATTCCTTTTGGCAACGCATCCTCCATCTGAAATCTCAAAAATGGAACCTATCAGAACTTAAGACTGCATCTTGTGATGCATTGTCTATCAAGTGCAAAATTTTCTAAAAAACAAAATTAAAAGTAAAAGCTAAGTTAAAGATCGGATTGCCTCCCGACAAGCGCCTTTGTTTTACGTCGATGGCTCGACGTGATTTCTTCAATTTTCTGGTAGGTATGTCAGTTTGGACAGATTCATCAATTCATCAGCGCTAGTATCAGCTATGGTGAAATATCTCTTCAAGTGTTGGCCATTTGCCACAAAATCACCTGACTTCTCACTCCATAAGGTAAATGCACCATGTGGGTAGATGCTCTTGAGAATGTATGGTCCAGACCATCGAGAGTGAAGTTTCCCTAGGAATAACCTCAGTCTCGAGTTGAACACCAGAACTTGGTCTCCCACTTGAATGTCCTTCCTTTTCATATGACCATCATGCCAAAGTTTCATGCGTTCCTTGTAGATTCGTGCATTCTCATAAGCTATCATTCAGAGTTCATCCAACTCTTGAAGTTGTAGAATCCTGGCTTCTCCTGCTTTCTTCATGTCGAAATTCAGCTGTTTGATTGCCCACCATGCTTTATGTTCTAATTCCAAGGGCAGGTGACATGATTTTCCATAGATGAGTCTGAAGGGTGTTGTTCGAAGAGGAGTTTTGAACGCAGTTCGGTAAGCCCATAAAGCGTCATTTATTTTCACTGACCAATCCTTTCAGTTGCGTCCTACTATCTTTTCCAAGATAGCATTGATTTGACGGTTCAAAACCTTTACCTTCCCACTTGTTTGTGGGTGGTAGGGGGAAGATACCTTGTGTGTTACACCATATCTTCTCAACAACGCTTCAAAGCTTCTTTCCAGAAAATGAGAACCTCTGTCGGATATCACGGTGCGTGGAACTCCAAAATGGGGAAAGATAATATCTTTGAACAATTTAATGACGGGTTTTGAATCGCTAGTGACAGTTGGTATGGCCTCTACCCATTTAGAGACATAATCCACAACAACTAGGATGTATGAAAATCCATGTGAGGATGGGAATGGACCCATGTAGTCCACTCCCCAAACATCAAAAATCTCGACTTCTTGCCATATCTTAAGTGGCATCTCATCTCTTTTCGTAATGTTTCATGTTCTCTGACACTTGTCACATGATAACACAAAGTTATAAGCATCTTTGGATATGGTTGGACAAAAGAAACCGCATTGCAAAACCTTCAAAGAAGTTTTCTTAGAACTCATATGGCCTCCGACTGGGCCTGCGTGACATTGCTCTAAAATAAGTTGGGCTTCTTCCTCAGTGATACAACGTCTGTAGAGACCATCTGCACAGAGCTTGAAAAGGTACAGTTCATCCCAGTGATATTGCCTCACATCATGCATGAATTTCTTTAGAGCGTTGCCAGTACACTCAGGGTGGATGACACCAGCGACAAGGTAGTTCACATAGTCCGAGTACCAAGGAGTAGCTTCTGAGACTTTCATAAGCTGGTCATCTGGAAGAGAGTCGTTAGTTGGTATCTTCTCAGTTTCTAGAGTGTGGATACGACTTAAGTGGTTTGCTACAACATTTTTTGTGCCTCTTTTACCTCTAATCTCAAGATCAAATTCTTGCAATAGGAGAATCCATCTTATTAGCCTTGGTTTTGCATCTTTCTTTTTTAGAAGATAACGGATAGTAGCATGATCGGTGTAGACAATCACCTTTGAACCAATGAGGTAGGATCTAAACTTATCAAAGGCGTATACGACTGCTAGGAGTTCCTTCTCAGTCGTTGCATAGTTCCTATGAGCTTCGTCAAGGGTCTTCGATGCATAATAGATTACATGTTGTTTCTTCTCTATACATTGGCCCAGAACGGCACCCACAACGTAATCACTGGCATCACACATAATTTCAAATGGGTGATCCCAATCCGGGGCTCGAATGATGGGTGTTGTTTGAAGGGCATGCTTTAGGTTGTTGAAACTCTTGATACACTCTTCATCAAAATGGAAATCAGCATCCTTCAGTAACAAGTTTGTCATGGGCTTGGTTATCTTGGAGAAATCCTTGATAAACCTTCTATAGAAGCCTGCATGACCAAGAAATGTGCGGACTTCTCTTACATTGGTTGGGATAGTGAGTTTAGAAATCACTTCGATCTTTGTTTTGTTGACTTCGATTCCTCGATTACTGACCCTATGGCCGAGGACAATACCTTCTTTCACCATAAAGTGACATTTCTCCCAATTAAGCACTAGATGTGTTTCTTCACATCATTTGAGGACAAGGGAGAGGTGCCTTAGGCATGAATCATATGAATCTCCATATACGGAGAAATCATCCATAAAAACCTCCATAACAGTTTCGGTTAGCCCGGAAAATATGGCTACCATGCAACGTTGGAAGGTTGCAGGTGCATTACAGAATCTGAATGGCATCCTTCTAAAGGTGTATGTTCCAAAGGGGCAGGTAAACATAGTTTTCTCTTGGTCATCTGGATGTATAGGAATTTGATAGAATCCAGAGTAACCATCGAGATAGCAAAAGTATTCTTGGTGAGCCAATCGCTCTAAGACTTGATCTAGAAAAGGCATCGGGAAATGATCCTTGCGTGTGGCCTTGTTTAACTTCCTGTAGTCGATGCACATCCTCCACTCGGTTACTGTTCGGGCAGGGATGAGTTCATTATCTTCATTTTGTTTCACAGTAGTACCACCTTTCTTTGGAACAACATGTATAGGACTCACCCAAGGTGAGTCAGATATTGGAAAAATGATTCCGGTAGTGAGCAACTTGATGACTTCGCGGCGGACCACTTCCTTCATATTAGGGTTCAACTTCCGTTGATGCTCAACAGTCGGCCTGTGGTCTTCCACCATAGGGATTTTGTGCATGCAAAGTGCTTGGATGACCCCAGTGAGGTCGCTCATCTTGTAGCCGATAGCTTTCTTTCTTTTCTTTAATTCTTTCAGGAGTTTATCGTCTTGTTCGATCATTTGATCAAAATTTATAATAACTGGACAAACCTTGAGATCATCCAGAAACACTAATTAAGTCCCTCGGGCAGGGGCTTCATTTCAGGGGCTTCTGGCTTCTCGAATGGCTCTTCAATCACAATGTACATCCTTGAGTTCCTCAAACTTAGCTTCAGGATCTTCGTCTACAGAGTCAAGGTAAAGGACACAATCCTTAACTTGTTCGTTGATGAAATTTTCAACATATGGGTTTGTTAGAGCCACTTCTAAAGGATTGCCTTGTCCATATTCCTCTTGTGTGAGGAGAGCCATTCGCTCAATGTAGTCAATTAAATAGACTTCTTCCTGCATGCTCGGTCTTCGCATGCTTTCAAAAACTTTAAACTCGAGGGTTTCTTTCCCTAGTCTGAGCAATAAGGTCCCAGCTTCAATGTCGATCAAGGCTCTTGTAGTGGCAAGGAATAGACGGCCAAAGATAAGAGGGTATCTGGCGTCTTCCTTTATGTCCATGATGACAAAGTCACAGGGGACATAAGAGTCTTTTCCCACCTTGACAGGGACATCTTCAATGATTCCTAAGGGAAGAGTCGTGGAGTTATCTGCAAGTTGTATGGTCATTCCCATTGGGAGAAGTTCTGCAAACCCTAGCCTCTTACAAAGGCTAAGTGGCATGATAGAGATGCTACCACCTAGATCGTCCAATCCCTTCTTACATGAAGAGTCACCGATATGACATGAAATCCCAAAGGATCCCGGGTCTTTCTGCTTCTTGGGCATCTTGCTCTGGATGATATCAAAAGTGGTTGTTGCTAGCTTAACAGTCTTGTATTCTTCAGTTATGTACTTCCTTGTGAGGAGATACTTTAAATACTTAGTCCAGGCTGGTTTCTTAGCCAGCGCATCTAGAAAGGGTATATCTACATGAAGCTTCTTCATAGCTTCTTTAAACTTGTTGAATCGAGTATCGAGCTTTGTCTGCTTCAAACGAGCTGGGAAAGGAGGATGAGGCTTGTATACGGGCACATCCGACTCAGGTGTATCTTCAGCCTCCGCAGTCAATGGTTCCTCCAATCTTGCTTGATCTGTCTTATCAGCGGTTGGTCGTTCCTTCAGTTGGGACTCAGGTGTTGCAGAGTCTTGGTCATTTGCAAAGTTATCATCGTTTGTTTCCGCTATTGGTATCTTAGCATAGGGGTCAGAATAGTATTTTCCAGACCTGGTGGTGACAACCTTCAATTGCTCTGGGTGCTTAGGATTGTTCTCTGGTTGACCAGTAAAGACTCCAACAGGTGGCTTCATGCTAGCTGCAAATTTAGCTAGTTGAGATTCAATAGCCTTCTGATGGGCTTGTTGGTTAGCTATCATAGTCTGCTGCGACTGAAGCATCTTCTCAATAGCTGACAATTTGTCCTCAGGAGAGATGGGACCGGCTTGTGGCCCTTGTTGTTGTTGTTGATAGGGGACTTGATTGGGATTCTGGAATTGAGAATTGTTTAGAAAATTGTTGTAGTTTCTATTCTGGAAGTTACCTCTGATGTTCCCTTGATTCCCAAAATTTTGTTGTTGGTTATACTGGAATCTTGGCGGGCCTCGTTGTTGAGTATTTGAAACAAGCTGTCGTGAGTTTTCCGCTCTAGAAGGATTTTCATATTGAAAACCTGGATGGTTCCTATTCTGATTCGAATTATAGTACCCTTGACCAGGGATAGTGTTGACAGCATTCCGATTTTCCATTTGACCATTATCTCATTGGGCACATGTATTGCTTAAAACAACATCATAGAGAATGTTACAGGCTAGAGTAGAATGATCAGTTCCTTTAATTGCTTCACAGAAGAGGGAAGCTGACTTAACTTGCTCTTGTTGTCAAGGGGGTGAACATCTTCTTTCATAAGTTGCGAGAGATGATTCTAGATGGTCTTGCTTGGTGACTAGGAGTTTGAGAGATTCAGCGATAGACTTGTACTCGGGTGTTGCTTCGGCCATAGCTACCTTCAGCACTCCTTTGCCAACAGGTCTACCCCAGTTGGCTTGGTTTTCACCTCCAAGGGTGACAACCTTCCATGCACCATCATAACTCTGACGCATGAAGTTTCCTCCAGGCGAGGAATCTAAAAACCTCTTGATATCATCGTCCACACCTCTATAAAAGATTTCAATGAGTTGATTCTTTGGAATGCCATGATGTGGACACTTGCGTAGAAGCTCTTTGTATCTTTCCCATGCTTCAGCTAGGGATTCTCTAAGGACCTGGGTGAATTGCGTTATTCGGCCCCTGATTTCATAGGTGAGAGAAGGTGGGTAAAACTTTTCTAGAAAAACATTTTGAAGTTGTTCCCAAGTGGTGATGGATTCGCATTGCAAGGGGTTATACCAACTCACGGCTTTATCGGCCAGAGAGTATTTGAAGAGACAGAGTCTGATGGCATCATCCGTGACTCCATTTTGCTTCGTCATGGCACATAGATCTATGAACCTCAGAAGATGTTCTTGACTATCTTCTCCTTGCTTACCATAGAAAGGACTATTTTGAAGCAAAGTGACCCAATGTGCTCTTATCTCAAAATTCGGAGCATTGATGGGAGGAGGTTGCACTGGGTGGTGAACGTCAGCAGCTTTAAGTATTGAGAACTCCCTAAGGTCTTTTTGTAGCTCAGCTTGTTGAGCTGCTGCTTGAGCCGCTTGGATTTCTTCTTGAACTGCGGCTCGGGCTTCTTGCATAAGCCTATCTCTTTATGCATTAAGGGCTTGAGCTACCCTTCGAGCAATTTCCTCCTCTTGAGCCATTCTTGCTTGGTTCTCTCGGTACTGACGGCGAAAAGTTCTGTCTATCTCAGGGTTAAAGCTAGTAGAGAGTTCGGGACTGTCTGAGTGGTGCATACACTAGACTTTGTGGGTACCTAGGATGGAAAGATCTTTTGCCGGTAAGATGGACGAAGTAGAACCAAAGTCAAGTATATATGATAAATAGTATTAAAAGTAAAAGAAGAACCTAAATTAGCCTCAAAAGAACTAGATTTAACTAAATGATTCTGTTGTCCCCGGCAACGGCGCCAGAATTTGACGTGGCATATATTATCGCACTAGCAAACTCACTTAGGGTTGAAATCCCTAAGTCTTTTACCAAAACAACGTGCAATAATACCACCCGCAAGCGGACGGGTCTTATTGCAGTATAGTTGAGGATCGAATACCAAGGGACAACGTTTTTAAGAATCTTCTTTCTAGTCAAATCTAGTCGAATCAAGACTAATATTTAGAACAAGGTTGGTTGATTTGAGTTTAATTAAACTAAATGCAAGAAAATTAAAAGAGCAGGATTAAAGGTTGATTAAAGATTAATGATGGAAATTGCTGGGATGGTCTCGGGTTTTGCCACCACTACTCATGCAATCACATCCAAACATCAAACATACAGGCAAGATATAACCATTCAAATAGAGTTGTTGTAGAATCCCTCATACGGGCATCAGGTTCGTGTAAGCATCACCTTAGGTATCAGATGTATCGTCACCATCCAGATCACAAACTTACGGCTCCGAAGATACAGAAATCCAAATGAAGTTGTGGGCCCCCTATACATGCGTCAGGCACACAGAAGCGTCTCTGTGGGCTAGATGGCTCGTAACCACACGGATCATACACTTACGACCTCAAGGAATCCCATTCTATTTCTAGTTTGGGAGTCAACCGCGTTAGTCGACATTCAAAACCTATGCATTGAAGTTCTCGCAACATAGGAAACGAACAAGATAAATGAAAGCAGGTGGTCAATCCACAAGCACACATCGACGATTAACGACGAAATGAAAGATTATATACATGCCATGGAATGTTTAACAAAAAGATATGAAAGCATGGGTAGTGGGGCTAGTCCCCGCACCCCAGTGAAAGTAAACTACTCGCTCATGGTGAGATAAACAAGAATAATAAGAGAGAGAGAATTTTCCGCCATGAGCATGGCGAAGAAGATGATCGCAGCTCGGTGGAGAAACAGTCTTCTACAAAACATCAGTGAAGATCCGGAAGAGGAGAGAAGTACACCACGACAGACGAGGTGGGTCTTCTCTCTCCATCTTCTTCTTCTTCTCGTTGTCCTTGGCTCACAGTAGGAGGAGCAGCTCGTGGATGAGATGGCGGCATAGAAATGGCGTAGACGCAGCAGATTTAGACCTAGATCTTGATCTGGATCCAGATCTGAACGAGGTGACTTGCAGATCTAAGTCTTCACTCCATATCTGGGTGAACAGGCCCCAAAGCCACCACGGGGGCAGGTTCTTGGCTATGAAGGTCATCTCCTTAGGCCCAAGACAGTCCTGCAGCCTAACGGTGTCTAGAGATAATGATTTGTCTGACTGGAGTCGTGTCCTATTTATAGGCAGTCTGGGCACCGACTTGAAATCGCGACCTTGTCATTTCTGCAACGGGTCACGGCATTTGTCGTGGTCGCGACATTTGTCGTGGTCATGGCATTTGTCATAGCCGTGACTTTTGTCGTGGTCGCGGCTTTTGTCATGGTCGTCGCAAATTGTCGTGGTCGCGACTTTTGTCGTGGTCGCGGCATTTGGCGTGGTCGCGACTTTTGTCGTAGTCGCGGCTTTTGTCGTGGTCGCGAAAAATTGCACGGTCACGATCGCGACTATGCAGGGGAGGTCATTGTGCAGTTGGTACGGTCAAGGTTGAAGTGGCGAGGCAGAGGGTCACGATTGTCGTTGAGAGAGGACAGACAGTAGGGCGTTGAGGCGATGGCGGCTACACGATGGAGTGGGTGGCGTCGATCACTGCTGAGGTGAAGAGGTTGGAGGCATTATTGTCGATTGGTGAAAATGCAGAGACCTCGATTGTGGTGTAGGCTACTGCGGGTCGAGGTGTGGGAGCGTCAGACTGATGTGTAGTCACGGCTTGAAGATGGGGGGGGGGGAGAACCAAGGTCCTGCAAGGGTGATGTCGCGGTCATGGGCTTTGTGCATGCCACGGCCGTGGGCTTTTCCTGGCTCGGTCGCCTTAGCTGCAGGTCGTAGGTATTATAGGATTGTCGCGGTCGCAGTGAAACTTGGTCACGGTATGTTTGGCTGGGGGAACTACTGTTGGGAATAGAAGAGAAGACCATAGATTGTTGGCTTAGAAACGATTGCGACCAGGCTCTATGAATCACGATTAGGTCAAGTTGGGAGAAGAAGGGGATCCACTGACTGCTACTGACCCCAAGCACGATCGAACAGACCAAGGCCCAGAATAGAGTATTGGGCCGTGGAGACAAGGCCCAAATGCCCAAAGTGACCTGCACAAAGGTGCAAAAATTCAATAAAATATGGATCATTCTAATTAAGCCAAGTGAATGAACATATTAGAAGATAAAGCCGATAAATGCATGAATGCAACCAAAACTGGGCTAAATGAGATGATTGAACCAAGATGAATATGCATTCATCAAAACCTTCATCACACCCGTGATGTGGGCAATCTTGTAGATATTCTTGATATTGCTCCCATGCCTCATACAAGTTCTCAGTGGGCTTTTGTTCAAACTTGGTGATTTTATGCTTGCATCTGAGAGTCTTCTCACTAGGAAGAATTTATTTACAAAAGCTTCAGATAATTGTTTCTAAAAGGCAATTTATTTTTTACATAGATACCATGACAGGGTCTCATCCCTAAGAGAAAAATAGAATCCTTTCATATAAATGAGTTCTTGTGAGACCCTATTCATATTAAGGGTGTCACATAGATTCTTAAAGGCATCTATGTGATGATAAGAGTGTTCTTTGACAGAGTTTCCCCAATGGTCTGATGTTGAATGATGTTGAGGAAAGTGGGCTTCAGCTCAAAATTCACAATAGGTATGAAATGGATAATGATGGGTTCCCAGTTATCATTGGCATGTGCAGTAGCCAAAGATTGAAGAGATGGCCTATTTGTAGGAGCATCTCTTACAGGTGGTGGTACGATCATTGGATTGAAAAAGAGGTACTCTACTTCTGGAAATACCGCAAGAAACTCCATCATTTAAGACAAGAAAATTTGTCTACCTAAAAGAGGGAGATTGAACGAATTAGAGTTCCAGACTTGAGACGTAGATGATGCTTTTACAGATAAACAGTAATTGTAAAAGGGTGTTAAATAAATGTTTTGAAAAAATCAAAAGAAATGACGAAAGCTAAGTAAACCACATGTTTTCAGAGGTTATTCGTTGCCCTATCCCCGGTAATGACACTGAAAGTTGATTGTTGTTTTCCATGGGTCGAAAGTGTAAACACAATTGTTCTATCAAAGATATTGGACTTTAAATTTATACCTGACTATTAGATACGTCCACAACTCAATACCGAGTCTTTGTAGTAGTGTGTGGTCAAACACAAAGTTATGAAAATAATAGAATAATAAAATGAATGGTTTAGCTTAGTTTAGTCAAATCAAATAAGTGAAATTGGTGTCCCAATTAATGAGTGGTTTAATCTAATCAAGTAATAAATCTTAATTATTAAAATTTTAAATAAGAAATAGAGAAAATTGTGAAACAATAAAAGAATAAGCTTGGATTGGGTTTCACCAATCAAGCCAACTACAACCATATAAAACCTTCACTTCTAATTCATACATATTCTTAACTTGTTTTGAAACAGTCATAAAATATATCCACTCATTTCTCTCTTGAGATCCGGATAGATTTCTATCTAGAGGTATCTCTCTCTCGAGATGATAACCAAAGGAACGAGTAAAATTGTTTGACTTTTGTTATAGTAACTCCTCACTCTCATTTTTCATTACTAATCTATACTCTAGATCTTATTGAAATCATTCTCTTGAATAAATTCATACCAAACGTCAAAAGAGGGTAGCTAATCATCAAGAATCACAATATAATAAGAGTATAGAAAAAAATTGAAAGAACATAGCCATTAAATAGAAGAATGAACATTTACATGTTTGGGAGGGCCTCACGACTACTCCCACCCCAAGTAATGGAGTTAAGCCACTCATAACACAAGAAAGAAATAGATTACAGCTTGAGTAAGTCTTGATAAAGAAAAGAGAGGGAAGAGGTCAACACAAGAGTAGATCAAGTGATCGATCTACCCACCTTTCGACTTGATCTGACTTGGAGGTCGACGACTAGCTGATAATGGCCAGGGGTCGATGGCCCTATTCTCCCAGACTTAGAGTAAGGGGATCCATTGATCTGTTGATCGAAGAAGTTTTGAGCTACAAGGCTAGAGGTCAATGGTCAGCTAGGTCAATGACACTTGGTTGGTCGATTGCTCTAGTCTTGGGCTCTGAACTTGGTGGCAGCCTTTCAGCTTGTTGACTCCAAAATCCAAGATGCCTTGAAGTGACATCATGGGACCTATTTATAAGATTTGACTTGCACTATGCCAACCCTTTATTTGTCCTCATGGCACAGACCCTTTATCAACATTGAGATTGATGAGCTAGAAACTCAACAAGTCTTCATCAGTCTTCAAAGGTGTCAAACGTTATAGGAGTGATAGGGTATTTGTCGACATGATGGTCGACATCTGGTCTCTTGATGAAGGCATCAAGGGTTGTTCGATCAACAGGGTTGTGGTAACCCAAATTTTAGGGTTTTGATACCCAATATAATATTTGAGGGTCATGAATGTTCTACAAACATTTTCCCACAAAAAAGTAATTGGAAACTCAACTATGGATTTCATTGATTCTAAAGTATGTAAGATAACTATTCAGGGAAGATTAGTTGCACCCACCAATTGTGATATATATTATTATGCAAAGTAGGGCATCCAATCAAACTCATTATGTAGCTTATAGTATGACCTTATAAAGTATGCTAGATAAAGTGTTTTGTTAATATGCTAAGTCTTTTCATATGCATTGGAGTTTAATGTACTGATACATTAAACTTTATGAAGGAATGTTATCATGCAGTTAAACATATGAGTTTGATATTAATCTCTGCTACAAGGTTAATTAAGTGATGATCAACCAATGTTTGAATTTGGATGAAAAAATCATCCTACTATGACAAGTTATTTAGGTTTTAATAATTTGTGTAGAAAGGTATAGTTGTTGAGAAATAAAGATGTCCATATGGTCCACGTTTTGCAAGCAATGCCCAATCCAGTATGTGGCTATTGCTGACACAATCATGGAGACCTCATCTCCTAGATCCTAAACCTACACAAGGGAACAATCCAGCTCGTCACCCCTCTATCCACAAATTTTGGTAGTGGTTTGCCACATGTATGCGAGCCAAATTCTCCATGATGGTAGATTCTAACCAATGACCCCTCAATTGTTCCAAATTGTAGAGCGACGAGAGAAATCTATACTCCCCACTTATTCTTTTCCATTGTTGGACACAAATTGAGAGGAAAGGAAGGAAGCAAAGAATGAAGGGGCTTGGAGAGTTTTAGTAGGATGGGAAGAACTAGAGAAGCTGGGGAGAAACTTTGGGTTGTATCCTCAGGCCATTCAGAAGCCTTCATTAAGGTTGACGCACACTGTCATGGTGGGAAGCCAAGGTGGAACAACATTAAAAGTTACGGGTAACTCCACCACATGCAAAGATCTCACCTAGGGTCGGAAAGAGGTGACTTTGTATCTTATTCAGTCATCAAGATCCTGAGCCACTACAACAAAAATACTCATTAGTGGCTTTTATTCTAGTGGATTTTCTAAAAAAAACCACTATCTATGTAATGCAGTGGCATTTGTAATTTAAATGCCTCTAAACCACGTATTATGGAGTTTATAGAAAAGACTTACCAATTAAGGCATTTTTATAATTTATTAGTGGCATTTCAAAATTCCCAAATCAAATGAGCGGGCCACAATTAGTAAAAAAAAATTTCTCGTGTGGCTTCCCCGGCCTACAAAATGGCTCCTCTTCTCCACGCGTTGGGCAGAGACATTTACTCCCGACATTTTCTCTTCTCGCAGAACCCACAAAGTCGACCTAGATAGCCTTTTCTCCCTAATCTGCCAGACCGTGGATGCTACCTGCTAGAATGCTCTCTGCTCTTCTCCAAGGCTACGGTGATGTTTCCAAGGGTTGGAGGGGACGCCGAGGAAGGGATCAGTCTCCCAACTTGCCGGTGAGGACTGTGGCGGTTTTCCACCCTGCTGCTTTGGCGCACAACAGGTAAGTACACCCCACGAAACAATAAACACACATGGGCTTTCCCATCCATTCTCACAGTTTCCATTCTATCAAGGTATATATGATAATCGGTTTATGAAGATAGTCTTAAAATATGATGATTCCGTTGTTTTATATCCAGCAATCACTTCCTTAATCATTTATATCAATCCATCAACCATCCTTCTTTGTTAGATTTAAATGGATTATTTTACAGTCTTGAAATATGATGATTGTGTTGTTTTATTTTACAGTGTTGCATTGGTTTTGGTTATGTATACAAGTTTGCTAAATGTTAGTGTATTCATATAAAAATGTGTGTATTGTTGTATTAAATTGTAAGGAAAATGAAGCATCCACTTTTTAAAAAGTGGTTGCTTAGGTGCTCATGTGATGTCTGCACATCTTCTGTATCTTTGTTTGTAAATCATTGATGAATAGGCAAGTAATGTATCCTTACCTAGGCCACCACCTTTGGTGGGTTGGCGCTCTCTGATGAGAACAGGGGTTCCCACCATTGGGCTAATGAAGGGGAGAGATACTCATCTTTATGTATGTAGGAAGAGGCTAAGGAGAGAACAAGGTTTATGAGATGGTCATTTCTTGTGTAATATTCTAGGATTCAGAAATGTCTAAGGAAGAATAAGACCTTTGTATAATTACTTAGTATACATGTTTTTTTGGGTGTGGTTTGTTCAATTTTCCTTTTATTATCGTAAACTTGAATGGTCTATATTATTTTGCACTACCAATTGACAAAAACCTTCATCATCCTTGAAAATTAGGGTCTTTAAGCAACAATGAAGCAAGATACCAAGGGCATGCAGACAAGTTGCTATTAACACTAAGCTATGATTGCACAAAATGAAGGGGTTCCATTGTAGAACAACAATAATTTTTTCTCTTCCATAGGAAGTCTGGTTTGCCCTCTTGATTTCTATATTGAACGAATTGCATGGCTTCTATGCAGTGATGTTTACATAATGGTTGATTCATGTTTTTTTTGGAGTGTACGTCTTATCTCAGTACTGCTTTAATGTAAACACATTGCATTATGGTTACTTCAGTTCCATATCCTAAATCATTTTTTGTCTTTTGATGGCATGTTCTGATACTCAAGAAGTTTATAGCCAATTATACATCTTTACTATATATGTACTCCAACCTCTCGCCTTGGGCTAGGAACCATCAGCTGGTTGGCACACCAGTTCCTCCAAGTTCTGGGTCTTCTACACTCAGATCTTATACAAGTTGTACACTTGTATGGTCCCTGACCAGGTTTCATCAAACTAGATAATGATGTTGCTCGTTCTCTAATGGGTTCATTCTTGTCGATGTTGATAGAAACCATGGGGAATATGTTTATGGACTACTTGCTTCACTTTAAAAATATATTTCTCTATATTTTGCAAATTTATACTACTTTTTTTGAAAATTTATAATATCATTATATATTCTTACAATTGTTAGTACTAATATTTTGCAGTCTTTGTTCACCCACAACAGTCAGTATGGTCTGGGCGTCTACCCCCCCGCTCCTTTTCCCTAATGTAGAGAAGCCGGACATCACCCTAGACGAGCATGCACTTGCACAACTCACCATTCCCAAACATTGGTGTCATCTGGACGGAAGACGATACACGGTTGGTCAAATGACCTTAAAGTTTGGGAAATCGACAAATGTAATCAAGGTTCAGTATGATGATGACGGTAATCTGGTATCCACAACCAGTTGGCATGGGTGGATTGGGAGAATGGGAATTGGTCATACGGACTAGGTTTTGCTTCATCTGATTGGTGACAATACCATACATGCTTATATACATAACTACAACAACAGTTTGCCTTCTCACTTGAGATGGTATATGCACGATCTAGGCTGTACCGTATCTGAGGAGACGTCATTCGATGAATTTGGCAAGCCTAAGGTGCAATCCTTGCCCGTTGGTACCGCCTTGTACCCCATGACCAATAGTTCGGATTTGTCTACCAGCGACTCCATCCTCGACACAACATCATCAACAAAATGGACATGTCACAGTCATAACGGCCGTCACAATTGTTGATGATTTTTTTTAACTTTTAAATTAGGAAATAATCAAAAAATGTAATTTGTGTTGTATTGCTTAATGAACATTAGTAATCAATCAAGTACTATGAATTTAAGATACCCAATGTGATCTTGATGATGGCTTGCAAATATTTTTCTTTGGTGTGGTTTTGAGTGATGTTTTTCTTTGAGGATTGCCTCAAAGTGATGTTCTACTTTTATCCTTATTATAACTATGTTGTTTGTATGACAGACTTACTCATAAATGTTATATTTTTTACTATTTTTAAGAATGGATAATTGTTGGATGGAAGAGGATGACCGAACGAGTAGTAAATACCTTTTATGTTGTTCAATTTTGTTTTAAGTGTCTTTATTTTTGTGTGACTTGATATACTCAGGATGAGAGAACAGTTAAGTGACAGCTTCCATAATAAGATAGCTACAAGGAATGATCAGAACAACATCATTGACTCTTGTACGGGGACTTATTTACCTAGCATTACTCCACAAGGTTGTTGGAAAGCTTTGAACCTGTCATCCAGTAATTGCTCCAAAAAAAAATTAGCTTCCCTTCCACCTAATGTTCAAAATGATAGACCAAGGAAATTCAATAACACTGTTGCTAGCTCTGTTGTTACAAGAACACCTTGTGATGGACAAGGTAATCATATCATCACATTTATAGTGTTGCATTTTATGATATATAATTTCTATATATGTTGTATGCTTTATGAATGAATGCTCAGGTCAAAGACATCGACAACGGGTGCCTAATGGCAATGCTTCAGTGTCCAATCATTCAAGAAGAGTAGACAGTAGAGCTGCCAATAGTCAAAATAGCCATGCATTTCATGATCACATGGAGCAAAATGGCCTATATGATCACCATGATGAGTTGTTAAATGCTACAACAACACCTTCTGATGGGCTAGGTAATCAGTTAATTCATTGCATATATAGTGATGCCTTTAGTGATATATAATTTCCATTTATGTTGTATCCTTTATGAATGAATGCTCAGGTCAAAGACATTGACCACGGGTGCCTAATGGCAATGCTTCGGTGTCCAAACATTCTAGAAGAGTAGACAGTAGAGCTACCAATAGCCAAAATAGCCATCCATTTCATGACCACATGGAGAAAAATGACCTCTCTAATCACCATCAAGAGTCATTGAATGCTACAACAACACCTTCTGATGGGCTAAGTAATCGGTTAATTAAAATCATTGCATTCATAGTGCTGCATCTAAAGATATATAATTTCTATTTATGTTGTATCCTTTATGAATGAATGCTCAGGTCAAAGACATCGACCCCCGGTGCCTACTGTCAATGTTCCTGTACCCAATCAATCAAGAAGAGTAGAGAGTAGAGCTGGAAATAGCCAAAATAGCAATGCATTTCAAGAAACCATGGAGCAAAATGACGTCTATGATCACCATGATGAGTCATTGAATGCTACGCCAACACCTACTGATGGGCTAGGTATTCGGTTTATTCATATCATTGCATTTATAGTGTTGCATCTAATGATATATAAATGAATGCTTAGGTCAAAGACATCACACACATGGCCGAACACAATGTTTGCAAGTCTGGAAAAGAAAGCCCGACGATCAAATTCACATTAAGATAAATCAATTTGGACAACCAGTGGGTAAAAACCAATGTCATTTATCAAGTTTTTTGACAACCATTGCAAGATATTCCAATCTTTGTCCATTAAACTATGAGGACTGGAGATAATTTCCAGAAAATAAAAAAGAATCCATATGGAATTTTGTGAAGGTACAATATTAAAATTTATTTTTAAATGGTTAAATGAAGCTTCTACTTGATATCCTTATTGTCGGTAGAGTAAATTCATGATATGGACATAGAATTAAAGGAGTGGACAATGAAGAGACTGGGAAAGAAATGGAAGGACCACAAGTGGGAGTTATGGAAACTATACTTCGTAGAAGATAGTCCATATGAACAACAACTTGAACAAGTTGTTCCCCGTGTGGAAATGTCTCAATGGAAATTTCTTGTGGATTACTGGAGGAGCAATAAAGGAAAGGTAATTTTTTGTATCTATTAATTGATATTTAATTTACCTCACAGATAATTACTATGGACAATACTGCGGTTTTTTTTCACAGAGGAAGTGTATAACTAACAAGACAAGCAAAAAATTTCAAAAGGTTAGCCACACAACAGGAACCAAGTCATTTGCTTGTCTGAAACATGATGTAAGTTAGTCAATATTGTGATCCAATTGGCCAATTTGGAGACATCCGTTTAAATGATGTTAGCAATAACCTTGTTTGAATGATATAGTTGGAGAAGGAAACAGGCAGGGAAGTTGATCCCATTGAGTTTTTTGAGAAAACTCATCATAAAAAAGATGGGAGCATAGTTGATATTGAATCTGCCAAAATTTTGGTACAAGGATTCATATCCTATAGTATTATGTTACATTTACTACATGGAAACATTTATATGTTTGGTATAAAATTCATCTCCTATGTTCTGTTGCGTGTAGGAAAAAATTTCTGAGGTAGGTGACGAGCTGTGAAGAAACCAACCTGATATTACTTCAGCTGAAATTTATAGGCAGGATATGGGAGAAGAGAGACCAAGATATGTTCGTGGTTATGGACTTGGACCATCACCTTCTGATATCTGGGGCAAGAATCGTAAATCCCGAGAAGCTGATGAAGCGCAAAGGAAGCATTTCTAGGATCAGCTTGAACAACAACAGATGGAATTTGAAGATAAAATTCAAGAACAAAATGCAAAAAAAGAGCAGATACTAGCCTTATCTAGAGCAGGAAACTATCAATCAGCACAACATGTACGCAATGCCGAGGTATGAATACATTTTATACGAGATGTGTGGTATCAATTATTTTCCATGTTGAATTTTGATGGCCTTATGGCAAAGATAAAATAATTGTGCAGATCGGAATGAGACATTCAATAATTTATAAGGGACAAGTATGTTTTTATTTGTGTAAATTGCACATCATTCTACATTTATATAAATTTTTTATTTAAATTGTATTTTGTTTATAGGAAGTGTATGTGCTGAGTATCACAGATGCAAATGATAAAGTTGCAATCGGTCGAGTATCTGAGGTTGACCCCTTGCAAATGGTGGGAGGTGCAATTTTAGGCTCATCATGTGTTGGTGTTTATGTAGAGGTTGTGGTGATGGCCAACGAACCTCTAGTCAGACCTTCTGAGCAATATCAATATATGGATGAAGTTATTGGCAATGTCATAGCATGGCCGAAATCACATTTACTGCCAAAGTGAGCATATAGTATTGCTTATAATATGACATAATTGAAAACAAAACTAGTATCTAAAGTCGTTTCCATTTGTTGGAGGTCATGAAGTGTAAAGATAGATAATTGCATTCTTGGATACTGTGTAGAGAGATGAAAGCTATAGTTGTGTTTCTTTGGTCCAATTTTTTATTAGTACATAACGATCCAGATACTGTTGTTTCATGTCCATCGTCGTAGACAATGTTGCCAAATGACAATCCTATTTTGCTTTTAGCTATGAGCAGTGTCTTACCTTCATGTGTGTGACATTTACACAACATATTTTATTTTGACCTACTGAATGTGAATGTCTTTTTTTGCTTCCTAAGTCAATAGTTCTCTGTAAATGTTTCTTTCATAACTTGATCACATGTTGCATGATAGCTTACTAAGTCAATATTTCTCTGAAGAATTGTGCATTTTGTGCCTTCCACAACAAACAACATGTCACTGTGTAAAAGGCCATTTTTTGGAGATCATAGGCCATTCTCAAGAGCTAAGGTTGTCAGCTCATCTCTTGTGAAAGGCTTCTGCTCAGCTCTTATGAATGGACTTTAATCTCCAAGAACAGAGCTGTTGTTAGGACTCAAAAATGGGATTCCTCACCCTAGAACTGGTCTTATAGGAAATCCAAAAAAATGGTACATCCTTACATGTTCGTGATGTATTACAGCCTAGCCAAAGTAGTATCTAAAAGTAGTATCTAAGGTAGTATTATAGCCTTGCCAAAGTGGTTTTTAGCTATGAGCAGTGTTTTTGGAATATTGTGTGTGAGATTTACACAACATATTTTGTTGTGGTGATTCGCCTCAAGATGGTTTGTGGTTGAGCTTCTATGATTGCTCAATATTTAGGCTATTAAGATGTCTGAAATGTAACTGATATATTTTAGTCGCATGCTTCTATGCGTCCTAATTTCTCTGCAGAGGTACAACAAGTCATTTTCAACATTTCCATGGTACAACAAGTCATTTTCAACATTTCCATACTCTGCTTTGGTTAAGAAGTCAATGAAGAAGCCTCAAGAAATAATGGGTACTCTTAGTAATATCAGTTCATCCATGTTCCCTTAATTGTTAAAACAACATTTACAATAATACCCTTTCTGTAACATGTGGTTGTGATGCAGGCCCTAAAAGCCAATAACTATGGTAAGGATCCTCTACTAAGATCATGTATAGAGAATGACCTGAAATATCCAAGTACAGAGCTACTGTTAGGACTCAAAAAGGAATGTTTTTGGAGATTAAAGGCCACTCTCGAGAGCTAAGGTTGTCATCTCATCTCTTATGAAAGGCTTCATCTCATCTCTTATGATTGGCCTTTAATCTCCAAGAACAGAGCTGATGTTAGGACTCAAAGATGGGATTCCTCACCCTGGAACTGGTCTTACATGCAATCCAACAAAATGGTGCATGCTTACATGTTCTTGATGTATTGCAGCCTATCCAACATTGGTTTCCAATTTTGCTTTGGGTTGTTTTAAGGATTCCTGGATAAGGTATATTTCACTACTTCACTTTGTTTTTTTTAGTTGAAGGGGATAGTGAATCTATTCGGGAAACTCTTTCTTATCAGGGGATAGTGAATCTATTCCTGGTGGCCATGTTAGTATAGATTTGAAGACCTGAAACCTCCTACTGATCTACATAGTCAACTTGCATGTTTTGCTGTTAGTTGTTTATTATATGTAGTGGTTGCCATGACTGGTGATGGTGTCAATGATGCATCTACTCTGAAAATGGCAGACATTGGTATTGCCATGGGAATTGCTGGAACTGAGGTAAGTATATTCGCTATATATCAATTTGTATATCTATCTTCTTGTCCTTTAGTAATTATTATCGATAATGATTGTTTCTTTTCTTTTTATGTGTCAGTCCAAGTTACCAAGGAGGCTTCAGACATGGTTCTTGCTGATGATAACTTCAGTACAATAGTTATTGCAGTTGGAAAAGTGAGATCTATCTATAACAACATGAAGGCCTTCACCAGGTTCTTCTCTTATTAATCATTATATGCATTCTTACCTTATTAAAAATCTTTCAACTTTTTATGTATAGACTATAGTTTTATGAGAACCCTAGACGACATTGAGTTTGATAACCATATTTTTCTTTTTACATAATTGTCAAGATTGTCAGCTTTGTACCCTTACTATCATGTGCTTAGTTGTGTGCTTAGCTGAATGTCTACAACTTTGCTGCATGGAAAACTCTATTCAGCTGACATAATGTGAATGGTATAGTTGAAATTATCACCATTGTCAAACTTATTATGAAAGGTGAGAAGGTGGGTTCTTCTGAGGCTGCCCTTCTTGCCAAGCTCAGCATCAGGCCCTTCTCATATGGACTGGTTGTGTTGTCAGTTTATGATAGTGCATCTGTATTCAGCCCTGAGGTCCTTCACCTTACTGAAGATGACCTTATTGATAAATTTGGCAATGGTGCTATCTTCCCTGATACTATCTTAACAGCATGCTAGTGTTGTAAGTGTTTTTGTCTTACATTTGCATGCAAGTGCTCAACATTTTGCTCACTTCATTGTAGGATCCTAGCAAGTTTGTAGTTGTTGTTGCCCCTGCTGCTGCTTCAGGCTATGCGGCTGCACCTGCTGCTTCTGCTGCCAAGGTGGAAGAGAAGAAGGAAGAACCTACTGAGGAATATGATGACCATATGGCCATAATGCTATCACTGCAGCTGAGAAAAAGGATGAACCTTCATTGCAGTGTAGCTGGTCTACTCCTGTAGAAGCTCACAACTACTTGGAATGCTAGAATGGGGTTGTATGTTTTTGTAAGAAAATGAGTTTGTATTCATTTGGGGGGTCTCCAAGTGCAAAATGAGTTGTTATCTAGTTAGTGTTCATGTCTACAATATGTACCATATATAGTCATATGTGATGTTGTTGTATTCAATACAAGGGGCAAGGTAAAATGTCCTCCCCATGTAATTGTCATTTGATTATAAATAAAAAAGTTCAATACTTCTGGAATGTGTTTGGCTTCAATTGACATTCAATTAGAAAACTTGATCAGGAACTACAAATTGACTGACTAAAATCCATAAAAAATTAGTAATGCAGAACTAGTATGTCATTAGTGGCTTTTTTCATAAGCCACTACATTCAATCAAAACCATTTTATACAACAACATTATACAAAACAGTGGCATTTGTATAAAAGCCAAATGATTGATAGTGGCTTTTCTATAAATGCCAAATGATGGTTTAGTGGCATTTATTTGAAACCACTAAAGACAAATGTTTAGTGGCTTTTACAACTTAAGCCACTATCTTCCTAGTGGCATTTGCGCTAGAGGCATTTTTTTAAATGTCAACAAATGCCGCTAAACCTGTTTACTGGCTTTTTTTTCAGTGGCATTTCTGAAAGGTCGATGATGTGAATGTTTGTTGTAGTGCTAGGAGACGAGGAAGAAACATGGTTCCTAGCATCCTCTGTCATGGTGTACAAGTAGAGGGTGGACGTGGAGTCTATAAACTCTGGTGTCCCTAACCTCCTCTCAGCACTGACCTCCCAGACATGTTAGATTAGTTCAGGACCTTGTTCACTACTGCCTCGACTCAATGAAGTTAACAAAGATGGTGGCTTCATCTTTGGGCGAGGAGGCCCCAAGCACCATGTCTTCCTCGCCACCTCCTTCCCATATGGTCGCGCTCCCTGCTACAAGAGAAGAGGGTCGGTGTGATAGTAATATCAAGAGAGAAAAAGGAGAGGGACCATCCCAACTTTAGAAGCACCTTGATCCCGGTTTTGGCAACATGACTAGATGGTCTGGACAAATTGCTCCATCAGATTTTATATCGGAGCCCTGCGGTTGCTCTAGCGGCTCAGGATCATTCCTATGGAGAAGGTGATCTCATCAGGCCTGAGAACACACTGGAGAGGGACAGACATATTGGTCTAATTTTTAATCCAGACAAATTGGTCAGGCCATCAGATGAATTGGCTAGTTTGACTACAACCGAACCAACCAAGGGGGAAAGCTAAAGAGCTAAGCCTTCCAGTATGGGCCAATCCAAGGCAGCCACCTCAGGCAATGACAAGGTATTATACTTTTGGTATCCAAAAAATGACCTTTTCTTAGAAAATGTGTCATAAATGGATTCCTTGGCCTAACCCCCCCCCAACACACACACAAAATGCCCCTAGACTCAGAACAATGTATACTTTTTTGCTGGACCCCTATATCTGACCCTTGAACCACTTTGAATGATGATATTTAATTTAGAGTATAATTCTCCTTTTAGGGTTTATTAAATGAAATAAATAGTATCCATATGATACTAAATCTTAAAGAATTCTTGTAGAATCCTAATGTTGATTGAAATCCAATTTTGGACTCTGAAATGAATAATATTCTCCAATACTAGGTCTTTTCCCATAAATGAATAATTAGATGCTTTTAAACTCATTTAATTATATAAAACAGACCAATCATTAGAAAATTATGAAACTTGAGGTAGAGCCTAAGCCTGACCACCTAATCAGTAGTAAAATATTATAGTTAAGTTTAGGTCAGTTTGAACCTAGGTTTGGCATAAACCCTAAATTGGACCTAAATATCATCAATAATGGTGAACATTGTATTAATGATGATTAATTGTTATTAAACAGGTGATGACCAGAGATGGTAGATAATCAAGGATAAGTTAAGAATCTATAAACTCAGGTATGTGGGCTTTATCTATGTATGTGACTAGTTTTCCAGTGTGCATAAAGTATGAAATATTGGATGCTTTATTTGTGTATAGTTCTTGGACGCATATTAGTTGTATATGCCTTCACCATAACATTAAGAACATAAATGAAGAGATGGGTTGTAGCTATTGAGTGAGTCATACATTTTTCCCTCTTCTAAAACTAAGGTCAACACATCCCCATATCCCTAGGGGTGGGGAGGGCCCGACATATAAGTATTATAGGTTTTGACACACTTAGTAGTACAACCGCATCAAAGACATGCTTAAAAGAAATGGTTTACCTGATTCTCACTCTAAATAATGTTTTCTTTTATTTCCTTCTTTCTTCAAATCTTTGAATTATGCAAGCATATTAGTATGTATCTTTCTACCCACATACACAACACAATGTGTTGATTCATTGTTTCACATATTTTCTAGGTTCAGAGCTAGAATGGGAGAAAAGATAGGCAATGAGCAGTGTTTAGGTTGTACCTGTTGTGTAGATCCTATTAGCATACATGTTCATAGACTATAGAATTTTCATTCAATATGTAAATTTTAAATCATTTTGTATATATATACATGTTGGATGTTAAGGATGTTATGGTGTATGTTGGGTATTAGGGGAGGCAGAGAAGGCAGCGGAAACAAAACAATTTCTCCTCCCCAAACCCAGAACAAGGAAACGCATCAATGTCTATACAATAGGAAAGTATGGTGTGTGGAATCATACCTTGTCCCGAGGCTTGCTCGGCGACAATACCTCACAGCTTGTGCGGTCTTCACCTCTGGTCTTGGACGGTGTCTGTGCAGCTCCTGGTCGCACCAGGACTGACGACTCCTGGTCTCACCGGGACTGTCAGGATTGACAGCTGTCCTCCGAGCGGCAGAAATCTCCCACCTATGAAGTAGTCCACACGGACCACCTGGAACTCCAATCTCCTTGTCTCATAAGGAATTGGAAGGAGTCACACCCTCCTATCAGTGTACTAGTCACTGACACACTCTCCTGCCACCAGTCGCTTTCTGTAGTTGTCTTTCCCTTGTTGTGCCTCCCTTATCGGGTAGCACTTGCTCAGGCTCTCTCGGTTACCAAAACTAGAGAGAACGACAACTTTACAGAGCAACTGGTTGCACTGAGTTGTACTTTGAGAAGCCCCCAATACCCCTATATATATAGGAGGGTCATGGGACAGGGTTCTCTATCCCGGGCAATATGGGACTAAAGTAGGAGTAGAAGGGTTCGAGATTTTCCACAAAAACAACCAACTCACAACCTGAACTGATCGTTTCATTTCTGAAACAGTCGGTTGGGGACCTGAACCGGTCGGTTGAAACATCAACCGATCGATTGGGACCCATGAAACGGTCGGTTCATTTCTGAACCGGTCGGTTCGTGGTCCTGATCAGTTCCCGATTGACTTTCCTTCTTTTGTTTCAAATTGGTATCAAATACCAATCCTTGTTCCAATCAAATTGGGCAAGTGAAACGAAAAAGAAATTTCTCACCGACCTGACTTTCCCAACTTGCTCGGTTGCACCAGTTGAACCGATCGTTTCAACACTTGAAGCAATCGTTTCACCCTGTCCATGAGCCGATCGACTCACCACCTGAGCTGAGCGGTTCACCAAGCTCAGCCGATCGGTTCATCACATGAGCTGATCGGTTGGGAGTGCAGATTGTGCAGAATCAGTCAATTGCAGTTTCAATCAATCTGATACTCCAATCAATGTGTCCAACACCTTGAACATTATGATATTGAGCTATCAATTAATTGAGCGTTTAATTGAACTACTAAACTCCTTTAGTAATCAATCTAAACATTGTTTGTGGACAAAACTCCTCTTCTAGGTTAAATCCTATGCGTGTGACCCTGCAGGTCCATTTCACGTAGGTAGTGAAAGTCCATAACACTTATGACTTCACAAGTAAAGACCGGTGCCTAGTCACACATCAGTGCTACCCAAGTGAAAAAGAAAGTTGGAGAACAACTTTCAATCCTACAATCCGTGAATGGTGTTACAGTGAATGTATAATTCCTTTGTCACTGATATCTCGAATGAACTCGAGGCATGGAACAGTCATCCTGTCAACGTTCATTCACTTTCTTGATCTCAGAGTAGATTGGAAGAGATATGTATGACATCAATATCACATATTGATTCACACATGCGTGCATGCCTTTCTCAATCCTACTCATCAAGCAGCCATGGATATCAAACTCCCTCAGGAGGGACAAATCCCATATCTATCACTCACCCCTCAAAAGCCCCATGTGTCAAAGCCACCCAATCATCACCTTTATAACAACCCATGTTTCAGGACTACGTTTGATGATGTCAAAGTGTTCCCAACGACATGTGTTGAGTGTAGTGATTTCAGGTCAAAGAATCACACTCACCACCATCACTGTGAGTACTGACTGTGACTACCATGTCATGGTTTCATGTGTCAAACTCATGGTGGGTCTGTCTGATACACTTGTTCTCTAACAAGTACCCATGTGTTTGGTTTGATATCTCTATATCTTGACTAATGAGATTCTGTCATCAACCAACACCACAATCTAGTCTTGTGTGTCATTGTTGTCTATCTACCTTCCACAATGACATCTGACTAGGGACATAATGAGAATGTACAAACTCTTAGCATCCGTATGATCTCATCATTCAGGTCCTCAACCTGAAAGCATACATCATTGAGTATTGTCATTCTCTAGACATTCAATCTGTTCTATCACTATCTCATATGACTGAACCAGAAAGAATTGGAAGCTTGCCTTTGATGTTTATCAAATCAATCTTAATGTATCCCACCAATCATCCTATGATTGTTTCTCAGGGCATACATACCAACAGACTCCCACTTGCACTGCGAGCCAATCACCCTTGAATCATATTCATAGTGATCTTCAAACATGTCCCACATGTTACTGTGCTCTAGTGCGAACATAGTGAGTTATGGCAACACCTTGCCAAAGTCAGTATAAATTGCATGTCTCACATCTCTTCGTTGTACATCACACGTATGAGATGGATTTGTCGTAATATGCGATCTATTATTCCTTTGCTAACCTTTAGCCACATTGCATGATCAAGGATTCCATACTTGTCATCAATGAGCGGAATATCTATAAGTTCATCTCATGAACTTCCAGATCCATATAGTATCCACTTTTGTTCTCAACGCATAGATACTCGACATTTCCTTTTAAATGGTTTTATTGGAACACTTCCAATTATCAAAAAACTTTCACTTTTATATATCTTATATATAATTTGCAATTAATTTTTTGTCCTTTCGGAAGTTCGCATCAATGTAACTCTTTACATTGAACTCTTCCTTATCTCCATAGAACTAGTACTTATCAAGTTTCATGGTATTCCAGTAACCCTTACTGGAAGTAGAGAGACATCCACTCGTCATGTCTCACATATGAGTTATCAGGATGAGCACATCATATTGCCATGTCCTACATACAAGATGATGAATGCATTTTTGTTCTTGCCATGCAAGATAATGGGATGATTACATACATGATAGATCCACATCTATTCTTGGTGTTTCCATTCTTCATAAGAATTGGACACTTGGCCTTGGGATACTAACTCCATGTAACATGGATAAGTTTTCTCCCACTGAATCTGTGCATACTGAACCCTTCAGTACAGATTGCCAATGTATGTTTTCTCCTCTTTTAGGTCAAGAGGTTTTCTAGAACTATCTCTATAGATCTCTATTCCTATCACATAGGAAACATCTCTATCTTCCTTAAAGATAATTTCCACTTTTGGATTTCCATTCTAGAACATTTCCATTTCACATCAACATGTGGAATGTGAACACGCTCCCACTAAATCACAGATCCCTTCTTTATCTTTGACATATCAGTCAAACCTTTTGACTATATCATCAAAGTAAAGATCCAATTCTGAGTTGCTTGTACTCAATCAATCACATTGATTAGTCCATTATAACTTATAGACTTCATTTGCATTAGTGGATTCATAAACTTTATAGGTTGTGTCACGTACACATCCGTGTTTTATTCCTCATAGGAATGCAGTTTTAGTATCCATATGCCAAATGTCTTAGTCAATAAGTTGCAATCAACAAGCATCATCCTTCTCAAAATGTTATCCATGTGTCTTAACACTTAAGATTCATTTGCACTTATGGATTTCATCCAATGGGTGCTACCATCAAGGTCATACCTTATGGTTTACATGGACGTCATTTAGGATGTAATGGTCATATACCTCAACTCAAAATTCGGTTCCTCATATTCATCTAGATAGTTGACTCATCACATAGATAAACGAGGTGTATCTGTCAAGGATATAAGAACTTACAACTCCTTGTGATTCTTAATGTCCTTTATTAGTGTGGGGTATTCTTTAGAAGAATTCAGTTATTCGATAAACATTCTCTAACTCCTTAGAGTATGATTCCTTCTTGATTTAGACATCACCATGCCTTAATCATGAGTTCACTATGATACACTATCATAATCACTCATAAGGATCTCAAACATTTGGTCCAAGTATTTCATTCATTGATCTCATCAAGAATTAACACTTTACCAAATTTGCACTTCATCTATCATAATCTTGAACACTTCAAGATATTCATATTGGTATTTCTCTAAACACCAATTGAAGTATTAGCATTTGTTCCAATAGGTATGTAAATACATCACATGTATTATACCTAATAGGATAATCATTCTCCCACTACCATTAGTGAAGATTGATTAATCATGTCCAAGATATTCATGTCTCTTACTGGTTCTCTAACCAAAAGAGTCTAGATTTATCCATCACATGGACACTAGAAATGAATTTCTCATGATTGATGCTAATTTGATTGTTTGAGTTATCTATAACTTTTAGGTATCGTTTTATCTTATGCATATCAAATACCACAAGATAAACAAGGCATTGCCACAAAGATCATATCTTTATAAATTGAAACATCAACTTTATTAATTGCCATCATTGTCATACAATATGCAAAAATAAAGTGTTTCTATCTATTGGAAAATATGAAATAGCAGTTCATAACTGTATTACATGCCTTTTAGGCTGAAAATAAACTAAAGTACTCCTATCTATGGCGGCAACACTTGCCCCATTTATTGAGTGTTTTACACTTTACATCTTGGTATCATATACCTCAAAAGTGTTACAAGTTTACTTTCATGACACCTTAAAGTAGAGACGTTTGTCGCCTCCTTCTTCTTTTGTTCTTCCTGATAGAGAGGACAATTCCTTTTCCAATTTCCTGGCTTTTGACAATGGTGGAAATTGCCTTTCTTGGTCACGCCTCCCTTAGCCTTGAGAGATGAAGATGACTTGGGCTCCTGGCTAGCATCAGAACCTTTCTTAGCTTTGCCCTTGCCCTTGCGCTTGGACTTGCCTTTCTTGCTCATGATCACCATCACAGACTTAGGCTTGTCCTTATTCATCTATGTCTCGGGTGTCCTCAACATGCCCAACAACTCTGACAGTAGCCTATCAAAGTTGTTCATGTTGTAGTTCATCACAAACTGACTGTAGGATTCTAGCAATGATTGTAGTATCACATCAGTAGCCAACTCTTGGCTCAGTGGAAATCACAGTCTTGTCAGGTTCTCCACATACCCAATCATCTTGAGTGTGTGAGGACCAACTGGATCTCCTTCTGTCATGACGCACTTGAACATTGCCCTAGAGACACCGTATCTCTCTTGTCGTGCTTGATCTTCATACATGTTCCTGAGATGCTGAATCATCTCAATGACACCCATGTTCTCATGTTGTCTCTGCAACTCGTGGTTCATAGAGCACAACATCAAGAACTTTGCATCAATGGCATCATCAGAATGCTTCTTGTAAGCGTCCCTTTCTGCCTTTGGTGCATTAGGAGCAGGTTCCTCTGGAGTTGGAGTATCCAGGACATAGAGCTTTCACTCTTGAGTGAGAACAATTCTCAATGTCCTATACCAGTCGTGGAAGTTTTTCCCATTTAGCCTATCCTTTTCAAGGACCGATCGTAAAGAAAAGTGACTATTGTTTGTTGCCATTTGTACTATAAAAGGAAAATATGCAATTTTAGTCCAAAACTCATTTTTGACTTATTTGATTGATTTGAAAAGTTGACGATATAATTAGGCCTTTAATTAATTATCACTCCCACTATTTTACTTCAAATTGATAGCCCTCACCATCAATTCGGAAGATTGCAGTGTACAACCTTCTAGTGGGCAAGATCCTGAAATCCTCTAAGTCATAGACTAGCTAGGGCTGTCACCCACAACTTAGATCTCTCAGGTAGGCACCTCTTGCCAATTGCATCATATGCAACTCTTGATAAGATGTCATATGCAACTCCTTGCCATGAGCATCTCCATGCCTCAAGGTGCTAGATCCTATCTAGGTCACCTTGTTAAGTCTGACCCAAAGCCAACACGATGAATATGCACCCTGCTTGGGCAGACCCACATATCCATCCTTCACGCTTCCACGAGATAGACGGTGCACCACGCTTGGGCATGCCCACACTTGGTCGATCAAGCTTTTCACATGTGTCAGATTTGGAAGGCATCTAAAACTTAATATTTAATGAGGGATTTGGTTTTATATACATATACATATCCAATCACCACAATATATAGTATGTATCATATACATGCTATATCCCACAGAAAACATGCAAAACGATAAAAGTGATGATTATGGCCATCCTAATGTGATTCCTCGAGCCAAGAGGAATCACGGTCATCTAGGTCTACATCACATGAAACCTTTACAAGATGAACTCTGTGCTTTGCCTTTCTGGGTTTGATCAACTCATCACATGACTGATCGGCTCGCCATCAGGTCAGTCGGCTGGGTGCCACCAGCCGATCAGTTGGATCCTCCAACCGATCAGTTCGCCTGGTCGTCGTGCATCACATCATGGCCGCCACCCATTTTTCTCGCTCCTTGAACCAGTCATCAACCGATTGGCTCACTCCTTGAACCGATCATCTCGAACGTCAACCGATCGGTTCACGCCTTGAACCGATCGTCTCAGCTGTCGTCAGGATGTCCTCCGTTCTTTGACATAACAGGAAATAAAATTATATCCTATTTTACATTGTAAAAAGAGAAACCTCGAGTTACATTCGAGGGGAGCAAAGGTAGTAAAGAAATCTGAAATTATTTCGAGTTACATCAGGAATAGGAGAAGGAAGATCGGTGCGCAGACCGAAATGCAAGAAACCACATACAACCATACACAGATAGGGTTTATTGGCCATAACCACGCTATACATCCACCACAAAACTCGTTTAAGGGCGACGCGTATTGAGTGCATTAATATTACATATCATATATGTAAATTGGGATTTGTGGATTTAGGATTGGACATGCATAAAGCCAATTTTATTCGCATCGTATACAATAAATAAAGGCGACAAACCAAAATCGATCATATCGATCATCCTAAAGTATAGAGAAGTTGACGTGGCTCTGATACCACTGTTGGGTATTAGGGGAGGCAGAGAAGGCAGCGGAAACAAAAAAATTTCTCCTCCCCAAACCCAGAATAAGGAAATACGTCAACGTCTATACAATAGGAAAGGATGGTGTGTGGAATCATACCTTATCCCGAGGCTTGCTCGGTGACAATACCTCGCGGCTTGCGCGATCTTCACCTCCGGTCTTGGACGGTGTCTGTGCAGCTCCTATTCGCATTGGGACTGACGACTCCTAGTCTCACCGGGACTGTCGGGATTGACAGCTGTCCTTCGAGCGGAAGAAATCTCCCACCTCTGAAGTAGTCCACCCGGACCACCTAGAACTCCAATCTCCTTGTCTCACAAGGAATTGGAAGGAGTCTCACCCTCCTTTCAGTGTACTAGTCACTGACACACTCTCCTGCCACCAGTCGCTTTCTGTAGTTGTCTTTCCCTTGTTGTGCCTCCCTTATCGGGTAGCACTTGCCCGGGCTCTCTCGGTTACCAAAACCAGAGAGAACGAAAACTTTACAGAGCAACTGGTTGCACTGAGTTGTACTTTGAGAAGCCCCCAATACCCCTATATATAGGAGGGTCATGGGACAGGGTTCTCTATCCCGGGCAATATGGGACTAAAGCAGGAGTAGAAGGGTTCGAGATTTTCCACAAAAACAACCAACTCGCAACCTGAACCGATCGTTTCATTTCTGAAATGGTCGGTTGGGGACCTGAGCCGGTCGGTTGACACCTCAACCGATCAGTTGGGACCCATAAAATGGTCGGTTCATTTCTAAACCGGTCGGTTCGTGGTCCTGATCAGTTCCCGATTGACTTTCCTTCTTTTGTTTCTAATTGGTATCAAATACCAATCCTTGTTCCAATCAAATTGGGCAAGTGAAATGAAAAAGAAATTTGTCACCAACCTAACTTTCCCAACTTGCTCGGTTGCACCAGTTGAACCGATCGTTTCAACACTTGAAGAAATCGTTTCACCCTATCCATGAGCCGATCGACTCACCACCTGAGTTGATCAGTTCACCAAGCTCAGCCGATCGGTTCATCACATGAGACGATCGGTTGGGAGTGCAGATTGTGCAGAATCAGTCAATTGCAGTTTCAATCAATCTGATACTCCAATCAATGTGTCCAACACCTTGAACATTATGATATTGAGCTATCAATTAATTGAGCGTTTAATTGAACTACTAAACTCCTTTAGTAATCAATCTAAACATTGTTTGTGGACAAAACTCCTCTTCCAGGTTAAATCCTATGTGTGTGACCCTGCAGGTCCATTTCACGTTGGTAGTGAAAGTCCATAACACTTATGACTTCACAAGCAAAGAGCGGTGCCTAGTCACACATCAGTGCTACCCAAGTGAAATAGAAAGTTGGAGAACAACTTTCAGTCCTACAATCCATGAATGGTGTTACAGTGAATGTATAATTCCTTTGTCACTGATATCCCGAATGAACTCGAGGCATGGAACAGTCATCCTGTCAACGTTCATTCACTTTCTTGATCTTAGAGTAGATTGGAAGAGATATGTATGACATCAATATCACATACTGATTCACACATGCGTGCATGCCTTTCTCAATCCTACTCATCAAGCGGCCATGGATATCAAACTACCTCAGGAGGGACAAATCCCATATCTATCACTCACCCCTCAAAAGCCCCATGTGTCAAAGCCACCCAATCATCACCTTTATAACAACCCATGTTTCAGGACTGCGTTTGATGATGTCAAAGTGTGCCCAATGACATGTGATGAGTGTAGTGGTTTTAGGTCAAAGAATCACACTCACCACCATCACTGTGAGTACTGACTGTGACTACCATGTCATGGTTCCATGTGTCAAACTCACGGTGGGTCTGTCTGGTACACTTGTTCTCTAACAAGTACCTATGTGTTTGGTTTGATATCTCTATATCATGACTAATGAGATTTTGTCATCAACCAACACCACAATCTAGTCTTGTGTGTCATTGCTGTCTATCTACCTTCCACAATGACATCCGACTAGGGACATTATGAGAATGTACAAACTCTTAGCATCTGTATGATCTCATCGTTCAGGTCCTCAACCTGAAAGCATACGTCATTGAGTATTTTCATTCTCTAGACATTCAATTTGTTCTATCACTATCTCATATGACTGAACCAGAAAGAATTGGAAGCTTGCCTTTAATGTTTGTCAAATCAATCTTAATGTATCCCACCAATCATCCTATGATTGGCTCTCGGGGCATACATACCAACAGTGTATGCCTATATTTGTATGTTCATGTATGTTTATTATGCTTCCCTATCGCTCTCTGAAACAATTCCTAACATTTATGGATTTTTCCTCTTGGACCTTCTAAGTCTCGAGACGGAAGAATCTGGGGATGTTACATTCATCGACGACTATGTTCCATGGATTTGAAAGTGATGGAAATCTATTGATGTGAACATCGATGATCTGAGTTTTTTATGAGAACTTGACATGAAACGGTCGATCCTTTTATTCTTGAGAAAAGGTTGAATTGTCAACCCAATTGGTCGATGGTCGGCAAGAATCCGCCGGGCTTATCACTTTTGAGTGTCGATGGTTACCCATTGATCTTGCTATTTTTTATATTGAATTCCTTCAAATATCAAAAAAACTTAATTAAAACTTAGTAATTGATAAACTAGATGTAAGATGAACATAACTAGATATCTCAGCACTAATTCTTATTATTTTAATTATGGAAATGGCTATGAAATGTGCATCAAAATTTATTTTATCACTCCATCACCCCAACAAGATGGGGGAGGTCGCGTGCACCAAATACCAATATCATTATTATAGGAACATAAGGGGAAGTATCATTTATGTCAAAGGTATTTTAAAAGTATATATAAACATATCAAAAGATTACGCAGTAGGGAACATTGTAGCTCAAATGAGTACATAGCCAATATTTTCAAACACGAGTACATAGAAGTATCATTCAATACCACTAGCTTGTTTAAGGAGGAATAAATATAAAAGCATACTTCTTTTGTAGTCTAGAGTATTACCAATATCCAAATAAACAAGTTTAACGAGTATTAGACCCAGACACAAATGAGAACAACCATGTATCAATATATATCTCATTTCTCTGGTGACATGATACGTCATTCATGTTGGTATGTATGCCCAGAGAGACAATCATATGATGATTGTAATGACATAACTTGTAAATGATTTGACTAATAATAATGACAATCTTCCACCTTATTATGTTTTATTTAGTTATGAGATAATGATGTGACATGATATGTGTTTATTAGAATGATATTACTCGATGACATATGTCTTCGAATTGAGGACCTGAACAATGAGATCATACATATGTTAAGAGTATATACATTCTTGTTATGTCCCTATTTGAATGTTATTATTGAAGGATAATAGATAACACATAAAACTAGAATGTATGTTGGTTGATGATAAAATCTCATTAAGTCATGATAGGTGATATCAAACCAAACACATAGATACTTGTTAGAGAACAATGTATTGGATTGATCCACCTTAAGAGTGATATATGGAAACTATGATTGGTAGTTAGAATCATCTCTTAATGTGATGGTGGTGATTTTAGTTCTTAGACCTAAAATCACTACACTCATCACATGTAGTTCTATGTATGTTGACATCATCCATCGTGACCTTGAACAAGGGTTGCCATAAAGGTGGTGCTCGAGTACATTGTGACAGATGAGGATGACAATGAGTGATGCAGATATGATTTGTCCTTCCTACATGAGTATGATATCCTGGTCACTTGATAAGAGATTGAGAAATGCATGGACATGATCATGTGAGTCAATATGTGATATTGAGCTTGCATATTTCTCATATAGACTGCTCTGTTTCAAGGAACAAAGATTGAACATTGAAGAGGATGATGATTCCATGTCTCGAGTTCAATATGGATATCAGTGGAAAAGGAATTATACAAACACTACAAACCAATCACAGACTATAGGTTGAAGTTGTTCTCCAACTTCCTAGATTACTTGAATAGCTATGATGTGTTGCTAGATACCGCTCATTGCTTTTGATGTCATAAATTAGTTATGGACATTCACTGCCAACGTAACTTGGAACCTATAGGGTCACACACCTAAGATATACTTGGAATAGAATTTTATTCATGAATGTAGTTTAAACTTGATAACTAAAGAAGTTAGGTATTCAATTTAAACAAGAATGGTTGAAAATTGACTGACTAGACTCTGAACCAAATGGTTGAAGTGGTGAACCTCTATTTTGTCAGTTGGAGTGTCATGCTAATTGAAATTGCATTGCCTAAATATTGGTTAAGCTAGGGCATGAACTGAATGGCTTACTAAGTGAACCAACTAGAGGAAGAGTTGAACTGCCTGGTTCATTGATTAATTTGATCGAGTCAAGGATTAGTGTTGATGTCATGTTTGCATTAATTGAATATTAATTGTCAATACAATTGTGATCGGGAAACATGAAGAAATTGCCAATTCAAGGGTTGAAGCAATGGGCTCACATGCCAATAGATTGGTTCACATATGAATCTATCATTTTGTCACTCGCAGGATGAGAAAATTTGGGAAATCTTGTCCCCTTTGACTCCCGCTCAGACTGGGAACCCTGGCCCTGACCCTCCTATAAGAAGGGATACTAGGGGCTTCTCAGACACATCAATCACTCTGACAAATGTTGTCTTGTCTGTTTATGGTAATCGAGAGTACTTGAGTAAGTCCTACCCATCAAAGTGTGGGATATCAAGGGAGACACAGTTTGGGAGATCAAGTTGGTGCTAGTACACTGACTAGAAGGGACATCTCCTTCTTGTCCATTCTACTAGAATAATAAGAGTTCCTAGTGGTATGTGTGGACTACTATAGAGGTGAGGAGGTCATTTCCTACTTCTCAAAATATAAGGTCAATTGCAATCAGTGGTGAACAACCAAGAGGTCAATGTAGACGTTGTCCAGGTGCAAATTAAAGAAATGCACACGCTACACCATGGGAATTGTCACTGGTGTTGGGTTTCAAGGGAGGCAGAGATGGCAGTGGAAACAAAAAATTTCTCCCCAAACCTAGAACCCAAATAGATCTTGTCAACATCTATATGGTAGGAAGGATGGTTTGTAGAGGTGTACCTTGTCCCGAGGCTTGCTCGGCGATGTTACCTTGCAGATAGCGCAGTCTTCACCTCTGGTCTTGGACGTCATCTGTGTAGCTCCTAGTCACACCCAGACTGATGGATTGATGACTATCCTTTGAGCGGCAGAAATCTCTCACCTCTATAGTAGTCCACACGGACCACCTGGAACTCCAATCGTCTTGTCCTACTGGACACTAGAAGGAGTCATCCCCTTCTGTCAGCGTACTAGTCACCGACGTGCTCACCCACCACCAGTTGTCGTCCTGTAGTTGTCTTTCCCTCATTGTGCCTCCCTAGTTGGGTAGCACGTGCTCGATCTCTCCTGGTTCACAACCAGAGAGGACAATTTTGCAGAGCAAATGGTGTTGTCTGGGATGTTCTATCTGAGAAGTCCCCAGTACCCCTATATATAGGAGGGGTCAGGGTTAGGGTTCTCAGCCCCGGGAAATGCGGGACTAAAGTGGGAGTAGAAGGGTCCGGAATTTCCACAAATTGATACATTGCGGCAGGTGAATCGATCGTTTGGGGATTGAACCGACCAGTTCATCTCATAAATCGGTTGTTTGGGGAGATGAATCGATCGGTTCATTCATGAACCAGTTGTTTCACTTCCCAGGGCAGTTCCCAATTGACTTTCCTATTTCTATTTCCAATTAATCCAAAGATCAATATTTCGCCCAATCGAATTGTACAAGTGAAACGAAAATATTTTCTCACCAACCTAACTTTCCCAAACTAGTTTGTTTGATCTAGTTGAACAGATCAGTTCAACACTTGAACTGGTCGTCTCAATTGACCCTGAGCCGATCAGTTCAATAGCTTGAATCGGTCGGTTGGCAGTCTAGGTTGTACAAAAACCGGTCAATGCAGTTCTCAATCAATCTAACACCAAAATCAGTTAGTCCAACACTTCAACTTGGTGATTCTGAGTCAAATCAATTGATTGAATTTTAATTGAACTACTAAACATATTTCGTAAACAATATAAACATCATTTGTGGATAAACTCCTCTTCCAGGTTAAATCCTCTGTGTGTGACCCTGCAGGCCCATTTCACATTGGCAGTGAAAGTCCATAACACTTATGACTTCACAAGCAAAGAGTGGTGCCTGGTCGCACATCAGGGCTACCTAAGTGAAAAAGGGTTCATGCCTTAGTTGTATGTGTGGACTACTATAGAGGTGAGGAGGTCATTTCCTACTGCTAAAAATATAAGGCCAATTGCTATTGGCGGTGAACAACCAAGAGGTCGATGTAGAAGTTGTGTAGGTGCAAATTGAAGAAATGCACATGCTACACCATGGGAATTGTCACTGGTATTGGGTTTTAGGGGAGGCAGAGATGGCAGCAGAAACAAAAATTTTCTCCCCAAACTCAGAACCCAAAGAGATCTCGTCAACATCTATACATTAGGAAGGATGGTTTGTAGAGGCGTACCTTGTCCCGAGGCTTGCTCGGCGATGTTACCTCGCGTCTAGAGCGGTCTTCACCTCCGGTATTAGACGACGTCTCTGCAACTCCTAGTCGCACCCGGACTGACGGTTTGACGACGGTCCTCCGAGCAACATAAATCTCCCGCCTTTGTAGTAGTCCACACGGACCACCTAGAACTCCAGTCTTCCTATCCTACAGGACACTAGAAGGAGTTGTCCCCTTCTGTCAGCGTATTAGTCATCGACGTGCTCTCCTACCACCAGTTGTCATCCTGCAGTTGTCTTTCCCTCGCTGTGCCTCCCGAGTCGGGTAGCACCTGCTCGGTCTCTCCTGGTTCACAACCAGAGAGGACAACTTTGCAGAGCAACTGGTGTTTTCTGAGATGTTCTATCTGAGAATCCCCCAGTACCCCTCTATCTATAGGAGGGGTCAGGGTCAGGGTTCTCAGTCCCGGGCAATGCGGGACTAAAGTGGGAGTAGAAGGGTCCAGAATTTCCACAAATTAATACACTACGGAAGGTGAACCGGTCGTTTTACAAATGAACCGATCGTTTGGGGACTGAACTGATCGGTTCATCTCATGAACCGGTCGTTTGGGTAGCTGAACTGATCGGTTCATTCATGAACTGGTCATTTCACTTCCCAGGGCAGTTCCTAACTGACTTTCCTCTTTCCATTTCCAATTAATACAAAGATCGATACTTGTCCCAAGAAAATTGTACAAATGAAACGAAAATATTTTCTCACCAACCTAACTTTCCCAAACTGGCTCATTTGATCCAGGCAGCTTGAACCGGTCGGTTGGTAGTCCAGGTTGTACAGAAATTGGTCAATGCAGTTCTCAATCAATTTGACACCCAAATCAGTTAGCCCAACACTTGAACTTGGTGATTCTGAGTCAAGTCAATCGATTGAATGTTTAATTGAACTACTAAACATATTTAGTAAACAATCTAAACATCATTCATGGATAAACTCCTCTTCTAGGCTAAATCCTATGTGTGTGACCCTACAGGCCCATTTCACATTGGCAGTGAAAGTCCATAACACTTATGACTTCATAAGAAAAGAGCGGTGCCTAATCTCACATCATTGCTACCCAAGTAAAAAAGGGTTCATGCCCTAGTGGTATGTGTGTACTACTATATAGGTGAGGAGGTCGTTTCCTACTACTCAAAATATAAGGTCAATTGCTATCAGTGGTGAACAACCAAGAGCTCGATGTAGATGTTGTCCAGGTGCAAATTGAAGAAATGCACACGCTACACCATGGCAATTGTCACTGGTGTTGGGTTTTAGGGGAGGCAGAGATGGCAGCGGAAACAAAAATTTTCTCCCCAAACCCAGAACCCAAAGTGATCTTGTCAACATCTATACAGTAGGAAGGTTGGTTTGTATAGGCGTACCTTGTCCCGAGGCTTGCTCGGCAACGTTACCTCACGACTAGTGTGGTCTTCACCTCCGGTCTTGGATGACGTCTGTGCAGCTCCTGGTCGCACCTAGACTGACGGATTGATGGATATCCTCCAAGCGGCAGAAATCTCCCTCCGCTATAGTAGTCTACACGGACCACCTAGAACTCCAGTCGTCCTGTCCTATAGGACATTGGAAGGAGTCGTCCCTTCTGTCAGCGTACTAGTCACCGTCATGCTCTCCCACTACCAGTTGTCATCCTGTAGTTGTCTTTTCCTTGGTGTGCCTCCCTAATCGAGTAGGACCTGCTCGGTCTCTCCTAGTTCACAACCAGAGAGGACAACTTTGTAGAGCAACTAGTGTTGTCTGAGATGTTCTATCTGAGAAGCCCCCAGTACCCCTCTATATATAGGAGGGGTCAAGGCCATGGTTCTCAACCTTGGGCAATGCGGGACTAAAGTGAGAGTAGAAGGGTCCGGAATTTCTACAAATTGATACAGCATGTGAACCAATCGTTTCACAAATGAATCGATCGGTTGGGGATTGAACTGATCAGTTCATCTCATGAACTGGTCGTTTGGGGAGCTGAACCAATCAATTCATTCATGAACCAGTCGTTTCACTTCCCAGGGCAGTTCCCAATTGACTTTCCTCTTTCCATTTCCAATCAATCCAAAGATCAATACTTGTCCCAATCGAATTGTGCAAGTGAAATGAAAATATTTTCTGACCAACCTAAATTTCCCAAACTGGCTTGTTTGATCTAGTTGAACCGATCAGTTCAACACTTGAACTGGTTGTCTCACTTGACCCTGAGTTGATCGGTTCAACAGCTTGAACCGATCATTTGGCAATCCAGGTTGTATAGAAATCGGTCAATGCAGTTCTCAATCAATCTGACACCCAAATCAGTTAGTCCAACACTTGAACTTGGTGATTCTGAGTCAAGTCAATTGATTGAATGTTTAATTGAACTACTAAACATATTTAGTAAACTCCTCTTCCAGGTTAAATCCTATGTGTGTGACCCTGCAGGCCCATTTCACGTTGGCAGTGAAAGTCCATAACACTTATGACTTCACAAGCAAAGAGCGGTGCCTAGTCGCACATCAATTCTACCCAAGTGAAAAAGGAAAGTTGGAGAACAACTTTCAATCCTACAATCCATGATTGGTGTTATAATGAATGTATAATTCCTTTGTCACTGATATCCCAAATGAACTCAAGGCATGGAACAGTCATCCTTTCAATGTTCATTCACTTCCTTGATCTTGGAGCAGACTAGATGAGATATGTGTGACATCAATATCACATATTGATCCACACATGCATGCGCATGCCTTTCTCAGTCCTACTCATCAAGTGGCCATGGAAATCAAACTCCCTCAAGAGGGAAAAATCCCATGTCTATCACTCACCCCTCAAAAACCCCATGTGTCAAAGTCACCCAATCATCACCTTTATAACAATCTATATTTCAGGACTACGTTTGATGATGTCAATGTGTACCCAACGACATGTGTTGAGTGTAGTGATTTTAGGTCAAAGAATCACACTCACCACCATCACTGTGAGAGCTGACTGTGACTACCAATCCATGGTTCCATGTGTCACTCTCACAGTGGGTCTGTCTGATACACTTGTTCTCTAACAAGTACCTATGTGCTTGGTTTGATATCACTATATCATGACTAATGAGATTCTATCATCGACCAACACACAATCTAGTCTTGTTTGTCATTGTTGTCTATCAACCTTCCACAATGACATCTGACTAGGGACAAAACAAGAATGTATACTCTTAACATCTGTATGATCTCATCATTTAGGTCCTTAACCTAAAGGCATACGTCATTGAGTATTGTCATTCTCTAGACATTCAATCTATTATGTCATTATCTCATAACTGACTGAACCATAATGAATTGGAAGCTTGCCTTTGATGTTTATCAAATAAATCTTAATGTATCCCACCAATCATCCCATGATTGGCTCTCAGGGCATACATACCAACAGAATCCCACTTGCACTGTGAGCCAATCACCCTTGAATCATATTCTTAGTGATCTCCAAACATGTCCCACATGTTACTGTGCTCTAATGCTAACACAGTGAGTTATGGAAACATTTTAACTAAGTATGTATTATTGCATGTCTCACATCTCTTCGATGTATGTCTAATGTATGAGATGGAGTTGTGGTAATATGTGATCCAATATCCTTTGCTAACATTTAGCCTCATTGCATGACCAATCACTCCTTACTTGTAATCAATGACCGGAATACTTATAAGTTCATCTTTATGAACTACCAGATCCATATAGTATTCATTGTTGTTCTCTAACACACAGATACTCGGCATTTATTTTTAAAACAACTTTATTGGAACGTTTCCATTTTTCAACACTCATTCACTTTTATATATCCCATATATATTTTGTGATAAATTTTTTGTCCTTTTTGGAAGTTTGCATCAGTGTAACTCTTTACAGTGAACCCTTCCTTATTTCCATAGAACTAGTGCTTCTCAAGTACTTATTAAGTTCGCATGGTTTTCCAATAACCCTTATTGGAACTAGACAGACATCCACTCATCATGTCCCACATACGAGTTATCAGGATGAGCATATCATATCGTCATGTCCTACATACAAGATGATAAATGCATTTTATTCTTGCTATGTCCATACATGCAAGATAATAGGATGGTTACATACATGATAGATCCATATCTATTCTTTGTGTTCCCATTCTTCATAAGAATTGGGACACTTGGCCTTGGGATACTAACTCCATGTAACATGGATAAGTTGTCTCCCACTAAATCTGTGTATACTGAAACCTTCAGTACAGATTGCCAATGTATGATCTCTCCTTTCCAGGTGAAGAGATTTTCGAGAACTATCTCTGTAGGTCTCTATTCCTATCACATAGGAAATGTCCCTATCTTCCATTAAGATAATTTCCATAAAGGATTCAATTCTAGAAAATCTCATTCCTCATCAACATGTAGAATGCAAATATGCTCCCACTGAATCACAGATCCCTTATTTATCTTTTTCATATAAGTCAAACCCTTTGACTATATTATCAAAGTAAAGATCCCAATTCTGAGTTGCTTGTACTCAATCAATCACATTGATTAGTCCATTATAACTCATAGACTTCATTTACATTAATGGATTCATAAACCTTATAGGTTGTGTCACGTATACATCCTTGTCTTATTCCTCATAGGAATGCAGTTTTAATATCCATATGCCAAATGTCTTACTCATTAAGTTGCAATCAACAAACATGATCCTTATTAAAATTTCATCCATGTGTCTTAACACTTAAGACTCATTCACACCTATGGATGCAAGTAAAACGAAAATATTTTCTCACCAACCTAAATTTTCCAAACTAGCTTGTTTGATCCATTTGAACTGATTAGTTCAACACTTTAACTGGTCGTCTCACTTGACCCTGATCAGATTGGTTCAACAGCTTGAACCGATCGGTTGGTAGTCCAGGTTGTGTAGAAATCGGTCAATGCAGTTCTCAATCAATCTGACACCCAAATCAGTTAGTCCAACACTTAAACTTGGTGATTCTGAGTCAAGTCAATTGATTGAATGTTTAATTGAACTACTAAACATATTTAGTAAACTCCTCTTCTAGGTTAAATCATATGTGTGTGACCCTGCAGGCCCATTTCACGTTGGCAATGAAAGTCCATAACACTTATGACTTCACAAGCAAAGAGTGGTGCCTAGTCACACATCAATTCTACCCAAGTGAAAAAGGAAAGTTGGAGAAAAACTTTCAATCCTACAATCCATGATTGGTGTTATAATGAATGTATAATTCCTTTGTCACTGATATCCCAAATGAACTCAAGGCATGGAACAGTCATCCTTTCAATATTCATTAACTTCCTTGATCTTAGAGCAGACTGGATGAGATATGTGTGACATCAATATCACTTATTGATTCACACATGCATGAACATGCCTTTCTCAGTCCTACTCATCAAGTGGCCATGGACATCAAACTCCCTCAAGAGGGACAAATCCCATATCTATCACTCACCCCTCAAAATCCCCATGTGTCAAAGTCACCCAATCATCACCTTTATAACCATCTATATTTCAGGACTACGTTTGATGATGTCAAAGTGTACCCAACGACATGTGCTGAGTGTAGTGATTTCAGGTCAAAGAATCACACTCACCATCACTGTGAGAGTTGACTGTGATTACCAAGCCATGGTTCCATGTGTCACTCTCACAGTGGGTTTGTCTGATACACTTGTTCTCTAACAAGTACCTATGTGCTTAGTTTGATATCACTATATCATGACTAATGAGATTCTGTCATCAACCAACACACAATCTAGTCTTGTGTGTCATTTTTGTCAATCAACCTTCCACAATGACATCTGGCTAGGGACAAAACAAGAATGTATACTCTTAACATCCGTATGATCTCATCATTTAGATCCTTAACCTAAAGGCATACGTCATTGAGTATTGTCATTTTCTAGACATTCAATTCATTCTTTCATTATCTCATAATTGACTAAACCATAATGAATTGGAAGCTTGCCTTTGATGTTTATCAAATCAATCTTAATGTATCCCACCAACCATCCCATGATTGGCTCTCAGGACATACATACCAATAGAATCCCACTTTCACTGTGAGCCAATCACCCTTGAATCATATTCTTAGTGATCTCCAAACATGTCCCACATGTTATTGTGCTCTAGTTCTAACGCAGTGAGTTATGGAAACATTTTGCCTAAGTTTGTATTATTGCATGTCTCACATCTCTTCATTGTACGTCTTACGTATGAGATGGAGTTGTCATAATATGTGATCCAATATCCTTTGCTAACCTTTAGCCTCATTGCATGACCAAGCACTCCTTACTTGTCATCAATGATCGGAATACTTATAAGTTCATCTTTATGAACTCCCAGATCCATATAGTATTCACTGTTGTTCTCTAACACACGGATACTCGACATTTCTTTTTAAAATGGCTTTATTGGAACGTTTCCATTTTTCAACACTCATTCACTTTTATATATCCCTTATATATTTTGTGATAAATTTTATGTCCTTTTTGGAAGTTTGCATCAGTGTAACTCTTTACAGTGAACCCTTCCTTATTTCCATAGAACTAGTACTTCTCAAGTACTTATCAAGTTCTCGTGGTTTTCCAGTAACCCTTATTGGAACTAGACAGACATCACTCGTCATGCCCCACATACGAGTTATTAGGATGAGCATATCATATCGTCATGTCCTACATACAAGATGATAAATGCATTTTATTCTTGCTATGTCCATACATGCAAGATAATAGCATTATTACATACATGATAGATCCATATCTATTCTTTGTGTTCCCATTCTTCATAAGAATTGGGACACTTGGCCTTGGGATAGTAACTCCGTGTAACATGGACAAGTTTTCTCCCACTAAATCTGTGTATATTGAACCCTTCAGTATATATTTCCAATGTATGCTCTCTCCTTTCCAGGTGAAGAGATTTTCGAGAACTATCTCTATAGGTCTCTATTCCTATCACATAGGAAACGTCCCTATCTTCCATTAAGATAATTTCCACAAAGGATTCCATTCTAGAACATCTCATTCCTCATCAACATGTGGAATGCAAATATGCTCCCACTGAATCACAGATCCCTTCTTTATCTTTTTCATATTAGTCAAACCCTTTGACTATATTATCAAAGTAAAGATCCTAGTTCTGAGTTGCTTGTACTCAATCAATCACATTGATTAGTCCATTATAACTCATAGACTTCATTTACATTAATGGATTCATAAACCTTATAGGTTGTGTCACATATACATCCTTGTCTTATTCCTCATAGGAATGTAGTTTTAATATCCATATGCCAAATGTCTTAGTCATTAATTTGCAATCAACAAGCATGATCCTTCTCAAAATGTCATCCATGTGTCTTAACACTTAAGACTCATTCACACTTATGGATTTTATCCCAATGGGTGCTACCATCAAGGTCATACCTTATGGTTCACATGGAAGTCATTTAGGATGTTATGGTCATAAACCATGACTCAAAATCTGGTTCCTCTATATCATGTATATTGTTGACTCATCATATGAAAAACTCATCATATAGATATTTGAGGTGTATCTATTAAGGAATTTGAGAACTCACAACATTTTGTGATTCTTAATATCCTTCATTAGTGTAAGGTATTCTCTATTTAAGAAGAATTTAGTTATTTGACAATCATCCTCTACATGACTCCTTTTGATTTAGACATCACTATGCCTTAATCATGAGTCCTCTATGATACACTATCATAATCACTCACAAGGTTCTCAAACATTTGGTTTAAGTATCTCATTCATTGATCGCATCAAGAATTATTACTTTTACCAAATTTGTACTTCATTTATGATATTCTTGAACACTTCAAGATATTCATATTGGTATTTCTCTTAAACATCATTTGAAGTACTAGCATTTGCTCCAATAGGTATGTAAATACATCATATGTATTATACCTAATAGGATAATCATTCTCTCACTACCACTAGTAAAGATTGATTTATCATGTCCAAGATATTCATGTCTCTTAATGGTTCACAACCAAAAGAGTCTAGCTTATCCATCAACATGGAAACTAGAGATGAATTTCTCATGATAATGCTAATTCGTTGTTTGAGTTATCAATAACTTTTAGGTATCATTTTATCTTATGCATACCAAGTACCACAAGATAAAGAAAGGCATTTCCATAAAGATCATATCTTTGAAATTGAAATATCAACTATATTGATAGCCATCTTGTCACTACAAGATGAAACAATAAAGTGTTTATATTTATCGGAAAATATGAAATAACAGTTCATAACTCTATTATATGCCTTCAAGACTAAAAATAAACTAAAGTACTCCTATCTATGGTGGCAACACTTGCCCCATTTATTGAGTTCTTATCACTTTACATCTTGGTATCATATACCTCAAAAGTGTTACAAGTTTATTTCATGATACCTTTAGGTGGAGACGTCCATTGCCTCCTTCTTCTTCTTTTGTTCTTCCAGATAGAGAGGACAATTCCTTTTCTAATGTCCTGACTTTTTACAATGGTGGCAATTGTCTCCCTTGGTCACGCCTCCCTTGGCCTTGTGAGCTGAAGACGACTTGGGCTACTGGCTAGCATAAGAACCCTTCTTAACTTTTCCCTTGCCCTTTCCCTTGCCCTTGCCCTTGGACCTGCCTTTCTTTCTATTGATCAACATCGTAGACTTAGGCTTGTCCTTCTTCATCTGTGCCTCGGTTGTCCTCAACATGCCCAACAACTCTATCAACGACTTGTCAAAGTTGTTTATGTTGTAGTTCATCACAAACTGACTGTAGGATTCTGGAAACAATTGTAGTATCACGTCAGTAGCCAACTCTTAGCTCAGGGGAAATCCCAGTCTCTTCAAGTTTTCCACATACCCAATCATCTTCAGTGTGTGAGGATCAACTTGATCTCCTTCTGTTATGACACATTTAAATAGCGCCCTGGAGACATCATATCTCTCTTGTCGTGCTTGGTCTTGATACATGTTCTTGAGATGTTGAATCATCTCCATGAAGTCCATGTTCTCATGTTGTCTCTGCAACTCGTGGTTCATAGAGCACAACATCAAGCGTTTCGCATCAATGGCATCTTCAGAATGCTTCTTAAAAGCATCCCTTTCTGCCTTTGGTGTGGTAGGAGTAGGTTCCTCTGGAGAAGGAGTATCCAGGACATAGAGCTTTCACTCTTGAGTGAGAACAATTATCAATGTCCTAAACCAATCGTGGAAGTTAGTCCCATTCAACTTGTCCTTCTCAAGGACCGATCACAATAAGAAGTGATTGTTGTTTGTGGCCATTTGTTAGTCCAAAATCTCATTTTTGACCTATTTGATTGATTTGAAAAAGTTTTACGATATAATTATGACTTTAATTAATTATCGCTCCCACTATTTTGATTCAAATTGACAGCCCTCACCATCAATTCAGAAGATTGTAGCGTACAACCTTCTAGTGGGTCCAAGATCCATATTTCATCCAATCATGAGTCAGCTTTGGTTGATCGCCCACAATTAGACTATTTAGGTAGGCAACACTTGCTAGTTGCATCCTATGCAACTCTCGGATGGATGCCATGCGCAACTCTTTGCCATGGTCATCCTGTGCCTCTAGAGCTTAGACTCTCTAAGAATCACCAGTTAAGTCTAACCTGAAAGTCGACACGATGAACATGCACCCTGCTTTGGCAGAACCTACATGTCCACCATCACACTTCCATGAGATAGACAGTGCACCACATTTTGGCGTAACCTACGCTTGGTCGATCAAGATTTTCATGTGTGCCACTAATGGAAGGCATCTAAGACTTAATATTAATTGAGGGATTTGGTTTTTATATACATATACATATCCAATCACCACAATACATAGTATGTATCATATACATACTATATCCCACAAGAAACATGTGAAATGATAAAAGCGATGATTATGGCCATCCTAATGTGATTCCTCAAGCCAAGATGAATCACGGTCATCTAGGTCCACATCACATGCAACTTGTACAAGATGAACTCTATACTTTTCCATTCAGGGTTTGATCAACTCATCTCCATGATTGATCGGCTCACCATTAGGTCGGTCGGTTGGGTGCCACCAACCGATCGACTGACAACTCCAGCCGATCGGTTCACTGGTCGCCGTGCATCTCTTCAGTTCACCACCCACTCATCTCGCTCCAGGAATCGGCTGCCTTGGTCCTGCAACCGATCATCTCATGCCCGAGATGATCGTCTCGATCCTCCAAGTGCCCGTCATTCTTTGACATAACAGGAAATATAAACTAATCCTATTTACATTTGCACTGGGAAACCCCGAGTTACATTCGGGGGGGGAGCAATGGTAGGAAAGAATCTTGAGTTATCTTGAGTTACATTAGGAATAGGAGGTAGGGAATTAGTGCGCAGACCGAGATGCAAGAAACAACAATCAACCACACACAGATTTAGGGTTTATGGCCACAATCACGATACAATCACCACAGAAACCATTTAAGGGTGACACGTATCAAATGCATTTATATACCATATCATATATGTATATGTAGGGATTTTATGGATTTCTATTGGACGTGCATAAATCCAATTAATTATTCACATTGTATGCAATAAATAAAAGGTAACAAACCAAAAAGCAATCATATCGATTATCCTAAAGTATAGAACGTTGGCGTGGCTATGATACCACTGTTGGGTTTTAGGGGAGGCAGAGATGGCAGTGGAAACAAAAATTTTCTCCCCAAACCCAAAACCCAAAGAGATCTTGTCAACATATATACGGTAGGAAGGATGGTTTGTATAGGTGTACCTTGTCCCGAGGCTTGCTCGGTGACGTTACCTCACGGCTAGCATGGTCTTCACCTCCGATCTTAGACGGTGTATGTGTAGATCCTGGTCACACGTGGATTGACAAATTGACGACTGTCCTCTGAGCAGCAAAAATCTCCCGCCTCTGTAGTAGTCCACATGGACCACCCGGAACTCCATTCGTCATGTCCTACAAGACACTGGAAGGAGTCATCCCCTTCTGTCAGTGTACTTGTTACAACCCCAAATTTTGGGTTCTTTGGGTGAGAAATGAAATTTCTCCTATTAAAGATATTTGAACAAATAATTATATAATTTGTTTTGAATAAAATATTTCATTTACAATAGCCTTGTTGGTTGTTTTGTGGGCTTTATTGGCTATTGGTCCCAATAATAAGGAAAAGACAAAAGAAACTCCATTATTAAAGAAATAGAGAAAATAAAGATGTGGATATTTGTATAATGTATCCATCTTGGATGAGATTTCGTGTCCACATAGTTTCTAATGGAAAAAGGAAACAAAATCAAAAGAAAAACCAGAGATAAACAATTAATCAAGAACATTTGGAATAAAGGAGATAATGCAAGAAATAAAGAGAGAAGTGAGGTTTTGGTCATAATGAGTGATAATTCAAGACCCACTGGCTTTCTTGGATTAGAAGGAATAGAAATAATGGGAAATAAGAAAATAAGAACGAGAAAAGATGGGAGAAATAAGCCTAATTGAGTAATATCTTACACCTAAACAAAAGGCACGTTTTCTTTTAGATAATGATCCCAAACTTGGTAGAGAGGTAGATTAAGTCATTACTAAGTTTCCCTCAAAATTTGGGATTAATTAGATGTAAGGTTTAAGAGATATGGATTTTTGAAAATCGATAAAGTGAATGAGTAATCATTAAATGTCGCACCTAATTTCCTGATAAAAATGACAAATATTTTCATATAGATCTGGCGCGCACCACGACAGCCATTGGATTAAGATCCAAGGGCACCTGGGTACTCTTCTACCTCCAGTAGGATTGGAAACTGGAGGAGTCTGGTTATCATGGATTTTTTCACAACTAGGAGCACGAGGAGATTGGGAAAGCCTTCCATTATGTTTGGGAGATCAAACCGCACCGACCTACCCTAGGTTTTATCTAGGTTCGAGGTTTCTAGAGGGTTTCCCCAATCTGCCGCTGGAAGAGACCATGTTGGTTGAAGATAGGTATAAATACAGAGGTACACCCTCTCTGCGAACCCACAAACCCTCGTGTGAGCGCCTATACAATCTAGCAAGGTCGCCTCTACCTTCTTCTACCCCGAGACCTGGCACCTTGCCCTGTTCCTTTTCCCCAATTGTACGTCAGAGGTCAACTTCGTCGCCACGGTGGTGGGAGTAAGAGAGCAACCAATCAGTAGGGTCATTGAGTTCGGGGAATCCGGACAGTGCTTTTGATGATTGTAGCTTGCACGCAGAACAAGAGAAACCTAGAGTCAACCATCGGGTTGACCATCTGTTCGCAAGAGGCAGCGAACGGAGGTTGAAGATGGTCACTTGGTGTTTTACCAAAATACCCCGACTTCCCTTCAATATAGGTAAGGGAAATACTATCCTTTGCTTCCTTTAATCATGAATGAGGTGCATCTCTGTGGACCATTGGATTTCTCGTGGTCCAGTGGACCACAGATCAGATGGCCAACATTTTTCTAAAAATAACAGATAAATCAAGTTGATGTATTTTCTTGCAAAAATCATAACTTTTGATAGGAAGCTCTGATGAATAAAGTTCAAATATGAAAGTTGCTTAGAAAAATACAAGGAACACATTAAAATTTATTTGAAAACCTGATTTCGTTCCTATTTGCAAAAGTACATTATTTTATGAAAAGGGTATTAATTTTTGGTTAGAAACCCTAATTGATCATAATGGATAGTTTTATAAGTGTAAATAGGTTAACTCGAGTATTGTTAATCTGTTTAATGATAAATATGAATCTTAACCTATTTTGAAGATGAAATTGCAATATTTAGGGTTTTAAACCTAATATGATGGTAAATATACTTAGAAACCCTAAATAGGGGAAAAAGGAAAGAAAAGTGCCTTTAATCCGAAATTAGGGTTATATGTTGTTAAAAGGTTACCTTAATATCTTTCTTGAGAAATAGATGAGATAATTAGGGTTTGTGAGTAATTGTATAAAATTAGAATTTAAAATAGTATAAATGAAGAGAAACCCTAATTGTAATGGAAACCCTAAAAGTAGACTAGAAACCCTAGAAAGCGAGCTAGGTTTAATAGATCTTGATGGCATGATCAATGATAGGAAATTGTATGCATATATCAGGATCTCTTTGTGTGCTTGCTTGTCTATTGGATTTCTTGCATTGATTGGAATAATTCTGTCTCAAATCAGCCTGACAGGTATGTGGTTAATTATGGTTAATCGCATTAGTTTCCCGAAGAGTTTCCTGGATGATTCATCGCATTGAATGCAACTTATCAGTTTCGATGTTCATACTTACAAATCATAAAATCACTATGATTATCACAATAATAATAGAAGTGTGTATTCTCGCACCTACATGCCACCCTAATGGATGATGCCGAAGGTCAAGCCCAGGAGGGAAGACCAATGGGCACCATGAGTGGTGACCCTAGACACCAAGCTCAGGATTGAGAAGGTGGTCTTTATAGAATGAGTAATGGGCACTATGAGAGGTGACCCCAGACACCAAGCTTGGGATTGAGAAGGTGGCCTTTGGTCATTGGCAAAAGAGAAACCCTAAGGTGGGTATGCCAGGGTTAGGGCAAAAGTGGTGGAGAATGTCACACTAAAAGCATAATTTGGCTTATTAATTAACTTGATTGTGATATTTAGATTGTTAGCCATATCCGTGAAATTTTTGTTGTCCCCACATACCAGCATATTCCTATATGCTGATCGACATTTTGTTTGTCGGCATTTTAGGTACAAGATTGAAAAGGACAAATAGTAAAGTGGCATCTGTGGAATTAATTAAGAATTAAAGTACAAAGGAGGATTAGTTAGAATAGACTCCAGATGTGGATAGAAGTACATATCCAAGTTTTTGAAAAAGGTATGCAAAGTTTTATTTTATACCAGATTTTAGTTTAGTTTGGTAGAATTACATAATTATTACTGATTAATTGTTGAACCTTTGATCCTGTTAATTGGGATAATGGCTCTGACCTTTTGGTCTCCCTTAATTGGGGGTTACCGGGAGGCGGGGTCATTACATTTGGTATCAGAGCCTTAGTTCCTCATTTAATCTTTAATAATTATTAAATTTTACAAACTCTATAGAACCCAAGGCAGTTATTAGAGGATTTTCCGAAAGACAGAGGTGTCTAGAAAAGGATCACGTCTGGGGGGCTGACAATACTTTTCTCCACATGCTAGTCGGAATACGAGGACTCCCGGATTTGTGTGACTGCCTGGCCAATGTCTCAGGATTTGACTCGAAATACGATATCTTTAGGACTCTCTCATCTTCATCCCTTCTCAACTCAAATGTTGTTAAGGATTTTAAGGATTAGGGTTTTCTCTCTTTTCCTCATTCTCTTGAGGTATGGGTAAAGTTGATAAGGTTTAAGGAATCCTCCATCAAATTAATGAAAAAACATGTAAATAAGATGTCATGGACATAAGCTTAATAGTTTAAGCATAAAATAAAGAATAGATACATGCTTAGGTCGTATGACATATGTTGTCATGCCCTCAAGAGAGACCTGAGGCTAGACCTTCTTGTCAGGAGGATGAGTAGAGAGAGTTAGTCTTGGAGGTAGGGACCTGGCACATCCTTTGAGGATGATGCTAACCCTAACCCTAAGTGGTGGTTAGAGAGAGAGATGACACGATGAGTCAAATGCATGGTCAACCATGTGTGTGAGTGGACATGTTTTTAGATGATTTGAGCCATGTGAGGTTGGATGACCTAGTGCCTTTTGCGACCCAACCCTGGAAAGGGTCGTGCATGTTAGAGTGAAGGATATCTCATTCATTAATGAGGTTAGAAACCCTATGGGTTTATGCGAGTAGGGCATAGTATGCACCCAGGGTACGTCAGTAGTGCGGGCAGTAGGTTGAAATCCTGGCCAGGAGAGTATGATGGATAGCTTATGAGATAAGCATAAAGAGCTATGGATAACCTTGAGCAAACATAAGTTTGAACATAGGCTTCACCCATGTAGGGGTATGCTTGTAAGATTGATCCACCTTCATGGAGAGAGGACCTCTAGTAGTAAGGTTGGTTGTGGAGTTAGCTCTAGAGAGAGAGAGAGAGAAGGACCCAAGCAAGAAGGTTGGAAGCTTAGACTCTGAGATATGAGGAACAATGGGGAGTTGAGGATGATGCGACCCAAGTGGATGGTTGTGGTTGCCTCATGCATGATCCCTGGAGGCTGATGATATCTTGGTTACCTTTAGAGGAGCCAAACCCTAGAGGAAGGATGAGACTGTTGGTACCAATGTGCCTATGTTATAGGTGTTTACCTTCTGAGATGGGAAAAAGAGTTCCTTAGACCCTGAAGAGGTTTAGTAACAAGTCGTGAGGCCTTACACTTAGTTGGTTTTCCTTGAGGAGGACTCCACTATGAAGTGTTGTTCAAATAGAAGGATCATGGGAAGTGCATGACATACCTTGTACATGCTTGGTTCGTGGTTAAAAGGTTGAGCATGCAGTTGGACATCCAAAAAGTGAACCTATGGTTCTTAGACCTAAGAGGGGAAGTGGTGTACCTAATGGTCATGATGAGATTTGAGTTTCTATAGATTCGATCATGGCACTCCTCATTTTGAGAGGAAAGGGAAACCCCTTAAGTCTAAAGTATGTTTGATGAACCCCTCACATCTAAGTTGGTGACATGGGAAGGTATGTTCTTGATCCAATGTTGAGGAATGAGAAAAAGTATGACCTAGCATGGTTTAGTAGGTGGTCTTCTTGTGCCTTAGTAGCATGCTAGGGTTAAGCATGCTCAGGTGGATGTAAACCCTAGACATAAGGATGTTTGTGACCTTTGTCATCAAGATGTAGTTTCCTCCCATCTTGGGAGAGGGACCTTTTTGTAGGGTGTATATCAGCTTTTATTTGGTTTGAGGAAACCCTAAGAGGTCTCATAGAATCTTGAGAAGCTAAGTGGAGAGTACATAGTAAGAGGATGAACCTACAGACCCATAGATAATCATCTCCAAGTGCATGGAGATGGGGCCTGACTGAGGCAGGTAAGTCGCCATGATCCCTATGAAAGGATGTGAGTCAAACCACGAATGTTGAGAGATATGATGGAGACTTGGGTAAGGTTTCAAGTTGGATATGTGCTATGTTAGAATCCTAAGTCTATTTGAGGGTCAGTAGGGATAAGACCGATGGAAGTAGGAGTTTCCTAATTCCCTAGTTGCACATGACCATAGGGTCGAGAGGTAACTGCTATCATTGTCTGAGGGCCATGGGTTAGGAGATTGATCACCTTCATAAACTCATGGGACCCAAAGGGCAGATGAGTAGGGGACTCTGTGGATGCATAAGGGAAGAGGGATGACCCCAAAAGTGCTGACACCCTACAGACCTAGTGGAGATGACCAAGGATTGTGTGGTGACCCAAGTAGGTTTGAGATCAGTTTTCCATGGAAGTAACTTTGATATTGAGATGATTGTGATGTTGAGACATAATTTGCACATTTCAACTTAGATTTGAAGGTGTACTGGAAATGTGGGATGTACCATCTCTACTCTTAGAATAAGAAGAACTTTGTATTTGGACTGCATCCAATGCTTATTTCCTCTTGTTATGGGAGTGAGAGATAGGACAGTACGCATGCCATACACCAAGGATAAAGATGATGTGAGTTGGAATGTTGCTATGAGGTATGAGGATAGAGATGATAACATACCCTTGTGGAGTGAACGATATGTGGATGGTTTACAAATAGTAAGAGAAATAAGGTAGTCATCTTATGAGGATGTTTTTATCATGAGCTATGAGTTATATAAGGTTGAGTTCGAAAACCAAGAGGATGAGCTCAGAGTTTCTTGATGAAGATAGACTTAGAGTCTGAGATGAGATGATAAGTGGAATATAGGGAGGTGTATGTCTTCATTGTTACCTAGAACTTAAAGATGAAAGGTAGTAATGGATGCTCTTGTTGGGATGCAGCTACCTAGTTTAGCCGGAGGCTAGAAGAGGTTGTTAGGTTAACCCTAAGTTTGTGAGATATGTTTGGGCTAACACTCAGATGTAACGAGATCATTGATCGAGTTAGTGGTTGCTTAGTTAGCCAGCCCAGGGCTTGTCATGATATAAGGATGGTGGTAGAACCTCAGATGCACTTCTCTGGAAAGGAAGGTGATGAAACCCCGACTAGAGTGGTTTAGGGTTTCTGAGGGATCAACCTTAAGGAATCATGACATACATGAGATCATGATTTTAAGTTCATCATACACTGTGGTACTACTAAGATAGTAAGTGGCAGTAGTACTTTGGATACCTAAGATAAATATGCATGTTGCTTGTCTCCATGCAAGCCAGGAGGTGAAGGATGAACACCAATAACGTATAAGATTGATATAGAGCATAAAGAGTCCCCAAGAAGAAATGGGAGTTCATCACTATGGTTGTTGTGGTAAGTCTTCCCTAGACCAAGGGAGGTCAAGATGCAATATGGGTTATGGTAGATCGCCTTACCTAGATGACATGAGGAAGAAAGAATATTGCCAAGGGATGGATCCGGTTGAACTACATATGAGAAAGAGATGGTTCAACTAGACCATGATGTGAGTTCAAAAGTTCTTTATAACCTAAAGATTCACTTCCATAAGGTGGAAGTAGACGAACTCAATGCTGGTATAGTTTATCACCCCTAACTAATGGTTAGCATGATCCAGACTAGAGGGTCTGATGAGTGCATGTGTGCTTGTTCAGAGTGATATAGGGAGACAATTCTTATCCTCTGTAATATGTGATGATAACCACCATAGCCAATATCGGGATGTAAAGAAGCTTTGTAAGGGAGGTTGTGTCAGTCACCACTTCATTAAGATGATGTTGGTGAAAGGACCTTGCAAAGGTCAAGAAAGAACCACAGTGTGTGCAGATGAAGTTGCTTTGATCGTGCAATGGCTGAAAGAGAGCCCAGTGGCGACATGAGTCATGAGCTGATGCAAAGCAGACTGACATGCAGTTCACTGTGGGAAAATATGTGATGTGAAAATTTGACCCCTCTAAGCTACAACTGAGAAAGCTGAGTCCCCGATATATGGATCCATTTGAGATGGATTGGTGGAGATGGTTATGTTTAGTCTACCCCTCAGGATAACATGATGTATAATGTGTTCTATGAGTTTGATCTAGAGCACTATGTGAGGTACCCAAGCCATGTGTTGAGCCATGAACCTATTCAGCTTTATGAGAGGCTGAAATGTCCAGCGTCACCTATGAGGGTACGATATACCAAGGTGAGAAAGAACTCAGATGGAAGAACATGAGATGATGAAGGTTCTTGGGAAGCACCATGGAAAGGGTGAGGCCACATGGGAGCCATGATGGGCATAGGAAAGGCTTATCATGTTTGTTTGTGTGCCTAGTGGAAATTTATGGGCAAAATTCCTATAAGAGGGGAAGGATGTTACAACCCCAAATTTTGGGTTCTTTGGGTGAGAAATGTAATTTCTCCTATTAAAGATATTTGAACAAATAATGATATAATTTGTTTTGAATAAAAGATTTCATTTATAATAGCCTTGTTGGTTGTTTTGGGGCTTTATTGGTTATTGGGCCCAATAACAAGGAAAAGACAAAGGAAACTCCATTATTAAAGAAATGGAGAAAAGAAAGATGTAGAAACCTCTAGAATGCAAAGGAATATTATCCAAAGGTGGATTTTGTGCCTCTTGGGTTCCTTGGTTCCAAGGAGTCCAATTTGCAAAGATAATGCAATAAGAGAGAGAAAATATCAATTAAATATTGCTTTATTAAAGGAAATATGAGATAATAATAATATTACAAGAAATATGTGGATATTTGGATAATGGATCCATCTTGGATGAGATTTTGTGACCACATAGTTTCTAATGGAAATAGGAAATAAACACTACTACAGAAAATACTTTTTACAATGGGAAAAACACAACAGTTCTATTGGTTGTGTTGTAGTTAGCATATCTTTTACAACAAGTCTATTTGTGTGTTGTGAATTATATATTTTATACAACACAAGTTATATACAACGGGCCAAACTTGTTGTAGTATATGTGATACTACTACAGGTGCTAAATTGTTGTAATAGAATGTAATATCACAACATACTCAAACATGTTGTAAAAGACCATAATTACACAACATGCTCTAACCCGTTGTAATAGTCACGTATGCTAACTTGTTGTAATAGATCATCATATACTCTAAACCGTTGTAAAAGATCATAATTACACAACATGCTCTAACCCATTGTAATAGTCATGTATGTTAACCCGTTATAATAGACCATCATTACACAACATACTCTAACCCATTGTAAAAGATCATAATTACACAACATGCTCTACCCGTTGTAGTAGTCACATATGTTAACCCGTTGTAATAGACCATCAATACACAACATACTATAACCCATTGTAGTATACTATAATTATACAATAGGCTTTCACCTATTGTAATAGTTACCTGTTGTAATAGACCACAATCACACAACAGTTTGCACGTCATTTGTTGTATATGTACAACAAAGAATATATATGTTGCATAAAATGAAACTGGTTCAGCAGTTTGAGATGTGCCTTACTTTCAAGTGGTCTCAAGTTCAAAATCTTATGTCTAGATGTATTTTCCTTTTGTCTCAACATGTTATATACAACACCCCTATTACAACAGGTGTGTTCAATGAACTACAACATGTATTAATTGTTGTATAAAATACATATATTACAACATGTGCAACACCTATTGTATAAAGAACCCCCCATAAGACCACGCGATCTAATACAACAGTTGACACCCGTTGTAAAAGGGGAAAATGAACTGTTGTAAAAACCATTTTTTGTAGTAGTGAAAATCAAAAGAAAAATCAGAGATAAATAATTAATCAAGAATATTTGGAATAAAGGAGATAATGTAAGAAATAAAGAGAGAAGTGAGGGTTTGGTCATAATGAGTGATAATTCAAACCCCACTTGCTTTCTTGGATTACAAGGAATAGAAATAATGGGAAATAAGAAAGAGAAAAGATGGGAGAAATATTCCTAATTGAGTAATATCTTACACCTAAAGAAAATGCACGTTTTCTTTTAGATAATAATCCCAAATTTTGCACAGAGGTAGATTAAGTCATTACTAAGTTTCCCTCAAAATTTGGGATTATTTGGATGTAAGGTTTAAGAGATATGTATTTTTGAACATCCATAAAGTGAATGAGTAATCATTAAATGTCACACCTATTTTCCTGATTAAAATGATAAATATTTTCATATAGATCTGGCACGCACCGCGGCAACCATTGGATTAAGATCCAAGGTAACATGGGTCCTATTCTACCTCCAGTAGGATTGGAAACTGGAGGAGTCCGGTTATCATGGATTTTCTCGCAACTGGGTGCACGAGGAAATTGGGAAAGCCTTCCATTATGTTCGGGAGATCAAACTGCACTGACCTACCCTAGGTTTTATCTGGGTTCGAGTTTGCTAGAGGGTTTCCCCAATCTACCGCCGGCGGAGACCCTGTTGGTTGAAGATAGGTATAAATATAGAGGTACACCCTCTCTGCAAACCCACAAACCCTCGCGTGAGTGCCTATACAATCTAGCAAGGTCGCCTCTACCTTCTTATACCCCGAGACATGACACCTTGCCATGTTCCTTTTCCCCAATTGCATGCCGGAGGTTAGCTTTGTCGCCACCGTGGTGGGAGGAAGAGAGCAACCAATCAGTAGGCTTGTTGAGTTCGGGGAAGATAGACGGTGCTTCTGATGATTGCAACATGCGCACGGAACAAGAGAAGCCTAGAGTCAACCATCGGGTAGACAATCTGTTCACAAGAAGCAGCGAACGGAGGTTGAAGACGGTCAATTGGTGTTTTACCAAAATACCCTAACTTCCCTTCAGTATAGGTAAGGGAAATGCTGACCTATTCTTCCTTTAATCATGAGTGAGGTGCGTCTCTGTGGACCATTGGATTTCTCGTGGTCCAGTGGACCGCGGATCGGATGGCCAACATTTTTCTAAAAATAACAGATAAATCAAGTTGATGTATTTTCTTGCAAAAAATCATAACTTTTGATAGGAAGCTCTGATGAATAAAGTTAAAATATGAAAGTTGCTTTGAAAAATACGAGGAACACAATAAAATTTATTTGAAAACCTAATTTCATTCCTATTTGCAAAATTACATTATTTTGATGAAAAAGGTATTACTTTTTTGTTAGAAACCCTAATTGATGATAATGGATAGTTTTATAAGTGTAAATAGGTTAACTCGAGTATTGTTAATCTGTTTAATGATAAATATGAATCTTAACCTATTTTTAAGATGAAATTACAAGATTTAGGGTTTTAAACCTAATATGATGGTAAATATACTTAGAAACCCTAAATAGGGGAAAAAGGGAAACAAAAGTGCCTTTAATCTGAAATTAGGGTTATATGTTGTTAAAAGGTAACCTTAATATCTTTCTTGAGAAATAGATGAGATAATTAGGGTTTGTGAGTAATTGTATAAAATTAGGGTTTAAAATAGTATAAATGAAGAGAAACCCTAATTACAATGGAAACCCTAAAAGTGGACTAGAAACCCTAGGAAGCGAGCTAGGTTTAATAGATCTTGATGGCATGATCAATGATTGGAAATTGTATGCATATTTCAGGATCTCTTTGTGTGCTTGCTTGCCTATTGGATTTCTTGCATTGATTGGATTAATTCTGTCTCAAATCAGCCTGACATGTATGTGGTTAATTATGGTTAATTGCATTAGTTTCCAGAAGAGTTTCCTGGATGATTCATCACATTGAATGCAACTTATCAGTTTGGATGTTCACACTTTTAAATCATAAAATCACTATGATTATCACAATAATAATAGAAGTGTGTATTCTCACACCTACATGCCACCCTGATAGATGATGCCAAAGGTTAAGCCCAGGAGGGAAGACCAATGGGCACCATGAGTGGTGACCAGACACCAAGCTCAGGATTGAGAAGGTGGTCTTTATAGAATGACTAATGGGCACTATGAGAGGTGACCCCCGGCACCAAGCTGGGGATTGAGAAGGTGGCCTTCAGTCATTGGCAAAAGAGAAACCTTAAGGTGGGTATGCCAGGGTTAGGGCAAAAGCGGTGGAGAATGTCAAACTAAAAGCGTAATTTGGTTTATTAATTAACTTGATTGTGATATTTAGATTGCTAGCCATATCTGTGAAATTTTTGTTGTCCCCACATACCGGCATATTCCTATATGCTGACCGACGTTTTGTTTTTCGGTGTTTTAAGTACAAGATTGAAAAGGACAAACAGTAAAGTGTCTTATGTGGAATTAAATAAGAATTCAAGTACAAAGGAGGATTAGTTAGAATAGACTCCAGATGTGGATAGAAGTAGATATCCAAGTTTTTGAAAAAGGTATGCAAAGTTTTATTTTATACCAGATTTCAGTTTAGTTTGGTAGAATTTCATAATTATTACTGATTAATTGTTGAACCTTTGATCCTGTTAATTGGGATAATGGTTCTGACCTTTTGGTCTCCCTTAATTGGGGGTTACTGGGAGGCAGGGTCGTTATAATACTAGTCACCGACGTGCAATCCCACCACCAGTTGTCATCCTGCAGTTGTCTTTCCCTCGTTGTGCCTCCCTAGTCGGGTAGCACCTGCTCGATCTCTCCTGGTTCACAACCAGAGAGGAAAACTTTGCAGAGCAACTGGTGTTGTCTGAGATGTTCTATCTAAGAAGCCCCCAGTACCCCTCTATATATAGGAGGGGTCAGGGTCAGGGTTCTCAGCTCCAAGAAATGCGGGACTAAAGTGGGCGTAGAAGGGTCCAGAATTTCCACAAATTGATACATTGCGGCAGGTGAACTGGAGGTTTCACAAATGAACCGCTCGTTTGGGGACTGAACCGGTCATTTGGGGATTTGATCTGATCGGTTCATTCATGAACCTGTCGTTTCACTTTCCAAGGCAGTTCCCAATTGACTTTCCTCTTTTCATTTCCAATTAATCTAAAGATCAATACTTGTCCCAATCAAATTGTACAAGTGAAATGAAAATATTTTCTCACCAACCTAACTATCCCAAACTGGCTCATTTGATCTAGTTGAACTGATCAGTTCAACACTTGAACCGGTCCTCTCACTTGACCCTGAGCCGATCGGTTCAACAGCTTCAACCGGTCGGTTGGCAGTCCAGGTTGTGTAGAAATCAGTCATTGCAGTTCTCAATCAATCTGACACCCAAATCAGTTAGTCCAACACTTGAACTTGGTGATTTTGAGTCAAGTCAATTGATTGAATGTTTAATTGAACTACTAAACATATTTATTTAAACAATCTAAACATCATTCATGGATAAACTCCTCTTCCAGGTTAAATCCTATGTGTGTGACCCTACAGGCCCATATCACATTGGCAGTAAAATTCCATAACACTTATGACTTCACAAGCAAAGAGCGGTGCCTAGTCACACATCAGTGCTACCCAAGTGAAAAAGGAAAGTTGTAGAACAACTTTCAATCCTACAATCCATGATTGGTGTTACAGTGAATGTATAATTCCTTTGTCACTGATATCCCGAATGAACTCAAGGCATGGAACTGTCATCCTTTCAACGTTAATTCACTTCCTTGATCTCAAAGCAAACTGGATGAGATATGTGTGACATCAATATCACATATTGATTCACACATGCATGTACATGCCTTGTTGGATCCTAGATGGGTGATTAGATGCTCTAGAGGGGGGTGAATAGAGTTGAATGCACTTAAACAAAATTCATTAGACCTTCAAGTTATATCACATGATAAGGTTGCTAAATAGGAAATTTGTGTGCAACTAAAACATGCATAGCAAGGATGAGAGAGATTGAACATACACCAATTGACAAGCTGTTTAGAGTGGTTCCACACTTCAAACTAGAATTGAGTCAGTCCACTACCTAGAGAGGTCAACCACTAGGATTTCTTAACCTTGCACCTTCATTATATTCATTATGAGAGATACAATACATGACCACTAAAGGACTTACCTATCCAATACAAAGAGTCTTCAACCTTACCAAGGACTTACCCACTTTGCAAGGAGTCTTCCGCCTTCTTCCAATGACTTACCTACTTTTGCACAAGTCTTCAGCCTTGCAGGGATTACCCACTCTTCTTGGATCTTCCGCCTTTTACTTCACCTTCACTTGGAGAAGCTTCCACCAAGGACTTACCCACTTGATCAAGGAGTCTTCTGCCTTCACCAAGGGCTTACCCACTCTTACTCCAAGTCTTCAGCCTTGATCTTCACCAAGGGATGCCTTCCCTTGTTCTTCTTCACCTCTCTTAGCCAAGAGAGAGATCCTTCATCTTCATGGTTGAATTGAGAGAAAGGGAGGTGGTGGAAGTGAGAGCCTTACAAAATATACATGTAGGACTAACTCTCTTATAGATTTCATACTCACTCCAACAAATGTAGCAAGTGCTTAAGCTTAGAGAGAGAGAGAGGAGGTTGTAGGAAGCACTCAACTATAGAATAGGAACCTCACATAGAGTTTTGCATTGAATGCTCAACCTTGGAATGAAGCCCAAGGAGTCCTATTTATAGCTGGGGATGCCTCTTAGCCTTTGGGAACACTTGAGAACGAAAACTAGCCATTTTGTGGCTTGCAATGGATATATTTTCACTTGTTGCAACTCCACAACGTCTAGAAGCACTTTTCTACACTTTTCTGTACAGTGCAATCGGTCGAGTTTCTATAAGGATAACTTGACCGATAGAGTAAAAGACAAAGCCGATATTCAGACCATCAGTCACAAGTTTGTCTTGGGGAAACTCGACCGGCCAATGAAAATCAAATTGGTCAGGTGCTCCATCGGTCGAGTTCTGTGAAGTGTAAACTTGATCGATCAAAAGTCATTTTCAAGATCCAATCAGGATCGGTCGAGTTTGCAACTCACAGAACTCGACCGATGAACAGCCTGATGTGAATTTTGGAAAATGGCTTTTGAGTGCTTAAACATTCGATCTAAGTGCTCCTGATTTTTTCCAAGCTTAATTACAAGTCATACAATCATTACAAGTGATTTACAACATGATTCTAGTGGATTTACATCATATTACAAAAATGTGCACTTGTATTGACTTTGACTTGTCTTTTCTCCAATTTGGTATGCGCAAGTTAGGGCATTTGGAGTGTGTCTATACCTAATCTTAAAACACACAAGTAGAAGCATTAGACACCAATATGTGGAATGGTTAGTCATCATCAAAACATGGGTTTAGTCAATTTAGACGTGAGTCAACATTGACCTAATTGACCTTGAGTCAACATGCCTTTCTTATTCCTACTCATCAAGTGGCCATGGACATCAAACTCCCTCAAGAGGGACAAATCCCATATATATCACTCACCCCTCAAAAGCCCCATGTGTCAAAGTCACCCAATCATCACCTTTATAATAATCTATATTTCAAGACTACGTTTGATGATGTCAAAGTGTACCCAACGACATGTGTTGAGTGTAGTGATTTCAGGTCAAAGAATCACACTCACCACCATCACTATGAGAGATGACTATGACTACCAAGTCATGGTTCCATGTGTCACTCTCATGGTGGGTCTGTCTGATACACTTGTTCTCTAACAAGTACCTTTGTGCTTGGTTTGATATCACTATATCATGACCAATGAGATTCTTTCATCAACCAATACACAATCTAGTCTTGTGTGTCATTGTTGTCTATCAACCTTCCATAATGACATTCAACTAGGGACAAAAAAAGAATGTATACTCTTAACATCTATATGATCTTATCGTTTAGGTCCTTAACCTAAAGGCATACGTCATTGAGTATTGTCATTCTCTAGACATTCAATATGTTCTGGCATTATCTGATAACTGACTGAACCATAATGAATTGGAAGCTTGCCTTTGATGTTTATCAAATCAATCTTAATGTATCCCACAAATCATCCCATGATTGGCTCTCAGGGCATACATACCAACAACTGGACTTGCTCCAGGACCAAGTATAACCTCACAACCATCCTTACCATTACATAGTTGTTGAAGCAATCTATTGTTCAAAGGGGAATATGGCACTTAATTTTTGTTTCCACTACCTTCTTTGTAATTATATTTTCCTACAGTGGTATTAGAGCCATGTCAATTTATTATGCTTTGGGAATCAATCGATATGATCAAATTTTGATTTATCATTTATTTATTACATGCAATGTGAATACTTAAAAATATTAATGTACATATCCGATTAAATACCACATATGATCCCAACTGATATATATATGCAATTTACATGTGTTTCCCTAAATATGCAACTTATATATATATATATATATATATATATATATATATATATATATATATATATATATATATATATATATATAAAGCGCACGATGTGGAGAGGCGATGGCCGAGGCGACGGGGGGGAGACTGGGGTGATCCACAGCGCCGCCGTGCTCCTCCATGGATAGTGCGTCCCTGCCAGTCTGCCTGGAATAAAGAGAAGGCGTGGAAAGCCAAAGTTCCAGATATAGTTGGCATCGCAGAGACAGTTCCCGATCTGGAGCATAGCCCGCCAGATCTAGATCCAGAATGCTATCCGAGGTGGACGGAATTTTCTAAGCTGGAGAATAGCATTGCTCTGAACCGCGTTGATGTTACTCTGAACAAAGGGAGGATTGTCTATCCTAGTGCCGAGGCGAAGGAGAATGCTTGCAAGTGGAACAAGTGTCTAGTCGGCTACATTATTGATTTCAAGGCTCATATCTCGACTCTAAGCAGTTATTTGGAATGGTTGTGGGAACCGAAAGGGGCAGTGGAGATATTCAACAGAGGAGATGGTTTCTTCCTAGTCAAATTTGTAGAGGAGTAGGACATGTTGAAGGCTCTAAAAGGAAGCTGGTATGTGAAGAATAGACCTCTTCTGCTGAGAAGATTGAAGCAAGGTCAAAAGGTTACGAAATTGAAGTTGAATGAGGTTCCGATTTGGATCAGGCTGTATGACCTGCCTATGGAGCTATGGGATACCAAGATGTTGGAGAGGATTGGTTCGTCATTTGGAATTTCTTTATGTGCGGATGATCCTACTGGAACGTGCGCAAGGCTTGAGTTCGCAAGGATTCAAGTTCTCGTAAACAAGAACTTTCTATTTCCAGAAACTATATCTCTTGAGAGTGATGAAGGTGCGGTTCATGACATCCATGTTTCATACGAATGGTATCCGCATAAGTGTAAGCAATGTCAGTGTTTTGGGCATGATGAGTTCTGCTGTTATGCTAAGAAGGGGGATCAAAGTCTTAACAGGGAAAAGCAAGTCTGGGCAAAAAAGGATACAGATAAAACAAATCAGGTTCCATTGACTATTCCTTCTCAAGTTGAGGCTGAAGATGCTAATTCTGAATGTAATCTTGGTGAGGAACCCGGTGATACCCCCGGTTCAGCAGTGGTGATTGAAGAAGGTGAAGAAAATGTTGTCACTATACCTATTAACCATGTTCTTGTAAGTCCCAATGCTAATTTGGTTAGAGAGCAAATTGAGAAGTTTAATAAGAAAAGGTCTGATACATCTGTGCTTGTTTCTTCTTCTAGTTCGAGTTCAAGAAATGGTGTTGATGGAGATGGCTTTAAGGAGGTTAGAAGTAAGAATAGTAAGTCCCCTACAAAATCTATGACTAGCAGTTGTGGTAGTGCTCCTGAATACCCTCTTACTGGTAATTCTTTTGCTAGTTTGGAAACCATTCCTGAAGATGATGATGTTGAGGCTGTCAGCTCAACAGTCGGAGTTATTAAATGATTCCTCCAATCATAATCTCCTCTTGGAATGTTAGAGGGCTCAATAACAAGATTTTTCCTGTCCAAGAGGAGATTAGAAGGTTGAATGGTGATATTGTTATTCTTGTAGAAACTAAAGTTAGAAAAGACAGAGTAGATTACATCATGTCTAGATACTTTTCTGAATATAGACACTTCACTAATCATCGATCTCATTGCCTTGGAAGAGTTTTTGTCTTGTATAGAAACTACATAGTTGATGTTATTAAAGAATCTGATCAGTATATCTTTAGTAAGGTGTTGGTTAACAATTTCTCCTTCCTGTTAATGGCTGTTTATAGTCACAATGGTGACGCTGAAAGAACTAAACTCTGGGAGGATATTGAAGATTTGAGTAATTCTATTGATGAACCTTGGCTTATTCTTGGAGATTTCAATGTGGTTCGGTCTGAAGTGGAAAGGGTCAGTATTCAACCTCCCACAAAGAAGTCGATGGATGATTTTAACTATTGTTTGCTTAATGATGGTCTGTTTGATATGAATCTTGGTGGTCCATTCTTTTCTTGGGACAACAAGCAAGATGGTGAACACTTCATTACTTCTAAGATTGATCGTGTGCTTCATAATGTTCAATTTATTTCTAGTGTGGAGGACTATTCTGGTGAGCTTGTTTCCAGTTCTGTGGGTGACCATAGAAGGATTTTTTTGAAGATTGGTAATCCTAGAAGGTTTAAGTCCCCTTTCAGATTTATAAATGCCTGGGTTCAAAAGAAGGGTTTTACTGAGATTGTTAAAGATGCTTGGAGCATTAATGTGTAGGGTTAAAAGATGTTTATTCTCTATAGAAAGTTGGAATCTGTCAAGAAAGCTCTTTGAAAGTGGAATACTGAAACTGTTGGGAATATTTTTGATAATGCTAAAACTATTCGTTTCAAAGCTAATGAGGCTCAAGCTTGTGCTGATCTTGATCCTTTGAATGAAGAAAAGAGACAATTTGCCAAAGTTTTACGGATGGAAGCAAGGGATGTTGAGTTAGCTGAGGAGTCCTTACTAAAGCAAAAGTCGAGGGTTCAATGGCTTAAAGAAGGTAATATGAACTCAAGGTTCTTTTATTCTTCTCTAAAGACTAGAAGACATAGAAACTGTCTGAAGACTCTTATGGTTAATAATGAAAACATAACCAATTTTGAAGACATTAAGTATGATGTTAGGGAGTTCTATTTGAAGCTGTTTTCTAATAGTGAATGTGATGGAAATGTTTGGAAAGGGGATTGGGAAGGTAAATGCTTATCTAAAGAACAAGCTTCTGGTCTTATGGCTCTTGTTATGAGAAAGGAGGTTGATGACATTGTCAAGAACCTCAATAGTGACAAGGCCCCTGGGCTTGATGGTTTTAATGGGCTCTTCTTCAAAACTACTTGGAACTTAGTTGGAGATGATACTTTTGCAGATGTTGTTGAATTTTTTTCGAAAGGGATCATGCTCAAAGAAGCCAATAAATCTTTTATAACCTTGATCCCCCAAGGGTAGGATACTTCTATTGTGTCTAATTAGAGACCTATTGCGCTTTGTAACATCTTTTACAAGATCATATCCAAGATCATGGTGAACAGATTAAAGGCTATTTTGCCGTTTATTATTGATTCTAATCAATGTGCTTTTGTTGAATGAAGAAGTATGAAGGATGTTATTTTGTCGACTAACGATCTTCTTAGTGATTTCAGTAAATACTCTAATAATGTGTGTGTGCAAGCTGACATTTCGAAGGCCTATGATTATGTTAGTTGGAAGTTCTTATTTTCTATTCTCTATAAAATGGGATTTCCTTTGAGGTGGATTCAGTTGGTGGAAACTTTATTCTTGTCTACTTCTTATCAGATCTTAGTCAATGGGGAACCTACTGAGTCTTTTTATCCAACCAATGGTATTAGGCAAGGGGTTCCTATTACTCCATATTTGTTTGTCATTGTCATGCAGGGCTTCTCTGAGATTATGAAACTTGGGCTTAAGCATAAAATGTATCAAACCATCAAAGTATCTAAGTGTGAAGATGTTTCACATCTTATTTTTGCTGATGATCTCATGTTGTTTATGAAGGCTAGTACTGATAATGCTGATTTCATTATTGACTCTTTTAGAAGTTTTGGTAATATGTCTGGTCTTAAGCTCAATAATAAGAAGAGCTGCGTGGTTTTCAGCAGGAAAGTCAAGTCTGGGAAAATTCTTAAAATTCTTGATATGAAGGAAGGTAAGATGGAAGATATGAAGTACTTGGGCATTCCCCTCTTTGTTGGTAAGCTGTCGAAGAGTCATTGTCATGTGTTGATTGATAAGATGAAGAGGAAACTTGATTCATGGAAAGCTAAGGTGTTAAGTCTAGCTGGGAGATTGGAGTTGATTAAGTCCACTTTGTCAACTCTTTATTTGCATTGGATCGTTTCTTTTCCTTTACCTTCTTTTGTGACTGACACTATTTATAAAATCGTGAGAGATTTTTTATGGGGAAAATCTGAAGGCAAGAGCAATGTTCATTTGGTGGCCTGGGATAAAGTGGCTCTCCCTCTCACTGAGGGTGGTCTTGGTATAAGGAAGTGCAGTGAAATATCTCGAGCATGTACTATAAAGAATGTCTGGGATATTGCTAGAGAAAAAGAAAGCTTGTGGGTCAAGTGGATTAATGCTAAGTACATAAGAAAGGAAACCATTTGGTCAGTGGTGGCCTCATCTAATTTTTCTTGGTTGTTTAATAGACTAATTGTTGTTAGAAGCTCATTACTACCTTTGATCAAGTTTCATATTGGTGATGAATCTCAATTTAAAATTTGGAAAGTGCCTTGGTTGGAAGGTAAATTTCTCTTGGAGCATGGTGATTGTTGGAATTCCTCTACGTCTGGTATTGGTTCTGATGACAAGATTGGTTGTTTTATTAAAAATGGTGAGTGGTATTTTCCAAACAACAGAGCTGCTCTCCCTATTCTTAATTGTGTTAGGAGTATGAATGTCAAAGTCAGTGGCACTGACAATATTTCCATCCTTGGTAAGAGTGATGCGAGATTGAAGGAAATTTGGGATGCTATTAGAGTCAAAGGCAATCCTGTTGAGTTCCTCTCTTGGCTCTGGAAGTGTAAGATTCCTAAAAATTTTGTTGTTCATGCTTGGAAGCTTTACCTTAACAAACTACCTACTATGGATTATAGCAGAAGAATGGGGATTCCTGTAGTTTCTATTTGTTTGTTGTGTTTGAATGACTATGAAGATGGTGAACACCTCTCCTTTAGCTGATCTTATGCTCAAGAAGTTTGGAAGTCTTGCTTTGCAGGGTCTTTTACTAACGTCATCCCAAAGAAGATTATTGATATTCTGAACTGTAATGATAGAAGGAGGTATAGAATCTTCTTTGCGGTTCTTTACTACTTGTGGCAGGAGAGGAATAAGAGATTCCATTAAAGCAAGGAAAGAAGTGTTGATAGTCTGTCGAAGGTTGTCAGAAGATCTATTGAAGATTTGAGTTAAGACTTCCTGGTTTTCTTTCTGCTGTTTGGTTTTCGTGGGTTGGGTCTTGCTGTTTTGCTTTGGTCTGCTGGAGATCGGGTGTTTGGATGAGTGTTTCTGTTTGTGTTTCTTGGTGAACTGGATGGTTATGCTTCTGCTATTAATGTTTCTCTGCTTTGGGACCCCAGCTCCTTTCTAAGGTGCAGCTCAGAGGTGCCTTTCCTGGAGTTTTTGGAAGTCTTTTCTTGTGGGGAGTCCCTGGTTCATTCATGCCCATTTTTGTGTTCTGATCCTTATCTTTGGATCGTCTTTTCTTATCTTCAGTTGTAAAGATATGATCCTTTTTTAGTTGGTCTCGTTTGAGTTCCAACAAGCATTGTACATACATACAAACAAAAAAGCAAAAAAAGTGACAGAGTTTTGACCGACCAAAAAAAAATGTGTTGCCCTAAAAATTGATTTTGATGGTGGATGTGAAGCATGGTTATGGCCAATAATCCAAATCAATGTGCTTGGTTGTGTGGTTGTTTATTCCTATTTATTTCTAGGTTTGTATAGCTAGCCTTTATCTTCTCTTCCACACATAAAAGTATTATTCTCTCATTCATATGCTCCCCTCAAATGTAACTCGAGGTTTCTTAATTACAATGTAATTTGTTAAACATCATTAAGATAGTTCTAATTATTGTTATGACAAAGAAGGTGTTCTGCATCAGACGAGCTGACCGGCTCATCAGAAGAAATGATCGGTTCAAGAGTCAAACAAATCAAATCAAGGACTATCGAGGCCGACGATAGGAGGAGCAACCAATCGACTGGTGGCCCAACCAAGTAGATGGAGAAGACCAGTTTGACTGGAGGCCAGATGATCGTTTTGGTAAACAAACTGACCGATCAGGAGGCTATCCGATCGATTCAAGGGTTAACCTGATCAACCTTGATTGGTTCAAGCACAAATCTATTGGGTTTTTGGAGGCAAAAGGAACAACAGAAGAAACAAAGAATTTTCTCCACATGCCCTACTAGGAGATCTCTTTGATAACAATGTATTCGAAAGGAGGGTGTACGGGATATACCTTGTCACGGATCAAGTCCGGTGAACTCCCTTTGTGTGGTGTTGTAGTTGCTCCTCACGTGGACAGACGATCCTCATCTATCCTATGAATACAAGAAACCCAGCATCTACATCTCTACTTCATTCACGCAGATGGATTGGTACCACACGTTGTACTTCTCAAGCCGACAGGAAGGAGTAGCCTTCTGCTTAATGATATGTTAGCATCAATTTTTCTCCTTTTCTGTTACTTGGAGATGATGATAACCAGGGTCCATGTATGAGAGTGTGTGCCATAGTCAAATCTCAAAATATTCTCATCATGGCCCTATAAATAGCAGGGGAAAGGAAGTAGGGTTTCTCAAAACCCTAGGGAAACAAAAGGTTGTGGGTTTGTTTAAAATGAGCCACGTGTGGACTATTTATAGAATATCCTGGAATCAATTAATTAACCGATACTATTCTAATAGATCACCTAAACATTTTAGTAATCAACTCAATTTTGAACATTTCAAATCACACCCACAATTATACTCCTATTCTAATACATTATATGTGTGTAACCCGATAGGCTCCAAATTACATTGGCAGTGATATTCATAATCGTATTATGATTTCACAAGCAATGATTTGTATCTAGCAAGACTTCATTTCTATCTAAGTAATTGGAGAAGTTTGAGAACAACTTCAACCTACAATCTATGATTGGTGTTACAACGACTGTATAGTTCCTTTGTCTCTAATATCAGGATTGAACTTGTGGCATGGAATCGTTATCTTCTTCAACATTCAATCCATGTTCCTTGAACTAGAGCAGGTTGTTTGAGATATTGTAAGCTCAATATCACATTTTTACTCACACCAACATGGTCATGCATTTCTTAGTCTCGCTTATCAAGTGGCTAGGATGTCAAACTCCTGTAGAATGGACAATACCCATCTACATCACTTACAGTCATCACCATGTGTCACAGTTCACCCGAGCACCACCTTTATGGCAACCCTTATTCAAGATCAGGTGGATGACGTCAAAGCACACCGAACGACGTGTGATGAGTGTAGTGATTTTAGGTCTAAGAACCACAATCTCCACCATCACTATGAGAGATGACTTTGAATACCAATCATGGTTTCCATGTGTCACTCTCAAGGTGGGTTTGTCTAATACACTATTCTCTAACAAGTGTCTATGTTCTTGATTTGATATCACATATCATGACTAATGAGATCCTATCATCAACCATCAAACACTCTAGTCTTAAGTGTTATTGTTGTCTATTAGTCTTCCATAGTATCATCCGACTAGGGACATAATAAGAATGCATATACCCATGACATCTGCATGATCTCATCATTCAAGTCCTCAACCAGAAGACATACATCATTGAGTAATATCATTCCTTAGAAATTTATTATGTTTTATCATTATCTCATAAATGAATAAATATAATAATTTGGAAATTTTCTTTTATTATTAATCAACTCATTTACAACATATTCCATTACAATCATCATATGATTGGCTCTCTGGGCATACATACTAACAAGATTTTCATCAATAACAGGTTGTTGTATGTGATGTAGACCTTAGGTGGTGGTAATTCCTTGTGGCTCCAAGGAATTACAACAGTATGACAACAACCATCGCTTATGTTTTATTGCATGTTTACATTTGTGGGATATATAACGTATATGATACATACTATAAGTATGTGGTGATTGAATATGTATATATATACATATTTATAAATATAAAACTTCTCAAAATAATAATAAGTCTTAGATACTTTCCATTAGAAACACACATAAAAATCTTGATCGACTAAGTGTGGGCATGCAAAGTGTGGTGCAATGTCCATCTCATGGAAATGTGATGATAGTTATGTGGGACTGCCAAGCAGGGTGCATTACTATCATGTTGGATTTTGGGTCATGCTTAATTAAATGATCTTAATGAGATTAAGCATCTAGAAGCATACAAATAACAATGTTAAAGAGTTGCACACACCATCTATATAAGAATGGCATAAGATGCAACTAACAAAAGTTGTCGACCTTAATGATTGATTATGGATCCTGGCATTGGTTGAGTAATGACTCAATTGTTTTGGATCTTATCTCACTAGAATGTTGTATGCTTCAATCTTCATAGTTGATATATGAGGGCTATCAATTTGAACAAAATAGTGAGAGTGATAACTAATTAAAGGCCTAATTATATATCATCAAATTTTATTTAAATCAAATCAAATAAAAAAATTGACAAATTCAATTTTTCTCTTGTAGAAACAAATGGCAAATAATTGTCGTTGCGATCTATCCTTAGGAAGGACAAATTTAACAGGACAAATATCCCCGGCTAGTTTTGGACTTTGAGAAGGGTTGTCAATGACAAGCTTAATCTTATGTCCTATATACACCAATGCCAAAGAATACATGCTCCTGATGTGCCTAGAGATGAGGTGGATGGTTATTGGGAGCATGCCAACGATGCCATGGACATAAAGCACCTTATGTTTTGCTGCATGAACTATGAGTTCCATGAGTAGAGTGAAGAATGGGGATCTCTGAGATGGTAATACATATTAATAAAGTGAACTATAATCATACCAAATAAGAAAGGTACTATGTCTCAAAGGCGCTCTTTGAGTGTAAAATGACATAGGGAGATCCAGTATAGACCCATGTGCTCAATATGATTGAGCATATGTATTATCTAGAAGAACTAGATTCTCTTTAAGCCCAGAGTTGTCCATGAATATGATTCTACAATCATTTCCTAAATCATATAGCCATTTCATCTAGTGTTACCACTTGAATAACATGGCTAGACCATTGTCAAAATTGTTTGGCATGCTAATAATCATTGAAGCAAGAATGAAGAAGGATAAATCAGTGATGGTGATCAATAGAATTGAGTCCAAGGATGAAAGCAAGGCCAAGAAGAGTTCTAAGGCTAAGCATAAATCTGGATCTTCAACACTCAAGATAATGAGAAAGAAAAGTACAAGAGGAATCTATCTATGTTGATTTTGGATCATGTTCTCTATTTTATATCACAAAGTTTTATCTTTAAAATATTTTTCTTTGCAATATTTTATGTATATATATAACATTGTATGGATTTATCAATGGTTTATTGAGATAAGTCTTAAGCATGGAATACATGTAGTTTGGAATAGAAGCCCTAGAACTATTTGGAGTGTAAATATCAAACCCAAGCCTTGAAAATCAAGTAATGACTAGTAGCTTGTACTAAAGGTTTAGTGGACCTACCCTCTTTTACTCCATTAAGTTGAGGAAAGTTGTACTCGATGTATCGTTAGATGCATATGTGCACCTTAGGGTTGTTAGGTTAGAACTGCAAGGACCTAAAACTCAACCGTAGGTGGATATGACATTTTAAATGAATGCATGACCTATGTAAATACACCCCTCTGTTTGGTCTAAAACCATAATACCTTCATATTTGTTTAATTTGACTTAATAGATTAAACCTTTTAAAGGATGGAGTCTTGTAACCTATATACTCTAGGTTGTTAATCATCTTTACATTAACTAACTCTTGAGTAACTTCCCTTATTATGTCAGAGGGATATAAATTACCACCTAACCAAGAAAAATGAATGAACTCTGTTAACCAGATCCCATGACTACTAATGAGTAAATAAAGTTTCGCATTTCAATTTACAATTATCTAAAATGGTGTCCATGTATAATGTGAGTTATAGTCGGGTTTGAAAAGTATTAAAGTATTCAAATTTTTTCATCTTTACCCCATCTTGTTATAAAATTTATGATGCAAAAAATCAACTATAGAAACTAGGTTAAAAACTTTAAGAACGTCAAAATTGATGTACGTCAAACCGTATTCCATGCAACCATAAAAAATTGATGTGCATTGAAGTTAAGTATGTAGTAATCTTAATATGAATGATTAATGTGTGTCCTAGTACTCTGGATAATTAATTTAATAAGTGGGAAAAAAATAAACTATAATGCTTAAATGTGTCAAATGAGACATTCTTGACATGTAAACCCTAAATCTCCACCTTAAACTTAATTTTCCTTGGTAAAATTTATTCATGAACTCAGCCTAAGAAGTCTAAATATCCACATTAAACTTATTTTCCTTTGTAAAATTTGTTCATGAACTCAATCTAAGAAGTATCCCTAATAGTGAAGGATAAAATAAAAAATTAATTTATGATGTACCCTTGATATACCCACACATTTAATCATTAATATGAGAAAAATTCATGAAAAGACAACTCAGTGAAACTACCGTCACAAATTATATAACATAATAACTATGATAATGTTGAGAGAACCCTAGGTCTTGATATAACTCCTTTAGTTTAACATTTCGTGGAAGAAATTAGTAGAAACATGATGCTTGGACTGACTAGTTACATTTTGGTCAATAGTTGACTCTACTCTAGGTTTTCATTACTTTGAAATCAGGGACAAAATCCTCTTGAACTAGTGGAGTGTTGCAACATATCGAAACCTAGCACCTTGACTTTAGAAACCCTAATCTCATTGATAATATGTTAGTATGCTTGGATCTTTATATTGGACAAACAAGGATACACATAAACCATAATTTGCTCATTTTTACACTAAGGAACATTAATTTCATATATAATGAGTAACTTATGGAAAAACCCTAGGTAAGGTTACATAAAACCATAATCATACATTGGGTCTATAAACCCTCATATGATGATAATACGAAACATATGGAACTTAAACCCTACTTGTAGATGGATAACATTACCTACCCATGTTTGGTACCTCATATAACGCATTAGCATCAGTAGGTGTCATATTAACATAATATATCTAAATAACCATAAAACAAACCTAATAAACTAAATGATTCTTAAATATGCAAGTAATCCCTTTTAATAAGTCATATATGCTTCTTTGTCCATTAATGCATAAATAATGACTAAAATAAAACTAATGAGAGCTATGATGTGCTTAATATTTGAAATGGAACAATAATTGGAACTTTCATATATATATATATATATATATGGATAGGAATAATGTGCCATTAAATAAGTTAATGTTGATATCAGTGGACTTAATGAGTAATTGAACAAAGTAACTTGATCATGCAGAATAATATAAGATAACCCATTTGATAGCTATGTGAAGTTAATATGACTCAATTTAATGGATGTTGATGATAACAATTATAATAAATATAAAGGTAAAGAATATAAACACTAATTTTTATAACCTGATTTTTCCCATGTTTTAATATACTTGTTTACAAACAATGTAATATGAAGGATACATTAGAATGATGGTTCTCTATGTGTCTTGTTTGGAAATTGTAGTTTGAAAGTGCAAATACTTCATATGGGATGGATTTTTGTAAGTTCACTATTTTCAATAAACCATTAATAGATTTTGGATAAATAAAGAGAGGAAAATCCAATAATAAAGGGATTTTTATAAGTAATGGACAATTGGTATTTAAAATAGAATTGTGTGAAATACTCTATAAAAGATAGTTTTTAGGCATAAATAAAGAATAATGACTTGGGTAATTATTAGACAATTGAAATATTGAATAATATGCAAGTTCCCAAAAGAAAATAAGATGTGTGGTGTTTTAGATAATTAAATGAGTAATTATCTAGCTAGTTTGTCAACACATGTTTTGGGACATCAATTAATATTGTTTTTATTTAACTTTTAGTTTACTTGAAAATAGTAAGAAAAGGAAGAAAATTCTAGAAATGGGAAGAAAATGACACCATGGGATAATGGTGTTGTTTTAAATGATGTTTAAAATGAGAAAGTTTTGAATGGTAAAATCTCCCATTAGATCCCAGTGGATATAACTTGGAAAGGCATTATTGTGTTTCTAAGAAAGAGGAATAATTGATTTAAGAGAGACAAAAGGAACTTTCTAGGTCTAAAATTGTAAGTGTTTCTTAAAAAGATTGATGACCAATTATCCAATGTGTACTAAGTAGCTATGTGTTTTCCTTGATGGATATTGATTTCCAAAATTCAAGTCTTAATAAGAATATGGTGATGCCTTCGCCTTACCTTTGGATTTATAAAAGACAATACTTGTATAAAGTAATATACTCTTTTAATGACTAGCTTTCCATAATAATAGATGGTGGCGTTGAATAAAAGGGATATATTTTAGTAGTTATAGAAAGGAGGTAATGGTGAACTTATGGAAACATCATAACATACCTTTCCACTTTTGTATTACTTAAACCCCAAGGAGAAAAGGAACAAAGGAAAATGAGAGACAAGGTTACAAAGGGAGTATATGTGTATATGTATATATATATGTGTGTGTGTGTGTATATATATATATATGTGTGTGTTTGTATATGTGTGTGTGTGTATATATATATATATGTGTGTGTGTGTGTGTTTGTGAGTGTGTATACATGAAGGATCCACAGAGGAGCAAACCAAGTTATCGATCACTCTCCCTACGGCACCGCCCCATTGGATCATCTCCTCCCCCTTCACCTTCCTCTTCCTTACAGCCTTGGGTTGTCGAGGGTGCTAGAGAAATAACCCCCTATGAAGGTGACAACATCCATCACTACATCTATTCCTTTCTCTCATTAAAACCATGCAACAACCATAAACAACCCCTCCTGATGATATTTCTCCTTTTATCAATAGCTTCATGCTTCTGGACCCAACAAATCAAAGGGTCACGGAGGCAGTTGTTGCTATTGGTGAAGGTCGGAATGATGGAGGCATGGCTGGGTACAAGATCAGCATCACCACCACCTGCACAGATGTCCTAGAGCATGATTGAGTACCTAGGGGATGGGGCAAAAAGGAAGGAGCTTAGGCAAGTTTGCAAATGTGGTTGGCGTTGAGGGAGCAACCTACTAAGATTGTTTGTGATGGAGGAAGAAGACGGATTGGGAGTTCGAAGGAGCCTTTTTCTTCTAGACTGTAGTGATAGTAGGCTGGGATAAAGTAACACAACCATAGGAGGGGTGTCAGATACCAACCCTGATGACAAGAGAAGTTGGTTGGCGCCCTAGTTCTGACAGTGTGTGGCAGTGCGTACCTCACGTGACCGCATAAGGCTGGGATTGGTCCCCCATCCCGAGGTGGAAGGAACCATGAGGTAAAAAGACCCATAAACTCTTTAGTTGGTGAAAAACACATAAGGGTAAATTATTCCTTACTCTATATTTCAAGTCTCCCCAGTGTTTAATTAGATAAGATTTATCCGGCTAACATGTCAGTAGCTGATTGGCCAATTAATGTTTAACTTGCAAAAACTGTACAAATTACTAGGATGCATAGATGAAGACAAGTTATATATGAATATTGATTAGGAGAACATGTAAAATGCAAATAAAATATGATAGAGATTTGATAATGCTTCCTACTCATAAAGTAGAACTAATATGTACTAAAGTGGTGATTAAGGCATAAAAACCCTAGATTTGGTGTATTAACTTGTTAAATACATTAATGCTCTTAAATTATGTTACAATCTGATAATGTTATAGATAATTATGATCCAAGATAATCATGACCATGTTGATAATACTTAGGGTTTATAATGAGAATAATCATGTACATGAGTAAGTAGGGATTAAAGATCCTAACTTGTCATGTTGTTAATGAAGTTAATCTAATCTAGATATTCATAATGCAATAATATGGTAGTCTTAATGATCATGGTGCTCCTAATATGAACTAGGGTTCCAAAGTCATTAGATCAATGAACATGGCAATGGGAATATCAAACATAACCCTAATGATAACTCGATGCCAAGAAAACCTAAACTCTAGGCCAGGACCGAGTAGGATTTAATGTGATTAATGTGATGGTGACACTTTAGGATTTACATACATGTAGATTAAAGTTTATTGCTTTGTTTGATTTCTTAATTGGATAATATGCCTGAAGTATGATTGTACAATCTTCATAGATCACCATAGAGGTACATGGTTACGCTTATGACTACCCGCATTAGTTTTACAGAGTTTGTCGAGTGTTTCTCAAGGATTGAACAACTAAACTATTGGATGTATATTTATTTTATTCAATTATAATGCCACTATGTGTAGCATATGAGGAAATATTATGTGAAGAAAATGTATGTTCTTATTTGCAAGTATTTGATGGAACATATGTTATTAGTTTACTTACACATATTTTGCATGTAGCCCACGTACACATTATAACTTGTTATTCTGATCCACATTTTGGTTTCACGGTGTTTTAGGTACATGCTAGATAAGATGGTATCAAGATATGATGGATAGATGAAATCACTCGAAGATATTAAAGATTAACTTGTAAGGAGGATTAGATAGACACTTCTTTTCATGTAGTTCTCATATGTTGTAATTTTCATAATTGAAAGCTCATGTAAGCATTTTGTAAACAATAATTGTGCATTAATGAAATTATTTTCTATTACTTGTTATTTGATTAAAATATGGATCCTTGGGAAAATTTCAGGCAATGTCTCTCATCCTTTTGGTCTTCTATAGTTGGGGTTGTTGAAAAGTGAGGTCGTTAAATTTGGTATCAGAGCACCAAAATTTTTAAATAATATTTAATACTTTATAATTTCAAGCAATATGTAGAAATATGAGGGAATTATTAGGGCATTCTCTAAAAACAATTATTTCTAGAAGGGACCATGACCCGGGGGCTGATAAAACTTTCCTCTGTAGTGCTAGTCAGCTTACGAGGACTCCCAGACCCGTGCATCTTGCCTGGCCAAAGTCGGTCAATTTTGCCTGAAGTAAAATACCTTTAGGTTTTATTCTCATTTTGATTCATCCACTTCTCATTATCTTGCTTAATAAAACCTGAAAAGAACTTCCCTCCTCATCTAAAGTTAGGATTTTTAAGAAGAAGTAGGATTAAGGAATCCTTCGCCAATTAATGTACATGTAATGTGGAAATAATAATGTACATGTAAGTGTTGAAATAATAATGTACACGTATATGGAAATAATAATGTACATGTAATATGGAAATAAAAATGTACATGAAATAATTATGTACATGTAATGTGGAAATGACGATAAAGTAAAGAAAAATAGTTTTGTATGGTTTACAAGGATAAACTCTAAATGGAGGTAGGGTTGGTCTAAAAGAACCCTTAGTGGGTCCAAGGAATCATAAAACCATAAGATGTAGGATGTAGGTTGAGTAATCCCTAACCCTAATCCGTGAAAAAGGGAGTAGTGTATACCCATATGAACCTAAAAAGGGAATACGAAAGATAAAAGTGAATCTAGGTGACCTAGCATCATATACATATGGAGAGATTCATTCACGACACTTGAGAAAAGTTTTAAGAAACATAAGCAACCTACAAATTATGCATATATGGTATAACCTACTTGGGCCCTAAATAAGACATCTCTGGTGAGTTAAAGAGAATCGGGTGAAAAAAAAGGGTCATTCTGAAAATGACTGTGAACCAAAAAGAGAATGGGGTGAAAAAAGGTTCATTCTAAAAATGATTGTGATCCTAGCCCGGACGGGATGGCATGAAAGTCTAGTGGGATTAAATGATATGAGAGTCCACTGGGACTACATGATATGAAAGTCCACTGGGACTGAATGATATGAAAGTCCATTGGGACTAAATGATATGAACTTCCACAAGGACTAAATGATTTGAAAATACACTGAGACTAAACGATATGAGAATCCCCTAGGACTAAATGATATGAAATTCCACTGGGACTAAACTTTGTGAAAGTCCACTGGAACTAAATGGTATGAAAGTCCACTAGTACTAAAACCCTAAAGAGAGGGTTTCCCATAAAGAGGCTCCCCTAAAGAGAGGGCTTACCATGAGAGAAAATCTATAGTGTTGAGAAGTTATAATAAGAAATGCATATTTAGGCTATATAAAGAATGACAATGTGAAACCCTTATTTTAGGTTTTAGGGCTAGTGTGCCAACATGGGGTGGTGCAACCCAAGAGTGGAAAAGGTACCAATGGGGGAGGTAAAATCTTAGATCTTGGGGTCATGTTGTGGCTACAGAGTCAAACTTCCTCCTATGAGCCAAGAAGGCACCTGTTATAACCTCAATTTTGCTTGTATGAATTGAAATGCAATTTTTCAAATAAAAAGGTGTGGAATTGAAAATTGTATGGTTTGTTTTCAAAGAATGGATTTTGTTACAATATTTCCCTTGGATGCATGATTTCATATACTGATTAGATAAGACCAATAATGATAAAAGGGAAAAAGAGATAATAGAAATCCCATAGTAAATAAAAGGAAAAAGAAATAAAGGAATAATTGTGTGCATATGAGGGAATTATCTAGAATTCTCTAGAATGTGGTATCGATAACCACTATTGATTAAGTTTTAGTTCCATTTGGTTTCTAATGAGAAGAGAAATCAAAATATAGAAAATAGAAGAGAAAGAAAGAGAAAATATAAATTTTAATTGCATAATATATGCCTTTTGAGTGGATGAATTGCATATGAAGAAAAGTCTATCTTATTTTCGAGTTTTAGTTCCAAGATTTGCACACCAGTAGTTTAAGTCATTAAAAAGGTTCCCTTAAAATTTGGGATTAAAAGGATGTGTGGTCTGAGAGATATATATTTTTGACAAATCCCTAAAGTGAGAGGAATATCATTAAATGTCACAATTTAGATTCATACTAGAATTCCTTTTATCAGCCTTTTAATTGGCGCATACAAAGTGGACCATCGGATCTAAGATCCAACGATGATCTGCTTATCTCCTACCTCTAGCCCATTTTGGGAAATTGTAACAGTAAAATGAGGAACTGGTTCACACACACTCTCTCTATCTCCCTGATCAATAAGGAGTCCTAAAAATTAGATCTTTGATTTTGGGAGAGGAAATCGGACCTAATGACCCATATATGTCCATGTTTTGTGCACATTTGGGAGTTTTCCCCATGATCAACATGTAGCTCGTACTCTACCGTCGAGGTGACCTTCCTCTCCTACCCTGGTCCGTTCCCCTTCGGTTGATGCGAGACCACCAGCGAGTCCATCTAGACCCGATGATGGTGCCTGCACCCTTTCTTGACCCTTCGACGCACTAGGGCATGGAGTCAACTAGTGGGTTGATCGCCCCTTGTCTACGTTACAAAAGAAGGAGGATTGGGGTAGAAGACGACCAGATATGAGAAGACGAGACTACCCCTGGTTCCGTCACTGTGAGGGGAGGGGGAAAATGTCTTTTCATCAAGTAAAAAGCCCATACCCTCACTGGAGTTCCTTCCTGAGGCGGCGCGTGCTCATTGGCCAAGGTCTAGCCCACGTCTGACTTAGATAAATTGGTAAGTTTGCTGACGTGGCCTCCTCTGGCTGGCCTAAATACATTTACATTAGAATAATTCTAGAAATAAATTGGTAACTCAGATCATGAGAAGTTATATATGAAAATTTATTAGGAAAATGCAAGGATTCTAATAAAAATATGATCAGGATCAAAATATGCTTCTAGCTTGAAAAGGGCATAAAGATGCTATCTTTAATGGTTTAACTAATTTAAAAACCAAAGTTTTGAAGATTAAAGGATTTAATGATGTTCCATAGATATTATGAGCAAAGTTTAACCTTTTGACAAAAAAAGGATGGATTAGATCTCAATGGAAAATGTTTGTGCATAATTTTCTTAATAGGGTTCCATGATTATAAGAGTACATTAATGGACTTAAAAACCCTAATTTTGAGAATTGGGAGGTTTAATGGTCCTAATGGTGGAAATCAATCTAGAAGACATGAAGATGATGTTTTTGAACTAATTGTGGATATAAACCCTTAATTTGGATAATTTGAGTAATTAGGGTTTTTATGAGTAGAAAAGTGTTTTTAGGGTTTGTTGACCTAAAAGGATAAAACTAAAAAGTGGAAGCTTGGAAACCCTAATAAGGCTTAGAAACCTTAGAATGGAATCCCAAGTCAATAAAAGATGTTGGATGAGATTGTAACCATTAGGTGTTATAAATGTTTTTAGGATCAAGATTTTCTTGATTTATTGCTTGGCTTGGTTTATTGGACTTTTTGATTGGATTAGCTATCTTGCTTGGTTTTGAGTCTTCTTGATCAGGTATGTGGTTACGCTTATGGCTAATCACTCTAGTTTCACGGTGATTTCCAAGGTTTTACCGGTTGCTTAAAATTAACTGCTTGGATGAACTTTAATTCTTGCAACTAGAAAGTGATTATGGCTATCAGCATAAATATATGCATGACTAGCTTAGATCCTAGTCCTCCTCAGTAGCTTTGAGTATATGCAAGAAATTGATGACCTAGCTACTGGTCTACCCTTGGGGTAGGACCATCATTTTATCATGAGTCAATGTTTGGTCTACCTTTAGGTATGATCATACGACTATACAGCTCTATGTCTAGGTCTACCTTTAGGGTAGAATCAAAAGGGGCTATTTGGTATCTACCATATGAGAAAGATGGTATACATGTAAACTATAGGGGTAGCACAAAGGCTTGGATATTTCAGGATTGATTAGTTATGTTTAAGAAGTAAAGTTTGATCTGTTAAGTAATAATTTGGTTGCAATATGTTGTTACAAATAGATGCAAGCTTTTGGTTCCCCCGCATACCAGTATAATTCCTTATACTGACCAACATTTTGTTTTTCGACATTTTAGGGGTTACATGTAGTTATTTGCTTACCAGAAAGTGGATAATCATTTAAAGTGACATTGAAAGAATAAAGCTAAATAAAGATTGGAGGGTTGTATATTGATAGATTCCTATCTGGGGTAGAGTTCTCAATTCCTATGTTTTGAAAGGTATGTGAAAAGAAAAAAAATTATCCTATTTTAAGCTTAGTTATGGTAGAATTTATTAATTATTATCTTTTATTTGCAAAACAATATGATACTATTTTGTGATAACGGTTATAGCTTCTTGGCCTTCCTTAATTGGGGGTTGTCGAGGGGTGGGGTCATTACAACACCCTAGTTTAGGACCTTCCCTAGAAAGGTAAGTTGAATAAATCAATTTAAAGATTGAGATAACCTTAATTGTCACCTAAAGGGTGGATAAATAAGGATATAAAATATGAAAGCACTTATATTTAGTATGACTCTTTGAATCTAAGTATGCCATCTCTGAGGAATAAGAGGGAAAATCAATATGGAAGTGGCTGACATTACGTGATCGAGCCCGAAAGGGAAAATTTCCATGAACATAAAGTGAATATTGGGCATAACAAGAGATGTGGGAAATTAGTTTAAAGATTTACATATGAAAATAATGTGCTATCGATGAACCCTTGGGAAAGGTAGAGCCCTAAGTCAATTGTAAGGTCAAGTAGGGAGTGTTAAAGGTACATGGATTGATGGGATTAGGAGTTGATTATTCCTTGAATGCACATACCATATGTTCAGGAGGTAACAACTATGTTTTCGTGAGGACCATGTATCAGGAGATTGGCCACCTTCATGATGTTCATGTGTCCCAATGGGTGAATGTGAGATGCACTCCCTAAATGCATAAGGATGAGATAACTCCAAAAGTACATGTACCCCTAGAGACCTCAAGGAAGTTTCTAAGGCTCATAATACCTAAGTTGTAGGTATAAAAGATACAAAGAAGTAATGCAATAATGAAATCTTAAAAGGAGTTTTGTACAAACTCAAAGTCCGAAAAACATTTGACTTCATTAGAAAATTGGGAATTAAGAAGTATGTATGGTTTAGAGTCATGGGGATAATGACTCAACCTAAAATGTGAAATGTGTGGGTACACCATCCCTACTCTTTGAATGGAATGAATTTCATATTCGGTATATAGTCAAGTGATTATTTCATCTCATTATGAGAGAGAGATTGGGGTAGACCCATGTTATGCTTAAAGTTGACATATAATCATGAATACTTTAGATTGAACTTAATGACTTGATCTAGGGTTGGAGTGTTGCCACACCCTCATGTGAAATAAATGAAAATAGGTTGGAAACCTAGGAGAAAAGATAATCGCCAAGAGAAATTGAAATCACACAAAGAAAAAAGGGAACATAATCACCAAGAGATGATACCAAGGATGTATACTCCAAATTAAATTTGGGTATCGAAGTTAGTCATGATATGAGAGCTATGCATATCAATACTAACGATTAAAGATAATCTAAGTAGGGTTTCTAACCCTGAGTTGTGAAGTTAGGATGAGTTATTATGCACTTTGACCTTACTAGGTGTGTATTTTGGGGACAAAATTCATTTTAAGGAGGGGTGAATTTAATATTCTCAATTTTATGAAATTGAATTATAAAAATGTAATGCATGAATTGATAAGTAATCTCCCAATGGTACAATCGAGGGAGTAATGAAGCCACCTTTGTGGCATGGGTTTGAACCATCCGCCAAGTAAGGCCCATGAGACTAATTTCTTTGTAAAAAGGTCCTTTTGGCACAAATTAAAGAAAGAAAAGGAATAATGCACAGAAATAAAAGTTAAGGGCTTCATGAGATATTGGATAACATATATATGAGCAAATTGTCTCATACATTCTTCTTGGATGGCTAGTCAAATTTTGAGGATAAAATTCCTATAAGAGGGAAAGGATGTTATAACCTAGTTTTTCTCATGTTTTAATATACTTTTTTACAGACAATGTAATATGAAGGACACATTAGAAAGATGTTTCTTTATGTGTCTTGTTTGGAAATCGTGGTTTAAAGTGCAAATACTCCATATGGGATGGATTTTGTGTAAGTTCACGGTTTTCAATAAACCATTAACAGATTTCGGATAAAGAAAGAGAGGAAAATCCAATAATAAAGGGATTTTTATAAGTAATGGACAATTGGTATTTTAAATATAGAATTGTGTGGAATATTCTAGAAAAGAGAGTTTTCAAGCATAAATAAAGAATAGTGACTTGAGTAATTAGTAAAAAATAAAATATTGAATAGTATGCAAGTTCTCGAAAGAAAATAAGATGTGTGGTGTTTCAGATAACTAAAAGAGTAATTATCTAGCCATTTTGGCAACAGATATGTTGGGACATAAATTAATATCATTTCGATTTAACTTTTAGTATACCTAAAAATAATAAGGATACGAAGAAAATTCTAGAAATTAGGAGAAAAGGGCATACCATGGGATAATGGTGGTGTTTTAAATGATGTTTAAAATGAGTAAGGGGAAAACATATGATTAGATCCCAATGCACATAACTTGGAAAGGCATTATTGAGTTTCCAAGAAATAGGAATAATTGATTTAAGAGAGATAAAAGGAACTTTCTAGATCTCAAATTATAAGTGTTTCTTAAAAATATTAATGACCAATTATCCAATGTGTACCAAATAGTTATGTGTTTTCCTTGATGGCTTATTGATTTCCAAAATCCAAGTCTTTATAAGAATATGGTGATGCCTTCTTGTGACCTTTGGATTTATAAAAGACAAGACTTGTATATAAGGAATATATTCTCTTAATGACTAGCTTTTCATAATAATATATGGTGTCGTTGAATGAAAAGGGATGTATTTTAATAGTTATGGAAAGGAGGTAATTGTGAACTTATGGAAACATCATAATATACCTTGCCACTTTTGGATTACTTGAACCCCCAAGGAGAAAAGGAAGAAAGGAAAATGAGAGAAAAGGTTACGAAGGGAGTATGTGTGTGTATGTATGTATGTATGTATGTATGTATATGTATATATATGGGTTTATTTTTAATACCCATGTGGGCAGCCTGGTATTCGCTACCCGTACATCCAAAAAAGCAACTATTCGGTCAGAAATGTAGCTCAATCGACAAAAAAAGTAACTATATTGACCAAAAAGTAACTCTTCGACTCAAAAGTAAAACCATATAAAATACACAGAAAACATTTTGGAATAAATATGTAATTTTATATTTTTTATAGATGGTACAAATGTAACTATCTATGTATGAAAAGTAATAGTTTTCAAGTTAAAGTAACCCTATACATGTCAAAATTAGAAACCCCAAAAAAGTAACCAAATTAGGAGGGGGTAGCTACCTATGCGGGCATTGAATGAACGCCATATATATATATATATATATATATATATATGTATATATATATATATGTATATATATATAGTGTGTGTGTGTAAATTAAGGATCCACAGAGGAACCAACCGAGTTATCCTTCCCTCTCCCTACGACACTGCCCAATCAAATTATCTCCTCCCCCTTCACCTTCCCCTTCCTTACAATCCATGGTTTCCGAGGGTGCTAGTATAGCGCCCTCGATGAAGGTGACGACCTCCATCTCTGCATCTACTCCTTTATCTTGATCAAACCATGGAACAACCATAAATATCCCCCCTCCTGATGATATTTCTCCTTTTATCCATAGCTTCATGCTTCTGGACCCAGCAAATTAGAGGGTGGGGTCATGGAGACAGTCACTACTACTAGTGAAGGATGGAATGGTGGCAGACTGGATGGGTACAAGATTAGCATCACCACTTCTTGCACAAATGGCCCAGAGCACGGTCAAGTACCTAGGGAAGGGGGGCAACAAGGATGGATCTTAGGCAAGTTTGCACATGGCTAGCATTGAGGGAGCAACCTGCTAGGGTTGTCAGTGATGAAGGTGGAAAAATATGGACTGGGAGTTTGAAGGAGGATTTTCCTTTTAGACTACGGTGATAGAAGGCTGGGACAGAGTAACACAGACACAATAGGAGTGTCAGATACCAACCCTGATGACAAGAGAAGTTGGTCAGTGCCCTGGCTCAGATGGTGTGCGGCGGGTCCTCACACAACCATGCAAGGATGGGATTGGACCCCCATCACGAGGTGGAAGGAAACGTTGGGTAAAAAGACCCATAAACCCTTTGGTTGGTGCAATACATAGAAGGGTAAATTAGTCCTTACTCTATATTTCAAGTCATCCCTGCATTTAATTAGATAGGCTTTATCTGACTGGCATGTTTATAGTTGATTGGCCAATTAATGTTTAACTTGCAAAAACTGTAGAAAATTACTCGGTTGCTAAGATGAAGACAAGTTATATATGAAAATTGATCAGGAGAATATGTAGAACTCAAATAAAATATTATTGAAACTTGATAATGCTTCCTACTCAAAAAGTATCACCAATATGTACTAAAGTGGTGATTAAGGCATAAAAACTCTAGATTTGGTGTATTAACTTGTTAAATACATTAATGTTCTTAAATTATATTATACTCTGGTAATGTTGTAGATAATGATGATCTAATATAATCATGACCATGTTGATAATACTTAGGGTTTCTAATGAGAATAATCATGTACATGAATAAGTAGGGTTTAAAGATCCTAACTTGCCATGTTATTAATGAAGTTAATCTGATCTAAATATTCATAATGCAATAATATGGCAGTTTTAATGACCATGGTTACACCTAATATGAACTATGATTCCTAAGCCATTAGATCAATGAAGATGGGAACTAGAATATCAAACATAATCCTAATTATAACTCGATTCCAAGAAAACCTAAACCCTAGGTTAGGTCTGAGTTGGATTTAATGTGATTAATGTGATGATGACACTTTAGGATTTACATACATGTAGATTAAATTTTATTGCTTGGTTTGATTGCTTAAATGGATAATATGCTTCAAGTATGATTGTACCATCTGTATGGCTCACCATTGAGGTATGTGGTTATGCTTATTACTACCCGCATTAGTTTGTCGAAGTTTGTTAAGTGTTTCTTGAGGATTGAACAACTAAGTATTGGATGTCTATTTATTCTGTTCAATCATAATGCCACTATGGGTATCATATAAAGAAAGAGTATGTGAAGAAAATGTATGTTCTTATCTGTAAGTATTTGATGGAACATATGTTGTTACTTTACTTGCACACATTTTGCATGTAACCCACATACACAGTATAAGTTGTTATACTGATCCATGTTTTGGTTTCACGAAATTTTAGGTACATTTTTTAAAAAAAAAATTGGCCATTCTATTCATCATGTGGCCTGGGCTCGATCCTGGGACCTCTCGCTAACAAACTGAGTGTCTAACCATCTTGGTGTCTTCCGTTAGATAAATTTTAGGTACATGCTAGATAAGATGATATCAAGATATGATGGATAGACAAAATTACTCAAATATATTAAATATTAACTTGTAAGGAGGATTAGATAGATACTTCTTCTCATATAGTTCTCATATGTTGTAATTTTCATGTTTGAAAGTTCATGTAAGCATTTTGTAAACAATAATTGTGAATTAATGAAATTATTTTCTATTACTTGTTATTTGATTAAAATCTGGATCCTTGGGAAAATTTTAGATAATGGCTCTCATATTTTTATCCTTCCTTAATTGGGGGATGCTGAAAAGTGAGGGCATTACACTAATCATCTTAGAAATCATAATAGGAAGTGTGAAAAGTAAAATACAATCACAAAATTGGGTTCCTTAAGTTTTAATTATCTTGGATATGTAGTTTCATATTAACCAAAGACATGTCGCTATCCCAATTTATGAAAAAGGGGTAAAGTGTAACAATTGTACCACAATTGCATCAGAACTTCGTTTTAATTGGATGATTTCTCACATTTTCCTAAAGTCTAGTGTGTTTTGATGTGTCATTCTCGTTATCGACTTTTCACTTTTAGTCAGACTGCATGTGGACTATTGGATTCAAATCATTTGGCTCATCCTTCCTTGGGGAACCAAGCTCTTCCCTAGTTTTAATATCTCACATATTTCTCTCTTTCCTGACTCTCTTTCTACAATTTCTTCTTCCTCATCTTCCCCACGTCTCCCTAAATCCAATGGTCCTATGATATTATGGTTTTGAGGCCTCCTCCACACTATCATATCTTGGCTCCTTATTCTTTTATTTATCCCATGTTTTCCACTGCCTTTCCTTCCCTCCACCTCTCTAGGTCTTCAAACATCTAGGAAAATCTACCCTAACCTCTTCCACAACCCTTGGTATTGTTTCCCAATATTGGTTCGTCCTCTTCAGACCGTGAGCATGTTTCTCCTAATCCAATCACTTGTGTCGGGGAGCCTAGATTGGGGGTGACGCTTTTAACCCTAGAAAGGAATGGAGAGGACTTGGAATGCTTCCTTGATCTTGCATAAAGATGTTTTAAGTTTTATTTGGTCCCTTGCATTTGTAATTTCCTTTTCCCCTATTGACCTCATGTTTATGCCTAGCGCAATACTCTAGTTTTGGATCAAGGTTTTTACTAGTTGTTCACTGGGAGACTTGGTATAGTTAGTGAACCTACTTGGCCTCCCATTTTTAAATGGATTTTATCTTTTGTGAGGTTCCAACCTTACTTCCCTTCCAATAATAGTAGTATACCTTCATCCATCATTTGGGGATTTTGGGCCAAAATTTGAGTTCCCTAAGACCACTGGTGATGGGGAAGATTATGGACACCCCTTTTTTTGGTGCTCAAGTTGTTGCCAGGCCTCCATCTTATGATCTTCACCATATCGAGTTTTTAAGCTCTTCATTTTTTTATTGTTCTATCGCCTTGTTGGGAAGATGATTGTTAAATGCCTTACATTTCTGCGCTTGTTTTGATTTTTATTTGGTCTCACCATGATGGATAAAATTGACTTTTTGCTTGATCTTTTGATCCTATCACATTGAGTTGTAAACCTAGCTTGATGTGGGCCGGGGCGAATTGGCCAATCTTGATAGGGCCACCTCAGTTTGGTTTTTTTCAATAGATATGTATTATATGTGGCTTATTGGAATTTTCTAATTGGTCAATATTTCTATAATCTTAGTAATTATATGTAGGTCAGAAAAATAAAATAAAATATTTTTATAATCATGGGATATTTCTCTACCCTTTAATACTAGTTTCATTTCCTAGCTTTGATATAATAAATATGTGATATTTATGGATTCTTCTAATTGATTAGAATTTCTAAAACCAATATTTACTCATTTATAAGTTATAAAAATAAAGTAAAATATGTTATGAACTCAAAAAATTAAATCTAGTATGGTGTGGTTTTGATAACCAAATTCATTAATCATAAAAAGATGATTTTTAGGGTTAACATAATTAATGTGAACTTAACCTTAGTTATGTATATTCATATAATATGTTCCTTATGACCTTGATGTGGAACTATGATTGACCCTATATATATCTAGACATGACACAAGGCATGTTGCATCCCTTCACTTATATATTGAGCATATGCTTATGTTTTCTCTCTCTTGACTATCAGTCCTTTGGGAGATATTACTGCATACAATTCTATCTCTTTTGAGATCTTGACTATGTGAGTGGTCATATGTTGATATTGATCTTTTGATCTTCATAATGTGTGGATATGCATATTGGATTCTAAACTGGTATCTTCTTCATCTTGTTTCATGATGTAGCATTAATTATGGATATGATTGAATATTCTTCGGGGTCCTATGACCCCACATGATAATTGTTGGATGTTCTCATCCTCTTATTTGAGTTCCAACTAAACTTATTTCTTGCATATATATTTTTGCATGACAGTCTGACTTTATTTCTAGTACTAGTACATGAGTACAACCATACATAGGGAAAACTTTTCAAGACCAGAGTGTGCTTTTCCACTCAACATATATAGGGTGTGCTTATTCTACCCAGGGTACGCTTTTCCATCCACTTTTTGGTTGAGAACCTAGGTCTCCCTACCCTATGTTAAATAACTTTAGTCTCATGTTTTTACATGCACTGGTTATGTTTTGTGATATTATTGATGTGACATTGTCTAAGGCAAGAAACCTCTTATAGGTCATATTCTTTTATTTCTCTTTGATATCCACTTGGGTTTTCTACTTCCCTCTTTGTTGGAATCCTTGATAAGTATATTGATGTCCATTTTCCCTAATATTGCTCAAACTTTATTTATATGTTCATACTAGCATTTTTATACTGACAAATTCTACTTTGTCTTCTTTTATGGGGTATGCTTCCAACCCCTTAGGTGAAGAACATGGTGGATATAACATGAGTTGGACTTGGCTTAGTGGATCTAGCTCTTGGGAGATAGACTTGAAATAGCTTAGTCATCCCTCTACCTAGTGAATAAGTTGTTTCTTTCATGTAAACCCCAAGTGTGAGATTATTATGTATTTTTTTTAATTGAAAATAGTCATGATATATTATTTTTCTCCTATTTATTGTATGCCATTCATTTGAGAAATGAAAAAATACACCTATTGTGGAATCCTTGTTATTTTGTTTGAATTAAATGGGTTTATTCCTCAAATTGATTACGGGAGTGTAGCCCCTCTTAGATCCTACTCCTTACAAGGGGCCTCTTCATATTGAGAATAGCATGCTCAAGTTCAAAATCAAGAAGAAATCAGTTGGTTCTAGGAGGAGTAGGAGGAAGTGGAGGAGGAGGAGGATAGAAGGAGGAAGAGGAGGAGGAACATAGGATCACTATCAACTTATCTAGAATATCAAGCTGATACAAGTACTTGGGTTATTTTGTGATGGATATGAAATAGAGGAGGATCTTGAGCTAGAAGATTATCTTCAAGATGCATTGATTATTGAGTGGCAAGAGGCCAATGCCATGGGCTTAGGAGCAACATCACCACCAAGGAATTACCATTAAGTGGAGATTGGTCCACCCTTCCCATAAAACTTTAGCAATTAGGTTCTTCCCATGAGATATGCTATTGAGAATACCATCTCGCATGGCTTGCTGAGGATTCATGTATGGAGAAAATCTTGTTCAGAATCCATCCCTTTTACATTTAATTGAGGAGATAATTTGTTAGCATATTTGATAAGTTCTTCCAACAAAGAGAGTGTGCAATCCAATTCAGACTTTTCACATGCTTGCATTGTATGACATCTTCTAAACTCAATGCTCTCTTTGGACCCAATCAGAAAATGGCACCACACATGGATAATGGGAGTACGATGAGAATCATTAAAAACTTCTACACCTATAAAGTCTAGAAAGAAATGTTGAATAAAGCTCATGTAGGTCGAGCAAGTCCAAGACATGCCCAATCGTAAACCCAGCCTACCACTAAATCAACAAATTTTGGCAAACATCATGTGTTCCATGTATGATAACCAGGGTTGTTCCTTGTCCCATGAGTTGTGCATAATGTAAACCATGAGGTATAGAAATAGGATGAGTTTGGGAGGGATACAGATTGATTCCCTATAGGGAACTAAACCATTTCAAATGGGGTGATTGTAACTTCGATTTCTCTCTCACTGGGATACACATTAGACCATCTTTAGCCAGTAATTGGGGCACAACTGGTGGATATAAGCTATTTTATTAATGAACATATGATTTCAAAGTTAGGGGATTCATTTTTCTATCATGTGAACAACCCTTTATATGATATACCCCCAGAGCTTCCATGCCATGAAAATTTGATGAGAAAGGGGTATGAGAAATATTCTAGCATCAAAGAATTTCTAGCAAGGTGTGAGCAAGAAAACCCTTGGGAGATGTTTGTTAATCTAGAAGCCCTAGGTTAGAGAGTCCATCGCACCCCAGAGAAGCAACAATAGCCAGAGACTAGCCCCTATAGAGTCAGATGGTGAGAAGAAATTGGAGAGATTCATCAGTCTATAGTGAATGCTATGCCATGTCCACCATATAGGCACAATGGGAAGGCATTTAGAAGGTGCAGAGGGACATGCAGATGATCCAGCAACAAATGCACTATCAAATAAATTACATGTACAATATAAAAATTGCACAGGTGTAGAGAAAACCCCAATCAGGGAGTACTTTTGGGGAGAACTATAGGAATACATAAGATGTGCCTGCCTCCACAGATGTACTACTAGGGTTACTAGTGCCAGTACTGTTACGACCCCACCTCCTGATAACCCCCAATTAAGGGAGACTGAGAAGTCAAAGCCGCACCCATAACTTCCGGATCAAAGGTTCGACAATTAACCAAGAATAATTATCAAATTTTAACCTACTATACTGAAAAGCTGTAAGAAAATATTTTTTTGCATACCTTTTTGAAAACTTGGATCTCTCAACTTCTATCCACTTAAGGATTCTACTCTAACTAATCCTCCTTGTATTTAACTTCATGTATTTCACAATATGATAATTTATTGTTTGTCCTTTTGGCTTGTACCTAAAACGTCGACAAACAAAACGTCGGTCAGCCGAAGCTGGTATGTGGGGGAAACAATAATCATGTAAATATGTTAACAATGTAATCATTCAATTAATCATTTAACAACCAAGATTACATTTTAGATATAACTCCGTGATCCAAGAGTACCCTATCCTCTATGTTGTCCCCATTAAACCCCTCATGATCCACCTATAAGTGAACCAATTTCTAGGGTTGAGTCGCATGGCACTACTCGTAAGTAGCCCACTCCTTAACTCATGGCAGGCTAATGAGTCTCATGGCACTACACGTAGGTAGCCCAATTTCTAACTCTCGGTAACCTAGACCTTGCTCTAGGATTACCCCTTTTTTTTGGCCTTTTCAAAGCAATAGAGGTGGACCCGGATCTAGTCAGTTATATACGCACATTTATAGTGATAATCGTAGTCACTTTATAGTTGCATGAAACAAATAAACATCCAACAGTTATTTTCAAGCAACCGATTAAAACTTTGGGAATCGCCGTGAAACTAGAGCGATTATTCATAAGCGTAACCACATATCTGATTTGATGAGTCATGCAAATTATTCAACATATACTTCATGTATATACAATCAAGCCAATCAACAGATCCAAGCAAGTAATTCAATCATCACATAATTCCTGAAAAGAATATGTACTCTATTTATTACACACTTTATCAAGAATCTACTTTATTAACTTGGATTCTCTTTCTAGGGTTTCTAATCCACATTAAGATTTCATTAATATTCAATAGGGTTTCTTATATCAATTTCTCAAACTTTATCCCGTTTAGATCAACAAACCCTAAAATACTCTTTTCCATGTATATGAACCTTAATTGCTCAACTATCCATTTTAATAGTCTTTATACCCTAATTGACTTAGGATCATCACATCTCTATTTATTCTTGGATTTGAACAATTAAACCAATTAAAAGACATATTCATCTAAATTAGGGTTTTCAAGCTCATTAATGCATAATCATGCACTAAACCCTAAATTAAGCCAATTATATAAAAAGATCATCTTTTTAGATCCTATTTTCACTTTTATTAACAATAGGTTAATATCAGCTTGAATTATCTATTGAACAACATTAAACCCATCTATCATCAAATCTAAGGGTTTTTCATTAATTAAATCATTAAAGATGATAGCTTTATGTACTTTTCAAATTTCAAGCATATTTATGCACATAAACTCTAAATTAGACTAATCACGTGCAAAGTTCTTCCTTTTTAAACATAATGTACCGTTTTCCATTCAACAGGTTAATATCAACTCCAATGATCATTAAACCCTATTAAACACTTTATTCATTTCAAAATAGGGTTTCTTAACCTTTAATTCATTAAAGATGATATTTTACACTACTTTTTGAATAGCATGCAAAATTAGGCTTCAAACATAATTTCTTTGTGTTCCTCTTGTTCTGAGGATCAATTTTCATATAAGACTTGTTTTAATCCGAGTTACGAATAATGAGATATGATTTATGGTAAAACAACTTACTTCAGCCAATAGTAAGCCGCCACGTCATCCTTGCAATGCAGCGTGATTGATTTTGGAAATATAATCAATTTACGAGACTACCCTCGACTTAAGGGTCCGTTCTTTGGCACGCTGAGGGGTAGCACGGTCAAATGCCGCATGTGCCTTCTTCTTCCTTGGAACCGCGGCAGCAGCGCCGCCCTAGCTGTGATGGAGCAGGTTTTGCGCGGCCCTAGCCCCCCCTTCAGGACCCGATCTTCACCGGAAGTGCCTCCCCTACCTCCTCCACCCTCATGCGCACATAGGGCGCCAACAAACCGCAACTAAGATGGTCGGTTACTCGTCCGTTTAGGCCATACACTATAGGTCATCCTCACAGCCTAGTTACCTCTGCTGCACATGTTCTAGGGTGTGTTCTTGAGGGATAGGCTTCCCCTTAGCATCGTGGTACTCCAGGAGTCCCTCGCAACCCTCTGGTTCCCTCTCCTTGCGTCATGCTCACAGCGGTTCTTGGGGTTAGGGTTTGAAGACAAAAAAAAAGGAGGGAGAAAGAGGAGAAAGGTATGTGGAACCCTTCAGAACTCGACACTAGGATCTCCCCCAATATATAGAGTGGGAAAAGAAGCCCTAGGTCGGCTTATACATGACTCAACGAGTCCCTTTCCAAGTAGGAATTCAATTCCTTCAAAGAGAAGGATATTCTCTCTCTTCCTTTTATCCTTAGGATATTCTCTATTATATGGATATTAGAAATATGAAAATCCACTTTCTTATTCTCGTTAAACTTGCCTTTTAGTTATTTGGCACAAAATCATGTTTTCTTTTAATAGAAAATACCATCTTTTGAAAAACAACACAAAATTCATTAACAATGTATCACATTATCCTTTATTTTGCAAATTTTGGTATTTTCTCTTTCTTCCCTCTTTATTGGGACTCCTTGGATCCCAAGAAACTCTATTATTTCGAAATCCTTTTATTGGATATTCATTATCCTTCTAGATGCATCTATATACATTATTTCTCATTATCTTGTTTATTTCTCATTAAAATATCTCTTTTTGAGGATTTCTCTTTATTTCTCTTTTATTTTCCTCATTGGCATTCATTTTAATATTAGCAACCTCATGGATATGAAATTTCACCAAGAAATCTCATTTATGCCTCTCTCCACTCATTTTATCATTATTTTCCAATTTCTTTCTTCATAAAGAAATACTTAATTAATCTTTTCTTTTCTTATTACTTTATTTTTGCAACCTTGGGCTCCTTGGTACCCAAGGAACCCAAGAGGCACGAAATACTCTTTGGATTTTCCTTCTAGAGGTTTCTACATATTTCTTTTCTTTTTTAAAAAAAAATTAATTATCCATTTACTAATTGAATTGCCTTGTTATTGGGCCCAATAGCCAATTAAGCCCACAAAGCAACCAATCAAGGCTATTGTGAAAGGAATCCATTTAATCAAAATAAATCATATCATTATTTGTTCAATTATCTTTAATATGAGAAATTACATTTCTCACTAATTGTACCCAAAAATTGGGGTTATAACATCCTTCCCCTCTTATAGGAATTTTGTCCTCAAAATTCTATCAAGCAAACAAACAATTCAGGATAAGACTTTTCCATGTCCATCATTGGCCCCTATGTGGCTTTACCGTACTCATGGCGCATCCAAGGAACCTTTATCATCACATATTCTTTTCTTTGAGTTCTTTCATCCTGGCATCTATAAACTACACAGGTGACTCAGGCCATTTCAGCCTCCCTTGGGGCTCACTAGGTTCATTGCTCAGCACATGGACGGGGTACCTCACATAGTGCTCTAAATTGGACACATGGAAAACATCTTACATTACTCTATCCTGAGGGGTAGGGTCAAAACCTAACCATCTCCACCCATCCATCTCTAATGGACCCATGTATCGGGGACTCAGCTTTCTCAGCTGCAACTCAGAGGGGTCGGATTCTCACATTATATTCTCCCATAGTGCACTGCATGTTAGTCTACTTTGCATCTGCTCACGACTCACGTCATCTCTAGGCTCCTTTCAGCCATTGCATGATTAAAGTGACTTTCGTCTTCATGCACTATGGTCCTTTTCTAATCATCATGTGGTCCTTTCACCAACATCACCTTACTGAATTGGTGACCGACACAACCTCCCTTACAGAGCTTCTTAGAATCCTGATACTGGCTATGGTGGTCATCATTACATCTTTCCTAGGACAAGAACTGTCTCTAGATATCACCCTGAACGAGCACATATGTTCTCATCAGACCCTTTAGTCTGGATCATACTAACCATTAGTTAGGGGTGATAAACTACACTATCATCGAGTTCTTCATGTACCTACTTCCACCTTTTGGAAAGGGAACCTTTAGGTCGAACTCCAGAACCTTTGAACTCACATCATGGTGTAGTTGAACCATCTCTCTCATGGGTAGTTCAACCAAATTTGTCCCTTGACAGAACTCTTCCTTTCTTATGCCATCTGGGTAATGTGATTTACCATAACCCATATTGCATCTTGACCTTTCTTGATCTAGGGGAGACTTATCACAACATCCATAGTGCTGAACTCCCATTCCCTCTCGGGAACTTTTATCCTCTATACCAAAGCACTGAGTTAGTGATGTTCATCCTTCACCATCTGTCATGTATGGCAACAAACCACATGTAACCTCATCTTAGGCATCTAAAGTACTATTGTCACTTATTATCTTGGTAGTACCACAGTGTATGGTGATCTTCAATCATGATTTCCTGGACGTCATGGTTCCTCAAGATTGATTCCTCCAAAACCCTAAACCATTCTATCAGGTTTCATCACCTTCTTTTCCAAAGAAGTGCACTTGAGGTTCTACCACCATCCTTTCATTGTATCAAGGACTAGACTGGCTCACCAAACAACCCTTAACCTTTCAACGTATCTTGTTACATCTGAGTGTTATCCAAACATCTCTCCTTTCCAAACTTAAGGTTAGCCAAAAAAAACCTCTTCTAGCTTCTTAGCCGAACAAGTCAGATGTATCTCAACTAGAGAATCCATTACCACTTCACATCCTTAGGTATTAGGTAACGTTGAAGACATACACTTCCATGTATTTCACTTATCATCTCACCTCAACCTCTATGTCTATCTTCCATTAAGAACACTCTCTGATTTCATCATCACGGTGATCAAACTCAACCTGGTATAACTTGTAAGTTCCACTTAGCTCAGGATAAAAACATCCTCATAAGGTGACTACCTCATTCCTCTTAGTGTTTGCAAACCATGTATCAGCCACTCTACCTGGGTAGGTTATCTTCTCTATCCCTATTTTTCGTGGCGACGTTCCAACCTACATCATCTCTTATCCTTGGTGTATGACATGCGTAATGTCCTATCTGTCACCCCCATAACAAGAGGAAATATGCATTTGGTTGCAGTCCAAATACAGAGTTCTTCCTATTCCAAGAGTAGAGATGGTACATCCCACCTTGCCAATATACCTTTACATCTAAGTTGCAACGTGCCACATATGCCTCTACATCACAGACATCATGATAGAAAACTAGTCTAGAACCTACTGAGGTTTATATCCTTGGTCATCTCCTCTAGGTCTATAGGGTACCGACTCTTTTTGAGGTCATCCATCTTCCCTCATGCATCAAGAGAGTGCCCTACTCATCTGCCTTTTGGGTCCCATGAGTTCATGAAGGTGATCAATCTCCCAACCCATGGCCCTCAGACAATGATAGTTGTTACCTCCCGACCCTATGGTCATGTGCTACTAGGGAATTAGAAGACTCCTACTTTCATCGGTCTTATCCCTACTCGACCCTAGGATAGACTGAGGATTCTCTTATTATAGTACAGGTTCACCCAAGTCTTCATCATTTCTCTTTCTGCATTTATGGGCTGGCTTTCATCCTTTCATTGGGATCATGGCAACCTGCCTACCTTGGTCAAGCCCCATACTGGTTACCTCCATGGTAACACATTCATATGCAATTAGAGATGGATATCTATGGGTCTACAGGTTCATTCTTATACCATGTACTTTTCACTTAACTTCTCAAGATCCTATGAGACCTCTTTAGGTTACCCTAAACTAACAAAACTGATATATACCCTACCAAAGGGGTCCCTCTCCCCGGATGGGAGGAAAAACTATCTCTTAACAACAAGGTCACAAAAGCTCTTTAGGTCTAAGGTTTACATCCATATGCTTAACCCTAGTAAGCTATTAAGGCACAAGAAGACCACTAAACCAGGCTAGGTCATACTTGTCCTCTTTCCTCGATGCTGGATCAAGATCACACTTTCCTTTATCATCAACCTAGTTAGAATGGGTTCATTAAACATACTTTAAACTTAAGGGGCTTCCCTTTTCCTTTTTACATGAGGTGTACCATGCTCGAAACTGTAGTAACTTAATTCTCTTCATGAGCATTAGGTATACCACTTCCCCTCTTATATCAGGAACCCTAGGTTCACTTTGGGTGTCCAACCACAAACCAAGCATGTACTGGGTCTGACGTACACTTCCTATCATCCTTCTCCTCGATCAGCACTTTAAGGTTGAGTCCTCCTCAAGGACAATCAACAAGGTGCAAGGCCTCATAACCTGTTACTATACCTCTTCAGGGTTTATGGAACTCTTCTTCTCATCTATACCATAGGTATAAGCAGACTCATCCTCTCTCTACGTTTTGGTCCTTCTCATGGTAACCAAGACATCGGCAAACCCTAGGGATCAAGCATGTGGTGACCACTATCATCCACTTAAGTCGCATCATCCTTGACTCCCGACTTCTCCTCATATATCAGAGTCTAGGATTGCAACCTTCTTGGTGGGTTTCCTGTTCTCTCTCTAGAGCTAACCCTACAACTAACCTCACCATTAGAGGTCCTCTCTTCATGAAGGATCAACCTTAAAAGCATCCTCTACATAGATGAAGCCTAGGCTCGAACTTAAGTTTGCTCAAGATCATCCATAGCCCTTTATGATTATTTCATAAGTCATCCATCATGATTCCTTAACCAGGGTTTCAATCTATTTCTCGCATCACTGATGCCTACTAGGTGCCTATTATGCCATTCTCATATCAGCTCATGGGGTTTCCATGGGTTCTTCTCTATCCTCACCAAGGAAGGAGCTATCCTTTGTCCTGACCTACATGACCCCTTTCCAGGGTTGGGTTGCCAAAGGTGTTAGGTCACCCATGGATCATATGGAATCCCAAAGAGATGTCCCTCCAAACACCTAGTCCAACTAATCTTTCTCTAACCATCACTTAGGGTTAGGGTTAGCATCATCCTCAGAGAATGTGCCAGGTCTCTACTTTAATGGAGATCTCTACCTCCAAGACTAACTTATCCTCCTGAAAAGAAGATCTAGCCTCAGGTCTCTTCTGAGGACATGACAACATATGTCATACGACCTAAGCATGTATCTATTCTTTTACGCTTACTCTATTAAGCTTATGTCCATGACATCTTATTTACATGCTTTTTATTAATTTGGTGGAGGATTCCTTAATCCTTATCAACCTTACCCATACCTCAAGAGGGTGAGGAGAAGAAAGAAAACCCTAATCCCTTAGGTTCTTATTAGAATTTTGTGATGAGAAGGGATGAATAAGATGAGAAAGTCCTAAAGGTATCTTATTTCGATTCATACCCTAAGACTTTGTCCAGGTAGTCACACGGATCCGGGAGTCCTCGTATTCTGACTAGCGGTGCGGAGGAAAATATTTCCAGCCCCCAGTCGTGATCCTTTTCTAGACACCTCCATCTTTCGGATAATCCTCTAATAACTCCCTTGGGTTCTATGGAGTTTGTAAAATTTAATAATTATTAATGGTTAACTAAGGAACCAAAGCTCTGATACCAAATGTTATGACCCCACCTCCCGATAACCCCCAATTAAGGGAGACTGAGAAGTTGAAGCCGCACCCATAACTTTTGGATCAAAGGTTCGACAATTAACCAATAATAATTATCAAATTTTAACCTACTATACTGAAAAGTTGTAAGAAAATAATTTTTTTTTGCATACCTTTTTGAAAACTTGGATCTCTCAACTTCTATCCACTTAAGGATTCTACTCTAACTAATCCTCCTTGTATTTATCTTCATGTATTTCACAATATGACAATTTATTGTTTGTCCTTTTGGCTTGTACCTAAAACGCCGACAAACAAAACGTCGGTCAGCCGAAGCTGGTATGTGCGGGAAACAATAATCATGTAAATACATTAACAATGTAATCATTCAATTAATCATTTAACAACCAAGATTACATTTTAGATATAACTCTGTGATCCAAGAGTACCCTATCCTCTATGTTGTCCCCATTAAACCCCTCATGATCCACCTATAAGTGAACCAATTTCTAGGGTTGAGTCACATGGCACTACTCGTAAGTAGCCCACTCCTTAACTCATGGCAGGCTAATGAGTCTCATGGCACTACACGTAGGTAGCCCAATTTCTAACTCTCGGTAACCTAGACCTTGCTCTAGGATTACCCCTTTTTTCTTAGCCTTTTCAAAGCAATAGAGGTGGACCCGGATCTAGTCAGTTATATACGCAAATTTATAGTGATAATCGTAGTCACTCTATAGTTGCATGAAATAAATAAACATCCAACAGGTATTTTCAAGCAACCGATTAAAACTTTGGGAATCGTCGTGAAACTAGAGTGATTATTCATAAGCGTAACCACATACCTGATTTGATGAGTCATGCAGATTATTCAACATATACTTCATGTATATACAATCAAGCCAATCAACAGATCCAAGCAAGTAATTCAATCATCACATAATTCCTAAAAAGAATATGTACTCTATTTATTACACACTTTATCAAGAATCTACTTTATTAACTTGGATTCTCTTTCTAGGGTTTCTAATCCACATTAAGATTTCATTAATATTCATTAGGGTTTCTTATATCAATTTCTCAAACTTTATCCCGTTTAGATCAACAAACCCTAAAATACTCTTTTCCATGTATATGAACCTTAATTTCTCAACTATCCATTATAATAGTCTTTATACCCAAATTGACTTAGGATCATCACATCTCTATTTATTCCTGGATTTGAACAATTAAACCAATTAAAAGACATATTCATCTAAATTAGGGTTTTCAAGCTCATTAATGCATAATCATGCACTAAACCCTAAATTAAGCCAATTATATAAAAAGATCATCTTTTTAGATCCTATTTTCACTTTTATTAACAATAGGTTAATATCAGCTTGAACTATCCATTGAACAACATTAAACCCGTCTATCATCAAATCTAAGGGTTTTTCATTAATTAAATCATTAAAGATGATAGCTTTATGTACTTTTCAAATTTCAAACATATTTATGCACATAAACTCTAAATTAGACTAATCACGTGCAAAGTTCTTCCTTTTTAAACATAATGTACCATTTTCCATTCAACAGGTTAATATCAACTCTAATGATCATTAAACCCTATTAAACACTTTATTCATTTCAAAATAGGGTTTCTTAACCTTTAATTCATTAAAGATGATATTTTACACTACTTTTTGAATAGCATGCAAAATTAGGCTTCAAACATAATTTCTTTGTGTTCCTCTCGTTCTGAGGATCAATTTTCATATAAGACTTGTTTTAATCCGAGTTACGAATAATGAGATATGATTTATGGTAAAATAACTTACTTCAGCCAATAGTAAGTCGCCATGTCATACTTGCAATGCAGCGTGATTGATTTTGGAAATATAACCGATTTACGAGACTACCCTCGACTTAAGGGTCTATTCTTTGGCACACTGAGGCGTAGCACGGTCAAATGTCACTCGTGCCTTCTTCTTCCTTGGAACCGCGGCAACAGCGCCGCCCTAGCTGCGATGGAGCAGCTTTTGTGCGGCCCTAGCCCCCCGTTCAGGACCCGATCTTCACCGGAAGTGCCTCCCCTGCCTCCGCCACCCTCATGCACACATAGGGCGCCAACAAACCACAACCAAGATGGTCGGTTACTCGTCCGTTTAGGCCATACACTGCAGGTCATCCTCACAACCTAGTTACCTCTGCTGCACATGTTCTAGGGTGGGGTCTTGAGGGATAGGCTTCCCCTTAGCACTGTGGTACTCCAGGAGTCCCTCGCAACCCTCTGGTTCCCTCTCCTTACGTCATGCTCACAGCAGTTCTTGGGGTTAGGGTTTGAAGATGAAAAAAAAGAAGAAGGAGGGAGAAAGAGGAGAAAGGTACGTGGAACCCTTCAGAACTCGACCCTAGGATCTCCCCCATTATACAGAGTGGGAAAAGAAGCCCTAGGTCAGCTTATACATGACTCAACGAGTCCCTTTCCAAGTAGGAATTCAATTCCTTCAAAGAGAAGGATATTCTCTCTCTTCCTTTTATCCTTAGGATATTCTCTATTATATGGATATTAGAAATATGAAAATCCACTTTCTTATTCTCTTTAAACTTTCCTTTTAGTTATTTGGCACGAAATCATGTTTTCTTTTAATAGAAAATACCATCTTTTGAAAAACAACACAAAATTCATTAACAATGTATCACATTATCCTTTATTTTGCAAATTTTGGTATTTTCTCTTTCTTCCCTCTTTATTGGGACTCCTTGGATCCCAAGAAACTCTATTATTTCGAAATCCTTTTTATTGTATATTCATTATCCTTCTAGATGCATCTATATGAGTTATTTCTCATTATCTTGTTTATTTCTCATTAAAATATCTCTTTTTGAGGATTTCTCTCTATTTCTCTTTTATTTTCCTCATTGGCATTCATTTTAATATTAGCAACCTCATGGATATGAAATTTCACCAAGAAATCTCATTTATGCCTCTCTCCACTAATTTTATCATTATTTTCCAATTTCTTTCTTCATAAAGAAATACTTAATTAATCTTTTCTTTTCTTATTGCTTTATTTTTGCAACCTTGGACTCCTTGGTACCCAAGGAACCCAAGTGGCACGAAATACTCTTTGGATTTTCCTTCTAGAGGTTTCTACATATTTCTTTTCTTTTAAAAAAAATCAATTATCCATTTACTAATTGAATTTCCTTGTTATTGGGCCCAATAGCCAATTAAGCCCACAAAGCAACCAATCAAGGCTATTGTGAAAGGAATCCATTTAATCAAAACAAATCATATCATTATTTGTTCAATTATCTTTAATATGAGAAATTACATTTCTCACTAATTGTACCCAAAAATTGGGGTTATAACAAGTACCCTCCACCTTGGGGAGTATCACCTAATCCACCACCGTCACATCTATGACTTCACCCTATCATCCTAACATTTTTCTTCATGATAAGGATAGCACGATTCAAAACCTTAGGGTGGTAGGATGGTATGCCCTCACATTCTCACATTTCCATTGCACTTTATCATTCTTCTTGATTGATCAATTGACCCTCACCTTTACCTAGGTAGTTTTTCATATTGCTTTGCATACATGCATATGATTTTGTTTAAATTCTTGCATGTTTTGGTTTAGTAATTTCAATTTTTTTCATTGTCATGATGTGCCATCCACTGCATTTTTATTTCATATAGATTTTTGTAATTTATTGTGTGTGATTAACTGTGAACTAATTCGTGTTATTTACTACTTATTAGACTATAATTTAATGTGAATAGGATCATTTCGCACCACTTTGTCCAGTTATTCCCAAACTTTAAATTGCTTGTCCAAATGGTGTTTTAACCCAATCTATAGAAATTGAAATAAAAATTACAACCTTTAACAAATGCATATCGCATTCTCAAGAAAAGCATCCACATGCATGTAAGGATTCTCATGATCTGAACAATAGAAGACCAAAAGAATATGCACAAGAGCTGGAGGGATTGAAAAATCTCAACCGAACATTGCTTCAATTCTAGTAGTAATAGGAGAAGTGTACGCTCTTAGAAGAAAGTAGTCTTAGAGTGGCTTTCGGTCTATCCATGATGAGGTGGTGGTATTCCATTAAAATTAGCCTTCTCTTCTTTCTGTAATGTACATTTTCACCTCCATGTTTCACAAGCAAGAAGATTTTGTAATCTCATTTGCAAGACAACACAAGGAATAAATAATATAAATGATGAGGGTAATAAGAAAAGTCAGAGTAAAACAAATTAGCAAAGTCAAAAGCGACTCTCTCTGATAATGGCGCCAAAAATCTTGATGCACCCTGGGTTGATACACAGTTGGGCTAACAATATATAACCCAAAATGTTGGCACAATTCCAATAATAGATATGTAAGTGCACAGTTTAGGATATAATATAGCTAGTGAAGCAAGTACAAGGTCAATTCTCAGGGAGAGAGGGCACTAGATTTGGTCTTACTTTACTTTATTCCTATTGTGAAGTGTACGGTTTCTAGGATTTGACTTTGTAGTTTGAATTACATGAAGTGGGTAAGAAATTTAAGGGAAAGCACCAGTCAAACCTAAGTGAAACTACAAAATTAGTGCTATCTAATTAAGCAAGAAAGGCAACTACACTAGATAAAGTGACTAAAGACTAACAATCTACACTACACTTGATGAAAGCAATCTTACTTACTAATCAAGAGATAAATCTATCTAAACAAGGATAGAAGAGGCAACTATTTATACTAAGGTAGTAATTACGTTAAGAAGACAAGAAATGAACTTAACTAGAAAAATATAGTAGAAAATACTAAAGACAAAAGCTAGCTACTCTAGGAAATGCAAACTAATATAATCAATGAAATTACCTAAGTAAATAAGAAAGTAAGCATATAAGTTAACACTAGTTAAGGAAAAGGACAATTAGGATTTTGATAAATTCAATTAAAAGTGAGTCATTTGGGGCATATGTGAACTACCAACCTAGTTAAGGTCATGTCATGAAACACATCCAATCAAACCATGTTACCAAACCAAACAATAAGGTGGGATGATGAAGAATTATACTATACTACTAGTTGATCATGGAAGGTATAGGGTGTACATAGAGGAAATAGTCTTTATTACCCCCATCCAACCTTATGAGGTTCAATTAACTAGATTATAGGCATCATTCAATCAAGACACCACTAGTATAGTTTTCTAGAAGTGATTTTTCTCATGTACTTAGTTGCAAAGGGTGGCATGGAGTGTAAGAGAAGGATATTACACCTCCTTTTACCATCCATCCAACTTTAGACATGCTTTATGCAAGCACATAAAGGGAGGAACTACTAGAAACTAAGATCTCACATATAAGAATAAGAGAGTAGATGGATATTTAGGAAGAGGGATAGATAGCTAAGGATCCACTTGTTGGATTTAGGATATTTTCCCCCCAAATAGAGGCATATGTATCATTCTCCTATACTTAGGTGGTTTCAAGCATCAATCACATGGTAAGAGATGGTAAACATGATAGAAGCAAGAAGATAACATTTTTGAATGAATTTATAGTGTTTAAAAATATGTTTTCCTAACATAATATCAAAGTCACATTTATTCCTCCAAACAACCCATTAAGGGGGCTTAACTATTCATGACAATGAAAAATGCACAATTAGAGAAGAAAAATATAGAACAAACCATGGATTTTGGTGTAGAGTACGAATTCTTTTTCTCCAATAGAATCAAAGATGTACTTCTCCCTCCTATAAGGTTTAAATGCATGGTAAATGGAAATGCAATAGCTAAAATTTTGAGAAAGTAAGGTTTTGGGATGGAAGATGATGAAAATTGAAGTGCAATGTGGTAGGTAGGTGTGTAGTGGCCATCAAAACTAGGAGGTGGTAATCTTATCCTCTTTTCCACCACTAATGGTATATGGAGACTAGGGTTCAGTGGGGGTAGTTTAGGAAACAAACTTTAGGAAGTAGTAGGCTTTCTAGGCAGAATCGGCATTTTGGGAGTACCATGGTCGTGCTCACCCAAGGAAGTGCATGTAGGCTAGGCGAAGAAACCGTTACAAGATAGAACAAACAATTTTTTTTTGCTATATCATGACTGTTTTGAATAGAATTGGTGTTTTGTCTGTGAAATGTCATGGCCATTTTGGTTGGAACGTTCCCTTCTAGGTGAGTGATGAATTGTTTATAGAATTGGCATGACCATTTTGGTTTGAACCTAAGTATGCCATCTCTGAGGAACATGAGGAAAATTCACTATGAAAGTGGTTGGTCGTATGAGACTGAGCCCGAAAAGTTGCCATGAGTCCATTGAGGGACATAAAGTAATGAGCATTATAAGAGGTTGAGGAAATCTGATTTAAAGAATTTCATATGAAAATAATGTGCTTGAATATGGTTAAAGTTGTGACATCTTGAAGAAACCCTTGGGAAAGATAGAATCCTAAATCAATCCTAAGGTCAAGTAGGGTGTATTAAAGGTGCAAAGGACAGATGGGATTAGAATTTGATTGTACCTTGAATGCATAAGACCATGTGGTCGGGTGGTAACAGCTATGTTTGCCCAAGGTCCATATCTCAAGAGATTAGCTACATTCATGATGATCATGTGGCCTAATGGGTGAATGTGAGAGGCACTCCCTAGTGCATAAGGATGAGATCACTTCAAAAGTACTTGTATCTCTAGAGACCTCAAGGAAGTGGCTAATTCTCATAATACATGAGGTGTATATATAAAAGATTCAACAAGGCATGTAACAATGAAAGGAGTTATGTACAAACTCAAGAGTGAAAAAGATATTTGACTTATTGAAATATAAGAATATTGTGGAATTAAAAAGGTATTTTATGACTTAGAGTCATGTTGAGAATGATTCAACCTAAAGTATATAATTTTGAGGTAATGTGTGGATATATCATCTCTACTCTTGGAATAGGATGAACTTTGTATTTGGACTGCAGTCAAGTGCTTATTTCATCTCATTAGGAGTGGGAGAGATTGGGTAGACACATGTTATGCCTAAAGATGACATATGAGAATGGATAATTTAAGTTGAAATTAATGACTTGACCCAGTTTGAGGTATCACCTCACCCTTATGTGAGAAAATAAATGAATAATAGGTGGGACACCTAGGTGAAAAGATAATCACCAAGTGAAACTGAAAGTGCAGATGAAGATGACATCATTAAGGATATGGACATACCTTGAATTGGATCTAAGTGTCGATCCTAGTAGTAATGTGAGGAATTTTCATATCAATGAAAGATGTTAAAGATATATAAGTAGGGTTGCTAACCCTAGGGCTTGAAATTAAGTTGAGTTATCATTCACCCAAGCTTATTAGGTTTGAATTTTGGGGACAAAATTTCTTTTAAGGAGGGGTGAATGTGATATCCTCAATTTTACTTTGGATCATATAAATTTAAGCCATGAATTGAATAATTTCTCCCAAATAGCATTATTGGTGGAGTAATAATGTCAATTACTTTTGTGGCATGGGTGCTTGTGGAACAAGTTAAATAAACAAAAGGAAGTTGTACATGAATATATGATAATGGATTTTGATATGATAAATATAATAGTATGTTTTCAATAGAGAATTAAATGTATGGTGTGTTAAACTTATATACTTAAAAATAATAATGGAAAGGAGAGAATTCTAGAAATTGGGAGAAAAAGGATATTTCATGAGATAATGGTATTGTTTTGAATATTGTTTAGAAAGGAGCAAGTTTTGTATGGAAAAGACATACCAATAGATCCTAATTAATATATATGAGTTAGAGAAGGTTTTAAATAAATTTCCATGGAATGAGGATAATTGGTTTAAAGGATATACAATGCATAAAGATAAAAGAATAATCCAAGATCCATTATCAAATTAACCAATAAAGTGTAATGTATATATATGTTTTCCTTTATGGCTTTTTGTGTGTCAATTAAGTAAAGATTGATAATTTGAGTAAAGAATAATTGAAGGACATATATGTATCACCAAATTGGGAATCTATTGAATATTTTTCTATGACAATTATACATGCCTTGTTGCATACGTGTTTTGTTATAGCTGATGAAAAAGGAAAGAGAATAATCTAGAAATCATGTTCAAAATAAAGTACGATAAAATGGTGTATCATTGCCAAATTCAAGACTTAATATGAAAGTGGTGGTGTCTCTTCGAGGATATTGGATTAATAAGAATTAAAGAAAAGAATTTTGTATCAAGGAAATAAGAAGGAAAGTAATTTAATGTTTGCCTTAAGTTCCTTGACAATCATGTATGGGGACTTGACCCCTCAATCCACGACCAACCTACACATTTGTGAGGGTAGGTGTGAGATGTCCATGAAGGTAGTGTGTGTGTATATATATATATATAGTTTCTTCCCTCCTCGGACCAACCTCATCTTTAGTCTTTGTCTACAAACCCCAAAGAAGATCGGGAATGAGAGGATATGTCTTCCCTTTCCTTGGGTTACCTTCCACTGGAGAGGATGTGGTCAGTGTCGGGCTTGGGCATGGATGAAGGTAATTCCAAACTAGGGGGATGTGTGTATATATATATATATATATATATATATATATATATATATATATATAGTTTCTTCCCTCCTCGGACCAACCTCATCGTTAGTCTTTGTCTACAAACCCCAAAGAAGATCGGGAACGAGAGGATATGTCTTCCCTTTCCTTGGGTTACCTTCCACTGGAGAGGATGTGGTAAGTGTCGGGCTTGGGCATGGATGAAGGTAATTCCAAACTATGAGGAGGAGCCCCCATAACAAGGATACAAGATGGATAGGTAGGCAGTTGTTGAGGATGGAGAGACTATAAGGTAAACTGTCGAGGATGGCGATGAAGAGGAGAGTTGTTTGACCAGAACCTACCCACGCGTAAGGCAGTGGTACGCTAGTGCTCAAGATCAGAGATAGCCATTTGGCTACAGAAGGATGGTGAGGGCCCTGTGAAGTCTGTGGTCACCAGCGTATGGGCAACCATGAGCCCTCAGCACCAAAGTTTGTGGTATGATCCTCACCCCTCTTTCTTTCTATCTGTCTACATCTGCAAACCCTAGACATGGTTTCTTGGTTTTTACAACCACCTATGACCAAGCCAGGGGTCTAGTTAGGATCAGTGGAGGCAGAGAGGACCTCCCCAATGCACTATGGCCTCCCTGAGGTCGGTAGCATGGAGGGGCGTGTTGTCGAGATGGCTCAACCACGGCAGACCAGGTACATCACGAGGTTGAAGATGGCTTACAGTCGTTTGATGAAAATGCCCCAGGGTGCAAAGTAGTGCAAGTCGCTTTAGGCTAGGAAGAAGTGTGTTTTCATCATAAAACAAACTTGGTCTAGGTATAAGGGAATTAGATGCCTACATGGATCTCGGTGATTGGCTCGAATAAGATTAATATTGAAATAATCATAGGAAATGATTGGTAACTCCGATTGATACATGTTATATATGAAAATTGATCACTAGAATGAGAGGGACACAAATAAAATATATTTGAGATATAAAACAATTCTAAAATTGGTACAAATATGGGTTAAAGTAGTGATTGATGCATAAGAACCAATTTCTCATAAATAGGTTGTTAATCATGCTATATATGATTCTTTAAGATGTTATGATATTGATAAACATAATGGGGATCTAAGATGACCATGATGATGATGATGATATTTGGTGTTTCTAAAGTGGTTGACCATACATGTGAATGATTAGGGTTAAAGATCATATCTTGCAACATAATTGTATCCAATGTTCACAATATAACTATATGGTAGATTTCATAATCATGATTATACCTAATATGAATTAGGATTCTTAATTTGTATGATCAATAAACATGGGAATTAGAGTATCTACCATGACTTCAATGATAACATGATAACAAGGAAAGATAAACCCTAGGTTAGGACTGAGTAGGGTTTAGTGCGATCAATGTGATTGGTGATGCTTTAGGATTTATAAACATGCAAATTGCTTTATTTGCCTACTTTATTGGATGATATGCTTAGAAAATGTTTGCATAATCTGTATGGCTCACCATCAAGGTATGAGGTTATGCCTAAGGTTATTCGCTTTAATTTTTTGGTGTTTCTCTGAGGATCCTCAAGGATTGAACAATTAAAATGTTGGATGTTTATTTAGTTCTACTCATACTATAATGTCACTATGATTATCACATAAAATACAGATATGTGAAGAAAATGTCATTTTATATTTGCAATTATTTGTTGGAATATTTTTTGTTATTTACTTGCACATTTTGGATGTACCCCATGTACCAATATGGCAACATACTGATCAAGTATTTGTTTCACGCGGTTTTAGGTATAAACGGATATACATGATAAAGGACATTGAGATAAAGATGTAAATGTCATGATAGCATTAAAGATTTAAAAGGAGGATTTAGCCTGTTGTTTCTTCTCAAAAGTACAATTTTGAGGATAGATAGTTCATGTAAGCATCTTGTATATAATCTTTTGAAATGAATGAAATTGTCTGCTATTTTATATTGTTTGATTAAAATATGGATTCTTGCGTAATTTGTGTAGGTAATGGCTCTCATCCTTTTGGTCTTCCTTAATTGGGAGTTGCTAAAAAGTGAGGTCGTTATATTTGATATCAGAATGTCTGATTTTTCAAATAATATATAGTAGTTTATAATTTCAAGTAATTTGTAGAAACATGAGGGAATTATTAGGGAATTTTTTTTGAAGACTGAGGTGTATAGAAGGGACCACGACCTGGGGGTTGACAATATTTTCCTCCATACCGCTAGTCGGATTAAGAGGACTCATGAGCCTGTGCATCCTTTCTAGCCAAAGTTGAATGACTTTGCCCGAAGTAAAACACCTTTAGGGTGTCTTGTCATCTTGATTCATCCATTTCTTGTCGTCTTTGCTTAATAAACCCAAAAATGAGTTTCCCTCCTCATCTCAAGTTAGGATTTTGAGAAGAAGTAGGATTAAGGAATCCTTCACCAATTAATGCACATGTAAATGTGGAATCAATAATGTACATGTAATGTGAGAATAATAAAGTACATATGGAAATAAAATGTACATGTAATTAGGAAATAATAATGTACATGTAATGTGGAATTAATAAAGTAATGTAATGTGGAAATAATAGTGTACATATAATGTGGAGATAATAATGTACATGAAATATGGAAATAATGATTTAATGAGTTGCAAGGGTAAATTCTAGATGGAACTAGGTTTGAGTTACAAAAACTCTAGAGGGTCAAGGGACATGGTAACTCTAAGAGGTAGGGTATAGTCTCCAAACCTAACCCTAAAACCCTAATTATGAGAAATTAGGATGGTTAGGTTATATAGAACACTATCTATACAAACCTTAAAAAGTAATAAGAAAAATATAAGTAAATGAGGTTAAGTGACCTAGCCTCCCATGCATGTGTGTGTGGAGCATGACATCCATGTAAAAGGTTTTGAGAAACATAAGAAACCAATGGTCATACATGAAAATGGAAATTTGAATATAACTTGATCACTACCCTAATGCTCTCTCTGGATGAATAAAGAGTACTCATAGTGAGTATGATAGTATGCCACCCTCAATGAGTGGGTATGCCATTGAGATACTCCTAGTGAGTGAGTATGATATTATGATACCCCCAACGAGTGGGTATGTCATTGACATACTCCCATTGAGTGAGTATGATAGTATGCTTCCCCCAACGAGTGGGTAAGCCATTGAAACTACCCCCAGTGAGTGGGTATGTAATTATAATTACCCCCAGTGAGTGGGTATGCTACCCCCAGCGAGTGGGTATGTTGTCAGAACTACCCCCAGTGAGTGGGTATGTTATTGAAATTGCCCCTGGAAAGTGGGTATGTCATTATGGTCGGCCCCAGCGAGTGGGTAGACCCCAGAGATTGAGAAGTAATGACTAAGAAGTTATAATATAAACAATGCATAAAAACGAAAATATAATTTTGACTTTTAGGGATGGTGTGCCAACCTGGGGTGGGTCAACCCAAGAGTGGTAAAAGGACCTATGGGGGAGGCAAAACCCTAGACCAATAGGGTCAGGTTGTGTTCAGAGAGTCTAACCTCCTCCTATGAGACATGAAGGCACCCTAGGTTAGGACCTTTCCTAGAAGGGTGATTTGACTAATCAATGTAGAGATTGAGGTAATCTTAATTGTCACCTAAATGTTGGAGAATTAAGAATATGAAATATGAAAGCACATATATTGAGTGTGATTCTTTGAACCCAAGTATGCCATCTCTGATGAACATGAGGAAAAGTCACTATGGAATTGGCTGATCGTATGAGATTGGGCCCAAAAAAGAAAGTTGTCATGAGTCCATTGAGAGGACATTAAGTAATGAGCATTATAAGAGATGGAGGAAATCTGGTTTAAAGAATTGCATAGGAAAATAATGTGCTTGAATGTGGTTAAAGTTGTGACAACTCAAAGAAACCCTTAGGAAGGGTAGAGTCCTAAGTCAATCCTAAAGTCAAGTAGGGTGTATTAAAGGTGCATAGGACTAATGGATTAGGAGTTGATTGTGCCATGAATGCATAAGACCATGTTGTCGGGAAGTAACAGTTATGTTTGCCCAAGGTCCATGTCTCCGGATATTAGTTACCTTCATGATGATCATGTGGCCTAATGGGTGAATGTGAGAGGCACTTCCTAGATGCATAAGGATGAGATCACTCTAAAAGTACATGTACCCCTAGAGACCTCAAGGAAGTGGCTTAAGGCTCATAATATGTGAGGTGCAAATATAAAAGATACAAGAAGGCATGTAATAATGAAAGGAGTGTGTACAAACTCAAGAGTGAAAAAGATATTTGACTTGATGAAATAAAATAATATTGTGGAATTAGAAGAGTAATTTATGACTTAGAGCCATGCTGAGAATGATTCAACTTAAAGTATGAAATTTGAGGTAATGTGTGGATATACCATCTATACTCTTAGAATGGGATGAAATTTGTATTTGGACTATAGTCAAATGCCTATTTCATCTCATTAGGAGTGGGAGATAATGGGTAGAAACATGGTATGCCTAAAGATGGCATATGAGAATGGATACTTTAAGTTGAACTAAATGACATGACCTAGTTTGAGGTGTTACCTCACCCTTATGTGAGAAAATAAATGAATAATAGGTTGGAATCCTAGGTGAAAAGATAATCACAAAGTGAAATTGAAAGCACAAATTAAGATGACATCATAAAGGATATGGACATACCTTGAATTGGATTTAAGTGTCGATCCTAGTAATAATGTGAGGAATTTTTATATCAATGAAAGATGTTTAGGATATCGAAGTAGGGTTGCTAACCCTAAGGCTTGAAATTAAATTGAGTTATCATTCACCTAAGCTTATTAGGTTTGAATTTTAGGGACAAAATTCCTTTTAAGGAGGGGTGAATGTTATATCCCCAATTTTGGTAAAATTGGATCATATAAATCTAATCCATGGATTGAATCATTTTTCCCCAATAGCATTATTGGTGGAATAATAATTTTAATTACTTTTGTGGCATGGGTGCTTGTGGAACAAGTTAAATAAATAAAAGGAAGTTGCACATGAATACATGATAATGGCTTTTGATATGAGAAATATAATTGTATGTTTTCAATAGAGAATGAAATGTATGGTGTGTTAGATAATTATAACAATAATTATCTAGCCGTAAGTGGTAACAAAATGTTGAGTCACTAAACAACATTGTCTCATGTTAAACTTTTATACTTAAAAATAATAATGGAAAGGACAGAACTCTAGAAATTGGGCGAAAAAGGATATTCCATGAGATAATGGTATTGTTTTAAATAATGTTTAAAAAGGAGCAAGTTTTGTGTGGAAAAGACATATCAATAGATCTCAATTAATAAATATGAGTTGGAGAAGGTTTTAAATAAATTGCCATGGAATGAGGATAATTGGTTTAAAGGATATACAATAGAGAAAGATAAAAGAATAATCCAGGATCCATGATTAAATTAGCTAATAAAGTGTGTGTATTTATATGTTTCCCTTTATGGATTTGTGTGTGTCGATTAAGTAAAGATTGATAATTTGAGTAAAGAATAATAAAAGGGCATATATGTATCACCATATTGGGAATCTATTGAATATGTTCATTTGACAATTATACATGCCTTGTTGCATAAGTGTTTTGTAATAACCGATGGAATAGGAAATAGAATAATCTAAATCATGGTCAAAATAAAGTACCATATAATAACATGGTTTCCTTAAATGGCTTATTGTTTCCAAATCCAAGCCTTAATATGAGAGTGGTGGTGTCTCTTTGAGGATTTTGGATCAATAAGAATAAAAGAAAATAATTTTTTAGCAAGAAAATAAGAAGGAAAGTAATTTAATGTTTGCCTTAAGTTCCTTTCCAATCACGTATGGGAAATTGACCCTTCAATCGGTGACCAACCTACACATCCGTGAGTGTATGTGTGAGATGTCCATGAAGGTAGTATATATATCTATAGGTTTTTCCCTCCTCGGACCAACCTCATCTACATTCTATGTCTACGAACCCCAAAGCAGACTGGGAACAAGAGGAGATGTCTTCCCTTTCCTTGGGAGACCTTCTACTGGAGAGGACACAGTAGGTGTTGGGCTTGGGTGTGGATGAAGGTAGTACCAAACTAGTAGGCAGAGCCACCCATTGTAAGGGAACAAGATGGAGCGGCATGTGGTTGCTGAGGACGGAGAGACTAGAAGGTAAACTATTGAGGATCGTGATGGAGATGAGAGGAGTTTGACCAGAACATGCCCACGCGTAAGGCAGTGGTACGCCGGTGCTCAAGACCAGAGACAGTTGTCCAGCTACAGAAGGATGGTAAGGGCCCTGTAAAGTCTACGGTTGCCAGCGTACGGGAAACCTTGAGCCCTCAGCACCAAAGTTTGAGGTATGATCCTCACCCCTCTTCCTTTTTGTCTGTCTACGTCTGCAAACCCTAGATATGGTTTCCTGATTTTTCCAACCACCTATGACCAAGTCGGGGGTCCAATTAGGATCCACAAAGGTGGAGAGGACCTCCCCAATGCACTTGGCCTCCCTAAGGTCAGTAGCAGGGAGGGGCATGATGCCGGGATGGCTCAACCACGGCAGATTAGGTGTGTTACGAGGTTAAAGACTACTTACTGTTGTTGGATGAAAATGCTCCTGGGCGCAAAGTAGCCTAAATAGTCGTAGGTTGGGAAGAAATGACTTTTCGTCATCAAACTAACTTGGTTTGTGTAAATATATAAAAGGGAATTAGTTGCCTATGTGGCGCTTGATATTTGGCTCGAATAAGATTAATCTTGAAATGATCATAGGAAATGATTGGTAACTCAGAATTATACATGTTATATATGAAAATTGATCACTAGAATAAGAGAAACACAAATAAAATATATTTGAGACATAATTCTCATTGAAATTCTAAAATTTTTACAAATATGGGTTAAAGTAGTGATTGATGCATAAGAATTATAGTTTCTCATAAATAGGTTGGTAATCATGCTAAATATGATTCTTTGAGATGTTATCTGATATTGATAAACATAATGGGGATTTAAGGTGACCGTGATGATGATGATGATATTTGGTGTATCTAAAGTGGTTAACCATACATGTGAATGATTAGAGTTAAAGATCATATCGTGTAACATAATTGTATTCAATGTTCACAATATAACTATATGGCAGATTTCATAATCATGATTACACCTAATATGAATTAGGATTCTTAAGTATCTTGATCAACAAACATGGGAATTAGAGTATCAACCATGACTTTAATGATAACATGATAACAAGGAAACATAAACCCTAGGTTAGGAATGAGTAGGGCTTAGTGTAATTTATGTGATTGGTGACACTTTAGGATTTATAAACATGCAAATTGCTTGATTCGCATGCTTGATTGGATGCTATGATTAGAGAATGTTTGCATAATTTTCATGGCTCGCCATCAAGGTATGTGGCTACGCCTAAGGTTATTTGCTTTAGTTTGTCGATGCTTCTTCGAGGTTTCTCGAGGATTCAACAACTAAAATGTTAGATGTTTATTTAGTTCTATTCATACTATAACGCCACTATGACTATAACATAAAAGAAAGATTATGTAAAGAAAATGCCATTTTATAATTGCAAGTATTTGTTAGAATATATGTTGTTATTTACTTACATATTTTGGATAGACCTCACGTACCAGTATGGAAACATACTGATCGCATATTTATTTCATGTGGTTTCAGGTATAAGTAGATATACATGATAAAGGATATGAAGATAAAGATGGAAATGTCATGAAAGCATTAAAGATTTAAAAGGAGGATTTAGCCAGTTGTTTCTTCTCAAAAATATAGTTTTGAGGATAGAGAGTTCATGTAGGCATTGTGTATATAATCTTTTGAAACGAATGAAATTATCTACAATTTTTATTGTTTGATTAAAATATGGATCCTTGGGTATTTTTTGTAGGTAATGGCTCTCATCTTTTTGGGCTTTCTTAATCGGGGTTGTTGAAAAGTGAGGTTGTTACATTTGGTATCAGAGCGTCAGATTTTTCATATAATATTTAATAGTTTATGATGTGATGATTTTGAATCGCATTTATAGACTTGTTTTACTTGCGTTTTATGCGTTTATTGCTCATTTTGGTGGTTAATATCATAACCTCTTTATCGGTCTAGCCGATTGCGAGTAGTTAGTAGTAGTCTACCGATAATTCAGTGTCCCTGAGTTCGAATCGGGCCTCACAAGGGCCTATACTACATTGACACGTGCACTTGCGTTATTCGCACGATAAAATCGTGTCAAGTTTTTGGCGTCGTTGCCGGGGACACGGCAATTGTCGGCACTACTAGTGCTGCAAGCGGCCACTCTAGGCCACATTTTTTATTATTTTGTAATCATTTTTTAAATTCATAGTCTATTTTTCACATTTTGTAATCGTCTAGCACGACACTGAACCGAAATTATCATTTTGCAGGTACTGTGCATGGTGAGGACGCGTAGCACAGACTACACACAGCCTACACCAGAGGTTCCACTACTGGGACCAGACGACGAGGAGGATTACAATCAAGATCATTCTGAAGAAATAGATTCTGATTTTGAACCAGAAGCAATGGCAGAAGAACATACGATATGGGAGAAGATAAAGGCTTCTTTCTCATCTACATCAAAGGGGCCAATAAAGAAGCAGGCAGTAAATATTCCAACTTATAAGATCGATCCGGCACTAATAAATTTGGTCAAATCAAATGCATTTCATGGGCTTAAAAATGAAGATTCGGTGACTCATATAAGCCAGTTCGTGGAGAACTGTGATATGATCAAGATAGACAGGTTTCCATAGGAGACGTTGTACTTGATGTTGTTTCCCAACTCTCTGGCGGGAAATGCACGATAATGGCTACATAATCTTGATGATGAGTATGTGGAATCATGGGATCATATGGTCGAGGTGTTCTTTGAGAGGTTCTTTCCACTCGAGAAAACCAACGATCTGGTACGGAAGATCCACAACTTCAGTCAAAAGGCCGAGGAGACTTACTCCGAGACCTGGGAATGGTTTCAGATCATGCTAAGGAGGTGCTCGCATCATGGGCTAGACAAGGAAAAATAGGTAAAAATCTTCTATTTTGCTCTTTCCGAGCACGATAGAAGTAACTTAGACTCCGCAGGTTTAGGTTTCTTCTTAAACAACACAGGCACGAGGTGTTGGGAGATTCTGAAGAATATGGCAAGGAAGTAGTCTTGGGGCGATAGGGATGCACCAGAACAACTTAAAGTTGTAGTTGAGTCCAGGGCCATCAAGGAGATGAATGACAAATTAGATCTCATAGCTAAGAAGCTTGTGGAGAAAGAGGAAGAATCTGAGGAGGAAGCCCAAGTCAAATTTATGCAACAACAGGGCTATAGGAACAATGAATATGCCTGGAGAAAGGATAGAAAATTCTCATGGAAGGATCCAAATAACTTCCTACAAGATCCAGATGCAAAGCCACTATCAAAGATAGAGGACAAAAGCATTGAATTTCTTAGTCAAGTGGTGCAACAAAATCAAGAGATGATGAGTATGTTCAGTAAGCAGTTGCAGTCTCAGGGTGAGATTTTGACTAAGTTTGGGCAAACATTGCAAAGTCATGGAGCGCAGATGAGGACACTAGAAGTGACGGTAACTCAAATTGCCAATGAAGTGACGGCCATGAAGCAAACAAATCAACACAGACCAGCTGGTAATGCAGATCTTGCCCAAGCACATCATCAAGTGAAATATATATCTGTAATTAAGGAGGTAGAGCCCCCGGTGGTGGAGGTCTAGGAAAAAGGTAAATCGGTCTTTGACACGGAGGCTACACTGAGAATACCATATCCTCGCAGTCATTATGGACTACCTGGCAGATATCTCCCATTCAGAAAAACCCGCCAAGAGCACATAGCGGTCGCGCCCACACCTAGGCAAGAAGATAAAGTGAAGGCCATGTGTCATGGTGAGGCTACAGTCACTGAGAGAGCGGAGCCACCACAAATTACACCAGTTGTAAATGATGTACCAAAGTATATGCCAGAGGGTGACTTTGAAGCAAGCTTAGGGGAGGAGATCCTGAAAAGCCCATATGTGCCACCTCATAAGCATTTAGATGAGGCAGTGGTGTCTTTTCCGGATAATCAGAGGTCGAAGAAGGAGCATCGACACTAGCGGAAGTTCTTGGAGATGTTTAGGAAACTCCATATCAATATTCTGTTAGTGGAAATGATATAGCAGATTCCCGCATATGGGAGGTTTATCAAGGATATCATCACCAAGAAGAGGCGGATAAAAGACACAGATGTTTGTCGGGTGAATGAGATGGTGAGCTCAATTATCCATGGGAGTTTACAAAAAAAGAGGAAAGATCCAGGAGGCTTTTACATTCCATGTTCCATAGGCGGCCAACATTTTCCTCAAGCACAGTGTGATTCAGGCGCTAGCATAAATCTTATGCCGTTATCCACGTTTCAAAAGCTTGAGTTGAAGAAACTAAAGAAGTCTGCTATGACTATTGAGTTGGAGGATGGGTCGACTGTGAAGCCATATGGAGTGTGTGAGGATGTGCTTGTCAAAGTCGACAGGTTTATCTTTTTGGTCAATTTCATTGTTATGGACATGTCGCATCTAAAAGGTTGCGAGATGCTATTAGGTAGGCCGTTTCAAGCGACGGTTGATGTTATCACAGCTATCGGGAGAGGTACATTGACTTTAGGGATTGGTCAGGATCGAGTTGAATTCCAACTGCTGAGTGATCCCCTAGGAACACTCTTCGAAGCTCCAAGTAGATGAGATTGATTTCGTCTAGCCTAAGACGTTAAATAAGGGTGCTTGTTGGGAGGCAACCCAGCCATTGGTAGTTTCGTTTAGTTTCTTTTACAATTGTACATTAGTTTGATTCGATTTTGTTTTAAGTGTAAACAAGATACATTGATCGTTTGTTCAATGTGCAGGACTGAGGTAGGGTCGATAGTATCGACCCTTGTGTCGATGGTATTGATAGGGGCACAGGTTGGCGGCTGCCAAAATTTCTCTGAGTCGATACTATCGACGGCCTCGTCGATGGTATCGACCTACCATCAGGTTGCTCGCCAAAACGGGGTCGATAGTATCGACATGGATGTCGATACTCGCAAGATCCCTAGAGATATTTAGATAAATTTGTCTCAATGAAGTCGATACCATCGACGGGCCTGTCGATGGTATCGACCCAGTGACATGCAAAAAGCGGCGGTCGGGCCTCGCGAGGGTGTTTGCCCTAAGTAGAGTCGATACTATCGACGCGACATGTCACCGATCTGCGAGAGGCAATCAACGGCGATTGCTGCATCAAGAGAATCGATCTGTGGGATGGGTCGATACCATCAACACCCGGTGATGGTATCGACGCGTCATCGATCCGGGCCCCCACATCAGGCTATCGACAACCGTCGATACTAGAGGAAGACCGGATTGTGCTATAGGAGTCAATACCATCGACTCGCGTCGATGGTATCGACGGGTGCACAGCAGTGACGGTCGTGTTTATAAAAGGGAGATGTTGTTGTCAACTTGATTCACACCTTCAAGGACTACTTCATCCACATGTTTTGTGCATCTTGTTGTGCAATCGGAACCCGGCTATGAGCATCTAAGGAGCGTGATCTTCCATGAGCCTTCACCAAGTGGAGATTATCTTCTTCGACCTTCACCAAGCTCCATCTTCTATTCTTTCTTTCTCGGTGACGATGGTGCGTACAGCCGGTGCATCTTCTTCACGGGTGGATCCTATGGAGATCCCCGAGTTCATTCCTCCACCTACTGCATCTATTCCTCATCCGAGGATTGTCCATCCTTCTGTGGAGATCCGGAAGGTGTACGAGGAGCTGATGAAGAGAAAGATAGAGCCGACCCGCTACGTCGATCGGGACATGGTTCGTTATCTTGGGTTCGAGCCCAATCTTGCCTACGTTCTCAAGGGGTAGGCAAGGCATACGGGCAGGAGGCCCAATGAGATGGAATTCCACACTGACAGCCAGCCATTCTTCGGTGAATGGCTGACATACAAGGAGCTAGTGGCGGAGTTCATGGCGTTGTTGGACATATGCGTCGTGCCAAACGACGTCATCGCCACTGATCAGGAATGGATCAAGGGTCGTGTTTCTTTCCGACTGTACAACAATGATTACACTCTCACCCTCTAGCAGTTCAATTCCATCTACAACTAGAAACATGGGAGAGACCAGTACCGAAGGCCAGATAACCGGATGGACTATGATGCTATTTTTGCCGAACTAGTGATTGCGCCTCCTGGAAAATCCGTGAGCTACCATAATGCGGCAGTTGTGGATTTTGAGCATCCGTTTGTGCAGATTCTGCACCGAATGCTCTACACCACGCTGTTCGCTCGCGGCGATCTGTCTCTCAGTAAATTTCAGGAGTCAGATTTATTTTTTCTATATAATTGTTGAAGCGCGAGGAGTGCAACTGGGGCGCGTTCTTCTTGACGCGCATGTTGGCCGTAAAGAGGAGTATGCGGAAGGCTCCAATCCACTTTGGAGGGCTCATCACACCACTGGCCTCCTATCTTGGGTTGAATTTCTCCCAGCTTACTCCCCTTTCCAATAGGAGCAAGGTCAACCTGTAGCATCTGCACCGCTCCAACCTCATCCTGCTTCGTGATGGCTTGGCATATGCACATTGCCATGTCAATCAAGCATATCAAGAGTGTTCACTTCCAGACCCCGTCTTCCACATTGAGGGCGCTCAGCATTTCCAATAGCCTGTCATTGCCATTGACGACTCCGATGAAGACGGTGGTGATGATGACAACAATGATGAAGGTGACAAGCATGAAGAGGAAGAGGAGGCCTTCACTCCTCTTCGGGCATGAGTAGCACCCCGGAAGCGTCCTCGCATGCATCCGGGTGCATCTTCATCTTCACAGCCTCCGCCACCTCTGCCATCTCATCAAGGAGAGGATGCCTACTCCATGCATGGGATGTATACAATGCTGCAAGAGATCCAACACACCCAACTGCAGCATACAGCATCATACGTCGGTATTCGGGATACAACGAACCGGCTGTTAGATAATCAGAGGGCTATTTTCGAGAATGAGTGCCTCCTCCTCGACAACCAACAGCACATCCACGACAGGTTGCATAGGATGGAGATGCAGCAGCAGCCCTTCTACGATCATTGTTGGAGCCAGAAATATTTTAGGGGGTATCCACAACCTCCACCAATGCCCCAGTACGATCCGAGCTTTCAGGGGCAGTACCCATCTTGGGATCCCACAGCCCTGAAGTACCCGCCTCCTCCTAAAGAATGATCGGTATCACTGTTCCACCTTTTAAGGTTGTTTTTTACTATGAGGCCATAGTCGAATTCAAGCTTAGGGGGGGAGTTGGAATAGCTCTATCCTTTAGTTTTCTCAGTTTTAGTTTTTATTGTCTTTTGTCATTTGTTTTTCTTAGTTATGAGTTTGTTTGTAGGATCCACACTCTATCTAGTGTCATTGTGGATGTCTTAAGTCATGAGTCATCTTGTTGCTTGTACATGGGAATTAGGGGCAAATATAAAAAAAATTAGTGTTTGCAAGCTTGTGTTGTTTAACTTTGAGCACATAACTTAAGGAAATAATTGGGTTTGTCAACTCTAAAATAGGAAATCACAACTGTACATTTCTATGATTCATGAAAAGTGGACAGAACTGGTTGTTTGAGACTAAACTGATCAAATGATAATGAGACTTTAATTTGAAATAAGAGAGAGAAACCTCTTAATTACCACACAGGTCAGTAAGGAGGGACACATAATAATTTTCAAAGGTTCAGTCAATTAGTCTTGCGATCTATCCACCCCATTGTTTTCATACTCCACCTTAAGAATTGGAAGTACATTACGGTTTTTAATTTTTTTGATTGCATTCCATGTAGATAGGTCTTGCATTGCAACTATTTTCACATATTGTGCATGAAAATAAAAAAAATAGACTAGTTATACATGCACATTATCCTTAGGTGCATGTCATTTAGTTGCATAGCTATCATGTTGTAACTGCATTTACATTTTTTGTGCATATAGTGTATCATGCATCTTATGTCTTCTGAAACATAAAGGTGATGAACTTGTTCCATACCTTCTGAATGCTTCAAATGTATAAGTTGTGCAGCAATAAGTGATCCTGACAAATAATTAGTTATCAGCTATGAAAATAAGGGCTTGAAAAAAAATATCATAAAGTTGAAAAAAAATTGAAAAAAAAGAAGAAGAAAAAAAAAGTATTGAGAAGCAAGTAGAATGAGAGGGAGAAAGGAACATAGTATCACCTGCATCTTAAGAAGAATAAGGACATGATGCAGTTCTCTTAGATATTCCATCTCACCTTGAGACGGGATGATAGTGCATGCATCATTCCACCCAAATGTAGGCATTAGGGCATTTTTACTTGCATATGCATCATTTAGGTCATTTTTGTTATGTGTGCATGTTAAAAATGTATAATGCTTTCATTTCTTCCACTAGCCACCCATTCCATCCACTCGTTGCTCGAATTGGTAGGTCACTGTGATTTTCTCCTCACTCGTTAATATCAGGAGAGTTGCTTCCATATAGATGGTAGTTACGGCGAGCAACGTAGAATAGGAGATCACAAGATGCACTGAGTCTGAACTGGAGAATTTCATTATGTTAATTGCCTTATATGATAGTGTTCATCAATTTTAAGGTAGATATCTTTTATGGATGATTAATGTCGCCTTTAGGGTAATTATCATTCTGTGGTTAGTGAGGGCCGGAATGTGAATGTCTGGCAGGGATCATATGGTGATGTTTGTTGTGATAATATGTTCTTTAGTTGACCCTCGCAATTCTATTCTAAAGTTTAGTTGCTCGAGGGCGAGCAATGTTCAAGCTTAGGGGAGTTTGATGCGATGATTTTGAGTCACATTTATAGACTTGTTTTACTTGCGTTTTATGCGTGTATTGGTCATTTTGGTGGTTAATATCACATAATTCACTTACTTTAGTCTATGATCCTTCTCAGTGTCAAATCTCCCTTATTTTATTATTTGAGTATAAATGATTACAATGATAGGTTTTATCTCGGCTTATGTAGTTTTGTTTTGTAATTTCAGGAAAAATGCATATATGCAGCTGTCGATACCATCGACGGTTGTCAATACTATCGACACAGCCACAGGAAGCCAGCCGCAAGGAGCAGCATGAAGTCGATACCATCGACAGGGAAGTTGATGGTAGCAACATTTCATCAAGTTGTTGGCGACCAGTCAGTCGATACTATCGACACGTGGAGCTTCAATGACGGAAAAGGGATAAAACTAACGCCTAAGGGTGTCGATACCATTGACCCGCGTCGATGGTATCGAGTCAGCATCAGGCACGACAAAGAAAAGAAAAGAAGCCTTGTCGATATCGCCAGGGGTCGATACCATCGACCTGCGTCGATGGTATCGACACCGTCAGATCAGAGTTTGTTTCAGATCGGCTCTAATCCAACGGTTGTGAGATTTTTGCAACCTAACTCAGTGATTATACCTAATGACGGCGGCCAAGAGTAGGGTATCACGTCATTAGCCGCTGCACATGTCCCGAGAAGGTGTGGAGAGAAGAACAGAGCCCAGAAGCATGCCCCAGCCATTCCGAAAGCCGAAGAAGACGTTTTCCATCGCCGAAAGGTTGTAGATCGTGCATTCTCCACCAAGGAGCGCTTAGATCTTCTCCGTTCAGGGGTTTCATTACTTATTCATGTTTTTCTCCATGTTTCCCCTTTCTTCAACCATGTTTTTCTCTGAGATGAACATGCGGGGCTAATCCCCTTTATCTTTAGGACCGGGAGTAGCCTGGGAAGCATTGTATGACATTTTTATCATAGTAATTCATAATTTATCTCTTAAATTCATGGTATAATTTCGTTATCTCAATTATATTGTTATGCTTGATCACCATAATGATAATCTAATGCCTTTAATTACTTTGAAAGAAGAATTAATAGTTGAAAAGAGACAAAATTCACATTAATTAACAAATCTCTTGAACAAGGTGATGTAAGATTAATGGTGGAAACCCAGAGGTCGATTCTAATGCACCTAGTTTAGGGTATATGTTACTACGATGGTGGAACTGACCTAGACATAGGTAGTGAATTATACCACGACAGTGGACAATTCTAACTACAGGCCACTACCCAGATTGAGAGATGAACCTGAGCAACTATACGGAAATTCATACAATGAAAACCCGCGATGAAACCGCAATCCTAAAGATCTCCACCTAAATTGATTAAACTAAACATTTAATAGATTGCTTTGTTTTATTTTATTTTCTTTTATTTTTAAAACAACTCTCATAACCTCTTTATCGGTCTAGCTGGTTGTGAGTAGTTATTAGTAGTCTACCAATAATTTAGTGTCCATGAGTTTGACTCTGGCCTCACAAGGGCCTATACTACATTGACGTGTGCACTTGCGTTATTCGCACGGTAAAATCATGTCAGTTTATAATTTCAAGTAATATGTAGATATATTAGGGAATTATTACAGCATTTTTTAGAGAATGAGGTGTTTAGAAGGGACCATGACCTAGGGGTTGGCAATATTTTCCTTAGCACCGTTAGTCATCTTACTCGGACTCTCGGGCATGTACATCCTTCCTGGACAAAGTTGAACAGTTTTGCCTGAAGTAAAATAACTTTAGGGTGTCTTCTCATCTTGATTCATCCATTTCTTGTCCCATGTGCTTAATAAACCCAAAAAGGAATTTCCCTCCTCATCTCAAGTTAGGATTTTGAGAAGAAGTAGGATGAAGGCATCCTCCGCCAACTAATGCACATACAAATGTGGAATTAATAATGTACATGTAATGTGAGAATAATAAAGTACATATGGAAATAAAATGTACATGCAATGGGGAAATAATAATGTACATGTCATGTGAATTAATAAAGTAATGTAATGTGGAAGTAATAGTGTACATATAATGTGGAGATAATAATGTACATGAAATATGAAAATAATGAATTCATGGGTTGCAAGGGTAAACTCTAGATGGAACTAGGTTTAAGTTATGAAAACTCTAGAGGGTCAATGGACATGGAAACTCTTAGAGGTAGGGTACAGTCCCCAAACCTGACCCTAAAACCCTAATTATGAGAAATGAGGATGGTGAGGTGATATAGAACACTATCCATATGAACCTTGAAAAGTAATAAGAAAAATATAAGTAAATGAGGTTAAGTGACACAGCCTCCCATGCATGTATGTGGAGCATGACATTCATGTAAAAGGTATTGAGAAACATAAGAAACCAATGGTCATGCATGAAAATGGAAATATGAATATAACTTGATCACTGCCCTAATGATCTCTCTGGAATAATAAAGAATACTCCCAATGAGTATGATATTATGCCACCCCCAACGAGTGGGTATGCCATTGAGATACTCCCAGCAAATGAGTATGATATTATGATACCCCCAGCGAGTGGGTATGCCATTGGGATACTCCCAGTGAGTGAGTATGATAGTTAGTTACCCCCAGTGAGTGGGTATATTATTATAATTACCCCCAGTGAGGGGGCATGTTGTTGGAACTACTCCTAGTGAATGGGTATGTTATTGGAAGTGCCCCTAGTGAGTGGGTACATCATTTTGGTCACCCCCAGCAAGTGGGCAGACCCCAAAGATTGAGAAGCAAGGATTGAGAATTTATAATATAAATAATGCATAAAATGAAAATATAATTTTGACTTTTGGGGATGGTGTGCCAACCTGGGGTGGGTCAACCCAAGAGTGGGAAAAGGACCTATAGGGGAGGCAAAACCCTAGACCTATAGGGTCGAGTTGTTGCCAGAGTGCTAAACCTCCTCCTATGAGCCGTGAAGGCACCCTAGGTTAGGACCTTCCCTAGAAGGGTGAGTTGACCAATCAATTTAAGTATTGAAGTAACCTTAATTGTCACCTAAAGGGTGGAGAATGAAGAATATAAAATATGAAATCACATATATTGAGTATGATTCTTTGAACCCAATTATGCCATCTCTGGGGAACATGAGAAAAAGTCACTATGGAAGTGGTTGATCATATGAGATGAGTCCAAAATAGAAAGTTACCATGAGTCCATTGAGGGGACATAAAGTAATGAGCATTATAAGAGATGGAGGAAATATGATTTAAATAATTGCATATGAAAATAATGTGTTTAAATATGGTTAAAGTTGTGACATCTCAAAGAAACCTTTGGCAAGTATAGAGTCCTAAGTTAATCCTAAGGTCAAGTAGGGTGTATTAAAGGTACATAGGACTAATGGGATTAGGAGTTGATTTTTCCCTAAATGCATAAGACCATGTGGTCAGGAGGTATCAACTATGTTTGCCCAAGGTCCATGTCTCAGAAGATTAGCTACCTTAATGATGATCATGTTGCCTAATGGGTGAATGTGAGAGGCACTCCCTAGATGCATAAGGATGAGATCACTCCAAAAGTACATGTACCCCTAGAGACCACAAGGAAGTAGCTAAGGCTCGTAATATATAAGGTGTAAATATAGAAGATACAAGAAGGCATGTAAGAATGAAAGGAGTTATGTACAAACTCAAGAGTGAAAAAGATATTTGACTTGATGTAATATAAAAATATTGTGGAATTAAAAAGGTAATATATGACTTAGAGTCATATTGAGAATGATTCAATTCAAAGTATGAAATTTTGAGGTAATGTGTGGATAATCGTCTCTACTCTTAGAATGGGATGGAATTTGTATTTGGACTGCAGTCAATTGCTTATTTCATCTCATTAGGGTGGGAGAGAATGGCCAGACACGTGTCATGCCTAACGATGACATGTGAGAATGAATACTTTAAGTTGAACTTAATGGCATGACCAAGTTTGAGGTGTTACCTCACTCTTAAGTGATAAAATAAGTGAATGGTAGGTTGGAAACCTAGGTGAAAAGATAATCGCCAAGTGAAATTGAAAGCACAAATTAAGATGACATCATTAAGGATATGGACATACCTTGAATTGGATTTAAGTGTTGATCCGAGTAATAATGTGAGGAATTTTCATATCAGTGAAAGATGTTAAGGATATATAAGTAGGGTAGCTAACCCTAAGGCTTGAAATTAAGTTGAGTTATCATTCACGTGAGCTTACTAGGTTTGAATTTCGGGGATAAAATTCCTTTTGAGGGGTGAATGTTATATCATCAATTTTGGTAAAATTGGATCATATAAATTTAATCCATAAATTAAATCATTTTTCCCTAATAGCATTATTGGTGGAATAATAATGTTAATTAATTTTGTGGTATGGGTGCTTGTGGAAAAATTTAAATAAATAAAAGGAAGTTGCACATGAATATATGATAATGGCTTTTAGTATGATAAATATGATTGTATGTTTCCAATAGAGAATAAAATGTATGGTGTGTTAGATAATTATAAGAATAATTAACTAGTCATAAGTGGAAACACAATGTTGAGGCACTAAATAACATTATCTCATGTTAAACTTATATACTTAAAAATAATAATGGAAAGAAGAGAATTTTAGAAATTGGGAGAAAAAGATTATTCCCTGAGATAATGGTATTGTTTTAAATAATGTTTAAAAAGGAGAAAGTTTTGTATGGAAAAGACATACCGATAGATATCAATTAATAAATATGAGTTGGAGAAGGTTTTAAATAAATTTCCATGGAATGAGTATAATTGGTTTAAAGGATATACCATGGAGAAAGATAAAAGAATAATTCAGAATCCATGATCAAATTGGCCAATAAAGTGTAATGTATTTATATGTTCTCCTTTATGGACTTTTGTGTGTCAATTAAGTAAAGATTAATAGTTTGAGTAAAGAATACTTGAAGGGCATATATGTATCACCATGTTGAGAATCTATTGAATATGTTCCTTTGACAATTATACATTGCCTTATTCTAAGTGTTTTGTTACTATTGATGAAAGAGGAAAGAGAATATTCTAGAAATTGTGTGTCTTGTATAGAAACTGCATAGTTGATGTTATTAAAGAATCTGATGAGCATATCTTTAGTAAGGTGTCTGTTAACAATTTTTCCTTTCTGTTAATGGTTGTTTATGGTCACAATGGTGACGCTGAAGGAACCAAGCTCTGGGAGGACATTGAAGAGTTCAGTAATTCTATTGATGAACCTTGGCTTATCCTTGGAGATTTCAACGTGGTTAGGTATGAAGTGGAGAGGGTTAGTACTCAACCTCCCACGAAGAAGTCGATGGATGATTTCAACAATTGTTTGCTTAATGCTGGTCTGTTTGATATGAACCTCGGTGGTCCTTTCTTTTCTTGGGACAACAAGCAAGATGGTGAACATTTCATAACCTCTAAGATTGATCGTGTGCTTCATAATATTCAATTTATTTCAAGTGTGGAGGACTATTCTGGTGAGCTTATCTCTAGTTCTGTTGGTAACCATAGAAGGATTGTTTTGAAGATTGGTAATCCTAGAAAGTTCAATTCCCCTTTCAGATTCATAAATGCTTGGGTTCGAAAGAAGGATTTTACAGAGATTGTCAAAGAGGCTTGGAACATTGATGTAGGGGGTTACAAAATGTTTATTCTCTATAGAAAGTTGGAGTCTGTCAAGAAAGCTCTTCAAAAGTGGAATAAAGAAATTGTTGGAAATTTTTTTGATAATGCTAGAATGATTAGATTCAAAGCAAATGAGGCTCAAGCTTATGCTGATCTTGATCCTTTGATTGAAGATAAGAGACAACTCGCTAAAGTTTTAAGGCTGGAAGCAAGAGAAGCAGAGTTAGCTGAGGAATCTTTGTTAAAGCAAAAGTCAAGGGTTCAATGGCTTAAAGAAGGTAATATGAACTCGAGGTTCTTTTATTCTTCTCTCAAGACTAGAAGACATAGAAACTTCCTGAAGAGTCTTATGATTAATAATGAAAACATAACCAATTATGATGATATTAAGCATGTTGTTAAGGATTTCTACTTGAAGCTTTTTTCTAATAGTGAGTGTGATGGAGATGTTTGGAAAGGAGATTGGGAGGGTAAATGCTTATCTAAAGAACAAGTGTCTAATCTTATGGCTCCAGCTATGAGAAAGGAGGTAGATGACATTGTTAAGAACCTTAATAGTGACAAGGCCCCTAGGCCTGATGGTTTTAATGGGTACTTCTTCAAAACTATCTTAGGAAAGATTGTAGCTCCCCTAAGTTAATCAAACACATCATCAATTATCTTAGGAACCTTAATAATGACAAGGCCCCTGGGCCTGATGGTTTTAATGGGTACTTTCTTCAAAACTATCTTAGGAAAGATTGTAGCTCCCCTAAGTTAATCAAACACATCATCAATTATAGGTAATGGGTGCCAATTATTAACAGTGAATGTATTCAATAGTCCATAGTCAATGCAAAATCTCATTGTACCATCTTTTTTCTACACAAATAAATTGGTGTTCACCAAGGTGATGTACTTGGTTGCATAAAACCCTTGTTCAATAGTTCCTACATATGTGTTTTGAGCTCTTTAAGCTCATTTTCTTCCATACTATAGGGTGTTGAGGCTATAGGTAGTTTACCAGGTTCAAGATTGATCTCAAAATCAACTTCCCTATGTAGAGGTAATCTGGTAATTCCTTAGGAAACACGTCAGCAAATTATTGAACAATAGGTACATAAGATATATTAGAACCCTCAGTATATGTGTCTATCACATGTTCCATATATCATTGTCATCCCTTCCTTAATATATTTTATGTTGTTGTCTCAAAAATCATGCATGTTGGCAAGACTATTTTGTATCCAATAAAGATCCATGTTCTATCTCTATCACAAAATTCCACTTCTTAAGTAAAGCAATCTAACCTCACCCTATATTTCTCTAGATAGGGGGTTCCTAGGATTACATTGAATCAATGCATTTTAAGTGGCAACAGGTTCACTTGAATAGTATAGGTTCCATTAGATAATATACACTTAGGAAACAACTCAGCTATATACATTGGTTCTATTGTAGGAATCTCTAGAATAAAATCATATGATAATGGCATTGTTAAAAGATGACTTCCAGATATCACATCTCTAGTCACAAAAGAATGAATAGCACCAATATCAACTAAAACAAAATTTGGAGTAATGACATCAGTAAAAAATTACATCTGACATGTTACTGCTCATGGAGACACTACTCCTTGATTCATATCATGGGCTCTTCCAGTGGTGGGTGTCTTTCCTTTTCCTCTATGAGTACCACTCTGTGATGTAACTCCTTGTGCATTGGATCCAGCCTGAGAATTCATACTTCTATTACCACTTTGTTGTGTCTATTATACTTGTTGATATTGACCCCTTGATCTTTGTCTAATTATTGTTGATGCCCTCCTTGTAGGCAAACTCTAACAGAATTCCTAGGTCTTCCATGGGTAAAACATGTTGGTGGACTTGGTCCACAACAAGAACTAATATGCATCCATCCACAATTTCTATGTTGTTGTGATGTTGAAGCATAATTGGATACTCCGGACTCTTGAGACTGATGATTGCAATAGGTTATATGTAATATTGTCTATTTGAGGTTGGTATTCCCTACAATCACCTCTATTGCCTCTTCCTCTATATTTTTATTGTCTTTGTGGCGCATGGTGCACTTATATATGGTGGTGGTCTATTGATTCTTTGTTGACTGCTAAAAACCAACCTAGACACTCAAAACAAGCTCCTTTTCATCCTTCAACTTTTGTCTAACTTGACCCGCTCTTTCTACCCTTCTAACATCATACACAAAGGCATGGAAGTCAGACTGAATCTCCTTAATGGCCACCTTTTCATGCATCCATGGGTTTGATCCTTCTTTAATCAAGTTGATCTTGTCCATATCGGTTACTAAGAGTTGTGAACAAAGTCACAAAAAATCAAGGAACAAGAACTTGTACTCCATTACTGGCATATTCCCTTGCCTCGGTCTTTGAAACTGCATGATATTATCACACATAAGTCTCATGGTAGATAGGGTGACTCAAGATGCTATTTGAATTCTACCCACGTCACATTATTTTTAGCCCCTTGCATCTTCTCTAGGCCCTACCAGTGGCTAGTACTATTGTTCAATTGGTAAACGACATGTTCTATCTTCTTTTCCTCTGGTACATGACCCAAATGAAATGTATCTTAGTTTCAAACATCCACAAGTCAATTACATTTGGACCCAAAGTGTGTGTAAAATCATATGCATGAATATTTCTCAACTTTTCCTACGACCTATTTAGTTCTCTAACATGATCTTCTTGAGGTGTAGGAGCCCTAATGCCCCTTGTATCCTGAGTAAATCAACCATGAAACTATGTTCCTTAGCTAACATCTCTAGGGAAAATGAATGGGTGGTATCATGAGGTTGTTGAGGAGGTCTATTTGCTTCATCTACATTAGGTATACACTTGGCACTACAAAACAGACTCATCTCTAAACAAAAGAGGAGGTAGATGAGGTTCATTCTTTGCATGTCCCTCCAGAGATGTTCATGTCCCACCGGCACTAAGAGTCTGATTCAAGGTCTGATCTTCTCATATTGGTTTTGTAATTGTAAAGAATACATATATTACAGACTATGGAAAACACATCCTAATTTTTTGTACAGACTTGTACCTTAAGCTCTAATACCAAGTGTCAGGACCCAATCCCCAACAACCAACTAACATTTATTATCAAAACCAAACCTCAAGTTAAGATCTCACTAATCCAAAGCAACAATATAGAGAAGACAAAATGATAAATCATTCATTTAGAAACCTTTAGTCACAAGTAACATCACATAAATTTCTCTTTTTAACATGATAAGTACAAATAGCATGACTTTACATCGAGTTTTTAATAGCCATAATTACATTCATTCTTTGTTCATAAAAAATTCCATCTTATGTACGAGATGTGTTTATTGGTCATGCATAAATATAGAAAAATTCACATTCTCTTCCCAAAATCCCAATACATGAACCTTCTAGACAACACACACTAGAGAAGAGCTTCACCTATGTACACAACTCACTTGTCTGAAGTGAAGGGTTGGTTTGTAGGTAACTCATTTTTGTAACTTAAAAATTTGTCATAGGTTCATTATCCAATGTTTAAGTAGTATAATAAGGTAGGCAATAAGTACATCATTAAAATTCATATGCATTTAAATAACCATCAAATCACTAGATCATAATAGCAATTATATAGAACAATTTGTATACGAAAGTATAAGGAATTGGTAATTTAACACGTCATCTTTTCTTTATTATATTACTCTAGATATATCTGATTTGTCCCTAACAGATATAAATTGTCACAGAATGATCACGTTTACAATCGCATCGTCCATATTAGTTAGTATTTGAAACCCTGATATAAACACAAGTCCAAGCCCCCTCTCAGGAAACATAGGGTCTTTAGCTCCTTTACCATTTTCCCACCTCATTATAAGGATAGGTCTATACATATTTTCATAATTTTATGCACATTTCTCAATTTTTTCCATGATAAATAGTTCTAGGGCTTTGCCCCTATCTCTTATCTCGATCTTAGTAAGAAAGTTAGGGTCTCACTTCCACCTCTATAGAACTTTCCCTGACCTTCTGAAGATTATCCATTGGGATCTAATCCACTTCAAATCTTCATCACATGGACTTCATCCTAAGTGTGAATGACTCATTTCACCATCCTAGCATGGGCATCGAGGCTGGTTTTTGGTGTTCGTGGCTCCTAACTACTTTATGGTTCCACTTTGATTAATTATGTTAATTGATCATTTCAATGTAGTATCAATCAAGTTGCATATAAATAGAAATAAATTTTCTAGGAATTTATCATGATTTCTACAATTTAAATGACATATAATACATCACTAATCAACATTTCTTACTCTAACATGTCATGTATCATGATTCTTTTCCTTTCAGAGCAAAATATCTCATTAGAGAACCACGAGGCCCAATCCTTTATAGATGATTCCAAATCTATCAATTATCACCATCATCATATTCATAAAAAATTTAAAATAGTGGTCATAATTTCTTATGGTTCGCTTTACATTTTAATCAAACAAATTGGGTGTCAAAGGATGAAAAATATAGAGTATCATTTCCCCCATCATTAAGTGCATTTAAGGCACTTGAATCTTCCATTTATTATTCTAACCTTGTATTTGTTAAAGAAAATTTTGACAAGGTAATTCAACTGACTCGGATCAGCTAGAAAAGATAAGAGATTTACAAAGAATAATTTAGCTCTTCATTCATTTTTTCTTGTAAATCCAAGGATCTTCCTGCCAAAAGTAATTATAGGTTATTCGCATTCAACATCATTATTCATATGGATGAATTTGAAATATTTCTTACCTTCTAAGGATGATGATGATCCCCAACAACAAAACTCAGAACAGCCTCGCAAATGTGAGCTTCCTCTTCTTGTAGATTCACAAAGTACTTCCCCATAAGTCTGAGGTAGTAGGGTTTGATCTCCATGAAACCAACCACAACTACATCCACCAAATGAAGAGGAAGTCAAGAACACTTGCGCTTGAAAGGTTTCCAGAGGATCCATAGAAAATTTGTCAATTTTACTCACATCAAGCCACAAAGGGGTCGTCTTATTCATCAATTGATGGGAGTAGGAGCTCCTTCCAACCTCTCATCTCTTTTTCATGAGAAAATGCAATCTCAACGTGTATGGGTGAGGTATTTATAGGTGGTAAGGAGGATAGAAGGCATGTTGGTTCCTCTGTCATATTATACTAGTCATAAGCTTTCCATCGGTATCCAAGACCAACCTTTTCATATGTTTGAAACTGGGTGCTTTCATTGGTTATTAAACTAGTAACTATATCAATTGACAACCTAATCGTCATCAGTAGACAACTTGGTTAACGTTTCATTAGTTTTAATCCATACAATTTCCATCGGAGGATGAAGTCTACTTCCTTATCGGTAGATGAAAGTAGCATCTTTGTTAGTTGTCATCTCACCAGTTGAGTAACACCCACACTTCATTTGATTATATTTTTATCGGTTTTACTATAGTCCTATCAATGGTTGACTAGTCAAGATTTTCATCGATTGTTAATCCTACACTTTTTTCGGTTGATGAATCTTGGTCTTTATCAAAAGACAACTTCCATTGACCTATAACCATGTTTAAGTTAACATATTTTTGCGTATATTAAGCGAACTTTTTCCCTTGCCATGATTTTATTGGTTCATGACACTATATTTCATCGCTAGATAACACTTCCACTTTTTTATTAGTTTCCTACCTTCCTCTTCGTGGATGGGTTTCCAGCATTCTTCAACGCTCTATTCTCATCGGTGGGCATCAATAAGCTCCCATAAGTAGGAGCTCAACAGCCATCCTCTACTGATGGCAAGACTAGATGATGTTAATTATCTAAGCATTATGAAACCATATCAAAATGAGAGAGAGAAAGTAGGAGCTATACTCACCATGTAGAAATTACCAAAATGTCCCCAAATAAGGATCACTTACACAAAGAACCTTAAAGATGAATTGTTATTCAACTAGTTACACATATCCATAACCACATAATTAGAACAGTTCAGCTCGTAATTAAGATAACTTATATGCTTAAGGAACAAGCTAGGCTTGAGTCTTTACACTAACCTTCACTAATACCAAAAGTGAATAATTACACCAAAACCACCTAATAATGTACATTTCACTTAACCATTGTATTTTAAATATCTTAATACCCATATTATCATTTGATTTGCTAAATGGGTTTTAAACCAATTCTAAAGGAAAGTGTGTATGTAAGACCACATGGTTGGGTAATAGATCTAGGTTTGGGTATGTTACAATCTTGGAATCAATGCAACACGCATTTTTATTCTATTATTAAGTAATCTCCTATTGGTGAAGGGATCATATATTAGCGTAGTCATAAATTCTATAATGAGATGTAAATTTGCATTTTCAATCTTAGAAGTATGTGAAGTCTTGACATCCTCCAAAATCAGCTTTTTAGTCACATGTCAAGTCAACATGTTAAGGGTTGCTATTAGAAAGTAACATCTGCAATTCTCTCTAATTTTTCCTTTGACTATTGTGTAGAAAAAATTATTAGTTACCCTTAATTAGTTTGGTTAGTAAGTTTTACCAATAGTTCTTCAAATTTTGATGAACTTAAAATTGGAACGTCTCTTGCAAATACATTCTCTATCCCTCCTATAGTTATCTAGTTATTTATATAATATGATATAGTAATTAAAAAATTTCTTTAAAAATATGAAGATAAATGCTCTTAGAGTTTATAATTAAAAAAATCATGTGAGATAATAAAATATGGGGAGAATCATTATAGATATTCCTTAGAATGTCATTAATGACAAATTTGAGGTACATGAAACACATATTGTACCAGACTAATTCTCATAATGTTAGCTAATTTAAGACTCGATGCTCTTGGTTTTGAATTTTGTATCTAATAAAATGTAAATAAGTGATAATTTAGCTTTTTTATCTTGTTTTACCATCCTGACTAGATATTAGAAAGACTAAGAGGATCATCCTAGATTGCATCCATTAATACCATGATGCAAATTAAAATCAATGTCTTAGGTGTGGATTTCCTTGAGATAAGCATTATAACCAATTCTAAAGTAATGGTATTTTGAGCTATATGAGTATCCACCTATATATCTTTATCCATAGACTTACACTAGTATGTATAGGCAAATAATATTTCGTAGGTTGCATAATGTATTTATACCAATTAGGATTCCTTGTTTGGTTTGAGTCACGTGGTTTCAAATCTAGGAACTTAGGCTGGTTGGTTCTTGGTTATAGCTACAGACAAGATTAGTCGTCGTAGTCTAGAAATTGTGCATGCCACACCAAAATATTAGTAGATCGTAGACAGAACATGTCAGTTTGTTGCTTGATTTAATTTGGTACAATTTTAAACGAATACTAATAAAGGATGAGCGTGAAACATTTTTAAGGCGTGTTGTAGCTTACTCTGGACTATAGTGCATAAATAGAATATTCACTGGTGGATGTAGGATCATTATTATGGGAATTAGTTGGGCCACCTAGAATTTGCAATAGTATGCACTGTCGTTGAATTATTTATGTGATACACTTTTTGTATATATCGGCCTAATACTCATCCTTTCCTCACCGCCACCATGACATAAAGATAGAGAAGGTGGTTATCTTTTCTATGTTTGTTTTACTTGGCATTGTTCTTATAGTTGTTACTCCTTTTTTATGGAAAAGGTTTGCATCATCATGAGCCTAACTCTCTTAGTAGAGGCATTACTCATGGAAATTTGTTTGGTGAGCTAGATGTCTAAACTATAGCTAACCATTCAAGAGCATGACTTGTGACGAATGTAGGTGTACTAGGGGGAGTATGATGGGGTATACATAATTAGGAGATGATGGCTCATTGTTATACTTCATATGTCAACAAAGAAAAAGGGTAAGATAAAGATATGAGAGAAACACTATTGACAGTAGGGGATAGAATCAGAATGGTGATGGTTGGTTGGTTGTAGGGTTGATTGGGTAGGACTATAAAATGAATGGTACAATCAAAGAGATTAAACTACCTCAAGTAATTGAATGGACGAAAGAGGTAAAAAAAATTCTCTTTTTATTTGCTTGTTGCATAAAAGCAAGTGACTTAAGGGAAGAGGAGAAGATCTTGCAAATATTGGCGGATCTCTTTTTCCATCTCACTATAGGCAAGATTAAATAATCCCAAAATAAGGCATGTGTAGTTGCAGATATTTACTTCTTATCTTCTCATGTTCATATCGCACTCACATCATTTTTACATTGATCCAACCCAGCTTTGAGAGTAATACTCTTTTTAATTCAACACACATGATTTCAATGAAGTTAAATCCATGTTTACACTTGAATCCCCACCGAAAAAAATGTATGAGTCAAATTGCAACATTTACACCAACTTTTTCCATGCAAAACAATGTCACAAGTTCTCTTTACAATGATCTACTACTGTTCCATTGGATTATATTATCAATATACAATGCATTGAGACATTCAAATTAAAAAAATATTATATCAAATAGCCAATCACTCTACCCAAGTCGGTAGATTCCAACAATAAGCTGCATAAGACCCTTAGGAGCGAACTTGAATTTCATATCGTGGGAGCATTAGTCTTGGGTTTAAGCACTACGTGAGTATCGAATGTCAACAAGTTTTTAATCAACAAATTTGATGATATTATCCTACTTATAATTAGTGGGTCCCATGCAGTGTGTCAATAAGTTGAAGCAAGGGAAGGTTTTAACTGTACTTGAAATTTGATTTTAAAAGGTCTAGAGTTCCATCCTTAAATACGCTCATCCTCAAGATGATGGAGCATATGGGTCCCCTTCAATTGTTTACAATGAAAACAGTTGCATTTGGAGTCTTTTATATTGTTAGCCCCAAATAACCCCTTTCTCAACCGAAAGCACCTAATAAGGCCATCCTTAAGCACTCTACTTATTTGGCATATATCCTAGGGTGTGTCAGTGACAAATGCTAACACAACCTCCATCGTGTACTTCAAGAAGTATTGTATCACCTTCAATGATTACATAACATCTTTTCATTTAAGCATGGGCCCAAAATAATAATCACAAAGCAAAATGTGAAAGACTATGATAATAGTATTTTCTTGAACAGCCCTTCCTTAGGAAGTCCACTTGTACATAGATAATTTTGAACCATGTAAGGTATGTATTACATGAGAGGTTTTCAACAACAATTATTCTTATGATAAAATTTGCAAACAAAAGGAAACTAAACAGCAATGTATTAAATTTCTAACAAAACAAGTCCACTTTCCAAGAGTTCGAGGTATTAGCTGCATATTGGACCAAAATAACTTAGTGGCGTCTTGATTTTTGGTCCTATTATGGGGGGAATCATCTCCTAAATTACTCAAGGCGTACTGAGTGAGCGTGAGTCACACTCATTGGACTGAATAAGAGAAAACACCCCAGATACAACCAAATGATCATTAACATTAAACATGGTGCATGAATTATTCAAGTATTATGTACTACAAGCATAAATGTCACAATTACAAATGAAATTAACTATTATAAGTTCAAAAGTAAAGATATATTCACACCCAACATGGGTGGCTTGAATATACACTAACAAAATGACACAAAGATAAATGAATTTTAGAGGTTAGCCTAGACATTTCAAGATCTTCAAACGACATATTGCTCTGGAGTAGGCTCTTCAACTATATCTTCCTTAATGGATACTTCTACACCTAGATACTAGGACAATACCCAAAAAGACAAAAATAGAATAATTCAGTACGACTTTGGTATGCCATATTATAAAAATATTTGGGCAAATAAGAGAAAGAGAGGCAAGATATGTTCAAGAGGTATTGTTCCATCGAGGAAAAGCTTTATCACAAGGAAAATTTCAAAAAAATGAATGAGATAATGAGGCATTATATGTAGAGGTAAATTAGATTTCTTGTGTCAATCACAACATAACAAATAAAACTTAAATCAATCACAACATTAGATTTCTATTGGAGAATGGGACTGTAAAACACCTAGAATCTTTGTATGGTTTTCATTAAGTATGTGTAAGTATATAACTCTTATACCAGGTGACTGAGATATACCTAAAGTGTCACCCTCATAACCTAGGACATCAAGGATCTTAATTGAAGTCTATATACATGTTTGAGCCAACCCTATCACAAAACATCTAACACATTTCATATAATTAGTTGATTTTTTATTATGATGTTTACATTCTATTTTTAATCATATACCCCTCCCCCTCCCCCTCTCCCAATCTAGTTTAGCTTTATTCCTTTTTACCTCTGAATAGTTTGAATGATTCTAAGCATCTCAACAATGAGAAAAGAATACAAACAACCCACATTGGTTGGTTTCCAAATATCCAAAACCCTAGTGTCAGTAAATTCCACAATAACCAAAGACTTCTAGGGGTTCCAAAATATTATGAGCTAGCTATGGCTTGTGGTCTGGAATTAGCTAAATCAGGAAATGTTTATAGTTAGGGCTGGCAATCTGGTGTAGTCATATCAATATCTTACCCATAAAGTGAATTTCATATTTAATTTAGATCCTAAATCGGGTTTCTATAATAAGGTACATGCAATGTGCATAGCTATGACATATTTCAACATAACATTTTGACATGCCTAAAGATTTTTGAAGTATCCATATTAGATATGTTAACTAAAGCCATAAAAAGACTAATTTTGGGTCACTTTCGGTTACTCTCAAGTTGAATGGGTCAGATTCATTTAGGTCATTGGATCCCTACAAACTAAAATTTACACACATGGATGAATTTTAGTTTGAAACTAAATGAGTATTTTGGGGTTTAATGCATATCGATAACATAGATATCAGACAACCAAATTAGTTTTATGCCTAAAAAATCAACATGTGTTATTTTTCTGAGAAAGAGACTAATAGAGAAGTACAAAAAAAGAGATCTTCATATGGCATTTATTGACCTGGAAAAGGCCTATGATTGAGTACCTAGGGAAGTGTTATGGAGGGTTTTGTATAAAAAGGGTGTGCATATCCAATATATTGACCTAATCAAAGACATGATGGTTCAACTACAAGTGTTAGGACTCATGGAGGAGAGACACAAACTTTTTCAATCACAGTTGGGGTACATTAAGAATTGACATTCAGCCCAAATCTATTTGTTCTTGTCATGGATGAGTTGACAAAGCATGTTCAATATAATATTGCTTGGTGTATGTTATTTGCCAATAATGTTGTGTTGATTGATGAAAGAAATGAAACATTAATTGATAAAGTCGAACTTTGAAGAAATACATTGGAATCTAATAGATTTATGATTAGTAAAATTGAATATATGCAATACAATTTCAACCAATCCTTGAGAATGGTGGAGTCAAGTTGGATGGAATGGATGTACCAATATGCGATAAGTTTTGTTACTTGGGTACAGTTATTGAGGAGGGTGAGGTTCAATGTGATGTTTGTCTCGGGATCATGACTAGATGGTTGAAGTGAAAGAGTGCAACTGGAGTAGTATGTGACTAACTCTCAGATTAAAAAGTATGTTTTATAGAATAGTTGTAAGGCCATATATAGAAGTGCATGTTGGTCAATGCAGAAACAAGATCGCAATCAGATGAATGTGGCCAAAATACATATGTTGAGATGGATGTATAAAAAGAGAAGAAAATAACATTTGAGGAATGACTATATCATAAACAAATAGGGGTGATGAGCATCAAGGAGAAACTGACGTCTGCAACATAGACCGACAAGTGCATCTATTCTAAGCAAGGTTATTGAGTCAAGCACAATTAAAAGAGGCAAAGGCAGACCTAAATTAACTTGGAAAGAACTTATCAAAGTATGACCCATAACAGAGTTGATTGGAAAAGGAAGATCCATGTAATTGATCATAGTATGGCCCATAACAGAGCTGATCGGAAAAGGAAGATCCATGTAGTTGACCCCATGACGACGACGAGGAGGATGATGATCATGATACAGGTCATTTCCGGTCAATATTTTGGGTCAGGTCAGGTCAGGGTCTATGATTGCCAACCCTATTCATAGTTACACAGAAAGAACTTGTACCAACACCTATAAACAAGATGTTGATATTATTATATCAAAAACACGCTCAAAATAACATTGCAAGATTTAAATGTATATGTCCAAACCCAAGGATTCTACATGAATATTTCAAATTGTATCCATAGTGCGGCTTACAAGAATTGTAGGTGCTTATTAATTAGGACCAATAATAGCATAGAATAGTAGTGTTTCAAATCGGGAATTCAGCTAGGATGTGTCGTTCCAATACTGTGTACTATTATGCTTCCCAACAAGCGTATTGCCACAAAGCCTGTCAACCGGAAAGAAAAAGTTTTCGAGATCAATTCCATGTGCGTTAGATTGTCAAAGTTCTAACGTGAACTTCCACATAATTGGGCAATATGCAATTGTACCGCTCACTAGAGATAAAGCACAATTTACAAAATAAAGACGTTTATTATCATGTTTGCACTACACCTGGATCAAACTGACTAGTTCCAAACTTGCGCACTGTTAGATGAGCAAGGTAATAGTTAATTCTCAATTAAGAAAAACCAACTCCAGAAATACAAACACAAAACCCTAGAAGCATAGTACACTTAGGCAGACCCGTTGCATCTGGTATAGGTTAGACTATTAATGTAAATTTCCATAGAGACAGACAAAGTTTAACAAGTTAGCATACTGACTCGGGCAGCAAACTGAAGATATAATAGTATTTGTACGACAGCTATGACGTACGCCCAACTATCTACCTATTTTTTCTACATCGCATTCTTACAACTCCAAATCCTGCCAACTCCCGAACCATTTGTGAACAAAAATGTTCATACATCCAATAGAGGTTGGACAAGTGTCAGAATCCGTTACATATTCTAACGGTTAGTTGCAGTAAGGCATGATCTGTCTCATCAACAACAGCTTTTACAGAATTTTATTTAAACATTGCAAGATACACAGATACACGGAAACTGTCCAACAAGCTGAAAGTATCTATCACCTGACATCACGGATGCTGCCCAACAAGCTGAAAGTATCTAACGGTTAGTTGCAGAAAGGCATGATCTGTCTCATCAACAACAGCTTTTACAGAATTTTATTTAAACATTGCAAGATACACAGATACACGGATACTGTCCAACAAGCTGAAAGTATCTATCACCTGATATCACGGATGCTGCCCAACAAGCTGAAAGTATCTAACGGTTAGTTGCAGAAAGGCATGATCTGTCTCATCAACAACAGCTTTTACAGAATTTTATTTAAACATTGCAAGATACACAGATACACGGATACTGTCCAACAAGCTGAAAGTATCTATCACCTGATATCACGGATGCTGCCCAACAAGCTGAAAGTATCTAACGGTTAGTTGCAGAAAGGCATGATCTGTCTCATCAACAACAGCTTTTACAGAATTTTATTTAAACATTGCAAGATACACGGATACTGCCCAACAAGCTGAAAGTATCTATCACCTGATATCACTCACGGAATCAAAGATAGATTGAAAAGAATATCTCTTCCATAAATATTGTGTCATATAGAATCACACTGAGATCGATTAAGCTTATTTCTCGGCGTGCATTTAGATTGATCTACATTAGATGTGAAGACATCTATGCTGCATTTTGCATTATAAGGCAGCCAAGCATGAGAAAAGAAATATATGTGATTACACAACACCTGCATCCAGTGGGGACAAATTTGTGTATATAATTCATGACTGGAATCATAACAGAGTTCAATATTTCACAACACCTGGAAAATCAGATTGCTGCTGATCCAGGCTTCACCTTTCCTTTGAGAAACTGGAGGATGTGCTCCCTTTTCCAGTTATCAATCCTGAAAAAAAGCGTAGATGGCTAAGTGGTCGAACACCCATCTAGCATGAAATGTTACTGAACAGGAATACAAACATTTACTAGTGGTTTATTAGATAATATATAAAATCATCTAATCATAATGAGACATGCATAGAGACAGCTAATAGTAGTAAGGGAACCAAAGTTAAAGATCGTAATAGGAGTGATGTATGGTATTACTACACGGTCTGTGTTCATGTCGTGGCAACTAAGCCATGGTATCTAACCTATCATTATGCCAAGGATACGTGGTTACCTTAATGGGGTTCGGACTTCTGTTTTTGCGTAAGTGCAATTCCTTAATCCATTGATTTGCGAACGACTGACCACTTCAGGTGTCTTGGCAAAGGAACTTGGCATGCCTAAGTTCAAAAACCAAGTCATGCCTCGAAATTTTAAAATTGCCAGGTGGAAGAGGGAAAATTCTAGATTACATTGGTCAAAAGGGAGTGTTGCCTCTGCTACCATGAACATCAACCATAAAGATTCCTTTGGCACACAGCAAAATGAATAGTGCTATCTAAGTCAGGAAAAGCTACACCACAATGAACGGCACATAAATTCTGGTCCAAAATGTTGGTAACATCAATGTGGGAAGAGCTATGTCAAAAGTGTTTTTGCATGCCACAGTTGGATCTGCAATGCAATGGCATTGTGATGTCAAGATATCATTGTCACATGAAAATCATGTGTTCTTTACAAATTAATGACCTATACTTCTTATGTCGGATAATATTCAGTACACCAAGAGGATAAATCAGCAACAATAGGTAACGTTCTGAAGCAGGCTCTGCATATAATAAACATATGCCAGAAACTGTTTTCTCAGGTCCCTCAACAAATAATACTCAAAGCCTAACATCACAAGTTATTTCCACAAGTGTATTTTCAAAGATGACACAAGCGGTAAACTGCATTGCCCTTTGGATTATCAGAATGTTTTTTTCAAAATTGTAAAATAGACTGAGAAAACACAACTGAATCACACCAAAATTATCTGGGGTCTTGCATGAAAAAGAAAGAATAAGATTATGGTTTGATGAATTAAGATTTCTATTGTCCATGCAGTATTCACAAGAAGTTCTTCCATGAGAAAGCTATGTTTAAGTTGTTCTATATATTACGCTTCTTATACTACCATTCAATTAGAAGTTATTCTTTATATTACGCTTCTTATACTACCATTCAATTAGATGTTGATCAGTATATATAGATAGTTGACAATCTTGGATCTTCTTTATTTCCAAAAACCAAATCTCCAATATAATGATGAATCTGGAAATGAAGTATCTATACTGACAAAATAGACAGCATATTACCATGAACTTATTAAATAATTGCTTTCAGTGATTTATTAGATGCTTTATTACTTCATTATTCTTACATTATTTACTTGCTGCATACAAGCATTGATGCTATGGATAAATCTGAAGCGTTGACAAAAATGTGTACTGCCACACATGAACTATCTCAAATGGATTAAAAGGAATGGGAAAAGGTAAGAAAACAGTGACGCCATCAGGACGCTGACAATTAAACATACATCAGAACAAGCACGAATACATCTCAGGAACTAAAGCATTGGGGATGGGATTCATAGCAATAACTTGGAAGTCTTTTAGGGTCAAGAAGCATTATCGGAAGTACATATTAACAGCACTAGCTATCAAACTAATTCGTAGCATATTTTTTTCACTGCATATCTCAACATACAATTTGAGGGGACGTGTGATTTGTGGGGTAGAATCCTGTAATCCCACTATACCAACTACAACTGAATCCTGACAAACATGCTTTCCCTTTGTAAAGGAACCAGAAGACATCGGCGAACAGTAATACGCTGCACAGTTACTGTTTTAGGTACAGTATCATAGCCTCTTTCCAGAGCTGGGATACAGCATCTAATGGCACTGACATGCCAAGTTATCCAGGCTCTCACCTAGGCCCCCTAGGTCCTAGGTGGGCCACCTTAATGGCGCCTAGGCTTTCAGATAATTGCAGTAGATGCTAAGGCCTTTAAGGCCCAAATTAAGACACTTAAAGACCAAATTAGCATGGATCGGTCTGGATTTGGTCAAACAAGATCAAGTTTAGTTACTTTAAGGAAGAAATGGATCGGATTTAGGCCAAATCAGATCTAATTTGGGCAGATTAGGTCTGATTTGAGGGAAATAGGTCTGATTTCGGAAAAACATGCCTGTTTGGGGGAATGAGGTCTCGCCAAATTAGGGCTCATTTAGGTCAATGTAGGACAAACAAGGGATTTGGGGGAAATAGGTCTGATTTCGGGAAAAACATGCCTTGTTTGGGGGAATGAGGTCTCGCCAAATTAGGGCTCATTTAGGTCAATGTAGGGCAAACAAGGGAAAGTTACGTCTGATTAGTCTATTTTTTGCCAAAAAAGGTCTGACTTGGTGCAAATCAGGGCAGACTAAGTTAAATTTGGTCCAATTCAGATCTGTCCCGCCTTTCTTCATATTTTTCAATACTTTACATATATGTAAATGATTTTGCATATACATTCAGCTATATTCAAATATATAGATCACTATGTACATTTTTATTGGTTATCCCTAAGCTTAATAAATCATAACTTCACCTACATTGCACTTGTCATGAACCAAGCTAGACGAGCTAGAAATGCCTAGGCCTCCGCCTAGGCGCCTAGGCACCCTAGGCTTCCCCCTTGGGTGGGAATGAGGTCTCGCCAAATAGGTCTGATTTCGGGCAAAACATGCCTTGTTTGGGGGAATGAGGTCTCGCCAAATTAGGGCTCATTTAGGTCAATGTAGGGCAAACAAGAGAAAGTTACGTCTGATTAGTCTATTTTTTGCCAAAAAAAGGTCTGACTTGGTGCAAATCAGGGCAGACTAAGTTAAATTTGGTCCAATTCAGATCTGTCCCGCCTTTCTTCATATTTTTCAATACTTTACATATATGTAAATGATTTTGCATATACATTCAGCTATATTCAAATATATAGATCACTATGTACATTTTTATTGGTTATCATAACAAGGGATTTGGGGGAAATAGGTCTGATTTCGGGAAAAACATGCCTTGTTTGGGGGAATGAGGTCTCGCCAAATTAGGGCTCATTTAGGTCAATGTAGGGCAAACAAGGGAAAGTTACGTCTGATTAGTCTATTTTTTGCCAAAAAAGGTCTGACTTGGTGCAAATCAGGGCAGACTAAGTTAAATTTGGTCCAATTCAGATCTGTCCCGCCTTTCTTCATATTTTTCAATACTTTACATATATGTAAATGATTTTGCATATACATTCAGCTATATTCAAATATATAGATCACTATGTACATTTTTATTGGTTATCCCTAAGCTTAATAAATCATAACTTCACCTACATTGCACTTGTCATGAACCAAGCTAGACGAGCTAGAAATGCCTAGGCCTCCGCCTAGGCGCCTAGGCACCCTAGGCTTCCCCCTTGGGTGGGAAGGGTCGCCTAGCCACCTAGATAAGTCTGCTGCCATGGCCCATTAAGGTGTCTGCGCACTAGGTTGACTATTAGCAGGGTCAATCATAGTCAAATAATAAATTTTCCATGTCACTTGCCTGTTTCTTTTTTTTATTAGATTTTTTTCCATCATATCAACAAAGTATTTGCATGCAATGGAGTATCAACGGGTCTGGCCCCTTAGATTCATGTCTTACAGCAATCCAATGTTAGAGCCTCTTCAATACTAATTAGCACTGTAGCCGTTTCCCAAGTCTTTAGTGGTCACATATTAGAAGAGATAATCCTTGATGCCATGAATCACTACATCGTAAGGGATAATGATGTCATCTACATATACGACCAGAATAATGAAGACCAGATTGAGTTTTCTTGATGAAGATGATCATGTTGGGGTCTGCAGAAGCCAAAGTAGAGTAGAATAGAACTCAAATTAGCCTTGGAACTCTGCTTGAGACCATGAATAGCCAGCCACATGCAATTTGCAAACCTCAACCCCCCCTCCCCCCTGACCAGGATACACGGGCAGCTGCTCCAGATATACATCGACTCTTATAAATCTTCTTAAAGAAAAGCACGCTTGCATCAAGTCCAGGTTAAGAGAAAATCAGCATTTACTGATGTTGAAATGAGCACCCACACAGAGTTCAAACGAGTGATAGGGGAGAATGTCCAGAATAGTCAATTCCAGGTGTCTGTGTATATCCTTTTGCAATCAGACTTGCCTTGGGACGCTCGATAATAACACCAAGGTGATGTTTGACAATGAAGACCTAGTGACGCCCAACAGTGGCACATTTTAGAGAATCTACTAGTTCCCAAGTTCATCTCACTTAAAATGCCTGCATTTCTTGTTCCATGACGCTGCACCAATCAGATGAGAAAGAGCTTCCTCGGTGTCTTTTGGACGGCCACAATAGGTAATCGCAAAATAAAAGTAAACAAAATTGAACCAGGCCCATCCATGTGAAAAAACTAAACAATGGGATGAGATTTGCAATTACATTTCCTTCATGCAAAAGGCATATGATACCAATATCAGAAGTCTCAATAAGACCTTAAGTCAAAGTAGAGGAGTTGGGAGGGACGGAGGAAGCACTAGACCTGTAAACGGATCGAATTCGAATCGAATACATCTATATCCGATATTCGAATCCGATCTCTTTTCCATCCGATCCGAAATCCGATTCGAAATCCATCGAATATGGAAAAGAATAACCAAATTCGAATTCGAAACTATTAATTCGAATTTGGATAATATCCGTATCCGACATACGAATGTGGATTAGCTATTATTAAAGTTAAGATAGCATTCATATCCAAATGTAGGTTCAAATCTGATGAAAATTTTCAGATTAAGTTTATCGGCGGGACTCTTCTGCAATGCTGTAGATGTGGCTGGGCTTGGAGTTGGTTTAATATATTTTAAATCAAGTCAATCACTCTTTGCTTTAGATTCATTTTTAGCTTATACGTACTGCAACCAAGTTTAGTGATTGTTAATAGCATACACATGCAATTTTTTTATTTCCAGGTTGAACAACAAAATTCTGAATCATCCACAAAAGAACATTTTACTTTAATTAAAGCAACATTCACTGCTTTATCGCAGATCAGCCCACATTAGACCTTACGTGGTCCTGTTCACACTAACCTCATAAAACGATGACAAGAAGTTTGTAATGAATGTAGCAAAATGTTACTAAGAATTCACAAATATGTTGTTTGAACACCCAAAAAAATAACCAAACGTAGAAGCTTTATTCATATTCTTTTATTACAAAAAAAAAAAAAAAAAATCAGCAAGATCTCGCGAGGTAATCAAATAAAGTACAGGTTAGAAACGCAATATGATATATCTGACACCCGATTGACCAAGTACAAGACAATTTGCATACTAGCAAAGTTAATTTCTCCGGTGCACTCCTATCAGATTTTCCAGAAAGCCGAATGATATGTAGTACGGGCAAATGCTACAGATCTGGAAATGTGAAAATCTCCTGTTTCAAGACAACAACACATATGCACACTACCAAAAAAATATGTTAAGAGCGAATATAAATAGTCAGCCCATGTCAAGATCATTATGTGATCAAGATCGTAGAAATATCAACAATGTAGCAACAACGGGAGGGGTGGGTAGGTATATGAGTATTGAGCAACGAGTTGTACTAATTAAGACTTCTTTTAGTTTATATACTAGTAAGAGTTCGTGATCTTTACTAAGAACAACATAAAATCAGATCTTGGGTCCGCTTGTTTGGTGATTTGTACTTAGAACAATTAAATTAAAGAGAACAAAGCAGATACAAAGTTAAGAGGAGAGAAAAGAAGTCGATGGGAGAGATAAATGTTACTCGCCTTGGAAGTTAAAGTTTTGCTCGTAACCTGTAACCTCTGGCCACGCAATCGTGCTTGATCAATGACGATTTGATCGGCATGATTTACCTCTCGACCCGCACAGAGATGTGCTTACCGGTGATACTTGTTCGAATCGCAGTTGTCGATCTCGGGCCTTGCTTGTAGATGTATATGTATCACACCAGAGAACGTCTAGTTGCGCCGGCAAAGTGGCACAAAGGGAAATCAGCATCACAGGGCTCCACCACCCACTCCTAGTGGTAGTGCGGTTGGTTGTTTGTTAGCTAGGGTTTGTGGGTAAACAGGAAGAGAGGGTGAGGCGTGTGCAAAACCTGAGTGGGAGTGTTTTATATCTAGGGTAAGCCTTCTGAGAAATGAAGAAAAATGTGGTATGTCTTGCTCGAGGTGATGAAGGGTTGCCACGCTGCACGGAAGTTAGTTGCGGACAACCCAACACTGCAAATACTACCGGACCAAGGAATTATTTTACATAATATAAGGTGTTCAGACAGATACGGATATTTTTCGGAGCAGATATTACTATATCTGATATCCATTCTGAAAGTATCCGAATATTGTATTCGATATCCAAATCCGATCCGAAAGATATCGGATACGGATTTTTTTGGTGATTTTCGAACTCGAATGCAGATCGAATATGCGGATTCCGGATATCCATTTACAGGTCTAGGAAGCACCAAAAAGAGGTCGAAATGGCTGCCCCCCTATTATAAACATGCAAAGGCCTCTTAGTAGAGTCCTGAGGAGAGACTGATATTGATAAGGGAATTGAGTGTATAGCTCAACCAGAAACTCGGGTCCCAAAATAGTTTCTACACCAGGAAATGTGGAGTAATTCCAAAAAAAATGGCATTCACAATAGCAAATATTTTGCTACTCATATGATCCAACACATGCCCCCTTTAGATTGTGTGGAATATCAAGGAAGACACCTTTGTAGCCCGCCTCATTGCATGTAGTTCCAAGGACGGGACTTTTGATAGGACTAGGTGATGAATTGTCATATCCAATAAAAAGATTTCAAACAAAGTAAAAGCAACTACTACAAAAACTTAAGAGAACTAGGAGTTGGGAGGGACGGAGGAAGCACCTAAAGGAGTTCGAAATGACTGACCCCCCTATTATAAACATGCAAAGGCCTCTTAGTAGCGTCCTGAGGAGAGACTGATATTAATAAGGGAGCTGAGTGTATAGCTCAACTAGAAACTTGGGTCCCAAATAGTTCCTACACCAGAAACATGTGGAGTAATTCCAAAAAATATAGCATCCACAATTGCATATACTTTGCAACTCGTGATCCAACACATGTCCTCTTCAGATTGCATGGAATTCCAAGGAAGACACATTTGTACCCTGCCTCATTGCATGTAGTTCCAAGGAAGGCACTTTTGATAGGACTAGGTGATAACTTGTCATATCCAAGAAAAAGATTTCAAACAAAGTAAAAGCAAGTACTACCAAAAACTCAATAGAACTAGCAAAAATATTGGAATATCAAGAGAGAATCCGAAAGAAAATCTGATTACTGAGAATTGCAAAGAGCATTCTGTTAAGGTTGTCGGGCATGGATTATGAAGGGAACAGTATTACAGCCTTTTGGCCACATGGAGGTGATGATTCTTGCATCCGGCAACCCCATTTAGTGTGAAAGTACAAGAGGTGTGATGTAGTGTGCCTTTTAGAGCAAAACAAGGTGACATCCTTTTGATCGAACTCAAGTGTATTGTCAGTGCAAAAGATATGAATAGACAAAAATATGTTCAGTTACCTCCAAAAAGTTTTACATTATAAAACAGTGTGATCTATAGTTTGATAAGAAAATCCTAGTGGCCCTGGAAAAGGCCTCCATGAAAGATATAAATTATTGATAGATTGTCTACACATGGACTAAACAAGGTTCTCATACATCAGAATAAACTAAGTATAGCCCTACTACTAATTCCAGAATTACTTGGACATGAGACACGGGTCAATTTCCCAAGTTGGCATGACTAACAGTGGAAATGAATAGCTAACACATCAAGAATGGCATGTTTGATCATACTTTTTCATAAGACAAGGTGGTAGGCGGACAAGGTTGGGCACCTTGACGGCTTTACATGCCTCAACAACTATTTTTTTCCTAAATTCCGACCATTTTTCTATTATCTACAAAAATCCTACATACATTATGAGCAGATTTCCTTATTTAAAAATACTTCAAGGTCCTGCGTATATGTCTATAATCTACTTTATGGTTGATCTTAAAATTAAGTCCCACAAAATTTTCCTCGATTGTTGGGAGAATCACCTCAAGTGCCTCCTCAGCTCCTCCCGGGCAGGTATGACACACTTTGCCAACTCCAAGTTGGAAAATGGGGCAAATATCAAAACAATAACAGTAACCAAAAAATCTTTTCGTTCATCTCATTCCATGGAGTTGACTGCTTGAAAGTATTGAGTTGATGATTCCTCAACATCAACTTTAACAGGCATAACTCAAAAGAAAGAGTACACGATAAGGTGATTTAGCATTGCTTCTTCTACGAGCAGAATCGGAGGCTCAAGCCTACCTTCGCACACCTCCGTTACTCCTTGAGAGGCATCCATCCCAAATAAACTAACTATCTCAAATTGTCCCGCCCATGAGAGCAGTCCCAAAATAAATAGGAAAATAAATAGAGCAAATCAGAAAATGGAAATTAATTGGAAGAAGCCCAAAAAAAGGTATTGGGCATCTAACATGGATATCAATCTTTACTTAAGACCATAATACCATATCTAGTCATAAACCTATAGACAATCAAGGCAGATATAAGAAGCCCTTACGCAAGCCCCCAAGGTGCATTGACAAGAATGAGCAGTTTGGCAAACAAATTTCCCAGCCATTAATGCCACTGCAACGGTCCAATGGAATCCTAGAAGTGTGATTCAATGTTGGGGATTGATGACAAAAAATATCCAACATATCATAGAGATAGATATAGCAGACTGAAGAGGTATAAAAAAGATAAAACTGGAAGTGGCAAATTTCTACAGGCTCTGGCTCTAGCATAGGTGAGGAAGGAGCATATTTCCTAAAAACTAGACGATGTGGCGGAAGTAGGCATGGAGCCAAAGGAGAAGGTTCAATTGGATGGCTCTTGTCTTGCAATTGCATTGGGAGTTTGTGAGGTCACTTGGCTCCAAACTTTGTCCCCATAGAGATAGGAAACGAGTAGGGAAGGCAATGGGGCGGTTTCTCTGTTAACCGCCCCATAGCAAACCACACCATTGAAAAAACGAATCGTTCGAGCATCCACTCCAATTAGCCCACAATTTTCGTCACTCAGTGGCACGGTAACCGTGGGAACTCGTCCACCCACTACCACCTGATACAGTGCATATCACCGCTACCACCACTCATTGCCGCCTCTACTGCCTCTCTCCTGTCTAAGCCGAATGCCAGGCACTAACCCCCGCAGCCATGCGCTAACTGTCGCCGCCACGCATTCATCCCAACCATCATGTACTCGTCACTATTGATGTCATGCACTCACCGTGCCCCCATGCAGTCATCACGACCGCTCACTCATCCCTATCGTGTAGATGTCGTACTCCCATTGTCGCCACCACCTCTGGCGCCTCCTTCCCTGCACCAACTGAACGCCCTACACCTGTGACCGCCAATACTTCTGTCCCCGTCTGTTGGGTCACCACCACCGCAACCGCGACTCATAAGTAGAAAATGGAGGTGGCCAAAGCAACAGGTTATGTGTCTTCCCTTGCTCGTTCCAGCGGCGACACGCGTGGGGGAGGGGAGTGTGGCAGTGGTGAAGGAATCTTCCGACTCGTACTATATCTTATGGGACTCCATGCTCTAGATTATCATCGAGAAGGAGTTCTATGGGTGGGACAATCTCAGGGGCCTGCTCCGCAAGTTCCACCACGACACCGTTCTTAGGGGTTCTCTGAGATCTGGGTCGAGGTGTACGATGTTGTAGGTGGCGGTGAACTAATGGGAGGAGGGGTCGTTGAGTCTACATGCTACATGTGATTCCCTAGCAAGGTGTTAGTAGTGGCGGCCAGCAGAGCAAGCGTAGGATAGCACGTGCAACTTAGTTACAGTTGTATGTGCCAAAGTAGCAGAATCTAGATTGGTTTAGATATCCGCAAACCACACCAGTAAAAAGTTACCTCGAAACCATCGCCTAAATGAGGAATTGTTATATCAGATAAATGAGTGAGATGGTGCGGTTCTATTTAGAAGATGGGCATTTGGTTTTTTTGCCAAGCCTAATGTGAAATATAAGATTAGATTGAATGCAATGGGATGAATACAAGACTGGACGCTTTCTCCTTTATATAGGAGAAGGGAGACGCCCTAAGACTTAGGACGCAAGTAATCTAAATGGGTTGAAATACAAAAGCCCAATAACTAATTAACCTATTAACTAAATAGGCTAATATAGACTCTCTAACACTCCCCCTCAAGCTGGAGCATGGGTGAAACACATGTCCAAAGCTCGGAGGTTACAAGACTCGATAAAACGATAAATGAAAGATAAAAGATAAATATCACTCCCCATACAAAATTTGATACTCCCCCTTAATTGATACTCCCCCTGAACCATGTGGTGACAATACCTCTCTTCTTTGAAATTGTATTCTGCAGGCTGGAGATCCTCGAGCTTTGATGAACGTCTTTTGGAGTGCATCTAGAATAAAGAACGTCTGAAATGGACCCTGAATACTGCAGCAGTAATTCTCCACTTAGAGCAAACGATCCTCAACACCATCACTACGTCATCTTCATTGGATTACGTACTTAACGTGGCACGAACGCGGATGCCCAATGTCGATGAAGCAGTAGCAGAATCTTCAAATTGTCTGGGAAGACGTGCATAATGTGGCACGAACACGAACGGACGATATGCTGGTGATACGATGCAGGTACCATAACTCTGTCGCATGAACCTTGGGGGCTTGACGGGAAAGGAGATATCATCCATCAAGGAAAGTCCCAAGAAGATCAGCTAAAAGCGATGCTAATCCAGCAGATGCAGCTCGGAGAAGACGCGATGAAGCAGCTCGGTGAAGATAAATCTAGATGAATCAACCTTGCAGATGTAGACTTGGGAGGCTTGTTGAGCTTCTGAAAATCAGAAGAAGCACCCTTTGTCTCATGTGAATGCAGCTGAAGTACATCATCAACACCTGACGTACATAACGCGGTACGAACGCGGATAGCTCGGTGTTAACATTGAATGAAGATCCTTCAATGTTGTCTGGAAGTAGAGAATAGATGTGCTGAACAATGCAAAGCTCCATGAAGATAATAGCCTAGAACATATATAGCCTGAATACATATATCATCTCTTCTTATACTCTCTCTCTCATACATATTCTCTCACTCTCTCTCTCTCTCTCTTCTCGTCTCTTCCTCTCCTCTCTATCCCCCCCCCGTACACCAAATAGACGAGAGTGAGTGTTTGGTGTGGAGAAATGGATATATGACCGCCCCGGTACTGTGGAAAGGGATACACACATGATATGGGTGGGTGGGAAAGGAATTGGTGGATTTGAGAGAATTTTGTGTATATGGAGATGTGTAATATGTGAAGAATGAAACCGATAACCGGAGAGAATATGCTAAATGGGCCAATGTAAGATCCGGATAGAAAAATAAATGGATCTAATCTCAAAAAATCTGATTAGGCTAAAACTTGGATCCGATTAGCAAAGATATGACCGATTAAGGATCCGAATAGGTATAATGAATATGGGGAAATTAATAACTGGGAGTAGACATAGATGGGAGGTGATGGTAGAGTGATGAAGATAACTGGAAAGGTGATGAAGAGCAGCAGCTTGCGGGATGTAGCACAAAAAACGGCCGGATTATGTCACTTAGTTGATGTAGCACTTGGTCGTAACGGAGGAGATGACAAAGGGTCTCCTACACGGCTCCGGAGATATTGCATGCCAAGAGGATGCATGCGGAGCCAAGGGCGGAGCCTCTCCACGAGTGACGATGAAGGTTGATGTTGAGGACGTCATGAGATGGCCTGTACAGAACTCGGTACTACCGAGTTGATGTCAGTAGTATTGTGACATTTCTGGACGGTGGGTAGCAGGTTGACGGCGGCTGATTGCTGCTTGATGGCGATGATGGTTGTTGCTTCTGCGGTTGGCGGCGCTTACGATGCTACTGCTAGATGGTGATAGTGGCGTCAATAGGCGGCGAAGGCACGGAGATGGCTGCTTGGAGGCCGGCGGTTATGGCTGTTGAATGCACCGGGACGGAGATAGCCGGCGTACGGAAAGAAAAATTAAATCTTTAAGAAAGAGAATGAGAAGCCATGGAGGTCGGGATGTGCCTGACGGGCGGGAGGCCTAAGTCATGGCTACGGCGGCCGCCCGTAGGCGGGGGTTCTTCCCCTCGGTTGCTCTCTGGAAATGACGAGCAGTGACGGCTAGGGTTGCGTGCGCGCTGGAAAGGAGAGGGAGGAGGGGTGGCGGCTAGGTTTCCCTCAGGAGCGAACGCGCTCTGTTCATGGTTGTCAAGGCGTCTAGGCGGTGGGTTTAATCTAAGGGGTGCCTAGCCCGCCTAGGCGCCTAGGCGGGCGCCTAGGCTTTTCTGGGCGTTTTTGTTTTTACTTTTTTTTTCAGTTACATATTTAAATGTTCACACACATGATACTATATGTGATAATGTATTATTTATTCATTAAATGTTATTGTAAGTCTAATTTGAATTGATAACTATAGGAGAATCAGGGACAACAGAATTAACATGAAGAAAATGAAACAACAGTAAGAGGAAGACAAGTACGAATTGGTGAGAGAAAATGGGATAAAAAGAGCATGCAAATGGTAGAAGTTCTGTAGGAAGAAGTCAGAATAAGACAAACCAAGGGCAGTAAAAGGAGATTGAAAGAGGAAGAATCAACAAAACAAAATAAAAAACAGCAGTAGCAGGTGCTGAATTAGAAAATATAGAGGAAGGAATAGGTCAGTGAAAATAAATGGAAACATGCAAACAACAGTGGCTAAGAGAGGAGATTTAGGAGGAAGAAATCAGAAAAAGAAAATTAGATATGTAAATAGTAGTAGTAGATTTCGTAGCAGGATGTATAGGACAAATTTGAAAAAGAAAATATGCACATGCTTGCATAGTAGTAGGAGGGAATATAGGATGAATAACTCAGAAAAAACATAGCAGCAGGACTCAGGAATAAGATGCAGGAGAATGGATAAAAAAAAAGAAAAGAGAAAGAAGCAAGAACAATAAACATATGAAAAAGTAGAAAAAACTTAACAAACAACGCTATGAGGACATACCAATTTGGCCCAAATCAATCCTCATTTCCCCAAATCAGACCTGATTTTCCTCAGACCAGACCTAATTTGCCAAAATTTGACCTGATTTACTCTAAATCAGACCTATATCAACCATGCAATGACTGAAGGTGGTCTAATTTGACCAAATCTAGACTCGATTCATGCTAGTTTAGCCTTTAAATTGCATAATTTGGGCCTAAAACGCCTTAAACGCCCACTTAATGCATTTAATAGGCTGGGCGCCTAGTTTGAGGCGCCTGGCTTAACGCCTAGGGCGCCTAGGCGGCGCCTAGGCAGGCGCCTTGATAACACTGGCTCTGTTCACACAGGATTTACTGTTCACTCTGTCGTACCGTTCACGTCGAGTTACTGTTCACGCCGCGTTCACGCCGAGTTACTGTTCACACTGCATACTGTTCACCGCCGGAGTTACTGTTCACATTGTCGTTACTGTTCACGCCACCGTTTTTGTTCACCGCTCTGATACCATGTGAAATATAAGATTAGATTGAATGCAATGGGATGAATACAAGACTGGACGCCCTCTCCTTTATATAGGAGAGGGGAGACGCCCTAAGACTTAGGACGCAAGTAATCTAAACGGACTGAAATACAAAAGCCCAATAACTAATTAACCTATTAACTAAATAGGCTAATATAGACTCTCTAACACCTAAAATCGAGGAGCCTCATATGTGAGTCGACATCCACCAGACTTGCAGAGGAAGCTCTTAATAGGGGGTTTATCGTGAATCATGATAAAGAGACAAATTATGTCCAAGAGGTGGAACAGAGGTACTATGCAACTTGAAGCTTTCTCTGAAAAGGGTGTTTCCCGTGAGTCGTGACAAAAGAGACTAATTATATTGAAGAGGTGGAATAGAGGTACCATGCAACCAGTAGGTTGCTCTGAAGATGGTGCTTCCAGCTTCCCGTGGGTAATGATATAGAAACTATGTCCAAAAGATGGAATATAGGTATTATGCAAGGAATTAGGTCCTATCGCCAACCTTTAACAATTTATTATATTTTAGGGGTTGAGACAGCTACAGGGGTAGCCTTCGACAAAGATGGCAAGGAAGTCATATCACTAATATACTAATTGAATGGCGAGTTTTTCACATTAGGTGAAGATCTTCATAGGCCTAGATCATCTCGTTAGGGTTGAAGTTTGGCACTACTAAAAGAGATACTTGGTGATCATTTGAGTGACTTTAAAGGATATGATTAATTGATGTACTATCTTTCAGGATCTAGGGAATCTATGAAGCACCAACACTCCAAAATCAGTGACGTACTTATTGACTCAAGGTCTAAATTGATTGATCCGTTATTTTGATGATTACTACACCATTCCACTCAGTTGTATCTAATGTCTCTACTTGAGCAATTTCAAATAGACACCATCCAAATGTCTACACCTGCGAACCCTAGTTTGGAGAAATCAAGTCATACATGCAAAAAGATCAATTTTGAAGATAACATAGTTTATCTCCATAGGTCATTCCGTAATCACTAATAATGATTGTATGGCTTGTAATTAAGCTCAAAAGTGCAATAGAATTAATTAGAATGAAATTATATTGCACTTAGCATTAATTAAGTTTCTGCAAAATGGCACTTTCATCAGCCAAGATGGTCTTGACAAAACTCGACCGATGGTATTTTCGGTGGCTTAATTAATGCCATCAGTCAATTTCTTAACTAATAAGAATTTTGGCCGATGAACAAAAAGTTCATGTTCGAATTTCTTCGTAGACCAAGATAGCTCTTTCGTCGGCCGAGATACATTGGTCATTGGCTGAGATAGCCTTGTCGCCAGCCGACATACCTGGCAGTTGCGCATAAATGCAAAAACTAGCCGTTATAGGGAGAAAAAAGGTGAAATAGATCTATTGGACTCTCCCAAACGGCTAGCATTTGTTGTAAATGATTCTGGCGGCTAGGAGGCATCTTCAACTATAAATAGAACCCCTTGGCCTTCATCCAATGGTGAACCAAACACTATAAATGCCTCTATACTATAGTTGAGAGAGAAAGTACCCCAAAGAGCCCATATCCACTCTCATGAGCTTAATCACTTGCTACACCCATTAGAATGAAATGGAAATCTGTAAGAGAATTAGTCCTACATGTATATCTTGTGAGGCTCTCATTCCTCTTACCTCCCAATATCTCTTTCTCTCGTGAAGATGAAGATTCTCTCTCTAGAATAAGAGAGGAGAAGTAGAAGGGAAGGAGGCCCTTGGTGAAAAGCTTCTCCTTGGTGAACGTCAGTGTTTTAAAAAGTGGGCAGAGCGCCCACTCAAGCGGCCGCTTGAGCAACAGCAAAGGTTGGACGTTCCAAACCACTGTTAAGCGAACTGATAGGCGGATTACAGTTAGGGGGTCGCTTAAAGCCCGCTTCACTTGCTTGAGCGCCCGCCTAAGGGCGTTCTTTGAGCGGACGCATGGGCCCGCTTTTGTTCCGGGCGGCCAAACTCAGGCCCAATCCTCATGCCCAATTATTTGTTGGCCCACATGGAATTAAAAATATGTTGTTTAATAACAATATACTAGTATAATAGTACATTAATACAATATTGTTGCAGCATACATTAATACATTACCGTTTTAGCACACATTAATAGTTTAATACATCAATAGTTCAATACATTATTGTTATACACATAACATGTAAGACATTAGTGTGTAATACATGATTCTATACTACATATTACACATTAAATACATTATATATCTATTGCAGACTATATGTTTGTACCTTATATTATCTAATAATGCATTCATAATTTAATACACCATACATCTTCTACTATATACTGCATATTAGTATCTTAATTTATATTTCCATAAATTACTATAGTGACAGTATGAAAAGAGACTAAAGTATAGTTGCATTATTCTTATAAATGGTTTACATTGTTGTGTAGGATGATTTTTACACTTAATACATGATTTAAAAGTCCCTAATTATATGGAAATGTGTAATTTGGTAGAAATTGTGTAAGAATTCAGGTACCCCCTTTTTTAGAAAGCACCAGCCTGGTGCTCAAGAGGCCACAAGGTGTCGTCCGCACACCTCCCTCTTCCCACTTTTTAAAATATTGGTGAAGGTGAAGTCAAAAATGGAAGATCCAAGTCAAGAGTGTGTAAGTCCTTAAAGGCCGAAGACTCATTATAAGGGTGGGTAAGTCCTTAGTAAAGATCGAAGACTCGTTGTAAGAGTAGGTAAGTCCTCGATAAGACCCTTAGTCATGGATAGGTAAGTCCTTACTCAAGGCCGAAGACTCGTTGCAAGAGTAGGTAAGTCCTTGGTAAGACTCTTGGTCATGGATAGGTAAGTCCTTTGTAAGGTTGTTGGCTCCCTTGGCCTAAAAGGGAAGCTAGTTATTCCATGACAAGAAAAAAAGTGGTCTTATGTTGTAACTTTCATAATAGAATATATTGAGTGACACATGGTTGAAAATTCTAGAGGTTGAGCTCTCTAGGTAGTGGAGTACATCTCTAAGTTTAGAGGTTGGAACCACTATCAATATTTGTGTTCTTTAGTGCTTGTTCAATCTCTCTCTTCCTTGCTTTTTATACTTGCAATATTATCTTGGGAAATATCTTGAGGGTCTAATGAATTTGGAAAGCGGGAAGCGGGAGGCGTGCGGACGACACCCTGTAACCGATTAAGCGGTAGGCGGGCGATTAAGCGGGTGATTTTGGAAAAAGCGGGTGTCTAAATTTTATATATTTTTATACAAAATTACATGTATGTGTATATAAAAAATATATTTATAAGGAACTTCTATACATATCTAATCAGCAAATCAGTAATTAACTAAGTATTCATCAATACTTACTATTAATCAGCATCTCTAATCACTAAAATCAGCAAGCAGATCAGTAATTGTATATAACAAACTATGAATTATTGAATTAAAGTAATCACTAAAGTAATACTAACCAGCAGTACCAATCATTAATTACTGAAAGCAGCAAGGAAATCAGTAAAACTAATCATGCATTACTAGTATAATAGAGCAATAGGATATTTACTTAGATGCATTACAGCAGTACCCAATTATTACAGCTTACACACAAAGTATGCATTCTAAATTAGGACTAGCTATGTCATAGAACATTTAATGTATACAAGTTTCGTATATTATAGTCAATACTACTTGTCTATGTAATTAATTAATGTTAGATGCTTACATTAGGATTTTTAAACAAAAGCGGGAAAAAAGCGGGCAAAAAGCGGGAAAAAAAGCGGGAAAAACGGGTGAGGCTGGCAAAAAGCGGGCGATTTTGTTCAAAATGATTAAGCGGGCGATTAATGGCAAAATTAAGTGGCTGGGGGTCATGGGCGCTTAAGCGGCCCGCCTGGCCGTTTTTTATTTCACTGCCCCCGCCCTAAAGCCCATAATAGATCCAATTGTACTCGTATTGGATATCGATACATTGTGGTTACTCCAGAATACATATCTAATACTTCTAAGCCATATTCATGTCATATTGGGGTGGTATCCAGCTAATAAAAAATGAAAAGAAAAAAAATGGCACCCCTCAACCCTCTCTACTAAGTAGCAATTATAGTTGTATAGGCGGTTCGGGCGGTCGAGCATTGGACATGGACGCTCAGACCGCCTAGGTGGAGGTCGTTCCTAGGCGGGGGTTTTTTATATATACTAGTTAACACACACGTGCACATGCACGTGCCTCATTGAACATGTTTATTTTACATTAAATATTTAAAAAATAAAATATAATATTCATTACTATGCAAGTGTGTATATTTAACAAAAACGTATATATTTTACTTGTACATAATATTTTAGGAGATACAGTTTCTGTAGGTAACTTTATTAATAGATGGTTAGGTTTGTTATTAGGTAGAAAATATGGTAGTTCGATCTTAAAGGGGCAGTCATACATATGAGGCAGCTGAATCAGTTTCTGTAGGATAACAAGATGAGAGTGGGGTTAATATGTTACTGGTGTGAACTGTTTGAATAAGAAAATGTGGGAGTCAGTACAACATGACACGTTCAACATGGTGGTAACTTCCCAAAAGGATAATGGTCAATCAATTAGTTATTTAATCCTCGTAACTGCTTTGTAAAAAAATTTGAAACGTGTTGTTTATTGACTCCACAACGCATGGGATGTGATGGAGAAGTTGAGAAGTTTGTGGCAACTGATTTTATCATGAAAGAAAAAATACAAAACAGAGCAAATATAAAAAAAATCGAGAAAAATTTGTGAGAAGAGAGAGAATCAAGGAGAACACAGCATGAACTCGCTCTTTTTATAATAATATAGATAATATGTCATTTTATAAAGAAGAAGAGGGAAGGTAGAGGAAGAGGAGGCAGGAAAAGGAGGAAGCAGAAGAAGAAACAGTGGGAAAAGGAAGGAGAAGAAGAAGGCTGGAATAGCATGGGCGGGAGAAGAAGAGGAAGAACAACGCATGTGAACAAGAGGAAGGCAAGAAGAGGCAAAAAAATATATAGAGGGAAGGACGGGGAGCAACAGAAGAAAAAATGTAGAGGGAAGGACGGGGAACAAGAAGCCAGAGAAGGTAGCAGCAGCAAAAAAAACTGAAGCAGCCAAAAATATAGAGGGAAGGACGGGGAGCAAAAAGCAGGGGAGGCGGAAGAGGAGGGGAAGAAGGAAGAAGAGGCGGGAGAGGAGGAAGAGGAAAGTGGCAGCAAAGAAGAAGAAGAAAAAGGAGGGAAAGAAGGCAAAGAAGAAGATAAATAAGTCGACAGCAGCAAAACAAAAAAAGGGGGATAGGAGCAGGAAGTAGGGGAGGAGGAAGAAGAGTAAAAGGAAGAAGAGGTGGAAGAGGAAGTGGAGGAAGAGGAGGGATTGATTGCAGTAAAAAAAAATGAAGAAATTAAAAAACACACCTTGAATGTTGACGTTGTTGCTCATTGCTCCACGCACTGTTGCCGGCCAACTTAATGCTGCTGCTCTATGCAAAGCGGGGAGAAAGAAGAGGCGGATTGTTGCTGGCTGGCTGCTCCTCCTTACTCCACAGCAAGGCTGGCTGGGTGTCGGGACTCGGGAGTATGCATGAGCGGTTGAGCCGGGAAACAGAGAGGGCAGCCAATATGTCTTTTTTTTCCAATACTGAAGCCATGACGCCCATCAATGTAGGCCCATTAAGTGTCTAGGTGGGCCGTCCAGGCGCCTATGATGGCCTCTCAAACGTCCAAATGGGCTGGGCACCTGACTTTGGAGGGTTGGGCGGCCGCCTGTACAACACAGGGAGCAGCTAGCAACAAGGCCGTTGCAATTGCTCCCTTGAAGTCAATACAATCACCATTGCCACTGCTTAATGCCATCTTCCTTCTTCTCTTTATTGTTTCTACCTCCCCCCGATCTTTTGGGATTTCTCTTTTCAAATGAATTTCATTACCTAATCAATGGATTTTAACTGGTTCTTGAATGCAAACCATTTCATTCACCATTACATGGTACTTGTGCATGCTTTCCTGAGTTGCACGTTTTATACGCATCGATGTCCTCCACATTCCTGAAAGGCTTCAGTTTGAAATTGTTGGCTAACGTACCTCCTAATCTGATGACTACATCCATTGTGGTTTATTCAGGATTTCTGTCTTGACAATATCCATTTCATCCCCTTTAAAGGTAAGTGTTGCGTCCTCAGCTTTGTCTTTTACACCATTTGTTTTTGTAATTCTGACTTGTCTTACTCCCTTGATGTTTGCATACACTTGTATATAGATTCTAAAATACTTTTATTGATTTGTTTGTAAATAATGTTCACTTTTGGTTCTAAATGTGCAATAGAGTATGGCTCCTATAAACAATTTCAAACTGTCTGAAATTCTTGATCAATTTGAGTGCTAATAAAATGCTACGATATACATAAACTTAATTTGACTTTAATAAAACTTGGATCACTTTTCTTTATGTATATGTGAATGACATTAGATTGTTTTCATTTTAAATTTTATGAATACATATAGATATTGGTTTTATAAATTTTAAAAAAAAAATTGCCGTATCCACATCCGTACCCTTATCCTATATTTTAAAAAATGGTTGTATCCCCATACACATACGGTAGCTGTATCCATATCTGTGCTTCATAGTTGGGAATTTAGGGGCTTGGAAATCGAACTTGTTTTTGTTTTTGACAGTTTATTCCTGTTGCGAGGGAATGGGGGTTGGGACTGAGCTAGTATTGGCTCTATATTTGCTTTCGTTTTTATTATATCCTCTCTCTTGAATTCAACAAACTTGAACCTTTCGTTCCTACAAAAAATGAAAAGAAAAATAAAACAAAGAATTCCTCGTATTTGCATTCAAGCAATAGCGGGGCTAACAATTTAGCAAAGAAGCTCCTACTTATTAGCTGATATATCAAAGAACAAGAGGCTCCCACTTAGGACCACATATCAAACATGAGTAGAATGAAATCCAACAAAGTTTATTTCTTAGCTTCAAAAAGTCTCTTCGGTGACATCTAATAGAATTGGATCGATACAGAGAAGATTAGCATGGCCATTGCGCAAGGATGACACACAAATCGAGAAAAGATAGCTTAAATAAGAAAGAAAGCTGCTCCCACCAACTGAGAAGAACAGATTCAGGTCCCTTATCAGAACAACTTTACAGTGATCAAAAGCAAATGAGAATCACAACACTGAATGACCACAGAGACAAGGAGTAGCCACAAGGAAAGCCTGGACACCAGTAGAGAGGATGCCAAAACACAGCAACAACCAACCAGCAGATTGTATAGACACTACAGACACAAAAGGAGGGATGAAAGCCACTGGTTAAAGCCCAGCAGAAAAGTCTTGGTCTAGAAGCAGGGAAGAGGGAACCAACACGGAGGATAAGCTCAGAAAACCATAGTGACATTCAGAATTCAAAAATTTTCAGCGGGCTGGAAAAAATCAGAATTCAAATAAATTTAGGAAATTCGAGGAAAAGACGATAACTTTCGGACAAGGTTCGGTCAACTATACGGAAATAATCGAGAATACGGGCTATATATATATATATATATATATATATATATATATATATATCACAAACATGCAACTACTGAAATCACTATATATATGATCTTATTGAGCGAAAAAAAGTAGGAAAAATATTAAAGAAAAGTTGAACAATAACACTGCATATAGCAATTTGACATAAGCGTATGAAATAATATTGTTGAATTAATGAAACATTGAGCATATGTGGTAATGATAATGACAAATAAGAGACAAATAGAATATAAATTTTCTAGAAGGATTGCGTGTTTACGAATTGAAGAGAAGAATATTAATCGAGGATGCAGGCACAACGTCATAGAAGAAGAGGAAACGGACGCTGAAAGCAACATGCATAGTTGGGAGAGTAAAGTTGGGATTTCTTTGTATGTGGTTTTGTAAAAAAAGAGCAAGCGACTTCAAAGAAAAAAATCATGAAATATTGTGTAAAATCATGAAAATTCGTGAAAATATTATAAATCGTGAAAAAGTGGGAAAAATCGTGAGCATGGAACAAAATTTTGAATAGTGTAAAATCATGAAAATTCGTGAAAATATTATAAATCGTGAAAAAGTGGGAAAAATCGTGAGCATGGAACAAAATTTTGATCAAAATTGCGAAATTTTGCATGAAATTTTTTTGCAAACGGACATCAAAAGGTCACTTTGCAAGAATTGGTCCGTAATTTTGCGAAATTTCGCAGTTGCCATCTAAATTTCCCAGTAAGGGCCTTGATATTGTGAAATCACTGCGAAATACAACACCGGTTTCGCGAAACAGTATTCCGTCGACTGAGTTTGCTGGGACTTTGATCTTTTGCCGATTTTTGAGATTTCTTGCTCTTGGAGGCTGCTCTACTTGATTCTAAGGTATGTAACCCCTCTCCCTAGCCCATCTACTCCCCCTCCTATCTCTACTCCCTTTTAGACATATCTTAACAAATACTCCAAAAATCCTAAATTTCTAAGTGACATTTCTCTTAAAAACTTAAGATCTTGAAGTGAAACTTATAGATCTAAGAAACAATAGTGTGAAATACGTATATCCATAATTATTCTGAAAATCTAATCAATATATTTCATATTTGTACACAAAATGGCTAAAAAAGCTTTTTTTAATGAAAGTTGTATTTTTTTATTTTTCACTTATGTAACCCTAAATATATTATAATAGTAGACTTATACAAGATGTTAATTGTAAGTTGTAAGTTGTAAGTTGCAAGTTGTAGCCCTAAATACATTTTTATATTTTTCACTTATGTAACCCTAAATATATTATGATAGTAGACTTATACAATAAATATATTGACCTACAATATTGTAACTTGTAAGTTGTAAGTCTTAAGTTTTAAAGTCTAGTACTCTAGTTGTTTTAACTTGGAAGTTTGCAAGTTTGTAACAGTCTAACTGACTAATAGACTTGACATTTATGTTCATTTGTGCACTCACTCATCAAGACATGGATCCCACCCTAACCTCTAAACATATAAATTTATTATATAAACTAGTGTATCTATGTCTAAACATTTTGTTTGCAGCAGCAGAGAAGGCAATGCTATGGTGTGGCTTGAAGGGTAGTGCTTGTGTCTGAATACGGCGGCTGCTAGAACCCAAGTAGGAGGTCACAACTACAGCGGGATGGCATTCATACCTCTCATAGTGCATATTGGGGGTTCATCATGGTGTGTCATGGTGAGGAAAATGAGCAAAAAAAATTCCACATAAAGCAACCACTTAATCGCCTCAATGGCCGCATAATTGAACTTCGTCTCCAAATTAAGGTGCCTAAACATCGGATAGTACCACTTATGTCGCTAAATAAACCATTTTTCTAGACACCATAATACTATTTAAAAGGAACTTAAAAGAGTTGTAATTAGAAGCATACTATTCACAAACACAGTGGTACACAAAATTGAACTTCATAGGTCTTTTCTTGTTAAATTGAAAAACAAAGGGAAAAAATTAGAAGATAAGTTCTAACTGAAGAGACTGAACAAACTACTTGTATGCCAAAGAAACAAATTACAATAGATATTTAATGACTATTTGTAATTTTCTTCAATGCAGATGATTGCAAAAGTAATTAATTGTTTTGTGGATTTCATTTAATCTCAATCGTGAATATTTATATCTTCAATAATAAACATTCTTGATTTGTTAAGATATTAGAACATATTTTAGGTATTTCGAAGGGGTCTTTGATAAATGATTGCATATGTTTAACTGTTCGGGAAATCGGTCCGCACGGCCGCATATACTCCCGCTTATGCCTATTCGGTCACCCTACCGCACCGCATATTGCTAATCAGTCCACTAAGCGGTCATGGGCCGCATATACTCCCGCTTGGCCGAATAAGCGGCTGATTAAACTCCGCTTTTTGAAAAGGCCACAGCTAATGTCCATGCATTGCACACATACATACATACATATACACATACTTTATTTTTTATTAAAATTTAAATATATAGCCAATAATATATATATATATATATATATACATGCATACATTGTAATATATATAACTATTTTAACACCCAATTGTACATTTATATGAATGCCTTTTAACATATTCATATGTATACATGCATATAATTTACAACTACGTTTACAAACATAAATTTTTACATATATGTATACATTTTCATTTATTCACATTGATACACTCGTATTATACATTTTAGTACATCTGTATACATATATTAATATTTGTACATATATCACAAACAAATTCCATAAATAGACATATATACATGTATAAACATATCATACAAGCTAATGTTTATATGCAATGTATAAATGAGTGTGCAATCTATGAAATTATAAAGTTTATTGTATCATTTAGTGACTATATATAATTAATTTATTAAAGAATTCCAAAACTGTATATATTCCCGTATATACTCCCGCATACCGCATATACTCTACGTGGTACCCTCTCCGCCCGTACACTGAATACCGCTTTCCTGAACTATGATGTTTTTCTTACTAACTGTATTTACTTTATCATGAAGTATATTAGTGTCAACTGGTTTCAGTTCATGTCAGTTCGGTTATCAATATTCAATGATGTGGACTCAGAGCATTGTTTTTTACTAAGGTGGCTAAGATGAGAACCCAGTGGTCCCAGTGCATCGACATAAGTACCAATGAAAAACCAACCTTATAGTTTCCTTCTGGTTGCCATCGTCATCAAGCATCACCAGCTTTGGTGGAGAAGCATAGACATATTGAACTTTCATCGCAGAGAATTTGTCTTTCTCTTCCTCAATGAATGCTACAATCTCAGGGTAAAATACAAGTTTCCTCATGCAAACTTGTAAAATTGCTCCAGAATATGTGATCTGCATTATGAAAAGCAGTGGATCAGATAGATATGCAAGCAAACCAAGTTATTGTGCCACTCTGCCAAATACTTATCCCTATCACAAACAATTGAAAATGATCAACAACTTCCTTTAAATGGTGGGACTAGTCAACAATTTTAGTTTGATTTTCACAATTTAAGTTCTAACATCAGTTTTTAAAATATATCGACTACATGAACCTAGAATTATCCTTTGTAAGTGAGCAGGTGGTGTCCACTGTCCACATCCCAAACTCTACCATCACAATGTCTTTTGTGACTGCATCTTGATCCCAAACTAGTTTGCAAATCAGGTACTTAAACTCCCTGTTTGAAAATGGTGGCAAATCAGGTACTTAAACTCCCTGTTTGAAAATGGTGGCTTACTTCCTAAGCTATTTTGATAGGAGAATATGTACACCCAGTAGTCTCTGCATGGTTTAAGTGCATGTCCACTTCTGCTAAGACAGACGTACCCTTGCATTAAACTATTTCTAAAAATTGTACAATGCGGTAAAAGCATTTGTCTTTAATATATTTCTATGGATTTCTAAACACGTTATTTGATTTCATGGAAAGCACATATTTACTAGATTCATTTGTCATTTTAGTGTGGTATTAAAAGAACCGCCTTGAGGCTTTTAAGCAAGGACTGAGGTTTCGACGAAATCGTCGAAATTTCGTCAAAAATTTTGATTTCGACGCCATCTGCTACGAAATCTTACAACCATACCGCTATGTCGAAATCATCAAAAAATTTTGCCCAAAATTCAAAATTTTCCCAAGGAACAGGAAAGTCTCCTTTCCTCCCACATGAAGGACCCCCCCACCTATCCCCATGTCAAATTTTATTGCATAAAACGATGCATTTAGGTGTAAATATCATCCCTATGAAATTTCATGGCTTAATTCGTTGATTTTGGCGTCGAAACGGGCACTGTTGCATTTATTGAAATTTTTGTCAAAATTTCAATAAATTTCAGTTTCCATGCTGTCAAAACGGCATCGAAATCGGAAACATCATTCCTTGCTTTTAAGACTTACACCTCGAGGCGAGGCTATCCCATTTGCACCTCGAGGTTTACGACTGAATGTCTTGGACTGAGGCTAACGCATAAAAATGATTGAGGCTCTGAGGCTTAGCTGAGGCACAAGCCTCAGATCTAGATGATAATGTCTTATGTTAACCACCAAGTTTTTTGCTTTTGAGATATTACATACACTTTTTTTTAATCTATTCAGATTTGTCTGACTAGTGAATTTACATAACTTTTGATTTTTCTCCTATTCAAAACTCAAAGAGACTTTTGATTCAGATTTATTAAACTTCATCACAAAGTATAATTTTGTGCAACATTCTTTATTTAAAATGTTAATGACTTCCATAAGCTTTTCGATGGAGATACTATAAATAATGTAAGAGTCGGGTGACATGAATAGAAGAGATATCACTTACACACACAACTAATTTCACTATCAGAGGTCAAGAATGCTTTGAAAAAGATGAAAATGAAAAATACATGCCGTCTAAGGGATGAAAGAGCTATGTGGTGGACAAATTTCTTTAACAAGATTATGATGACAAAGAAGATGACGGATGAATGGAGAAACAGTACTAGTCTTGATTTACATGAACAAAGGAGAAGTTCAAGGCTGCACTAACTATAGAGGTATTAAGTTGATGAGCCACACTATGATGAAGCTTTGAGAGAGGATTATGAGAAAAGGCTAAGATTGATAACATAGATCAGACAAGCAATTTGGTTTTATGCGGGGAAGATCAACAACAAATGCTATTTTTTCTATAAGGAGGCTTATGGAGAAGTACAGAGAAAACAAAAGAGATCTCCATATGGTGTTTATTGATATAGAAAGGCTTATGACCGAGTACCCAAGGATGTGGTATGGAGGGTTTTGCATAAAAAAGGTGTGTCAATCCAATACATTGACCTAATTAAAGATATGCATGATGGCTCAATAGCAAGTGTTAGGACTCTTGGAGGAGAGACATCACTTTTCCAATCACCATTGGGGTACAAGAAGGATCAACACTCAGCCCATATCTATTAATTCTTGTTATGGATGGGTTGACATAGCATGTTCAGGATGATATCCCTTGGTTCATATTATTTGTTGATGATATTGTGTTGAATGGTGAAAGAAAAGAAATATTGAATGATAAAGTTGAACTTTGGAGATATGCATTGAAATCTAATAGATTTATGATCAACAGTTGAATATATGCATTGCAAATTTAGCCAATATAGAATTGTGAATGGTGTGGTCAAGTCGGATGGAATGGTATAGCAATATGTGATAATTTTCATTACGTGGGTTCTATTATTGAAAGGGAGGGTGAGGTTCAAGATGATGTTTGTCAGTTGTCACAAGATCACAGCAGGATGGTTGAAGTGGAGGAGTGCAATTGGAGTAGTTTGTGACCAGAAGATCCTTCTCAGATTAAAAAGCGAGCTTTTACAGAACAGTTAACGGCCAGCTATGGCTATATGGGATTGAATGTTGGGCGGTGAAGAAACAGGGTCTCAACAAGAAGAATGTGGTCAAAATGTGTGAGCTAAGATGGATTTGTGGGGAGACAAGAAAAGAACGTTTGAGGAATTACTATATCAGGAACAAAGCGGGGGGGTATTGAGCATCAAGGACGAGTTGCGTAAAGGTCGCCTAAGCTGGTATAGACATGTGCAGCGCAGACCGACAAATGCACCTATGCAAAGCAAGGTTATTGAGTCAATCACAATTAAAACAAGCAGAGGTAGACATAAATTTACTTGTGAAGAGCTTATAACGAGAGATTTTGAAACTTTACATCTTGATCAGAGAATGACCCATAACAGAGCTGATTGGAAAAGAAGGATCCATGTAGTCAAACCCAACATGGTTGGGATTGAGGCTTTAGATGATGATGATGAATGATTTTACAAATTCCAAATTGTGTATAGCCTAATTTTCCTTATCAAGTTAAAAAAATTGGATCTAATAACACAAACATTGATATCTCATTCTTTACTACAATTTTATTATCTTGTTTTGGTGGCCTTTTAGTTAACATTTCTCTAATATCTAATTCTCCTTGTGAACCTAGGTGAAAACTATCTATTTAGATTTACTTTTTCTTATACATGCATATTTATATTATACGTACTCATTCATAAATACGCATATACACACAAATTATATATAATGCATATACACACATAAATAAGTAATATATATATTACTTATTTAGGAATGTCTCATACATATTTTTAGGCTTACATCTCGTCTTAGTGAGACAAAAATATTCGTTACACTTCACGCACTTTAAAACCTTACATTTTAGTAAATTTCCACAATATTGTATAACATACTCAAATCTGAGTATATAACCAATTTTCCCTTTCCTTAGGTCCACATTTAATTATATGAGTATTAAATCCTTTTGCCTTAATTAGAATAAATAGGAGTAAGTGAATCCAAGGAGATATAATGACAAATAACCTATTATATAATGTTAATGACTAATTAATGAATCAAGTCATCAACTCAAAGTTAATTATATGAATTCACTAATTAATTAGTGTTGATCCTAATTCAAAAATCTAGAATCACCCTAAGTCTAGTTGATGGAAGGAAATAAATAAATATGAAATAGTGTATCAAATCAATTAACAAAGACATTAAATGCATTAAATAAATTTTTAATATAATAATGAAAGAAAATACAAAATGTCTTCAAAAGGATAAATAGATGTGAAAATTAGATTCCCTTAAACTCTAATTAGCCACATATCAAATTTCATGTCAAACAGACTTCATTTCATTGTTCATTTAATTGACTGATAATACTAGCTTTGGTATGCATATATTGATGCAATAATTACATTGGTTGTCATTGCCCTTCCCCTTATTTCTTTTCTTCCCTTTTTCCCGTAACGCACCTACCTCTCACACCCTAACTCCTCGCGTCTGGCTTGTCCGCCACAAATGGCTACAGCCACGACCGTTTCTCCTTCCCCTCCTTCCTCTTTCTCTTCATCGTTGCCTTCTCTTATATCTTCTATTCTGTCCACCCCTCCTACATAACGCCAAGAACCTCTACAACCTGCTTGCCCCCTCCTCAAACCCTAGTCATTGCGGATGGTAGAACCACCACCACAGGTTGTGGTGGTTGCTGCCTACCGGAGACCGCCGACACGGCTCTACAAGGATCTGCTACCATAGGGACTGCTACTCCTTTTAACCCTAGCCATAACCTTTCCTCCATCATTCCGCCATCTGTTTGGATCGTTGTACACCAGCGCTACCATCTACAGACCACATGGCATCACCACACAACTAGAAGTGGCGGTCGCTGGCTCCGTCGCTACAAGACTCCCTCACGGCAACCTATAGAACCACTGCCATAATCTGTATCAGTTGACATAAAGGAAGCCATGGCAACTAAATTTATCTTCTCGCTTCACCGCATGGGCCATCGTTACCAGAACCTCCTCTCCTTCACACCCCTCATGGACTCTACTGCCATGGTAGGGATGGAGGGTTTCCCTCCACAGATCTGACTGACAAAGTCTCTAACGGAGACCAAGATCGTACCCTTGCTCCACCACCACAACCGCCAGCAATGACCTTCCTCCTCCATCGTGCAACCTCAAGAAACTGTCGCCATGACCTAGCTCTAAGCAGTGAGTTTCAAGGACTATAACCATGTCGCAATGCCTTATCATCCCCATGTTTGCAGCCAAAAGAAGACGAAGAATAGGCCATGTTCAGCCTCCTGATATGTTGCTCCTCCATTGCCGACATGCAACACAACATGCACCATGGCCATCGCCACCTTGGGACCAGATTCAACCACCTCCCTCCTTCCATCTCCATCACAAGTCCCTCAACACTGCTCATCATGCCAGCACCATGCCGCGGCCATCTATAGGTTTCTCTCTTCCTCAATAGGAGACCTAAGATCAAGTCAACCATCAACCATACAACAAGTCATTGTTCCCTTAAAGAAATGACCACATGGGGTAACTCTAGTTCCATTCCAAGGAGAATATGAGCAAGAAATGAACAAACTAGTTCAAAGGGTTATAGTGAACACAAGGCCTTCCTTAACCCCCTCCCCACTAAGGTTTGGTCAAGAGGTGTACATATACTGCCAAAAATCAATAGATGCACATCCAATTTGCAGGTAATTCATTATACCTCCTCTTTATTTCAGGTCACTAAGAATATAGTCAATAAGATAATGGAACATGAGAGATTGAATGATAAGCCAAAACTTATTTATGTTTAATAAATTAACCCAGAAATCATTCATGTATGCATCACCTAGTATATGTCTATAGTTTTGTACTAGGATACAACCAAATGTCTAATATTTTGTAGTCTAGCCTATTTTATTTGGTAATCTACCATTTGACTAATAGACATGTATGATGCTAAAGGATTCAAATCATTATATTGCATAATTATTATGCTATAATTGATCCTAGTAGTTTTTTAGGACTATGAATCATTCATTGAATGGTATATGCGGTCATGCATATGCCATTAGGAAATACACATAAGTTCGACATCTCTACATGCAGTAGTTAAAAGTCATTAACAATTTAGTAATCTTTTGAAGACAATTTACTGTGTTAATCTCATTTATTTCATATATTACAAACCCTAGATGTCCATATATGTACATACATATTTTATGAAATCACAAATGCAAAGGAACCTGGTAAATATATTCATACTTAGGGATACACATATATTTAGCCTTAGTGGTATAAATTGAAAGTGTAATGATATTCAATGAGGAAGATATTACAAGACATAAATTGGAGGAATAAATTACCAAAAGATATATGAAACCTAGATATAATTAGATTTATGTATCTAAAGATAGACATTTGAACTAAAGTAGATATCTAATGGATCGTATATCCACTTAATAAGATGAAAAACCCTAATATGTCATTAGGTGATTGGGAGTAGGATAAGAACAATAAGAAAATATACAACAGGATTGTATATGCATGTTGATTTTCTTTGACCGACATACATAATATATTCCTAGGATGAATAATCAACTTTGGGACCAAGTATATCCATCGAGTTGACATTTACATGTCAAGATCAGGTATGTGCAGTCTCTATTTGAAATTTAGGCATTTATTCGACTTTGATATACATTTTCTCATAATGAGGCACATCTCAATATCCTTACTCCTTAACCGAAAGTCCATACCCTTCTAGTGGCAACTATTCTGAAATATTCTGATACTCTGTTTATTCATATTATATTGCATTTGTAAACCCTCCTAACATGTTATTTAATCTTGTTGATATAATTGATGGACATAAGTCTTGCCTCCTATTATTGCATAAGATATTAGACTAAGATAACTAATATAGATGCTTATACATAACCATTAGGGCGCGTCTTTCCACCTCTCATATATACAAAGTTTGTCTTTCCGCCGAGGGTGCGTCTTTCCACCCATTTTACTTAGGCCAATGACTCAATGGTGTCTTGGCCCTACCTTAGCTAGCTTTAGTTTAATTTATCTACATGCAATTATTATTTTGTGATATTGTGGATTGTGAAATGGCAAGAATATATGCATTCTTCATGGTTCTACTGTTCATATGCCTCATTCTTTTAATGTTCATTCTTTTGCTTAATTCTTTTTAACTTACCTAATTACTAATAGCCCTCTCTTGAATGGGAACTCCCTATTTAACTCTTTTATACTGAATTACCTAAATATGTTCATTATGCACATACTCAGTGTAAACTGATGCATACCTTTGTTTTCTTTTTCTGGGTGTTCTTCCAAAACCACCCAAGTAAAGGTAGCCTGGAGGACAATGACTCATGAAGACCATTTACAGAAATTCAGAGTTGATGATAGGTAGGAATGGTCAGATTGCCCTCTGCAACTGGTTTTGTGTACAATTAGAATTATCCCTTTTACCTTGTAATACCACCCTTGAGGTGACGAACAATGTATAAATTACAATGAGAATGAATTTGTAATAGTTAAATTTTCTGTTACTTTCCTTTTAGACGGCTCCTTGTATCATACCATTCGAGTAGATCCCCTCCTAGGCCACACTCTTTACAAATATATATGGAACCTTTTGGTCTCAGGATTATACTTAAATTTGAATTTTAGTACTGGATATTGGAATAAATGTCCAGTTACATCAACACTTTAATACTTTATGAGAAAGGCCACAATTGTGTAATTCCAATGGCACGTCACACGTATATAAGGGGGTGCCATGCTATCAATAGGAAAGTGGGTCAGCCCTAGTGCTGAACAAATATCAAATTTTAAGGTAAATTTTGGAAAAGCGACAAGAGGTGGAAAACGAATGAACTGCCTATCATTGCCATTCAAGCTAGAGTGTGTTTGACATCTATTGTCATATAAATATCAAATCTATTCTGGTTAAGGTTTCTGTAAAGAGGTCAATCTCATGATCTTTAAATCGCAGCAAAGGTGCTTAAACTTTTTGGAAAGCACATCCTCAAAAAATAGCCTACCTCTGTGTGCTTTTTTCTAAAGTGTCCACCTATGTGTGCTTTATTCTCTCATGAAGAGTGGAATTGCTAGCAATGAATGTCATTGCATGATCTTGGGTAGTAACGGTCAAATTTCCCAAAAAAGACCTTTGCTGACACAGTTCACAACTAGTTTAAGCCATGGTTTAATACTAGGGCTTCAACATTGAACCTATCTACCACAATAGTTCTTGCTTCGTTGGCTAAGCACATTGCCTGCTAAGTTACAATTGCAGATGTAGGTCCTCTGTCAATATGGCTAAACCATAGGTAGCATCAATATATTCTTTCTTTTTTCAACATTACCAATATCCACATGCCTTATATAAACAAGCCTTTTAGAAGAAATTTCATAAGAATGAAATCATGCAAAGTATACTAGTGACACATCCCGCATTTATCCAAGAACTAACTGACAATACCCACTTCATTGAGTATAATGATAGGCATATTGGTTTATCACCTACTCTAGTATACCTTTTATAGTCTTCTAATTCTTTTGAATCGTCAACCAAAGATATGTCTGGTCCATACTACAAAGTGGAGCTTTAGTGTCATTGCATGTGTTTCAACAAGGAGTCCAATGTATACCTTCAACAGTGAGAGAGGGAGGAGTTAGTAAGCATTCAGCCTTTGTTGTAAGCAACATCACTTAATATTATAGCCTCAGATCCTTAGTCATAAAGCGCTCCAACAAGTGCCTCTTAGTAGCCTCAATGTAGCCAAATCACTACTTGATAGAGTAATACCATCTACATGCACAAGTAGAAATTCTACTGTAGAATCACTATACTTCTTCATAAAGACTAGGTGGTCCCACTAACATCTGATCTGACAAAATCAAATTAATCAACAATTGATAGCTTATCAGTACAAGAACATCTTCAGACCATCAATAGCTTTCTTCCCCTAACACTGTTCCTAAACACTTCCCTAGGTAACAGGCCTAGGCGGTTGCTTTGTGTGAAACAGTCAGAAATTCTATTTGATGTAGAAAGGCATTATCATTCCCAGATAGTAGAGACGCCAATTCTAGTTCACAACCACAAGTGGTGAGGAAGTCTGCAAGAAATCAACACCGTATTATTCAGCAACTAAGCGGTCATTCAATACTCGAAAAATATGAATTGTCAGAAAACAATGAGCTAATGGGTCAAAGTCAAGCAAAAAGTACCGTAGCTAGAGACTATAGTGATTGAATCCAATCCCATTGTTCATTGCGGCACAGTAAATCACTGCTTTGGGAATGACATGTGCTCAGTTTACCCAGTGGCTACAGAATACAATATAATAATCAGCAAAGAAGACATAGGAACGATTGATCTTTGTGCATTTCTTACTATTTTTCTTATTCTTTCAGGTTGAATTCTTTGCCAATGCCAGTAAAGATAAGAAGAGAATCTGTTGTTTGACTTGTTTCTAATAGGGGAATAAGCTACCGACCAGGCTAATTGATACCGTACAGGGTGTTCTATACGAAGAGATCCAATCTTCTAAAAGGTTGATGTGCTGTCCCTAGTGGTTAAGGAGCCATCCAATGACCATCAATACTACTATGTCCACTCCTTGAGTTTTTTGTTGTCTTTCGCAACTTTTCATGTGGTTTATCAACTGAATGAGATAGTAACCATAGGAATTGGAAGAGTTCTTGAACGATTAAAACTAGATAGGATAGTCATTCCCTTCTAACTTTATAGATATATCGAAAGCATGGATTAGTAATCATAGTAGAGGAGCCACAAGAGAGAATCATAGAAGAGAATCTATTTGTGGCCATCTCCATCAATTATGAAGCAACAAGCAGGTAGGCGAGAGCTAACTTATGAAAACACAAGGCAGAAGAAAAGGTGGGCATAAAGGGACACAGCAAGTTCACATAAATTGCACAGGCCGTGCAAAGGTTAGTAGATAACAAAAGGTCCATCGACCCCAAGGGTAGTTGGTTTCCCTACGGTAAATGAGGAAAGGATCAAAAGTTAGACCCCCCAAACAATAACAGATGCTACAATTGGTCAGTCACTGCTGCTAGAGGTGAGGACTAGAGGGGCTATGTGACCCTTAGGCAGCTAGGGAAAAGGCTAGTGACAACGAAAAGAGAAGACTGTGGTTTAAGTACCTCCTTGCACTGCTAATAGGGTCACCAGCACAAAGTACAGAGAGGTGGTAGTGTGAAATTTACATTATTGATACGACAGCCTATGGCTGATTGGGGGAGTTGCACCAACAGGAGGGGAAGGAAGTCGGTCTCCTTCCAAGAATGAGGGTCACTCCCTCAGTCACTCACCATGAGTTGATCACTTTTCTAACAACCATAATTGGGAAAAGCAAAAAATGTGTGCACAGGGATGCAATGCTATCTGTAATCAAACGTGTTTGCCCTATTACAAAGATAAGGTATGAGAGAGAAAGGGAATAGGAAAAGAGAGAGAGAGAGAGGTGAGCAAAATAGCTATCTAACACTAAACCAGTGTTGTAAGAACGGGTTTGAACCGGACGCTCTGACCAATTTAACTGGGCTTCAGTGGAGAACCAGTTTGGGTCATCCACACACCCTTTTTCCCTAAAAGCTGGTCAGAACCAATGGATTGATAGGTCGCAGGAACCAATTACAGTTTCCTCAAACTATCCAGTTTGTCTCTCTTAGCTAGAAATCTTACTTTTCCTTTAGAATTTGTGTAGATGTTGTTTGCATATCTGTTGTTTGTGTGAAACACAAAGCAGTTTTGGGAAGCGTAGGGTTGCACAATGTGTGCACCCTCATATATATATAACTGAAACATTTACAGAGAGGTCCACATATAATATGGAAATAACTAAACAACTAACAGAATATATAAAACAGGAATATATTGTAACACTCCCCCTCAAGTTGGAGCATAGATATCAATCATGCCCAACTTGTCCGTCAGTGTGCAGAATTGCTTCTTCGCCAGCAACTTGGTCTTCAGAACGAGGGAAGGGAGTGCAGATCTTGCCAGTAAGAATGGATTCCCGAATAAAATGACAATCTACTTCGATGTGTTTAGTGCGCTCATGATAAACTGGATTATTAGCAATGAAGATAGCAGCGTTATTGTCACAGTGCATAGGTATAGCAGAAGAGGAGTCAACCCCGAACTCTTTTAACAGAGAGCGCACCCACAACAATTCACAGGCAGTATGGGCCATGGCCCTATATTCAGCTTCAGCACTGGACCTGGCCACAACATTTTGTTTTTTACTCCTCCAGGTAACCAGATTACCTCCAACATACGTACAATACCCAGAAGTAGATTTTCTGTCAACTTTGTTGCCTGCATAATCAGAATCAGAGTACCCTTCAAGAGAACAGTGTCCATGCTTCCTGTAGTGAAGTCCCTTGCCAGGAGACTTCTTCAAATATCGTAGAATCTGACAAAGAGCATCCCAGTGACACTGTCTGGGTTTATCAAGGTACCTGCTAAGAAGACCCACTGCAGTAGAAATGTCAGCCTTGGTGACAGTCAAATAAATGAGTTTACCAATCAGCCTCCTGTACTTTTTGTGATCAGCAAAGAGAGGAGAAGAGTCATCATCCCAATTTACATTAGGATCTAGAGGAATATCAGCAGGTCGCGCTCCCAGCATACCGGTCTCCTGCAGTATGTCTAGGACATATTTTCACTGAGACAACACAAGAGCATTAGAGTTTCTAGAAACTTCTATGCCCAGAAAATATCGAAGTTTGCCCAAATCTTTGGTAGCAAAGTGCTTGCCTAGATGAGATTTAGTAGCCTGAATACCAAGAGAATCACTGCCAGATATGATAATGTCATCAACATAGACAATCAGAATAATAATACCAGCGGAAGTCTTCTTGGTGAAAACAGAATGATCCACCTGAGATCGCAGAAACCCAAAATCAATCATAATTTTGCTCAATTTATCAAACCAGGCACGGGGACTCTGCTTAAGCCCATAAATAGACTTCTTTAACCTGCAAACTTTGTGAGACTCCCCCTGAGCAACGAACCCAGGAGGTTGCTCCATATAGACTTCTTCTTGTAAATCTCCATACAAGAAGGCATTTTTCACATCTAGTTGCAACAGTGGCCAGTCAAGGTTAACAGCAACAGACAGAAGAATTCTGACAGAATTAAGACGAGCAACAGGAGAGAATGTCTCAAAATAGTCAATACCATAAGTTTGGGTGTAGCCTTTAGCAACTAACCGTGCCTTCAGCCTTTCAACAGTGCCGTCAGGTTGATATTTCACAGCATACACCCATCTGCAACCTACAGGTTTACACTGAGGAGGTGGATCCACCAGTTCCCAAGTATCTCGTTCAGCAAGAGCCAACATTTCCTCCTTCATAGCAGACAGCCATCCAGTACTCTGTAGAGCATCCTGGATATGCTTTGGAACAGCAACAGCAGATAAGGCATATACAAAATTGCTAGAATGAACATTCAGATGATCAGTAGAAACAAACTGAGCAATACTGTGTGATGTGCAAGAACGAGTACCCTTTCTAAGAGCAATGGGTATATCAAGATCAGAATGTACCTCAGGTGTAGTAGAACCTTCTGGAGGTGAAGATTGGTTTTCATGGGGGGTTTCTTGAGTAGAAGGTGCTTTGTTCCTGCGTTGATAAACTATAATAGGAGGTTTTAGCAGCCTCAGTAGTGACCTTATCAGTAATATCAGGCACACAATCAGTAGTAACAGGTAGAGGAGAAGCAATAAGATCAGACTGTAAACTGTCACCACTAGTAGAATAGTAAGGGGTATCCTCAAAGAAAACTACATCACTGCTAGTATACCATTTTCTTGCAGTAGGACTGTAACATCTGTATCCCTTCTGGGTACGAGAATATCCCAAAAAAATGCACTTCTCAGCACGAGGAGACAGTTTATCAGAAGCAGGTCCAAGTAACCTTACAAAACAGGTACATCCAAAAATCCGAGGAGGCACAGTAAATAACTGAATATCGGGTTGAAGAACTTGAATAGGTATTTTGTTTCCAATCACAGATGATGGCATTCTATTTATCAGAAAACAAGCAGTCAATATAGCCTCAGGCCAAAAAAAACGAGGAACATGTGCATGCATCATAATAGTTCTAGCCACCTCTAACACATGTCTATTTTTACGCTCAGCCACACCATTTTGCTGAGGTGTATAAGCACAGGAGGTCTGATGTATCGTACCCACAGATTTACAAAAAACATCCACATCTTTTTTAACAAATTCCAGCGCATTGTCAGTACGAAAAAAATTTACAGGTACACCATATTGTGTTTTTATTTCAGCAAAAAAGAACTTGATAATAGACAAAACTTCGGACCTACTTTTCATCATAAACAACCAAGTAATCCTTGAAAAATCATCAATAAACAGAATAAAATACTTATGACCAGATAGACTCGACACATGACAAGGGCCCCATACATCAGAATGCACTAGATCAAACATATTTTTACTGCTAATATGACTGTGTCTAGGATAAACAGCTCTAGTCTGCTTTCCAAGTTGACATGACTCGCACTGAAAACTACAAATGCCAAGATCAGAAACTAAATGTCGAAGCTTTTCAGATGATGGATGTCCCAGCCGGTAGTGCCACTGTAATGCAGAAACCGAGGTAGATAATGCAGGAGTCACAGTTGCTTTAGCTGCTTTTGGCAAATGATCCAGGTAGAAAAGTCCATCAGCACCTTCATACCCCCCACCAATCTTCATCCTCGTGCGGAGATCCTGAAAAACACATGAACCAGGAATAAAAGTCAGACTACACTGAAGGCTTCTCAATATCTTGCTGACAGACAATAGATTCAAAGGAAATCTAAGCACATATAAGGCAGATTTCAGCAGAAAGTCAGAAACAATATCTCCTACTCCAGACACCGCGGATTTGGAACCATCAGCCAGCATAACAGATGAGGGTCGAGTAGGTTTATATAATTTTTGAAACAGTGATCGATTTCCAGAAATATGTGGAGGCACCGGAGTCGATGACCCACTTAGTATTACCAGGAGTAGAAGAAGAGCTCAGAAAGGCAGTGTCATAACTAGAATAAGCTGCGGCATGAGCTCCACTAGTCGAAGCTGTAGACGACGCACCAGCACGCTCAAGCAGAAGACGCTCCACCTCAGCACGGATGTAGTCAGCAGTCGCACCCGAGGAGGCAGAGTCAGTAGGCTGAGTCGTTCCTTCTGATGCAGTAGTAGTGGAGTCAGCAGCTGCATTGGCCCATGTCGGCTTACCATATTTTTCCCAGCATTTTTCTTCAACATGGTTGGACCGGCCACAGAAGGTACAAAGGCGCTGTCCTGACTGAGGACGTGCAGCAGCAGTAGGGGCAGTAGAAGAGGCTCCACGACCAGAAGCAGCCCGTCCTCGTCCTCCACCCAGGGGAGGACGGCTGTCAGTAAAGCGACCACGGCCACGACCAGACGCTGCAGCAAGAGCAGAAGAATCCCCAACATCAGTAGTCAGAGACGATGAAGACGAAGGCAAACGCTGAAGACGCTTGTAGGCACTCTGTAGTGACGGCAGAGGGTCACTGGCTAAGATCTTGTCCACAACTCCAGCGTAGGACTCGGGCAGTCCACAAAGAAACTGGACTAACTACAGCTCCTGGCGCTGACGCTGCATGGTAGCCAGGTCCGTGGAGAGAGGGTGATAGGATTCCAGTTCACCCCACAATCTAGTAAAGTCAGAAAAATAATCCGCAATGTCCGCCCCCGTGAACTGTAGACGTCCCAGCTGCTTGGTGATGTCAAACACTTTCTTGGGGTTCTGACTATGCGAGTATGTACCGGCGAGCTGATCCCACATTTGCTTCGCCGTAGGCAAGTGAAGAAGTGTGACGCTAATCTTCTCAATGTTGCTGTTGAGAATCCAAGTCATCACAGTCGAGTCGTCACGAACCCAGTCGTCATACACCTTCACATCTTTAGCATCAGCGTCCTCTGCGGGTACTGGCGGACCAACACGGGTAAGATGTGAGTACTTGCCCTGGGATTTGGCATAGATCGTCATGGAGCATACCCAATGTGGATAGTTGCGCCCATCAAGCTTCACAGTAGTAACCTGACGGCGGAAGTCATCACTCGAGGACGCCATGTGAGTAGTAGGCACAGAAGTAGCAGGCACGATCAGACAGGAGACGGTCTACGACGTCAGACAGGCACAGCAGGCACAGAACAACGTAGAAGAACCTCTCACATACGATCTACGCCGAAGCGCAGAACAGAACTCGGTGGCACAACGGCCTACACGGGCAGGCAGGCAAAGAGACCGGAAAAAAACGGTCTACGTCACACCAACTTCAAGCCACCGGACAGTTGCAGATCTTCACGGAGCCAACGTACCGGCGGCAAGCAACCGTGGAGGCGCACCGGCCCCTGCGGCGGTGTGGGCGCCCGGCCCTGGCGGCTAGCCCGGCGGCGGCGTTGCGGTGGGGGGGGGGGACCGACCGAAGAAGAGAGAGAGGAGTGGGAGGGTGGCGGCGGGATCTACTGCTCTGGTACCATGTGAAACACAAAGCAGTTTTGGGAAGCGTAGGGTTGCACAATGTGTGCACCCTCATATATATAAAACTGAAACATTTACAGAGAGGTCCACATATAATATGGAAATAACAAAACAACTAACAGAATATATAAAACAGGAATATATTGTAACAGTTTGCATTGCCAATCAACCATAGTAAAGAAATTGCAATAATTGATAAAGAAAAAATTGGATGTATGAACCGCCTTTATATTTTTAATCAGTAAATTGATAGAGTTATTTGTACCTCTATCAGTGCAGTGTAATTTTTTTTATTAGCTTAATATAGAGGATCGTTTCTTTGTTATCACATATTCACTATTTTATCTACATTTCCAAGTGCTAATAATATTAATCATGTCATTGGCGACGTTACCAGTTGAACCGGTCAGACTACTGTTTCGATCAGTTAATTGAGAACCAGTAGCATGACAGGTTCACTCAGCAGTGTGGCCCTAACAACCTTGCACTAAACTGTTTTTTAATCGTTTATACTACATTAGTATAATTCTATAGATACAAATGCTCTCAATTTGAACGAACTCCGCAAATTTAACATACATCTAAGCAAATAGAGATCATAACAAAAGAGGCCCAATGCTTACCTTCATCATATATAATGGTTTGGAAGGGCATAATGAACGTTAACCTTTATAAAGTGTGCACTTCATATAATTGATCTTTTGTAATAAGTTGTGTATATTGAGCACATAAGCTATGCCATTTATATTAGTTAGAGAACAATTAGATTTTCTATCAGTGTATGATAGTTCAACTACAAGTGCTAGGACTCCTGCTTTGAGAAACCAGGATTTCCTATCATAGTTGGGGTGCATCAAGGATTCACACGAAGCCCCTATCCGTTCGTTCTTGTTATGAATGAGTTAAGTAGTTGAAAAAGCATGTTCAAGATGATAATCTTGGTGCATTCAATTTTTGATAATACTGTGTTGGCTGTTGGTTAATGAAAACAAAGAAATATAGAATGAACGTGTTGAAGTTTGGAGGATTTCAAAATGAAATTTAATTTAAGATCGGTGGAAGCGAAACAGAGTACGTGCAATGCAATTCCAGTCAGTTTAGAATTGTGAATGGTGAGATCATGTTGGATAGAGTGGACGTACGAAATTGTGATAAGTTTTGTTGGATAGGGTGGACATAGGAAATTATGATAAGTTTTGTTTCTTGGGATCTGTTATTCAAATGGATGATGATGTTCAAGATGATTTTGTCACCGTATCACAGTAAGATGGCTCAAATGGAGAAATGCAGGTGTAGTGGTATGTGAGTGGAAGATCCCTCTCAAATGAAAATAAATTTTATAGAACGGCTATACGCTCAGCCAAGCGCCATGGGAATGAATGTTGGGTGGTGAAGAAACAATGTAAGATGAATGTAGCCAAAATGTGTATGTTGAGAATTTGAGTAGGAAGACGAGGAAAGATCGTTGAGCAATGACTATATAAGGAACAAAGTGGGGTTGGCAAGTATAGAGGACAAGTTGTGTGAGGCTCGCTTGAGATAGTATGGGCTTGTGCAACGTAGACCGACAAAGCTCCTATTCAATTTCGAAACAATGTTGTTGAGTCCAGCACAAGCAAAGGAAGGGGCAGGCCTAAATTAACTTGACAATTTCCACATTGTTACATCTTGATCAAAATATGACTTATGACACAGCTGATTCAAAAGAAGGATCCATATAGTTGACCCTAACATGGTTAGGATTGAGGCTTATATGATGATGACGACAACAACGATGATAATCATCTAAGATGACGATGATGATGATGAGAGAACAATTAGATTGCATCGATCTCTTGTGAATAAGGTTAATTGTCATATATTGACGTACTATGTAGATTTTGGGCTATGAAGTTTTGGGAGAGGATTAGTGAGCATAGGTTAGGATCTATAATGCATACACCAAATAACCAGTTTGGTTTCGTGCATGGAAGATCCAAGATAGATCTCATGATAAGGAGGTTACTAGAGAGGAACAAAGAAAACAAAAAAGATATTCACGTGTTGTTATTGATTTGGAAAAGGGTTATGATCAAGTACCTAAGGAAGCATTATTGTGGGTTTTAGAGAAATAGGGTGTGTCAATCCATTACATTGACAAACCATGTGATAGCTCAACTACAAGTACTAGGATTCCTGAAGAAGAGACACTATTTCTTATAGCAATTGGGTACATCAAGGATCGGCACTAAGCACATATCTATTCATTCTTGTTATGGGTGATATTCCTTGATTCATGTTATTTGCTAATGATATTGTACTGATTGATAATACTAAAGAAAGATGGAATGATAAAGTTGAACGTTTAAGAAATGTGATGGAATCTAATGGATTTAACATCAGTAAAAGCAAAACATAGTACATGCATTGCAATTGCATCCAATATAGAATTTTGAATGGTAAGGCCGAATTGGATGGAATGGATGTACCAAAATGTGATCAAGTATTTTTGTTATTCGTGTTCTCATATTTAAATGATTGGTGAGTTCAAGAGGATGTTTGTCACATGATCACAACATGATGATTGAAATGGAGGAGTGCAACTAGAGTAGCATGTGGGCAGAAGATCCCTCTCAGATTTAAAAGTAAATTTTGTAGAACAGCTATACGCCAGCCATGCTTTCTGGGAGTGAATGTTGGACAATGAACAAACGAACGTCTCTCAACAACATGAATGTGGCCAAAATGCACATGTTGGGATGGATGTGTGGGAAGACAAGGAAAGAGCGTTCTGACTATACAAGGAACAAAGTTAGGGTGGCGACTATTGAGGACAATTACATGAGGATCGTCTGAGATGGCATGGACATGTGCAACGCAGACCCACAAACGTGTCTATTCAAAAGAATGATATTAAGTCAAAATTAACGTGGGAAGAGCTTATAAGGGGAGATTTTGAATCTAATCTTTACATCATGAAAACGATTATGTATACATTGAATTTTCTAGCTTAGATATGCCTTCAATTACACTTGTTATGTCAACTAGAGCACAAAAACCAAGGGAAATTGAAATTTGAAAGGAAAAAAGGCAGCAGTTTAATTGTGCGATTACTTTTACACCACATTTTCACATCACTTTTGAAACGCCACAAAATGCAATGCAAACTATTTCAACTTCCTTTAGGTCAAAGTCTTTTTAATATAATAGTTTTAGTAATGATATTAGAATAATTAGTATACATTATTCTATTTAGTATAGTTGGTTATCTCACTTATGTCTAGTAGAGCTTGTAACATCTAACAAACACTAATATGGACAAAATTCATGTATTATTTTTTTTTTCAAAATTACATATTTCATAATTTATTTATTAATTTATAAAGTGAAAATTACATTAAAAATCTGAATTTTTTTTGGCTTAAATGTGCTTGTTAATGTGATGTTAGTTATCAATCAATGTCCTACGACATCAATACAACTATATATATGAATCATCATTAGTGCTTGCTTTTTAGTTAAAAGATAATTCCAGGCCTCAAGTTACAAAAAACTAAAAGTTAAAAATGTGTGATTGATTATATGAAATGTATACCTAGTATATACCTAATAGCAGTCACAACATACTCAGACTTTTTGAAAAAGTCACGTTTTAAACGTGATTTTCCCTAGACGCATGAAACGGCTGAATAAATCCCAACTCCCAAATATTACATGACTATTCACGTTTAATGTTTTTCCCGTATTATACTAAATAAGACTCTTAGTTTGAGTGCATATATATGGGTGTGTATATAAACACATATTTGTGTGTATGTATGTAGTATATGTATATGTATGCAACAGTTATAGATATAGGTACACAATATATACGTGTAAAAACACACACACACGTATACATATGCGATATATGTATATATTCTCCAATATTTTCCAGACTGTTTCTCGAATCAATGACTGTATTTTTTACCATACATTGACCGCTTGTTACCCGAATTTCCCACATAATTGCCGAATTCTGAATTTTTCAACTTCACTGAATGTGTCCTAAATATCGAATTTGTGACTATACTTTCTTAGAAAGTAAAAGAGGGATATGTGTTATATTAGATAGGAGAAACTTTGCTCCTATAAATAGGAGAACAGGGAAGCGTACAGGACATAAGACATCCCTAATGGGCCAGAACACTTAGGCCCATATTACAAACTAATAATAAAACACTAACTAAATAACTCTCAACACCCTCCCTCAGACTGAAGTTGGGAGAATTCCATATCAGCTTGCAAACAGAGAGTTGGACTAAGAAAACAAAGAAACAGAATAAAACGATAAACCAAGCCCTTACAAAAAATTTCTCCCCCTCAATATTACATTAAAGGACTCAAACACTCAGGCACTCCCCCTCAAGTTGATACTTCAAGCAAGAAGGCAAGTAGGTCACAGAAGCTTCTCGATCATCTGGAGCAAAAATAAGCAGCAACACAATCATCTGGAGCAAAAGATTAAATAGCTGATAGGCACCAAGGTCTTCATCAAAGTCGTCGTCGTAGTAGCCACAGAGTGCTGGATCACAGTAGCAGAGCCCAGAGAGTGTTGGATCACAGTAGCAGTAGTAGTCAACGTGCGAAACAGGGCACAAACGAGCCAGAGAGTGCTGGCACACAACAACAGAAAGTCGACGTGCAAACAAGGCACGAATAAGCGAAGAGTCAACGTGTCAAAACACGGACATGCCAAAGAGTGCTGGCGCACAGCAACAAAAGTCGACGACGTAGATAGAAGACCGGTAGACAAAGTAGCAAGCAAATAAATAACTCCAGTACATGAAGCTCCATGTAAAGTCAGCAACAAATGTCTTCACCATCTTCCCTCGTTACACAATATCCATCACAATAGCAGACATCAAAGTCCAGAGAGTGATGGTCCACAGAAGAAAGTCAACGTGCAAATAAAGCACGGACAGATTGATAGCAACAAGTAAAATGTGCTAACCATAGCACAAGCAGCAATAATGACGTCCGAATATGTAACTTCATAGCAGCAGTGGAGGTAGATGATGAATAAGCAATAATAGCAGCAGAAAGCACCACATAGTTGCAAAACTATCATGTAGTATATGTAGCACGAGATCCATAGAACAACAGTAAAATGTGGCATGAAGATGCACATAGCAACATAATGAATTTCTTCATTTCTTCTTCCTTCATCTCTCCTCGCATCTCATCTCTTCATCTTTTCTTCTCTTCTATTTCTCCCCCTCACACCAACCACAGAGAAGATCAAGGGTTGGGGTGGACAAACACAAGTTCCATTAGATTTAGGGAATGAAACAAAACGAGGTGCAAGTGGTGTAAAAACCTCACACATAATCAATATGTAGACCATGGTGCGCAGATTATCCAAGGAGGCAGCCATCTTAGCAGTATAGCAGCAATAGCACTAGAACAATAGCGGAGACAAATAAATGGCACCAGTAGCAGCAACAAAAAGGTAAATTGCAGCAATGCAATTGCAGCTGCAGTAGAGGGCTTAAAGGCCAAAGTATTTCAAACCAGTAGCAGAAAAGGAGAGCACTCAGCAAGGACAACGTCAGAAAAAAAATATTGTGCAGTAGACACACTGCTACAGTACCGGCGGCAGCATAGAGGTTAGAAAATGAAACTCCAGCTCATTCCATAGAGATCTAATTGTTTGGCAGCTAGGGTAGGAGATGCTCAAGACATAGACGACCCAAATGGAACAGGTCCTAAGGAGAGGCAACACCTTAGTAGGCCGTAATGGAGCCGGAGATCAGGAGCATGGACAGACTTGTACAGACTGCCAAAAGAATATGCAATAACTCCTTCTGAAAGGCATGCAGAAGACTCTCACCCTCTCCTAGAAGCCGCTAAGGGGTTGAGGAAGAGAAGGGGGGCACTAGAGGTAGGCAAAAAACCATGAAGGAGAGGGTTGGATGCTCCCAAAATCCCGTCGTGCTACAGTAGCAAGCGTACTGTAGCAATATGCCAGAATTGAAGGAATAGGAAACCATGCGCATCAGCAAGTGAAAGGGAGCATCAACAGCAGCAAAAAGGAGATGGAACAATAGAATTTATGGAATGAAAGAGTGGATAAGGCATGCGGGCGGCCAAGAAAGAAGAACGGGTGGCCGCCCGCCGACTGTGGCTCACTCTTCTCCCTTTTACTTGACGGCTAGGGTTTTGGATCTCTGCTCTGATACCATCTTAGAAAGTAAAAGAGGGCTATGTGTTATATTAGATAGGAGAAACCCTGCTCCTATAAATAGGAGAACAGGGAAGCGTACAGGACATAAAACAACCCTAATGGGCCAGAACACTTAGGCCCATATTACAAACTAATAATAAAACACTAACTAAATAACTCTCAACATGCTTAATAGTATATCATAATGGCATTCCATTCTTAAGATTTTGCTATTAAATGTATTACATATTAATGCAATGCGTGCTTTATGTTGATTTTTATTTTCTTCAATGTGATTGACAATCATTGTTTAGGCAAACACAGCCATACCCATCTCACCATGGGTAATTTGAATATGATTATCAACCACCACCACAGCCACATGCTCAAGGACTACATATTGGACATTCATATAGGCAAATATCTTGGGCATGCATGGAGCATATGAGTACAACTTTCTTGTGTACTCTAATGATGAGGGGCAAACATGACGTGGTGGCAGTTCATTTGTTCCTCCTTGTGATTCTATATTATTGTATTTACTGTTTAATGTATTTCTGTTTAAGTCTTGCCTTTATTTTGTAACATGGGCCTTTCTATAAAGAGGTCCATTAGGGTTTTCAGTTCGCTTCCTTGTACAGCCTCCTATTTATAGGAGTGAGTTTCCTCTGTGAATATAGAAACACAGCACACTTTTCATATGGTATCAAAGCAGGTCACCTAGGCCTGATCTCCACCAGTCACTGCCACCTTCTCTCTCTCTCTTTCCTTCCGTCAGTCGTCGCCTTGTACATCCAACTTGATTTTCACTGATGACCACTCCTAAGGAGATCTAAGTTTCTTTCTAGCCCTATCCTCTTCTCCAACAAGAGGATCTAGGGATATGGCCGACGGTCCTTCCAAGGTTCTTATGCCCTGAAGAACTATTATTTGGAAATACCATTCGACAGACTGTGGTCATTCATGATCACCTATTCTATGGCTCTGCTCACTATATGAGTGGTATGATTGGGTATATCCAACATATCACCTTTCTTCTTGGTGAATCATAGTATTTGCCACTTACTCTGGGTCATCCTTGACCTTAATTTGCTGGGTTCACTATTTCTGCTCCTGATCTGCTGCTACCCCGACATTTGACATGTCGTGTCTTTGTTCGATACGCCGTGTCTCAATCTAGCGAATCCTCTGATCTCTACTGCCTTGACCTCTGACACGTCGTGTCTTTATTTGACACGCCGTGTCTCATTCTGGTGAATCATCTAACACGCCATGTCTTATTTTTGACACGTCGTGTGCCATTCCAGACGACTATTTGCTGCTCTTTGACAAGTCATGTCTTATTTTTAACACGTCATGTGCCATTCCAGGCGACTCTCTGCTCTGTGTTGTTGTTTCTGGAGATTCTTTGGATATCACTTTTGCTTTATGACTTCATCTTCCTCTGAGATCATGGAGACACATCCTAGATGTGTCACGTCTGTCAAGTTCAATGGATCCAACTACATTTTGTGGGCACGATCCTTTAAGATTTATGCTCACTCATCGGGCAAACTTGAGCATCTCACCGAGGAGCCTACTCCTAGAGATGATATGTCTGACAAAAAGAAAGTCGACTATAAGAAATGGGCAGAATGTGATTCTTAAATCTATCTTGGATTCTAAATAGTTGTGAATCCCACGTAGCCACCAATCTCCTATTTATTGACACCACAAAGGAGGCATGGGATCATATTGCTCAAGTCTATTCCAATAAGGGAAATGCCTCCCGAGTTTGTGAGCTCTATAAACGTTTGCATTCCCTAAGACTTGATGACGCTACCTCATTTGCTTCACCTTTTGATACCTTCAAAGGTATTTGGGGAGAGCTCAAATTCCATCATCCTTTATCTACTGATCTCACTAAATTACAAAAACAACAAGATGAAGTTCATCTTTGCCAATTTTTGGCATCCTTGCCACCTAGCTATGAAGTGGTTCGTCAACAAATCCTTGCATCAGAACCATTACCCATGTTGGATAATGTATCTTCGGCTATCTCGCTCGGTGTCTTCTGCTACCAAAGAATAGTCGGATGCTCTAGTTGTTGCTGGACGAGGGTGTGGTAACTCTACTCGTGGACGGGACAGAAGTCTTAACAGTGGCGAAGGGGGGCCTCCTCCTCAGCCCTATGGAAGAGGGTCTTCTTCTCTTCAACCTCGGTACTACAACTTCTGTAAACGGACCAATCATACTGAGGACAAATGCTGGAAGAAACATGAAAAACCTGAATGGGCAAACCAAGTCTCCACTACTGGTGTTGATGAAGAATCTATATCTAATACTACTTCTCCTCAGATGGTTACACTAAGTTCGTCTAACCTTGACAAGCTTATCAAAGTCGCTTCTACAGCTATTACCACACCTCAGGCGAACATTGCTCAACACTTTGTGTTCCCTCCTGCCTTCAAGCTCTGTCCTCTTCTACAAAAGAAGATTGGATTGTTGACTCTGGTGCCACGGCCCGTATGACTGGTAATAAAAATCTCTTCACTCATCTAAAGAAATCTACATATCATCCTCCGGTGCGTCTGGAAGATGGATCTACTTCTCTGGTCACTACAATTGGGGATGTTAATAATCATCTCCTTGAATTTGTTTTGTTTGTGCCTAGATTTCCATTGAACTTGATGTTTGTTAGTAAAATTACCAAATCCTTAAATTGCAGTGTAATGTTCATTCCTTACACTGCCTCCATGCAAGATCTCAGGACGAAGAAGACGATTGGTGGGGGATATGAATGTGGAGACGGTTTGTACTATCTACAGACCTCGTCAAATTTGGTCGCTACTGCTATTATGGCTCACTCTACTTCTCTTTATCAATGGCACCTGAGGCTTGGTCATCTTTCCGCCCAAAAGTTGAAGTCCTTATTTCCTAATTTGTCTTCTGGAAAGTTTACATGTCAATCTTGTCAACTTGGAAAACATCACCGCTCTGTGTATCCTCCTCGTTGTTATAATAGGAGTCCTAGTCTATTTTATTTAGTTCATTGCGATATCTGGGGACCATGTCGTATTAGTAATCGTATTGGTGTGCGATATTTTGTAACTTTTATTGATGATTGGTCTCGTGCCACTTGGCTTTATCTTTTGAAAGATCGCTTTGAAATTTTGGATGTTTTCTCTAACTTCTTAAATGAAATAAAGACTCATTTTTCTACTGCTACTAAATTTGTCCGCACTGATAATGCTTTTGAGTACGTGCAACATGGCTTTCAAAAGATATGTACCTCCAAAGGAATTGTTCATCAAACCTCCTGTGCCTATAGTCCATAGCAAAATGGTGTTGCTGAAAGGAAAAACAGACACCTACTTGATGTCGCTCGTACTCCTAATTGAAATGAATGTTTCCAAGTCCCATTGGCCTGATGCCATCTTGTTAGCCAACTACCTCATCAACTATATGCCTTCGTCCATCCTCCAAAATCAGATTTCATACCAACTCCTCTACCCACATGAATCTATTTTTGCCCTACCACCAAAAGTTTTTGGTTGCCTTTGTTTTGTCCACATTCACCGACCTGGACTTGATAAATTGTCTCCACGAGCTATCTGGTGTTGTTTTCTTAGGTATTCTCGCACACAAAAGGGGTACAAATGTTTTGATCATGTTGCACATCGCATGTATGTTAGTGCGGATGTCACCTTCTTTGAAGATACATCATTCTTTTCGGAGCCACGTTCACAGGTTCCTCCTCCTAATGTACCACTTCCAAATGTACCAATTTCTACCATCCCGTCCTTAGACGAATCTTCCACCCCTGTTCTGAAAGTCTATTAGCGTCGGCGCAAAAGACCTCTACCTGAACTATCCCCTACTATGACCTCTTCGAACACTGATGATCCACTACCAGTTAATGGTAATTCTACTTACTCTATTCAGATTTCTAAGTTGGACATGCCTATTGCCTTACGAAAAGGACAGCCGTCTGGTACCAAATATTGTATTTCTCAGCATGTTTCAACTGATGATCTCAATGCTTCCATGGCTAAATTTACTGCTGCAATATCTGCTATCTCTATTCCAAAGAATGTTCGGGAAGCACTTTTACATCCTGGATGGAAAAAGGCTATGGATGAAGAGATGGATGCTCTTCGATCCCGTGGGACATGGGCCTTTGTTGATCTTCCCCCAGCCAGCAATCCTATTGGATGTCACTGGGTATATACTGTTAAATATCTGCCAGATGGAACGATTAAATGCTCAAAAGCTAGATTGGTTGCCAAAGGGTACACACAGGAATCTAGAGTTTGTTATTTTGAAACATTTTCTCCCGTTGCTCGTCTTAATTATGTGCGTATTCTTATTTCTGTTGTTGTCAATCAAGGTTGGTGTTTGAATCAATTAGGCGTCAAAAATGCATTTCTATATTGTGACCTGCAGGAGACTGTCTATATGTCCCAACCTCTAGGTTATATTGTTGAGGGGGAGTATTCTGGAAAAGTTTGTCTTCTTAAGAAGGCTAATTATGGTTTTAAGCAGAGTCCTCGAGCATGGTTTGACAAATTCTCTCTTATACTGCAGCAATTTGATTTCACAAGGTCTCAATGTGATCACTCAGTTTTTATCAAGACCACATCTTCTGGCATTATTACTCTTATTGTATATGTGGATGATATCACTATAGTCTATATCTGGTAGTGATACCACAGGGATTGTTGATACAAAGAAATACCTTATGAAGCACTTTGTGACCAAAGACCTTAGACGTCTTCGGTATTTTCTTGGTATTGAGGTAGCATATAATAAAAATGGAGTATCGCTCTCACAGAGGAAGTATACTCTAGACTTATTATCTGAAACAGGAATGTTGGGTTGTCGACTTGCTGTCTCACCTATGGCTCAGGCACATGATCTATGGGCTGAGTCCACTCATCTCTTAGAAGATAAATATTGTTACAAGCGACTAGTTGGCAAACTTTTGTATCTCACCATTACCAGACCAGATATATGTTTTGTTGTGGGAGTTCTTAGTCAATTTAAGGATTGCCCTCGACAGTGTCACTAGGAGGCTGCCTATCGTGTCCTGAAATACTTGAAGAACGCACCTGGACAAGGGTTATTTTATGAAAGAAATGGTCACCATGATGTTATTGGATATTCTGATGTTGATTATGCAGGATGCAAGTCCGACAGAAGATCCACTTCTGGTTATTGTACCTTCGTAGGCGGTAATCCGGTTACTTGGAGAAGTAAGAAACAAAATGTAGTTGCCAAATCTAGTGTTGAATTTGAGTATCGTGCAATGGCACATACTACTTGTGAACTTTATGGATTAAATCTATTCTTGCAGACTTTGGGTTCCCTATCACCTACGCTATTCCGATGTATTGTGATAATTGTGTTGCTACTTTCATTTCTAGCAATCCTATTTTTCATGAGAGGACCAACCATATTGAAGTCGACTGTTCTCCGAGATGTTGTACTAGATAAGAAGATTGCTACTCCCTTCCTGCCATCAAATCAGCAAACTGGTGATATATTCACCAAGCCTCTCTCTGGCAAGCGAGTTGAGGAATTGTTCTGCAAGTTGGGCATGATTGACATCTATGCTCCAACTTGAGGGGGAGTATTGAGATATATTATTGTATTTACTGTTTAATGTATTTCTGTTTAAGTCTTTCCTTTATTCTGTAACATGGACCTTTGTATAAAGAGGCCCATTAGGGTTTTCAGTTCGCTTCCTTGTACAGCCTCCTCCTATTTATAGGAGTGAGTTTCCTCCTTTGTGAATATAGAAACACGGCACACTTTCATATATATTAGATGCACTAAAGTACTTAGTCTATTTATAAGTTATATCCAGAAATATTTGCAACAAATTTTTTGATAGTTGAGTCAATATCAACTGCAAACTCTCGATCAAGTACAATACATAGGGATGTCTTGCATATCCAATATGTGATATTATAGCACAAACAAGTGCATGCATGTATATACATCATGCTTGCAAAATTTCAGAACTCTATTCCTTAATTTGGTCATTATAAATTTTCATCAAATCTCCAGGATACAGCTTAATTTCCATACCTCACATGCATGGACACCCCCCACCCTACCCCATATACAGAGAGCAATGACTTGTGTATTGCTATGCACGGGCTCGCCTTTATATAGGACTGTGGGGTGGTAGCCAAGAACCCATTTCCATGGTGTGGAACTAAACCCATTATACAAAGAATAGGCATACAATACTCATTCTAAAAATATGGATATCAAAGTCATAGGTAATCCAAACAATAACTAATGGATTTTGGATACAATCATAAATTCAAATGTTTAGGGCCCTCCAAAGCTATGACAATAATATCGTACAAACCTATGACTGACAATATCAAGTGCAAATAGTTTTTAGCGCAATACTGGACCTATATTGATACCTCTTGTATAGCACAGATATACAGATCATATTTTCAATTTCATTAGTTGGATATCTTTAAATTGAGTAGCTACCAAGAAGAATAGCTGATTGCAACTTGCAATCTTTTATAAGATAGCAGATGTAAGAGAATAAGCAACATGGTCAGCACATGCACCTTGCTAATAGAATCATCAGATTCCTCCGTACAACACTTGCGACAATCTGATACCAACTCTGCCATAAGTAGAAAATGTAGCAATTATGCTTAGTAGATAGATAATTATTAAAACGCAAAATATTTCGATTGCAGATGCTAGCAATGAAATCAAAAAGCGTGAAGTACAGGCACAAAGGATTACATAGAATTTTAAACTAAAATGTTGTCAAGATAAAACACCGAAACAGACAAACACAGAGCAGTTAGGTGGAAAGACTTTTGAATAATGCAATCATTGCAATATATTATAAACCCAGGCATCAGACTAGGCATGTCTAGGTGACATAGGCTTTGAAGTCCGAACATGCCTCATTTGAGGAATCACATCTTTTCGTTATGTGGACTAAGCAGTCAATCCTGTCAACAAGGTTTTCTAGGTAGACGCCTAGGCTAGCAAGGGAATAAAGCACATACTTGTCAAGGTAGCTATGCGGTAAGTCCCACCCAATCGGCGTCTAGGCTTTTCTGGGCGCTTTAATTACTTTTTATTTTTCAGTTGCGTATGTGTATATTTATACATATGATACCACATGCTATTTTGTAAATATATGTTTATTAAATTGTGTTATATGTCTGACTTGCATTGATAACTGGTGGGAGGTTCAACATGAGAATTAAGAGGAAGAAAAAAGAAACAGTCAGTAGGAGGAAGATAATTTGGAATTGAAGGAGAAAGAAAACAGGAAAAAACGCAAATGGCGTGCAAGAAGTCAAAAAGGTAAAAGCACAACAGCAGCAGAGGAAACATTAAGTAGGAAGATGAAGTTAGAAAAACAAAATTCAAAACAGCAGTGCACAAGGTGTGATAGGAGACTTATGGGAAGGAAGAAGAGATCAAGAAATTTTATTTGCAGACATCCAAACAGCAGTAGCTTTTCCAGATGTAGGAGCAAGAAGTCAGAAAAAGAAGAGTATATGCAAATAGAAGTAGTACTACTACAGTAAGATGTGGGAGCAGGAGTTGTAGGATATGACTGAATTTTATCCTCTGAAATACAAAACATGGACATAGCAGCAAGACATAATTTATATTTGACCTAAACCACACCAGAAATGAGCTGAGTAGACATGATTGGCCCTAGTTTGACCTATCTTGATCCAAATTAGACCTAATCTGACCTAATTTGACCTAAATCTAGCCTAATTTTGCATAGCATAAACTTTTTAGACCTTAACTTTCCCTAATTTACCCTATATTTACCTAATTGACACCTAATTTGGGAAAATCAGACTGAATTTCCCCAAAGCAGACCTATCCACCCCCCCCCCAAATTGGACGTACTTCCACCAAATCAGACCTATTTTGCCAAAATTTGACTTGATTTTGCCTAAATCAGACCTATTTCAACCATAAAATGAATTAAGGTGATCTACTTTGACCAAATCCAAACCCAATTCATGCTAATTTAGCCTTTAAATGGCTTAATTTGGGTCTAAAAGTCCTTAGACACCCACTTAATACATTTAATAGGCTGACCGCGTAGTTTCAGGCGCCTTGCCTAGCATCTAGTGCGCCTTGATACCTAAGATAAAACCCAAATGAGTAATCAGGCATACAGAAATTCTGGCAAGCATTCATATTTCATTTCAATTTTATTCATAGTCATTTATTGCTTTTTACATCATGCTATCTAGAAAAGCAGGACACCTCAAGGGGATATATCGTTGTTGACATATCTGGCTGATAGACAGCCACACACAGCGTGTGTACAGTCGAGGCATATTGATACATTGAATACCGTTTTAAGGGCGAAAACATGTGTGGCTGATATCTGCCTTTCTATCATCATTATTCATTACTCTATTGTTAGATTTTAGGATTTAAGAAGCAACTTTTTTATTCTAGAACATTCATTGTGCTCATGCAATAACCTAGAACCGATCTTTGTATCTACTCCAATCCGTATTTAATTCCAATGTGTTTAGAATTCTATTCAGTACTTTGTCACCCCAGCTGTTTAGTTATATCTTGCAACATGCTTCATTAGGCTAGGACCCATTTCATTATGCTCTGCTATCTCTAACTCTTCATGCTTACTTATTACATGATGATCTAGAGATCATTGCTCATCCTTCAGGAATTACCTACTCTGCTTGCCTATATCCATTTATGCCTCTTTTTATACGCAATATAATGTTCATGCTCAGATACATGATGCTATATGTTTTACTCCAAGTGGCCACCATGCATCATATCACTCGAACAGGAAAGAAAAGAAGGACAACATTCCAAAGAAGAGCAATGAAACTTAGGGGCTCCGTATGAGAATGTGCACTTCATTTCATTTATATATTCATCTGAAACAAAAATATGGTCGTGTATCTGAGCTTCTCAAGAAATCCCTACATAAAATGATTATTGTCTTGGTGTTTAGTTCGTACAGCAGTAAAGTGGCCGACAGAATTATTTTGACCACACATGTGCATTATATTGAAGCCGTCATTTCATATTGATGAGGAGGGGGGGGGGGGGGGGAATGATCACTACTTATATAGATCATATGACCCTCGTGTCTATGATAGGACTGTGGTAAGGCGATATTATCCTTACACCAAACTGCCATTGGACAGGATGCAGTTCCTAATTCTACAGTCTCTGAACAGCTTAATAGGTCTGTCACCGTCAAAAAGAAATTTTGCCTAAGGTCAAACAGGCAACACCCACAGTTTTGATAATCACTAAGTATTTTGTTCATGTGCTAAACTTTCTAGTTTTAATCATGGAAGAAGTGTCCATCTTTACTCATTGGCTAATATGTTCACCTGTTATCATAAACAACTCCTATGATATAGGCTTAATGGATACTATCTAGAGAATAAAATGATACAAGATAATTAATGTTGGCCTATATTAAAATTTTGAAGACCATAGTGGACCCCTTATACATTAGAGCCTTTTTTGTACATGGTTCACATGCTTCTAACTTGTAACTACTAGATATCATGTTCCCCAGTGCTTCTAGATAATTCAGATTAGTAGACTAGCAAGCTGAATAGATTGAGGTGTTTCACTACAGTCTGATTAGTTATGAAGGCATGCTTGTTGTGGTTTTGTGGGGGGGGGGGGGGGGGGGGGGGGCAAACTTGGGGGTTCACGTGCTGAGTGGGCGCCTACAGCCACAAAGCCCAAGTTAGGTGATATATGACGAAATACAGCTAATTCGGTCATGGATTATGTCAAGTTAAGACAGTTCAGTACTGAATTAGGTTAATCTAGGTCGAATATGTCTAATATGGTAAAATTAAATCTGATTCAGGGCAAATAGAACAGATCAAATTGAGCAAGTTGGGTCTCTTTTCGCCCATGCTGAGCAAACTAGTTTTTCTTTAGACTGAACTAGGTCAAATGAGGACAAGTTAGGTCTAGTTTATGTCACATTAGGTCTCATTAAAGTCAAATTATGTCAAGCTAGGGAAAGTCTGAACTAATCTAGGGCATACTAAGTACAGATTAGGTGATTAGGATTTGATTAAATTTGAGAGAATCAATACATATATAGGTCAGGTTAAGTGTGGATTAGGTGAAGTTAGTTACTGATTAAGTTTGGAGAAAATCAATACATATATATACTTGGTCTGATCTAATCTGGGTCATTAAGTACAGATTTAGTGAAGTTAGCATATGATTTACTTTAGAGAGGATCAATACATATATCGGTCATAGTAGGTGTCTAGGAAGCATGGATACTCCAAAACAGGTGTCGTACCCATACTAGATACATATCGGACACTAGTGCTCCTTAGATACGCCTGGATACGTATTTGATACTTCTTCAGACATATTCAGATTTGTTTTACTTTTTAAAGAGTGGATACTAAAGAGAATAGAGACTTTTCTATTAAGTGAGGAAAACATAGTACAATGCCTTCTCTTTTAAAGGATAAGAGAATAAAACAATAACACAGCTAAGCAATATGGAATAAATAACACAAGTAACAAGTAGAGTAGAGCACAGGGAAATAGTAAATATAACATATCTCTTTACTCCCCCTCAAGCTGGAGCATAGATGTCGAACATGCCCAGCTTGTCCACTAGAGTCTTGAAGCGAGCTTTAGGTAGAATCTTGGTGAAGATGTCTGCCACTTGGTTTTCAGTAGTGAGATGTGGGGTACGAATGCGGCCAGAAAGAACAGATTCCCGAACAAAGACCTCGATATGCTTTGTGCGCTCGTGAAAGGTAGGGCTGCTCGCAATAAAGAAAGAGGCTTTGTTGTCACAGAGCATCAGAATGGAACTAGTATCAGATATAGCAAATTCTTTGAGAAGACTTTGAACCCACAGAAGTTCACATGCAGTGTGAGTCATAGCTCTATATTCTGCCTTTGCACTTGATCTAGCTATTGTCTACTTTTTGCTATGACACGTAACTAGGCTGGCTCCAGCAAAGGTGTAGTATCCGAATGTAGATTTTTTATCACATCTACTACCTACAAAATCACATGTTTCTTGTATAATAGACCTTTTCCTAGAGAGCTTTTGAGATATCTCAGAACGTGACAGACAGCATCCCAGTGACACTGTCGGGGTTTATCAAGGTACCTGCTTACAACCCGGCAACAGTGGTAAGATCAGCTCTCGTGACAGTAAGGTAAATGAGATTACCAACCAATCGCCTTAATCGGTGGTTATCAGCATAAGATGGAGAAGATTCATCGTCCCAATCAGTGTTTGGGTTTAGAGGGGTGTTGGTTGGCTTGCAACCAAGCATACATGTTTCCTGCAAGAGATCTAGAATATATTTGTGTTGACAGAGACATATACTTGTTGATGATTTGGATACTTCAATGCCTAAGAAATATCTCATTTTACCAAGATCCTTCGTGACAAAGTGTTGTTCTAGATATGTTATTGTAGCATGAATGCCAGAGGTGTCACTGGTTCACTGCCAAATAATATTATGTCATCGACATAGACAATAAGAATGACCAGATCAGTCGTAGTTTTTGTGATAAATATAGAGTGATTTGAATGAGAACGATAAAAGCCAAATTCTATGAGAATTTGACTGAGCTTGTCAAACCAGGCGCGAGGACTTTGTTTTTGGCCATAAATTGCTTTCCTCAATCTGCAAACTCGCGAAGAATGCTCCATGTAAACTTCTTCCGGCAAGTCTCCATAAAGAAGGCATTTTGATATCTAGCTGAAATAAAGGCCAATCTTTGTTCAAAGCAATACAGATGAGGACACGAACAGAATTTAGTCTATCGACTGGAGAAAAGGTCTGAAAATAGTCCACACCATAAGTTTGAGTATATCCTTTTGCCACCAGACATGCTTTCAAACGCTCAATCATGCCATCATAGTGAAGATCCATCGATATCAAACCATAGATAGGCAGAAGGGTGATCCACAAGATCCAATATCTTGCGATTAGAGAGCGCCTGCATTTCAGCTTCCGTCGCTTGTCGCCATGCAGGGATTTGAAGTGCCTCTGTAGCATCTTTCAGGATAGACACAACAGAGATTGCAGCAGTTAGCAAGCAAAGCTAGCACCCAGATTAGTAGAGGAACAGAAATGACTAATTGGATGTTGAGTACAAGAGCGGACACCTTTCCAAAGGCTAATAGGAAGGTGTAAGTCAGAGTGTACCTGAGTTGTGTTGTGATCTTCCGCCGAAGGAGTTGGTTGTTGAGGGGGCATGGAGGGGATAGTCGGCTTGGGTCTTCTCTTGTAGACTTGTAACGGTCTTTCTACAGTGCCAGCTCAGAAGGTGGATCAATATCCGCAATGTCAGGTAACGGAGTGAGTGCCAAAATATCACAGGATAAGGAAGGCCCGTTATCACAATAGTATGGTAGATGTTCAAAGAACACTACATCCGCACTAACATACTAGTGTCGCATGATGAGATCATAACAGCAATCTCCTTTTTGTGATCTGGAATATCCCAAAAAGATGCATTTTGTGGAGCGAGGGTCAAGCTTCATCATCCGACTCATCCCCGGAGGATGGTTTTTAACAAAGCAAGTGCACCCAAAGATGTGTGATGGAACAGAAAAAAGTTGTGCATCAGGACAGAGAATGCTATACGGAATCTGATTTTACAAAATAGAGGACGGCATGCGATTCAGAAGGTAGCAAGCTGTAGAAACAACCCCAGGCGAAAAAACGTTGAGGAACATGATAATGAAGAAGAATGGTGCGAGCAACCTCTAGAAGATGTCGATTTTTGTGTTCAGCAACCCCATTCGTTGTGGGGTATAAGGGCAAGAAATCCGATGGATCGTCCCACAGGATGAGCAAAAGTGACTAATTTTTGCATGAACTCAAGAGGATTGCCGGTGCGAAAGATTTTAATGGGTTTATTGAATTCAGTTTTAATTTCAGAAAAAAAAGGTGGTGATAGTGTTCATAACAGTGTTGCGATCTTTAAGTAAAAATAACCATATAGCTCAAGAAAAGTCGTCAATGAATGTCATAAAATATTTAACACCAGAATGACTAGCAATAGAACAGGGGGCCCATATATCTGCATGAACAATATCAAAAGTGCATTTAGAACCAATTTCTTTCTTTGCAGGAAACACAAACCGAGTTTGTTTGCCATATTGGCAAGATTCACATGAAAAACTCTTATCAGCTAAAGCAGGAAATAAATGTTTCAACTTAGAAGCAGACAGAAGACCAAGGCGGTAGTGCCACTAAATCCCTGTCACAGATGTCTGATAGCGTAGCAGTCACTGATGTCGGTCCATCCAGGTAGCAGAGCCCATCTAGTCCCCCATGGCCCGAACCAATCCTCGTCTTCGTGCGGAGATCTTGAAAAACACTACCCAGAGGGTCAAATGTAATAGAGCACTGGAGGCTCTTCACAGTTTTACGAACAAAAAGTACATTAATAGGAAGTCTCGTAACATATAAGACTGATTTCATATGCATATTTCGAAATAAAGGAATCGACCCAATGCCATGGACACTGTCTAAGAGCCATCAGCTACCATTACCGCAGGTAGACGGGTGTATCTTGTAAGAGCAGAGAATAAATCAAAGTTATTGGTCATATGGACCGAAGTACCAGACTCAATACACCATGTATTTTTACCAGTAGATGGAGCAGCAAGCAAGGCAAACTAGTCGGCCTCTGAAGTAGATGGTAGATTGGACATGCACTCTTGGAAGAGCTTCTCGAACTCAGACCAGATCCAAGCAGAAGAGGGTTGAGTTGAGGTGTGTTCAATAGCAAAAGAATCTTCAACCGCCAAGAGGGTTTTCCTTGTTTAATCCAGCACCGGTCTTCATTAGGATTGTCACGTCCACAGAAATTACAGAAGTGAAGGCCAATAGGCTGACCGACCATGTGTAGTAGAAGAAGTAAGGCTCGAGGTAGGAGGGTGACGTCCACCGTGGCCACATCCACGACTACGGACAGGGTCGTGACTATTATTAACAGAGTGTACAACAAGAGCAGGGTGGTCAATAGCAGGAATAGAAGTCGCTAATGACAAACGATGAACACGTTTAAGCACATCTCAAAGAGTAGGCAGAGGATCGCTAGAAAGAATTCGATAACAACCCTAGAAAATGATGTCAGCAGATAAAGGATGATAGATTTCATATTCATTCCCGAGGGCAGAGCACTGGTTGTAATAGTCCTCAATAGACATATCAATCGAGAATTCCTTCTTTGCCAGCATAGTTGTTAAGGCGGGCGCCTAGGAGCCACCTAGTCGAGCGGTCGCCCAAAGGGGGTCCACCCAGCTTCACGCTTAGCCACAGGGGCTTTTTGGGCGTCCTCATAGGCCGACTACGGGCTAGGCGGCTAGTCCGTCTGTGTGACCCAGAAGCCTATTGGGCGGCCGCTTAATTGGTTGTCGGGCTCCATGAATTTTTTTCTATTTTTTAAAATATGTGTTGTACGATATTTTTTTTCCTAATTCATTATTAAGTATTTGAACCCTAAAGTGATATTGAATCTAAAATATTAACGAACAATTGTGTGTATTACAACATTTTATTGATTCTAGGGTACTATACTTATTGTTGTCTCTTTTTTATATTGAATTTGTCTCATTTAGTTACTATTTTGGTGTCATTTTAATAAATGTAAGAGGGCTAAATAAGTAATACATACATATATGCATAGTTAATTACATAATCATCATCATCAACTAAGCGTCTAAGCCTCAATCCAAACTATGTTGGGGTCAGCTACATGGATCCTTCTTTTCCATTCAGCTCTATCATGGGTCATATTCTGGTTGAGATGTAGAGATTCAAAATCTCTCTTTATAAGCTCTTCCCATGTTAATTTAGGCCTTCTTCTTCTTCTATTAATTGTGCTTGCCTCAATAGTATTGCTTCGTATAGGCGCATTAGTCGGTCTGCGTTGCACATGTCCATACAATCTGAGTCGGCCCTAGCGCAACTTGTCCCCAATGCTCGCCACCACCACTTTATTCCCTGATATAGTCATTTCTCAAACGATCTTTTCTTGTTTTCCCACACATCCATCTCAACATACGCATTTCAGCCACGTTCATTTTGTTGAGCCCTTGTTTCTTCACCGCCCAACATTCACTCCCATAGAGCATGGCTGGCAGTATAGCAGTTTTATAAAACTTGCTTTTTAGTCTGAGAGTGATCTTCCGATCACATAATACTCCTGTTGCACTCCTCCATTTCAACCATCATGCAGTGATCCTATGACAAACGCAGACCGACTAATGCGCCTATACGAAGCAATACTATTGAGGCAAGCACAATTGATTGAAGAAGATGAAGGCCTAAATTAACATGGGAAGAGCTTATAAAGAGAGATTTGGAATCTCTACATCTCAACCAGAATATGACCCATGATAGAGTTGAATAGAAAAGAAGGATCCATGTAGCCGACCCCAACATAGTTGGGATTGAGGCTTAGTTGATGATGATGATGATGATGATAACCTACCTTTGAAATCATCATTCAAACTCTAATTTTCCAATATTAATTATTTGGTTTGTTAGTAAAAGAGTCTACATAATTATGCACCAAAGATTATATAGACAAGAAACGAATTAGAGGATGCAGGATGGTTCTGGCTTGAAGCACGATCTGAGATTCACAACTAGTCATAGTCGGTGTAGGGAGACTGTGATTTAGCAGGTGGTAGGACATGGGTGCAGCGACAAGGTCTAGGTATGTCTGAGATTCACAACTAGTCATAGTCCTTGTTTCTTCACCGCCCAACATTCACTCCCATAGAGCATGGTTGGCCGTATAGCAGTTTTATAAAACTTGCTTTAGTCTGAGAGGGATCTTCCGATCACATAATACTCCAGTTGCACTCCTCCATTTCAACCATCCCGCAATGATCCTATGACAAACGTCATTTTGGACATCCCCATTGTATAGGCGCATTAGTCGGTCTGCGTTTGTCATTTTGGACTAATTACATAATATAGTATATAAATAATATATATAAGTATATATTTATACATGTAAAATATTGTATGTAAATAAAACAACACTTATGCAACCGCCTAGTCGCCTAGGCGCCCAGCTAGGGAGGGCCACTGCCTGGCCGCCTCAAAAACTATGTTTGCAAGTTCTTGAAGATCTCAAACACCTTCTTGGGGTTTTGCTGACGGGGCAGAAAGCAGTTGTAGATATCAGAAGACAGTGGTAGTCAATAGTCAGGAGATAGCCAGAGTACCCGTTTGCATAGGCAGAAGACAGCCGGAATCATTAGATCAGACAAAACTCACAACGGGGCAGAAGAGGGCAGCAGTAGATCTGACGCATCAGATCCTAGAAACCCGCAAAAGGGGCAGTATAGATTGAAGACAGACCTACGCCATCATAGGGAGAGAGCTACTACTCCACCATAAGGGCACGTTTGGTTCACGATACATAAGAAGGGATGGGACTCCAAATCCTATTCGCAACCCAATCCTGTGTTTGGTTACACAAAACTCGGAGCTGGATGGTAAACTGACCGGTAAAGGAATCCCAAGCGGCTGGGACTCTTCAGTTCCGGACCCCCCAGGTATTGAGTGGGATATATCTTCAACACCCCGTAACAGGTTCCACCGATTCTCGTGCGAGGCCATCGCTCCATATTTTGATGTCCTTTTTCTGCATTGTCTTCCGTCTTCTTCGTCCACGGCTTCTGCTCCACGGTGTTTTTCGTCTTCCTCATCCACAGAGTCTCTGTCTCCCTCAAGTATAGTGTTTGCCAGCAGTACCCCTTCTGGCATCTTCACATCTATACGTCGGTAGTTCGGCTCCTTCACAACACTTTTTCTGTTCATTTTCTTTTGCCCATGACTGCTCGGTCTTCATAACGACGATCTATAAACAAGGACAATTGTCACAACGTCAATTATGGGGATGTTGCAGCCACTAACTTCCGTCAAATCACTACAAAAGTTGTGCTCTTCTAATCACTTTCTGCTCTTTTTCTCGTTGTTGGGATGATGGTCGCTAATGCTAATGCTTTTTCCGACTAGGCACTGAAATAGCACACTATTTTCTACTCTTTTTCCTTATGTTTGTTGCATCCGTAATCTATACGCTACTGTCTATGACGCCCGAGCACGTAATCTGTCATCTACTACGACGGGGGAGATTGGGCACAATTAGTTTACTGGTCAACAATTTCTCAAAGGTGTTGTTTGGGCGCTCAAGCGGGCGTTTTTTTTTTAAACGGACACAAGGTGTTGTCCGCACGCCTCCCGCTTCCCACTTCTTAAAAAATTGCTCTTTAGATACATCTTGGATACTCTGCAGATACGGCCTGTCCCATTTATATAGAGATGCATACAGAAATCTGATTTAATTTTTGACTATGTGCCTATTATTACTGTTAGTTCTATATTTGTTATTCGGAAATGTGTTGGTCACGCGCAGAGAGTGTAACGCTCGCCTCACGCGCGGCCGGCTGGGTGATTTTGCTGGAGGAGAAGTTGATTTGGGAGTGTGACGTGGCGGGCTTTAATTGGATGGGTTGGTGGAGGTTGTGTAATGGATAAATAAATTTGTTTTGCTTATAACTTTTGAACCGTGATGAATTTTTTGACGAAACAAAAACTATTGGATTCATTATGAAAAATGCATTCCAACAAGACCAATATTGATATATTTTTGACAAAAAAAATACAAAAAAATGATAAGAATAGGTGATGTGATGAGAGAGAAAATTGTTTTGTTTATAATTTCTAAACCATGATGAATTTTTGAAAAAAAATAAAAATCATTAAATTAATGATAAAAAAATACATTCAAACAAGACTACTGTGATGTACTTTTGAGGAAAGAGAAAAAAAGAGGAGGGAAGTGATGATGCAAGATTAGAGAAGTGAAGAGAAAAGTGGTGGGGGGAGATGAGGGAAGTGAAAGAAGTAATGAGAGATGGGAAGTAAGAGAAGTAAACGGAGGATATGAGGAAATAGGTACACATTCATGATAATTAGGCGCGTATTTATCGTTAAAAGCGTTCAAAAATTGATAAATATGTGTCCAAAAATTAAGTGTTTGAAATTAGTGAGTATGCGCCTAAAAATAGCTAACGGCGCCTAAAGATAGTCCCAAAAACGATAAAAACCACCAAAAATGGTGATATGCCCACAAATGGCTGAGAACGCCTAAAAATGACTAAATAGCGCCTAAAAATGGCTAAATAGCGCCCCAAAATTGCTAAAATTCTTGGGTATCAAACAAACCTATTTGGGCGTTGTTACGTTTTTTGGGTTGTCAATTGCTTATTTGGGCACCATTTTATACTTTTGAGTGTCAATGAACCAGTTTTGGGCGTCAATTAACCATCTTTGGGTGTCAACTAGCAATTTCTAGGCGTCATTAAGTTGTTATTGGGTCTGAAGTACCCTTATACCCTATTTAATGTGTACAATCATATTTGGGCGACATTAAGTTGTTCTTGGGTGTCAAACAAACTTATTTAGGAGTCGTTACGTTGTTTTTTGTTATCAATACCTTATTTGGGCGCCATTTTTGGGTGTCAACGAACCATTTTTGAGCGTCAATTAACCATCTTTGGGTATCAATTAGCCATTTTTGGGCGCTATTAAGTTGTTATTGGGTGTGAAGTACCCTTACACCCTATTTAATACGTACAACCATATTTGGGCACCATGAAGTTGTTCTTGGGTGTCAAACAAACCTATTTGGGTGTCGTTACGTTGTTTTTGTTTGTCAATTACCTTAAGTGTGATTTAGCGAGTACAATATTTACTTGGGCGCCATTTTTATACTCGTGGGTGTCAATGAATCATTTCTGGGTGTCGATTAGCCATTTCTGGGCGCCATCAAGTTGTTGTTGGGTGTGAAGTACATGTACACCCTATTTAATGCGTACAACCATATTTGAGGCGCCATTAAGTTGTTCTTGGGTGTCAAACAAATCTATTTGGGCGGCATTACGTTGTTTTTAGTTGTTAACTACTTTAGATGTGATCTCGCACGTACAATATTTACTTCGGCATCATTTTTATACTTTGGGTGTCAATGCACCATTTCTAGGCGTCACTGAACCATGTTTGGGTGTCAATTAACCATTGAGCGTCATTTCATTCGTGGATTTGTTAATTGTTTGGGAGTCAAACAATCATTTTTATTTCATTCAAAAATTAATCAAGGTTTAAAAATTATAAACACAACAAAGTTTTCTTTCATCACATCACCTCTATATATCACTTTTGTATTTTATTCTCAAAAATATATCAACATTAGTCTTGTTGGATTGCATTTTTCATAACGAATCCAATGGTTTTTGTTTCATCAAAAAATCCATCACGGTTCAAAAGTTATAAGCGAAACAAATTTATTTGTTTATTACATAATCTCCAGCAACCCACCAATCAGTGCCCGCCACGTCATAGTGGGAACCAGTGGTAGCAGGTAGTTGGGGAGGTGGTTTTGCCATCCGGTTTGGGGCGCGCGTGACTGTGCGTGACTGGGCGTGAGCGTGCCCAAAATTTAACCCTTTGTCATTATTTTCCTTTGTTAGCTCTCAAATAAAACTTGAGAGTTTTGGGACTACCACGATAATCAGTGTGTATGGTAATTATGATCTAGATAACATTGTTCCATAAACCAAGTTGACACTTTATCAATATATCATGTCCTAGAAGATCGAATGTCATGTCCAAGAAGATCAGCTTTCAATTATATTTATCTTTAAATGAAATAAGATGGTTTTAATTTGCATTTTCATGAATAAAAAATGGTATGTATTTAATTTACAATATTTTTTGACGTATCCACGTCGTATCCGTATCGGAAATTTTCAAAATCCATTGCATTCCATATCCCATATCCATATTCCTGCTTCATAGGTAGGTGTGGATTAGTTGAAGTTAGGTACTGACAAGTTTGGAGAAAATTTATACATATATAAACATGGTAAATACTAAAATGTACGTTTAAACTTTTTAATATAAGTGTACTTCAGCAAAAATATGTAAAAGAAGAGTCTTAGGGCGGCTAGACACCCCAGTACTAGAGGCCACAGCCTAGACAACTATGGTCTGACTTGCTGTCAATGCCCCCTTACAGAGGTACAGTAGCAGTCAAGAGGTCGCGCATGTGGATTAATTTTTACAACACATACAATATATCAACATCTAAGGCATGATGAAACTACCTTTCATCTGTTGGGAGAACACTCAGTGTCTGAAGAGCTGGCTTTGGTCAATCGGTTTCATTACATGAACGATAAGGCATTTCCAACTAAAGGCCACTTGGATTGTGGGTCTTTTGACAAACCAGGCAACATCTTTCCGTTAGCAACTCTACCTAGCCAAGCTAGAGTTCCTTTTAGTTGTTTAATGCCCTGACTGAATACAGCTAATCATTGCACAAAATAATTATATTTTCTTGCTCCACTTGAACCTTACATTGATAATCAAATGAATGCTCTTATGAATAGGGACAATCTCAGGTGGGCAACTAAGAATTTGACATACTTAATTGCATTTGAAACTCTAAACCACCAAGACTTCAAGCATATAAAGTTCTATGCAACTTCAAATAGGTTCGGTTTTACCGTTTTAGTATTGAAGGCTTGAATCTTGTTCAACAATCTTCTTCAAGCTTTATTCTCCTTTGGCCTTCTTCAAGCATTTGCATTCTCCTTTGGCCTTCTTCAAGCATTTGCAAGTTCTTGTGTAGGCTTACTGGAGAGGTGCTCATAGAAAAGGACATCCAGCTTATTGTGTGTCCATCAAAGGTGGTTTGGAGCATTTTATCCCCTACCAATAGTAAGTCCTAATTGACCGTCTAAACCATAAACCTATTGAAGATCCAAGTCATACTAGATCCTCGCATCTTCAAGGTGCTTGCCTCTGGGATAACTTGATTATTTGGATGTTAAACTTTTACCATTCAAAGAAAAACAATCTAGCTGGATCACAAGCTCTTTTCTTCTTCCTCACATGTATATTGCTCTTTGTATTTTTGCTTGGATTTTTTTATTTCTTTTGTGTAGAATGGATTTTATACATATTAACCGTGTTGAATACTCTTCATTATTTCTTTACTTGTTATCTTCCCCTAATGGCCTAAAAATGTTGTGTTACTAGCCTTGGAGCCTCCAATAAACAAACTCATCAAGTCAACCTCACAAACATTTTTGTAGCATCCATCCTATTGAAATTGTCAATCAAGGCTCTCAGAGGTGGATGTTCACAATTCAAAAATAACTAGGACTTATTTTAAGAAGTTGGAGATCAATCTATTCATTTTGCACCTCCGACGCAAGAAAATCAAGCAGAGAATACACGAGTGCTACCCACACCACAACTCTCGGCCAAAGAACCCAAACAGATTAACAAACAAGACCTCCCAAAAAAGCTATCTCCACCAAAAAAGGAAAACCAAACTATGTGTGCGACCAAACGGTCCTAAAATAAGGCACATGTCTTCCATCCAGCAAAATAATCCCCCTAATAACTAGGAGTTAGTGTCATCGTAAGGGGGAACTCTAAGTATAAAAGCTAAGTGCTACTGAAACGAGCCGCAATGAGTGAAAATTGAAGCAAAGATGTATATCTCGTGCCTTGACTCCTACGTGTTCAAGGCAATTGGGTGTCTCTTATAGCGGTCCCTGCCTTGCAACCATAAGCATTTTCCACAAAGTAACTCGAAGACAATATGGACCAAACACATTCGTCCTAGAGAGAGATATATGTGAAGAAGATGATAGATCTGTTTGTAAATAAGAAACTTAAATCGTCAATATTAACTAAGTTTTATGCCCTTGAGAGGGAAGGAATTCCTCCTTGATTGATTCACTAAAAAGATTCAATGAGCCTTCAACCAAATTCTCCCTGCTTGCTTGCTCTGCTCAAAATCTTATTTTATTACCCTTATTATATCTCTTGCCCAAGTGCTACCTTCTCACTTAAATTGAATATAACAAGCCCCTAGCCCCATGTCTACCTCTGGATGTCACCATGTGAGCAGCAATCACTATCATGTCATGCATGTCATTTTTGTAGATTCCCTTATGATCAACTCCTTTGGCTTCAAATCTAGACTTGCATGCCTATCACCTCAATGGTTAACCATCCTTGGTGCTAGTTGCAACTTAAACAGCTCTCTTCAAATTTTTATCCCTTTTATTTTCTTTTTCTTATTTCCTCTCTTCTAGCCCGTCAAAAACTATCAATTGCTCCCATGACTCATCTCTCTTCTAAAGCAAACCTAAACACCTCTTCTCAAGTTTGTATTCAATAATCCCTTTTTTGTACTCTTCTCAAAGCAAGTTATCACTAACAAAGATATTATTGTACTTTCTTCTCCCGAGAGAAGCACCTTTTTCCCTTCATTCCAATGTCTATTTTTTTCCTTTCATTTTTCAAGTTTAGATTTCCATGACCAGTGCTCCATGATCCTTCTTGTTCCTGTATCTCATTCCTAATTAGGAAGCTCCAATCTTGGACAACAACCCCTCAGCTGAAACCCTTTTCAATTTTTCTAATCATCTCTACATGCAATATATATATTCCCTAAACAACCATTCTTACTTGCCAGTTGCCACCTTCTTAGTCTCTTTCTATCTTCTCCCTTTCCCACTTCTTCGTGTATCTTTCTCTCTTAATTCTCATTGGTGGGGTCTCCTTCTATGGCGAACTTTCATACAAGGACCAACTTGAGCAATTCCTGACAGAAGTCAAGGAATGAAGTTTCGCCGGTACCGGCGGTATTTCGACCGAAATACCGATACCGACGCGTACCGATACCGAAACATGCGTGCGTACCGATAGGATCGCAAATACCGATAATACTGACATGTATACCGCCAATACCGCCATGTTTCGATAATTTTGGTGCAAAATGCACTACTAACTTCACTGTACCGACCGAAACCGGCGGTATACCGATGGGTATACCGTTTTTTGCGAGAATGACTGTAGTTACTTATTGGAAGGAGAAAAGAAGGTGCATTTGGATGATTTTTGGCGATTGGAGCTAATACCAACCCAAATCAAGGTAATTATAACTAATCTCTTTCATTTCTACCATTAGCAACCTCTCCATCTCTTTTTCCTACTTTTTTCTTCCACTTTCACCTAAAAAAAGTGTTTTTTACCGCCAAAGCCTAGTATTACTCCAAGTTTTATATGTTTACGCGAACTATACATACATCTATAAGTATATTATATAGATCTACAATATTATCACTAGATCTACCTACTTATAACACTATTAATTACTAATATCATACAATCTATCTAAGCATATTACAATTAGTATTGATATAATTAGTTACTTTTTTATGTTTAGTGGAAGATGTTTTACTAAAGAGTAATGTGAATATAATACACATTGCAAACCTCACCGAAGGCACTTTGCGAACGGCAATCCATGCTGATTAGGCACGAGAGGGGGGTGACCGGACCACACCCTCTCATGCCTCGAGAGTTTACCATGTCGAGCTCGCCCGGGGTGGGTTCTCTCGGACACCAAAAAAAATGTGAATATAATACAAAGGAGTATTATACACATACAGTATCGCACATGAATGAGCAACATGGAACTTCATACAATTTGCTAATAATGATGTGTGTGAGGAGCATGTGACTACATACAACCACCTTTATAGGATGTGCATGTCATGGCCGCAATATCTCAGTAGTATCAACTCATTACTGTGTGGAGAACCAGCGCGTCACTCAACATACAGCTAACGTGAGTTGTAAGTAGATATGTTATTCATATGTGTAAATTGTATATTATTGCATAATTGTGTGTATTTAAGTGTGTGGTTTGTGCTAATAAAATTTCATATCTTAATTCCTACATTTTGTCATCAAAATCCTTCATCGAAATTCCAACGAAACAGGACAGATTCCTTACCTCCCCCATGATGGACCCCCCTCCCCCACACCTAGTATAGAATTTTATTGCATAAAACGATGCATTTAAGTGTAGAGATTACACCTGTAAAATTTCATAAATTAATTCATTCATTTTGGCGTCGAAACGGCCAGGATTGCATCTGTCGGTATACCGGTAAATACCTATTTCCAAGTTGTCGAAACGGCGTCGGTATCGGTCACCTTGTTCCTTGAGTTCAGGTGATAGATTCCCATCACAGCGACGATTTTGGCATTGGTGGGTTTTGTCCTTTTTTTCAAATGGAAACCCCACTCAAGAGGAGGAATTGATTGAATTAAAGGACTGATTGAATGTGCTTGGATTGAATAGATTAAATGTACTTGTTATAGTTGCACATTGTCCTTTGCTTGAAACTGATTATTTCCACTTCCTATTTATATGAAACATTCTTTAATTGTAATGCATCGAAAAATACTGCAAAAGCAATCTTTACATATAATCAAAGGGACTAAAACAAGTTGGGGCATGCTTTCATGTCTTTGGCTTTCATCCACTCCTTGCGAATCGAGCACAAACCATGACGCGTGCGAGTGGAGGAAGTCCTCCAATCTCTCCATATGCGTTGGGTTTCATTCACCAGAGCCTAACATTTTGACACAGTGACACTGCATAACATGTTCGCAACCAATTGGGGTAAAATGTAACGCAGGGTTCGAATGAATGTCCTGGAAAGGATGTACTATAAGCGCTCCGTGAACAACAGGGAAACGATACAAGAAAAGGGGCTCTGATACTTGCTATAATACAGATTCCGAAGCAATTATTCTGCTATCCTAACATCATCTAACCCCTTATTATATTCGAACTTCAATGAACAACTTTTATCACCCAAAATTAAAAGAGATACGAGATGAGGTAGTGGCAAAAGTGCGGACCTTCACTTTTGACGTACTCGGCGAAGGTGTTGCAATCTGAGCAGAGGGCGAGTCCCGTGAAACCTAGATCCTCGCATTGCTTCGAGCTCAGCCGCTCTGAAGCAACCGCCGGGCGAAGTGAGACTAATATTAGGAGAACGGTTATTGGAAACCGTAACATTGCTATCCGCCCCGTCGAGTTGCGGTGGAGTTGCCGGCCACCTGTATGTACGGGTTCCGGCCAGAAGATCCAAGAAGTAATATGGAAGAAATGTTGGGTACCGGGTTCCAACTTGCAAGAAGTAATTTGGAAGAAATGTTGTGGGCCGAAATAAAATGCTGCTGAGGTTTGACAATAAAGCAAATAGCAGATACTTGTGAGACTCTTACTTCTTTCACCTCTCAATCTCTCTTTCTACCATGAAATATGAATGTCCTCTCTCTTAGCTAAGACGGGTGAAGAAGAAAAAGGAAAACATCCCTTGGTGAAAGCTTCTCATTCGTGAGTTAAGTCAAAGGCGGACCCAAGTTAAGAGTGGGTAATCAGTTGAAGGAATGAGACTTATTGTAAAAGTGGTTAAGTCCTAGGTGAAAGCGGAAAACTCGCTAATAAAAAGGGTAAAGACCTTGGTGACTCTTGGTCATAGATAGGTAAGTTCTTTGTGAGGTTATCCTCAAAGGGAAAGCTAGGTATCTTTATCTCAGAAAAGAAAGGTCATATGTTGTAACTCTTATAATGGAATATAATGAGTGAGATATGGATGAAAAATCCTAGAGGTTGACTTCTCTAGGTAGTGGACGTACATTCTCATAGTTTGGAGTTTGGAGCCACTATACATAGATTGTGTTCTTGTTCTAATGAATCTCCCTCATCCTTGCTATGTGCATTTAGTTGCACTCAAATTCAATAACATTATCTCTTGATAAATTTGAAGGTATAATGAATTTGGTTTAAGTATTTTTTTTCTCTATTCAACCCCACATTCTAGAGCATATCATCATTTATCCAACATTTAGAATCAGAGAGGGTCTTTTCCTAGCAATACTTCCACAGGTAGGAGAACATGGGTGATTATCAAGGTGGGAGGTACGTACCTCGTCAACATTCCAATCTTTGATGGGAGTAACTTCATGTATTAGAAGAGAGGGTTACAATTCTAATTCAAGGATCAAGTCTTGAGCTAAGGAGAATGGTGGATCTTCCATACAAACTACCAGAGATAAATATATAAGAATGGGATGAGGCTACTTTTAAGAAAGCAATTTTGAATGCACGAGCCATCAACATTGTCTATGCCTCTCTTTCCCCTGCCGAGTTCAATCTGATTTCTTCTTGTGAGATGGCCTATGAAGTATGGAGAAAGCTATGTGTCACTTATGAGGGGACTAACATAGTGAAGGAAAGAAAAGTCTATGTGCTCAAAGGCCTCTTTGAATACTTCAAAATGGGAAAGGAGGATAGGGTAGCCAATATGTACTCAAGTCTCAACACCGTTGCAAATGGTCTTATCATTCTAGGGCATCCTATGGATCAAGGAGAGATAAATTCAAAGATCCTTAGGACTCTCCCCAAGAAGTGTCAATACAAGGTGACCTTTATTGAAAAAACAAAGTTTTTTGGTGATATTCCTATTGAAGAGATCATAGGAAATCTACAAGTCCATGAAGTTAAACTTGACAAGCAAGCGGAAAAAGAAAGAGAAGAAAAGAAAGAGCTCAAGAGAACGAAGAAGGATGAAATCAAAGCCCAAAATGAAGCTATTGTTGGTCAAGCTTCTCCATCCTCTCAAGTTTACGAAGGTGCTATGTACTCCAAAGGTAGATTTTATAAGGGAAGCCTTCCTCATCCACCTGGTGCTTCAAATGTGGAAAGAAGGGTCATCTCAAGGAAGACTATCCACAAGGCAAAAAGACCCATCATCACAAGAGAAGGGAAGAGAAGCACAAGGATAAGGAAAATTGGAACAAAAGCTCTAGTGACTCCTCCGACTCAAGCACTACTATAGAAGTGTCTTTTAGTGTCGGTTGTTTAACCCCCTTTGGCGTCGGTTTCTGAACGACGCCTATGTGGGCGCCGCTAAAAGGTTGGACACTTTAGCGTCGGTTAAAAAACCGACGCCTATTTAATATAAAGGCGTCGGTTTATTATAAAACACCGACGCTGTGGGCTCTGATCTCCAAACCATGACATAAACATGATTAAAACTTAGCGGAAGCGAATCGATAATCAGCGGAAGACAAAAATCACGGGAAATTAAAACTTTTCGAGATAAGAACTTGTATCCATAAAAACTCCTTTCATAAAGAGAGGTAACTGTTTACATTTCAGGATAATTACTTCTTGAGTAATTATATACATCAAGATACAAAATCTCAAGATCACATAACACAAGATTCCAAGACCTGAGAGTACAGAGGACACATAGGACTGACTCTAACTACACCACATGGCAGGACAAATCTCCACCTGAGATTACTGCTGCCCCTGGTGCTGCTGCTGCTGAGACTGGTCACCTGTAGGTTGGTTCCTTCGTCTCCGACGTCCACCTAAAAAGTTGAAGCCTACGGGGTGAGACAATTATACATAATTGTCCCAGCGAGAGTTATAACTCTTCGCCAGAAGCTTTATTATAACATCAAAGAATATCTTAAACAGTAAAACCTTCAAAGCATTATATAACAGTTGCAGGTATAACAAGATCTCTACAATTTAGGAGATATGGAGAATATCAACATTATTGCAATGTAACATCAATCAACTAACTTGGAGTCATCTCTAACAAGTTATACTACATGGTTGATTATGTTTTACAAACAACATTATGCCCTGTGGAGATGAGGCTTACCACTCATACCCCAACTGATCGCTGAGAAGCCGCATCAGTATCATACATAGGTCATTAAGAGAGCCGGATTCTCATGACCTTCACCTTCCTCAGTCAGTAAGAGGATCACTTGTAGGACATCTCATGTCTCTACTACTATAGCTCACCAGGGTAAACTGGTCCTTCGCTATTCTAGAGTCACAGTGGCGTTCTGTACTCTCTTCGTCATCAGGAGGTTTCATATTTACCTACCACTGATACGGATATCTGTACTTTCTTCGTCATCAGGAGGTTTCATGTTTACCTACCACTGATACGGTATGGAACTATAGTGAAGGATGGATGGATTCCACATCTACATCACTTTCCTACACCAGGATGTAAGGTTCTACACATCCATGTACCCCACATACTCAAAAGTATGTGCTCCAGGAGTTCCCTGAGGAAAACCTGTTTCACCGTCACTTAATTTCTGACAATGATGGATCTATGATCAGGGCTCTACATTCTACTTGATTAGTTAGGTACATTCAGTATTCTTTAACAGCATACATTGTTCTGCAAACAATAACAATAGCATAACAGCTATAAAAGAAGAATACTAAATGTAACAGGCCTAACTCATATCAATCATCATTTCTCATTATCCTCATCACAAGTCATCTCTAAGGCATGACTTTGATGGTATTCATGGCTCTCATAGCCCATTATCAGCATAGGATGCCACTGGCAAGGCATCAAATTACTTTACTTATTCATAAGGCTAACAACATGCCCTTAATGAATATAACATCAACATCCATACCTGGATATGATTACCTTCATATCAGAACCTGCATGGTTAATACATCTGATAAAGGTAATACAACAATAAAGAATGTACTTCCTACTCTTGTCATAAGAGTTAAATCTCTAATTCATATCAAATGGAGTTTAATACTCAAAAACATGCCATTACCCTTGAATTAGGGTTTACTATTCATATTAAGGTGAATTAAACTCATAACATCATCATGTATGAGTAACATCTTCATTGATACTCTTAGATTGGTTAAAGGTTCATCATTTATCATAATTAGGGTTTCTATGACCTCACACAGGTGGATCATACCCTAATTATACTCACTCATGTGCATTGGAGGTGCTTTAGTTGAGTTTCTACTTAAAAAGGGTACTTTCTCTCTCTAAAAGTACTTTCTCTCTCTAGAAGTACTTTCTCTCTCATCATAAGGTTAGGTGATGTCATCATCACTCTAAAACATGTTGGGTTGAGTCATCATAGGCTAACATAGCCAAAAACATCACCATTATGTGATTAGAGTTACTTTCTCTCTATGTTACTTTCTCTCTCTAGAGTACTCTCTCTTTCATCATACTAATGGTTGATGGTAACATTACACTAGATCAAGTTAGATAGAGTCATTATGACTAAAACATCATTCTCATGTAATTAGGGTTTGAATTGAGCAAGGTATAACTCAATTGACCCTTCAGGGGTATTTTGGTAATTCACCCCATTGATCATCATCATGGTCAAAAACCTTAGTCAAATAACCCCTTACTATCCTAGATTATCATTAGGGTTTGATTTGGGCAACATAGAACCATTTACATCTTCAAATGATTGAATGAGGTCAACCTTGAATCACATTGATTGATTTCAATCATTAATCATCAATTGGGTTGAGATTGGTTGAAAGTGTTGACCGTTTGCCCACTTTGACCCTCCAAGACCACGAGCCTCTTTCTAACCCCAAGACCGCGAGCCCCCTTAGTCTTCAAGACCGCGAGCCTCTTCAGGGGTCCAAGACCGCGAAGCCTCCCATTGGTTCAAATTAAAGTCGAGACCGCGAAGACTAATTTGAATTGAGTCCGCGAAGAGGTGTTGACCGTTTAGCTAGTTTGACCTCAGGACCGCGAGGCCCTTCGTGGTCTTGAGACCGTGAGCCTCCTCTCGGTCTTGAGACCGTGAGCCCCCTCACGGTCTTGAGACCGCGAGCCCTCTCACGGTCTTGAGACCGCGAGGCTCTCATGGTCTCAGCCGCTTGGTCCTTCAACAAGGTTCAAAGATGCAACCGATAATGTCAACCCATGTTGAAGCCCTCAAATGGTCAAAGCTATGTTGACCACTTATGGATTTAGTCAATTAAGATTATGCTTGATCACTTGGTCATTCAATTGACCCATAATGGTTAACCAATTATGGTTGAAATTGATTCAATTAGGGTCTATCAATGTTCACCCATCAACACTCAACAATGTGACTCAACACAAGGTTGAACCTTTCAATTGAGCTCCAATTGGGCCCAAACTTAGCCCAAACGGTCTTGAGGTCATGTGGGTGGACCCCACATGGTCTTGAGACCGTTTGCCCAAGATTTCATCAAAATCTAAGGTGATTTGATAGGGGTTGAACCATGATTGAGTCACAAAACAGAATTTTGATTAAATTAATAACTTATTTGCAATTGGGTCCTCAATTGGTCAAAATACTCAACCCTAGACCTTCAAACGGTCTTGGGTGATTGTCCTCTCGGTCTTGAGACCGTTTGGATGAGTTCCAAACGGTCTTGAGACCGTTTGCCCATCCAAAATTTTGGATTCTAGTGCAAATTCATCAAGGTCTGACCCATTGAGTTGATGATCATGTCAATATTTAATTGCAATGTAATTTGGTGTAATTGTACCTTCAATTGGTCAACAAATCTTGACCCCAGACCTCCAAACGGTCTTGGTTGATTGCCCTCACGGTCTTGAGACCGTTTGGTGACCCCCAAACGGTCTTGAGACCGTTTAGGTCAATCAACCCTAAAAACCCTAATTAGGTCACCATAATTTCAGTACTGATTTTATCTAGGGTTAGCCCTAGTATTCACCCTTCAACTCTTAGCCCGTTTGGAATTAGACCATCAAACTTGGTGAGTTGTTAATTAACATAATTTTGAACAGTAATCTCATACGGTCAACGCTTAGTCAACGACCTTACACGGTCTTGAGACCGTTTGCCCAAAAAGGCAATTCCAGACCGTTTGAAAATCAGCAATTAATTCATTTAAAGTTGTGACTTAAAAAGGTCATATCTCCCGAATCCTTTGGAGTTAGTCTCCCAAATTTTGAGGGTAATTAACCTATATAATTAGGAACAGATTTCTTATACGTTCCACGCTCGGTCAACGGGGCCAAACGGTCTTGAGACCGTTTGCCCTGTCGCGGTCTCGAGACCGTTTGCTCACCTCGCGGTCTTGAGTCCGAGAGAGCAAACTGTTAGGACCGTTTAAGGAAAAGAAAAGCGGTGGGTTTTCCTTGGAAATAACGCCATCATCTTCTAGCTCAAGAACAGTACAGATATCCCACGGGTTTGCTTGCAAAATAGCAGGGAAAAGTAGGGAAATACTAAGAACTATCATTAAAACGCATACAAAGATGCACATAGTAAAGCATGGGTTTAGAGTTATAAAACCCGCCTAAAGCTTGCTTCTTGAGCTCCAAGCTTTCAAGATCCAAGCTCTAATGGCGTCCTTGAGTTCCCATAGGTTGGCCAAGGTGAAAACTCCAAGGAAGGATGAAAAGAGACGGCTAGAAAGGTAGGGTTTCAAGAGTTAGCCATGAAGATGGCCTTGAATTTGAGTTCTAACCATGGAATTAGGCAAGAAGAGGGGTTTAGACCTACCTTGCACCCCTTGGTCGTCCTCCTTAGCTCCAAGGCAGTCCTTGGTCGTCTTTGGTGAAATGAAACAGTAAGGGAACGAAGGGTGAGTTCCCTTGCAACTAAGGGAAGGAGAGCTTATATACATGGGGTAGGATTTTCAACATTAGTTCATAAGTTGTCCATAATTCCAACTAGGTCCCTCCTTCTTTACTTGATCGTCCCTTCCTCTTTATTCTAAGGACAAACATTCTCTTAAGGTCTAGAAAATAAGGCAAGGAAGAACAATCTAATAATAAAGTTCATACTTAAAGGGATATTGCACATATACCCTGATTATTCAATCACAAAGCCTATTTCTTAACTTGATAACTCAATTGAGGTGAATTCCTCATCATTTATTCTCTAAATGATGTAAAAAGTCTAAAAAGATATATTAGATGACATTCTTTACAAATTGCATCCCATCATTTGGGTAAATTGCATTTTACCCCAAATTAGGGTTTCAAGCCCTGGGATTGCTTCCACAGCTGCACCTTGGTGCTCTAGCTTGGGAAATCCCTCAAACTTTGCCAAAGAGATTCTCATGATGTCTCAACATCAGAGGAACATCTCAACATGTGCAAAATTGCAAACTAACCCTTTTTAACTGGGTAAATTGCACATAAGTCCCTGTATATCAAAACAATGCTACAACTTTAAATAAAAAGGAGCAAATACTGAAATATACGTTTCTGAGAAACTTAATTACATGCTCAGAGTTAATCACAAAGGTTTAATTACATATTTAGGCAAAACACCTAGGGTTAACTCATAACCCAGGTCAGGGATGTTACAGACGCCAAAAGGGTTCGCGCCACAGAAAACGGCGTCATCTAGGACGCTTTCTGCGTCGGTTATATACTAAAAAACTGACGCAGAAAAGTGTCCTAGATGACTCCCATTTCCTGTAGCGCGAACACTTTTGGCGTCGGTGTTCAACAAAAAACCGACGTTGTAAGTCTGTGCTGACGGTTATCGGTAAATAACCGACGCCTATATCTATTTTTTTTTTATAAATCTGTTTGCAGGCCTGCTGTGGCTGGTCAGCAGGATGAGAACCTGTAGTTCAGTTTTCTGAACTGCAGGTTTACGACATCCATTGATATCAGCCTACAAACAGGCCACAAACCTGCAAAATTAACATAAAAAGATTCACACAAGTAGATACATTCAGACATCAATTCAATTGTCACGTTCACACATATAGAATCATTCAAATACATGTTTTAACATTCAGAAACATTCATTTACAAAGTATCATTCATCATCACTATCAACATCCCAATTATATCTAACAGTTTATGACCCCACATGCCTTCCTCCCCAGTTCATGCCGCTAGACAACCACACAATGGATCCAAGAGGATATGCAGGCGTTTGCCAAAGACTATAGGCTGAGTTAACTATTGAGTTAACTCAGCCTATAGTCTTTGGCGAACGCCTGCAATCCTTTTGGATCCATTGTGTGGTCGTCTAGCGGAAGGAACTGAGGAGGAAGGCATGTGGGGTGATAAACTGTCAGGACTAGCATAGCAAGTTGCGATGGAGGTGGAGACGACGACGACGGTGGTGCTTCAGGCGACGCCTGCTTGGCCGGGTAGGGCTCGGCGAAAGGGTTCAACTGCGGCATGGCTTCGATGTAGTAGAGGGAAGGGAGGGGTTCAGAATCCTACGAGAAACGTTTAGAGATGAGGATATTACTGCGGAGGAGGAGGAAACGGTAGACGATATCTCGAGTTGGAATGTCCTCTCCGCGCATCAAGTTGCTCCAGTGCTTCAGTGGGTACATGTGCATCATCAACCTAAAATTTGACAAAAATAAACACACTGAATTAGGCCAATATAGAAATATAGGATATATGACATAACTAGAAGATAATGAATTTTATAGAAATACAGGATATGTTTTTAGAACTTACATTGGTATCCTCGCCATGCTCGTCATGGACAACATGCTCGTCATGGACTTCATGCTCATCATGAACATCATTCTCATCATGGTCAGCCATCTGAAAATGTCATAAAAAAGGCAAACATTTAGCATTTGTATCAACTAGAAAAAGGAAAACATTTAGCATTTGTATAAATTAGAAAAAGGAAAACATTTACCATTTGTATAAACATACATGTCTCTAAAATTGTGATCTTTTATCAATTAACAATCCTTCATTGTGATCTCCGCGCACATATAAGTCATCATTAGCTTCAATATTTTGTGGAGTTGGCAACCCAACTGAGAATGGACTGGAGTCATCATACTTATCATAGTACTCTTCTTCATCTATAGGATCTTCAATGAACTGTCTTTTACCATGAAGAACAACCGACCATTTATCATTTGCAGGATCATCGATATAGAATATTTGTTTTGCCTGTGATGCCAATATGAATGGTTCAGCCTTCTCGCCAATCATTTCAAAGTTCACCAAAGTGAAACCCAATTCATCCACTATAACTCCTTTGGTGTTATCAGCCCAATTACATTTAAAGAGCGGAATATTGAAATCTATGTAGTCAAACTCCCAAATGTCTTCAATGACACCGTAATATGACATTTTAGCTTCACGTGGACTCTTATCCTTTGCACTTGCAAAGTACATAGTTGACGCTTGAAGAGTGACCCCACTATTTTGGATGACACTCTTATCATCTTGGCGCTTTGTGTAATATGTGAATCCATTAATGTCAAACCCTTCATAAGACATAACATTCGGTTTTGGTTTAAAGGCGATACATTTGATAGTTTCTGTAATATCATTTGGTGTTTGAGATAGTTGATGTAAGACTTTATCTTCAAACCACTTAGTAAAAGTCTTATTATGCTCTCTAGCAAGCCACATTGAACTTGCTCGAGGATGTTGTCTCTTTATGAAATTGGTATGTTCCTCGATATAAACACTCACTTCGTCCATATTATGTAAAATATACAAGTGAGCTTGTTCCAACTGCTCACGGCTGATTACTTTCACCCGTGATCCCAAAATTCCTTTGCCCTCCTCAATATTCTTGTCATTATCAGGAGTGTCATTACCACTGAGAAAGTCATTGCAGAAATCCATAACCTCTCTCGCCACATAACCTTCAATAATACTCCCTTCAGGACGATAACGGTTTCGAACATCACCTTTAAAAATGCTCATGTATCGTTCAAAGGGATACATCCAATGCAAGAAAACCGGTCCCAAGATTTTCACTTCCCTAGTCAAGTGGACAACAAGATGTACCATGATATCAAAGAACGAAGGAGGGAAATACATCTCAAGCTGACATAGGGTAACAACCACTTCTCTTTGTAAATTATCGAGAGTATCAGGGTCAATAACTTTGCTGCATAGACTGTTGAAAAAGAAACAAAGTCTGGTAATTGCAAACCTTACATGCTTCGGCAATATAGATCGAATTGCCACGGGCAATATTTGTTGCATTAGAGTGTGACAATCATGAGATTTAAGACCTATCAACTTCAGATCTTTCATTGATACCAATCTACGGATGTTGGATGAGTAACCATGTGGCACCTTAACATTTACCAAGCATTCACAAAAAGTTTTCTTCTCCTTTCTAGACAACGTGTAACAAGCGGGAGGTAAGTATGTTCTTTTATTACCCATTTCACGTAATTCTGTTAATTCTGACCTTATTCCCATTTCACGTAGGTCCAGTCTGGATTTTATCCCATCTTTAGTCTTACCTGGTATATTTAATAGAGTACCAATGATGCTATCACAGACATTTTTCTCAACGTGCATTACATCGATACAATGCCTGACTGACAAAGAACTCCAATAAGGAAGATCCCAAAATATTGACTTCTTTTTGAATGAAGAATTGTCACTCCGTGTGGCCATACTACATTGTGATTTCTTACCAAATTCATTGACAATGTCTTTTACTCTTTCATAAACAACATCCCCTGGTATAGGTTTAGGTGCACTCCGTTCATCATTCCATCCATTGAATGCTTTGCGCTTCCTACGATACGGATGGAATTTTGAAAGAAACCTTTGATGACCAAGATATACAGTCTTGCCGCCATATTTTAGTCTTATTGAATCAGTGTTTTCTTCACATATAGGACACGCTTTAGCTCCTTTGACACTATATCCAGACAAATTCCCATATGCCGGAAAGTCATTAATAGTGCAAAACAACATAGCATGCAAACGAAATGTCTCTCTTGCTGAAGCATCATAGGTCATCACACCTTCAGCCCAAAGTTTCTTTAAGTCATCAATCAAAGGTTCAAGATAAACATCGATATCATTTCCGGGTTGTTTAGGGCCCGATATCAACAATGACAACATAACGTACTTATTTTTCATACACAGCCAGGGAGGAAGATTGTATATAACAAGCATGACTGGCCAAGTGCTATGTTTGCTGCTCAATGTCCCGTACGGATTCATCCCGTCTGTACAAAGCCCAAGTCTTAGATTCCTGACTTCTTCACCAAATTCAGGGAACAATACATCAATCTTCTTCCACTGTGGGGAATCAGACGCATGTCGTAGGATCCCATCATTATTTTTCTTAACATCTGCATGCCACCTCAAATTCTTCGCATCTTTCGGATTTGCAAACAAGCGTTGAAACCGTGATGTTATAGGTAGATACCACAACACCTTGGCAGGAGAACCAGTTTTGGACTCCCCCGAAGTCGTCAATTTATATCGTGACGCACCACATTTTGGACAATCTTTCAAATCTACATAGTCCTTTTGAAATAATACACAATCATTCCGGCATGCGTGTATCTTTTTGGCCTCCATTCCCATTGGGCACAACATTTTCTTTACCAGGTATGTTGAGATTGGCAGCTCGTTTCCTTCAGGAAGAATTTCTTTCAACAAAGTCAACAATTCAGTGAAGCTTTTGTCGCTCCATCTATTGTTAGCTTTCAACTTATACAATCTCAGCATAGCGCTAAGCTTCGTAAACTTAGCACAGCCTGTGTATAACGGTATCTCAGCATCATGCACAATGTTTGTAAAGATAGGAGGTGGATCGGTGTGCTCTACCCTACAACTATCCAGCATCGCATCAACAATGTCTGCTGGAACTGGTTCGTTCACATTTACGTCATTGGAGGCAATTTCTTCTTCCACCCAAGCACTGCTATTGACATCTACTAGATTCGATTTTGAAATCTCTCCATGCCAGTGCCATTCTGTATAGCCTTGTACAATCCCGTTGCACATGACATGACTTTTGATTTCCTCACCAGTGTTGAGTTTCAAGTTGTTACCGCAATGCCTACATGGACAGTAGAACCTATCTGTAGGTTTTTTCCTATGTTCCTCGGCAAATCTAATAAACTGATCAAGACCAGATATAAACTCTGGGGTGCAACGATTACGAATGGACATCCATGATCTATCCATTCTATGATCAGAGAAAGCAAGTATATATTAGGAAAGTAAGTATATATTAGGAAACAAGTATATAAGCAAGTATGTCGTATTACAGTTCATCATTAAGAAAGATATAAGCAAGTATGTCGTATTAAAATAGACTAAACAATAAAAGAATTTTTTTTTGAGGCAAGACAATATGAGAAAATAGTAGTGTAATCATGTAAATGGGAACATTCATGGGAACACACACTTCAGTTATAAGCATTCATGTAGCAACTTACAGTTCCATTCATGGGAACACACACTTTAGTTATAACAATAACTAAACAAAGGGGTTGGTGTACCCCTAAACATGCGCATAATTAAAAAAACTATTACTACAGACAAGTCTAGATAGATAGACAACTAAATACTACACCAACATGGTCCCGCATGCATCAGTAACTTCTTTTTGATGATGAAGCTGTGTCACGAAGCTCCTCACTGTATTTAGACGAATCTGAACTGATAGGGGCCTCAGATTCAGATTTGTCTGAGCTGATATGCGACGCCGTGCGCTCATACCGCAGAAGATGATCGGGGGTCTCGCAGTTGCTGTTGGTTATCCAAACTTTGATGGAATTATCGCCAACTGGACGGAGAAAAAGCCTATTCCAACGGACCACATGCAGCTCTCCAATCCAATCACGCCAACCGGATTTTGATACAAGATTTCCCGCCAAATCATACTCAACCTCGATTACATGTGAATAATTTCCAAAAGTTAGGGTCACTTTACCAGGCATGTAGTGTCTTCCTTTTAGAAAACGCCAATGTTTGGGTATGACCAATTGGTTTAAGGAACGATCATCTAGGATGATGTCCAATTGTTCTTCAATAGGGAACGTTAACATTGACATAGAGGCCCAATTCATAGTCATTGTTATGGGAAGACAGAGACTGCACAATATTAGTATTAACAAAGTGTAAGTACATATAACGATGTTATATATTTTCAGAAAAAGTTGTATAACATCAGTTAACCTTTTAAACAAGTATATATTAGGAAACAAGTATATATTAGTCAATCTTGGACGGGTTTCTAGGCCAACAAACACATTTGATGTCAATCTTATATATAATAAATGTGTACCACCTATCCCATCCTTGAACACCTAATCTCACTTAGGATGTAAGTGTATAATGTGTATTTGGTTTTCAAGAAAATTTCGGCAGCATTTCCCCGTTGTTCTCTAAGTACATATGTACTTAGAGAACAAACGGGGAAATGCTGCCGAAATTTTCTCGAAAACCCAATACACATTATACACTTACATCCTAAGTGAGATTAGGTGTTCAAGAACAGTCCCAAACTGGGGACTATCCAAGATTTACTCCTACTGAGTAAATCTTGGACGGGTTTCTAGGCCAACAAATACATGTGTTGTCATTCTTATATAAACCCTATAATTCATGAAATCATTCTAATTCAATTTAATATCTTGGGATCACATAATTATATAATGACATCAGAATATATAGAAGAATCATAATTAACATGATTAACAACATGCTCATCAAACTAGGGTTTTCTTGAATATCATCTAATAAATCAAGAATTTCATAGTTTCAAACATGCAATAATTCACAATGCAATGTTATAAACTATAGGCAACATGGATAGATGAAATAAATAAACATCCAGCATCTATCACTTATTCAATCTTCAAGAAACCTTGACAAACATCCAACATCTATCACTTATATAATTTGCATGTATATACACCCTAAAGTGCCACAAATCATATAATAAAACTATCATGTTATGATATTAGGACCACTTAAAGCAGATTAGGCACATTAAGTAAGCAGAGTAGGGAGCCAATTTCGTGCAAGCAGATTAGGCAAGCAGATTAGGTCAGCACATAAAGAACCAATTTCGCGCCTGGGTAGGTCTGCAGGTACCTGGGCAAGAAGAGTAGGGTGAGGTCGAGCTGGTTGAGTACGTGGGTGGCGGCCGACGAGCTCCAGAACCAGCGGCAGTGACTCCGACGAGCAGGAGCGTCAGCCGCAGCAGGCAGGCAGGCGGCCAGGCGGCGGCAGGCAGGCAGCGGCCAGGCGGAGGAGAAGGAGAAGGGGGTACGGCGGCGCCGGTTCTCAGGCGTGGCAGGCAGGTGGGCACCAGGCGTTGCGGCGGCGCCGGTTGTCAGGCGTGGCGGCGGCGCAGGCGGTTGGAGCAGCAGGGCGGGCAGCAGGGGTGCCAGAGAAGAAATGCGTCGGAGAGGGGCGCCGGAGAGGGGACGCCGGAGATGGGGCACCGGAGAGAAGCGCCGGAGAGAAGCGCCAGAGAAAAACTAGTACCAGCAGCAGAGAAATCGCCGGAGAAATCGCCGCAATAGGGAAATAGGGTAGCAATGAAACATAAGAAAGGGGAAGAGTCAGGCGATCGAAGGTTATGAAGTTCCCCAATAGCGTCGGTTGTTTACAACAACCGATGCCTAAACATCTTTACCGTCGGTCGTTCGCAACATCCGACGTCCATTTGGACGATATTTTCGTGAAAATGTTTGGCGGGAACCACATTCAGCGTCGGTGATTAAAGGACGACCGACGCGGAAAAGGACACTTTTCGCGCAAATTTCCATCGCACATAAGCGTTGGTGTTTTAACTACAGACTCGACGCCGAAAGTGACATTATTTTTTTCGCTCGAAAATTGGATGACATGATGCGTCGGTTTTGTATAAACAACCGACGCTGTATACAAAGCGGTACCCGTGTTTGGCTGGTCTTTGAATATAGACGTCGGTTCTTCTAAATAACCGACGCCTTTAATATAAGGCGTCCGTGTTCCTTAATAACCGACGCCCAGAAAAGCGACACTGAATGCTATTTCTGTAGTAGTGAAGCTCGAGTGAAGAATCTAGTGGAGGATCTAGCTCAAGCTCTAGTGAAGATGGAGAATGTCACTTTTGTCTCATGGCAATTTCAAACGAAGACTCAAATAAGGTAAATCTAAACTCTTTAGAAAAAGAATATTTAATTTCAATTATTCACGCTACCCATGCCTCTTTTAAGTATACTAAAAAGAAAATGAAAAGGCTTATTAGAATTGTTGATAACTTACATGAAAAAAAAGATGATCTTGAACATGTTAAAATTTGCTTGCAAGATGAAAACAATGCTTATCTTAGTCAAGTAGACTCTCTTGAACTTTAAAATGCTAATTTGCTTGATAATATTAGATTTCTAAAATCTCAACCTCATATGCCTAGTTCTAATGAAGAGCATACTAAAATTGTAAATTCTCTTGTGCTTAATATTGATGTTCTTAAAATGGAAAATGAGGACAAAGATTTTGTTTTGCAAGGAATAGAATCTGAAAATGGTGTCTATTTTTCTAAGATCACTTTGCTTGAAAAAGAAAATGCTTCCTTGCTTGTAAAAATCAATGTTCTTGAATCTTATTTTAGTTCTACTAGTAGAGAGAATAAAGTTGTTGCTCTTCATATTGAAAAAGATTCTTATATGAAAAAATCTCTTTGCTTAGAAACTGATCTTTTGCATGCTAGAGATGATATCAGTCAATTGTCTTCTACTACGTACTACTTCTCTTGTGCATGATAATCATAGTTTGAGATCCTCTATGCAAAGATTATTAGATGATAAAAAGAATCTTAATCAAATCCTAGACCATACTAGCGAACAATAAAGAAGAATGGACCTTCAATTTTAAATGAAGAATCCTCTAGTTCCAAGGCTATGAGATCATGTAATCATTGCAATGAAATTGGTCATTATGTTACATATTGCCCTTTTAAAAAATCACACAAGAGTAATAGGACTTGGGTTGCTAAGATAACCCCTTTGAACCCAAAATATGATTGGGAACCATTTCATATTTCTTTCTTTAGGTCTCTTGCTAATGGATTAACTTGAGCTATTAATTTGCAAATTTGTCTCTCAATCCACATAAAAGAAAAAAAGGTGAGATGTGTATGGGGTGGCAACAAGTTTTAAAAAAATGGTAAGAATATAGGTAATGGTACTCTTGCTCATATCCAATCATTGCTTCTTTTTGTCAAGTTTAGTATGCTCTTTACATATGTTTTTTGAGTTAAAATTGGTATATTGTGATTCTCATCACTTTCTTCCTCAAACTGCCCCAGATGCTTTCACAGTGTAGTATTAACTTGCTTACACATGTTTGAATATGGTTTATATTTTTATCATGTCTCTAGATATGTTTTTTTTTAAATATACTTGTTTTTTATAACAGTTGTTGTTAGTCGAGTTTGTCATGAGGAAACTTTACCGACAAATACTAATGGGTGTTGCCAACAATTGTTGTTCGGTCGAGAAGTTCAACCCAAAAACTAGACCACCAACATTGTATACAGAATATACATATGGCTTTTTGGATGAGAATTTCCCTCTCAACTAGACTTCCTCAACCAATCGCCTCATTCTATGGCACTCCCATTGGTACCTTTTTATGATATGCATACTACCTTACTTTAAATTGCCTATCTTGCATACAACACTACCTTTTTAATTGTTATAAGTTGGTATCTCTATATCTTGCAATTTGATTGCCTCGAGTTGTTATGCGTGTTTTAATGATGATTTCTTTGAATCTCTTGGTTGTGATCTAAATTGCTTCTGTTGTGCTCTAACTTGCTACATCTACATAGTTGTACATATTGTTTTTGGTAATGATGCATATTTGCTAGTGAATAATATCTTTTATGCTTCTAAATTGCATATTTCTTTGTTTAAATATTTCTCTACATCTACTCATAGCTTGTTTTTTTAACTTTTGCATCTTTTGCTATGATCTAGATCCTACTAGTAGTTCTAACCTGTGATATCATCTACTAGTATTTATATACATGTATTTCTACCCTTGCTCATCTTTTAGTTTCCAATTATATGCTATGTTTGTATATTGTTTCATACATACTCAAGCTTGTTCCTTGACTTGCATATCTAATATCTTGAGTTACATGCTTGCATAGCATTGACTTGCTTATTGCTAGAATTACATCTAGAGTTGTTCTAATGCATGTATTTTCTTGCTTCATATATGCACTGCTTGGACAAGCCCCTAATTTTTGCTCTTCTACTCCCTTTTTTCTAAAAATCTGTGCTTTAGCTCTTCAACCCCCTCACTTTTTGAAATGACAAAGGAGGAGGAGACATGTCTTATGAAAAGGGGAGAACACGTATATGTAGAAGACATATATGAGTAGAAGACATAGTTTCTATAAATCTTGTGAAAACCTAATTGTATAAGAGAAATAACATCAATTGAGGGGAGTATATGAACTCTACAAGCATAAAATGAGGGGGATCATGTGAAATCAATTCTACAGAAACCCCTAGGTTTCTCCAAAGGTATGATTTTACTTAAATGCTTTCAATACAGTTATGGAATATTTTGTCATCCCCAAAAAAGGGGGAGAATGTTGAACAAAAGTCTAATTGTCTAAACCCTTGTTATGATGATGACTGACCATTCCACTTATTTGTGTTTGATGCTTCTACTTGAGTGATTTCAGATTAGTATAAACACACTCCAAATGCCCTAAATTCTGCATCATATCTTGGAGAAAGACAAGTCAAAATCAATGCAAATACACTTTTATGGAAAAGACGTCAACTCTATTAGAATCATGTTGATCACTTGTAATGATTATATGACTTGTAATTAAGCTTATAAAAATCAAGAGCAGTTAAATCAAATATTTAAGCACTTTTATGTCACTTTCCAAAATTCATCACATGGACTTTTGTCGGTTGATTTTTGTAAGGACCCTGACCTAGGTTTTGGGATAACCCCATTTGTTTTGCCTAAGTAAGATTCCTATAACTTTAATCTAATCTTTGAGGGTTTTTTTATCATGTGACATGCTTATGTTTCAAGTTTGGTCATGTTTAGATAATGTTTGAGCAATGTTTGCTTATTTTGGACCTGAGTGCAATTTACCCAAGATGAGAGTTATCTTGCAAAATGTCACATGTTTAGCATTCCCATGGTGCTTTAGAATCATAAGGGAGAGAATGATGCTAAGGGGTGCCTTGTGTAAAGCTTAAGTTCCAAGTTGAGCTCGTATGGTTGATGCTTGTGCTTTATGTGCTAGTTTTGGTGCAAATTGCAATTTACCCAAAGTAAAGGGGTTAGCATACAATTTACCATCTCTAGAGTGTTCCTTCTCTTGTTTGACATCATATAGAATACAAAGGAAGAGGTGGGCGCCTTGTTTGGATATCGGGCAAGGAGTGGCATCCTCATAATGATAAAGTTCTATGAATCGTGTGTGTTTTGACCTTGGAAGATAGTGTATCGGTTTGGGAGATGTGGTGACCTTCATAGGAATACAAGAGTTTGATACCCTACCTAGAGTATATCACCATGGAATGCATGTTGAGCTAGAGAGGTTGCATGTAGCCTTTGTATGTGGTCAAATGTCACCTAGACTCTTAAGGTGATGACAATTCTCTCTTGATCTCTCTTTCTTCCTCCAAGTATACAATCCCCTCCTTCTTCACACAAGTAAATCATTTCATCCATCCTTGTTCCTCTCCTATCGGTGGACGAGCTTGGGAGCTTAAGGAGCTAGAGGAAGCCCCCATGGAGGTTGGGAGGTTGAGTTCCTTGCTCATGGCGATTCCTTGTTCAACTTCCATCTTGGTGAGTTATGTTTCTTTGATGATCATCTCTTTGAGCTCTCTTCTTCATCTTCTTCTTCCTCTCTCAGCCATGGATCATACCTTGATGAAGGGTGATTAGGACGTGATTTTCTCTCTTTCCTTACCTCTTTAGTTATCATAACCTTAGCACCTTCTTCTTTATTGAGGTAATGTTGAGGTCGAGTTGGGACCCTTGATGGACTATCTTCCACCTTGAGAATGTGTGATTTGGAGCTTTGATCATGGAGCTTGAACCCTTTATAGAAACCTTCTTAAGGAGGGTTATATAACTCTTAACCTTCTTTGTCATTTTCACTCTTTTATATGCTTAAGTTGAATCTCATATGTAAATCGTCTATCTGATATATGCTAGTAGTCATTGATGGTTTTGAGAATTGATTTGAGGAAGGAACCTCATTTAGTTTTTTGTTTATATTGTGTGCTTTGTTGTCGTGTTAATGGAAGGACTAATGGCGGGAATCCTAAGGTTTAAGATGACTAAATCAACACACCTTGATCTAGACGACACTCAAACCCGACATGCCTTGAGGGTGCTAATCTGACATGCTTTCTAATGCCAAACTGTGACGCCCAATTGATGTTCAAATTGTGACGCCCAGTTGAGGTTCAAATTGTGATGCCCAGTTGATGTTTAAACCATGACACCCCATTGATGTTTAAACTGTGATGCTCAACTGATGCCCTAACCCTAACACTTGACACACTTGAGGCTGATACCCTAGATGATAGCGTGGCTGATACACTAGAATGTGTTATGACCGACACACATGTTGGTATGCATAGGGCGATATGCATAGGACGACACAAAGGAAGGTGCTTAGTCTGACATAAGTGTCTAGGTCGACATAAGTAAAGTGCCAAATCATGATGCCTTAGTTGAGAAGGAAGCCAACATGACAATGCCTAACCCTATACACCTCAAGTATATCTAACCCGTCACACCTTAGGTATATCTAAACTTTCACACCTGATGATGATGTGGACAATACATCCAACCATGATGTGGTCGATACACCAAGATATGGTATGCTTATGACCGATATCATCTTGACATGTCAAGGCCGATACAAGGGTAGTGTGTTGGATGATATACCAGGATAAGGTAAAGCCAACACACCATAAAGGTGTTAGACCGAGGCACCCTCCCATAGGAGAGAGATTGACACACATTGTGGAGTAAGTGGTTAACACATCAGGGTGAAGCCAAACTGTGATGCCTTAGTTGGGTGAGATATTGACATGAAGATGAGTTAACCCGACACACCATGATGTGGTCAGGCCGACACATGTTGATTAGGTGAAACTGATATCACATGATGAGGTTTGAAGGGTATGATCGGATACCCAATGATGTAGACATACGAGCAATGCATGACATAGAAGAGTGTTGTTTTGGATAAATGTATGATCAATCTTGATTGTTCCTCCTACACCTAGTTCACCATAGGATGATGTTACTATGAGTGGTCCATCCTTAAATAAAGAGCTTAGGCCTAAACTCTCCAACAATGTGGGAAGTAATGTATGTAGGGTTCAATGGTTGAGTATCCATATGATAACCTTAATCATGGAAGAATATAACCCATGTGCTCATCTTAATGAAAGATTATAATCCATGACAAGTGTCTACTATATTTCCTTTTCATATAATCCTAACTTGTGAAGTAAGGTTAATGACACAACTATGTATATATATATATATATATATATATATATATATATATATATATATATATATATATATATATATATATATGATGGTGATGATAAGCCTTGTTGGGATAAAAGGTGACAACTTTTGTGTAGAAATCATAAGAACAAGTCTAATGATCTAATAAGTTCCTTGTGTATAATTTGACGTAAAATCCTCTAGATATGCAATGCAAGGTTTGACCTTCCTTAAGTATGATATGTGGTTAATAATTTGTGAGGGGTAATAACATATAGGTCATAAAATGATGAAGCATTATGAATGGTGCATGGTCAATATGTTTACATAATGCATGGTTGTAATACATATGTACATGTATGCTATGGTGATACCTAGTGCTGATGATACAATAATTTATTCATATCTAACTAATGTTGTTCAAACCTAAATCAGTTTCAAGAAAGTGGGAATTGGTGTTATTAAGGTTTGGTGATGTAACCATGAGGTAAAACCCTAATCGGCTATATGTGAAGAGCATTGACCCTAATTCTAAGGGTAGGTCATATTATTAGGTGTGTATGAAAAGAAAGCATGATATTATACCCTCTCTCTTAAATTACACGACTCTAGCCTTGTGAGTTAATAGGGTGTTATAATTAATGAATACTATGAAGATGGTTAAATAATATCAAGCATTGTCTATAAACCCCGATATGAACACATGGGAAGTATGAATATGTGAATGTGCATACTTGGTTATATTGTCTAAATATACTCCAACCTATGGGAGGTAGTGAAGTCAAAGATTTGAGATAGAATGATGCTTGAGAACCCTATGTGGAATAAGCATGAAGCCTAATCCTAAATCAGAGAACTTGTGATGCATTTCTTGGTTTATTTAAAGGTGTTTAATGTGTTTGACATATTTCCTCTCTGAATGTAATAACTAATGATTGTTATGGCAAGTACATGTGATGTGGCATAAGTGATGATTGGAAAAAGTAATGCTTATACGCCAACGAGGCATGATGAGATAACCATGAATCATAAGTATGATGTGATGGGTCTTGGGACCTGGAAAAGGCTAAATGCCTAGTTGAGGTGATATCCTCTGGTACTAGAAAGAGGGATTGATATCCCATAGTGATGTGACATTGGTGGTATCATTGACAGGTTGTGTAACAGTCGTAATGGTATTGTGAATGGCAATAAAACATGCATTATGTGGTGATAATGTGACAGGATCACACCCTATATGTTACATATGTTGAAAGTGTGTGATGCAGAGTTTGCTATGGTTCTATACATTATAACTTGATTGATGCTTAAAGACACTTTTATTGGTCTAATCAATCAAGTAGAATCTAATAATGTAGCTTGCACTGTGTGATTGATCCACTCCAGTGTCAGTCTTATTATTGGATGGTGAAATGAGTTCATCTCAGAGCGCATATTTTTGAATATGTGGGGTGCAAGTTGAGTATTCCCTTACATCCTTAATATCAGGTTGTGTGAGACAGCCATGCATGAGCCGGTCTCGATGTGATATGGACGGCCATGCGTGAGCCACTCCTTCTTGTTAGAACAACCATGCATGAGGTTATTCTCCTAGCATCGTTACCTATACCAAGGTGGGCTAGATGTTATATGGGTGACCATGTGTGAGCCAACCCCTTGATGTGATTGTATGTCACTTTTGTAGTCGACTGATATGTCTATGTAGTGTAATCATGTATTGACCACTAGGTGTGGGAAGGTCGTGGATTTCAGCTCTTCCATTGACCTTATAAGGCACCGATCTTGACTTAATCAGCCCTGTAGCATACATGTATAAGATCAAATATGAGAACATTGGATGAGTTCTTGCTTTGCTTTTATACTATTTAGTTTGTAACAATTATATATGTTCTTCGTATTCCTTTCCAAGCATAAAGATAATCTACTGTGTAGTGTAGATGCCTAAACTGCTTAAACAAGTGATAGTTGTTTTACTTAAGAGAATTGTTGAATCTACTCATCTTATAATAATATCCCTTTCTGCTTAGTTATCTATGATAATAATAGAGTTGGCAGAGAGTTATACCTCTCACTGAGACTTTTATCTCACCCCGTTGGTTAATTATCTTTTACGTGGACGTAAATGTGAAGCTAAAGATTGTATAGCTGAGGACATAAAATGAAGAATAACTACACCTGGTGGATCATGGTAAATGGATAGTGTCTAGTAATAGAGGCTTATGTGTCGTCCCTATACACTCAAGTCCTTGGGGGTATTCTCGATGTATTTTGTAGACATAATGATCAATACATGGATTTTGGCTTGTGTACCTTTGGTGATATGTATATACATGTAGAACTCTCATCTTATGTTACAGGTTGAATGGAATATGATGATGTGGCACCTTGAATACACGTTATGAAAGGCAAGTGTTGACTCTTGGTCCTATATAGGTAAGTCCTTTGTGAGGTTATTAGATCCCTTTTCCTCAAAGGAAAGGCTATGTATCCTTGTCCCAGAATAGGAAGGTCATATGTTGTAACTCTTATAATGGAATATAATGAGTGAGACATGGTAAAAAATCCCAGAGGTTGACCTCTCTAGGTAGTGTATGTACATTCTACTAGTTTGGATTTTGGAACCACTATACACAACTTGTGTTATTGTTCATATTGAATATTTGTCATCCTTGCTATGTATGTTTAGTTGCACTCAAACTCCATATGTGTAACCTTATCTCTTGATATAATTTGAAGGTCTAATGAATTTGGTTTAAGTGTTTTTTGCTCTATTCAATCCCCCTTCTATAGCTCATCATCATTGATCTAATAGATATATCATCCCTATGTTGATAAGGTGAAATCTGGAAGGACCAATCCACCCCTTACTATTGTTTTGGGTTATTTCGTTGTTGTTCATCGCTAACATGGCGTGTTGCTTCTTGACACAACGTGTAGGCCGTGTTCAACATCATTCACAACTTCATTCATAAAATATATTTGACAACATCGTGTGTCCTTTCTTAACACAATGTGTTGGATGCACTTTGACATAGTCTCTTACCTAAAAGACACAACATGTCACATGTGCTTTGCCCTAATTCTACCCCGAGTTTTGACAACTGACACGACATGTCACCCCAAGACACAGTGTGTCACCTTCTTCTTGTTGGCACTGACTTCTATTGATGCATCTACTGATGAGAGACACTGTGACGTCCTTCACCACAAAAAGTGAAATTACTCAAAACAAAGTGTAACATTTTGACTAGCTACCACTTGTAACATTTCACAACCTATTTATATATATATATATATATATATATATATATATATATATATACATACATATATATATAGACGTGCCATTTTTATAGGCACATGCCAAAATCTACGTGTCGATAAACAAAAACAAAAAAATCTCCTCAAGGACCTGAGAGTACAAGGACGGCACATAGGACCCTACTACATAGCTCTAGAAGCATATCCAACCTCTGGCAATTATTACTCCTCTTTCTGCTCAACACTTGAACCACGACCTTTACCTCCTCATCCACGACCGCCTAAAAAGTTGTAGAACCAACGGGGTGAGATCAACATCTCAGAGGGAGATATAACTCTCCACCATCAACTATTATAAGCACACTAACGTAGTAGAACAGTTAAGTAAGCGGTGCATATTGATTAAGCAGTTTAAGTACTTGCAATTCAGAAGTAACACATCATATGCTTTTAGATGGAAAATGTAGAACGCGCATAATTTTTATAAACTAAAAAAATATAAGAAATAACATAAGGGGTCATCCAATGTGATTCATATTTGATCCTAAGATATTATACTACACAGCTATATTAACACTTTTATTATTATGCCCGAGAATTTGAGGCGTACCACTCAAATCCAACTGACCACTACTAAGTCAAAATCAGTACCGTATAAGATCAATGGAAGAGTAGGACTCCATGATCATCACCAACACTACTCAGTGAGTTTGAGTTTGCCATGCAGTGACATAATAGTCAAACTGCTAAAGACAACAACATATAGTCAAAGCTATTGTCATGTAAAGACAACAACTCATAGTCAAGCTATGGTTTAGAACAACTAGTCTGTCTTGGTACATGGTGCAACACTAGAGAATAGGATTGTGCATGGTCGTTCTATATTAAACACATACCATAATATCAAGATTCAAAATTTAAGGATACAAGGAAATAATTCACTTGCACCCCACATATTCAATAATATGCACTTCGAGTTTTGTGTAGGAGATATTCATTTCACCATCCAACTAAGTACTGACGTTGAAGATGGATCTATGGTATGTGGCAACTACATGATTATAGTTTCACTTGATTAGACATTCCAATTGGTTATCTTTTAATGCATCAATCAAGATATAACATATCAACCCTAAATGGATTCTACAAAATTAAGGATAATGTACAACTTTAGAAGATATAAAATGTACGAGGTGAGAACTTGTCCCATCATCACAAGACTTTTGTATCTCAATCATTACAAGGTCATAAATAATACATCACTATGGGGTATCAAACCCTCAATTACATTTGTAGAGTATTTCATATCAAATTGTGCTCAAATCATATAACATGTCATAAGATCCAAATCACATAAAACCTATGCAATTAATATCACAATATATATCAACAATGATGTATGCTTATAACCACCACCCTGTATTGTACAAGGTACACCATAGCATTCACATAGCTACACACATTCATCTCACCTGCAAAGTTAGGGTTTCATAAATAGGAGAAAGAAAACTCTATTATAGAATAAGAATCTCCAAGTAAAGTAAGCACGCACATCACATATACATTAGATTAGGGTTAGGTTTCATATGTAGTCGATTAGGGTTTCATAACACCACCCAACCTCTAAACCCTAATTACATCACCTCCCACATTGTTGGAGAGTTCTAGAGTTAGGTACTATAGTTAATGATTAACCATTCAAAGTTACATCATCTTACATTGATCATTAAACTATGTATTGACCATATACTCATACACGAGTTTAGGTGTATCAACTCTTCACCATACATGTGTTACGACCACTCATTACCAAGTGTAGCGACCTAGACACAATGTGTCATGACTGCAACACATATTGTTTCGACCCTATCCATCAGGGTGTTTTGACCTCCACCAAACCTAGGTGTATCGGTTGTAATAACAACATGGTTCCAGTCCTAAAAGACGTAATGTTTCGACCTTGAGAACATAGTGTTCCAACCTAAATCTACCATAGGTGTTACGACCTCCACTAGGGCATGTCTCGACTGCAACATGAGGCATGGTTTCGACCAGATCATGACCTATTTTGACCCTATACCTTAAGAGTAGCAATCAGGATGCATTCATATGGTCGTTACCTCCAAGACATGTAAGTGTTTTGATCCCTTTTTATACATGGTCACAATCACCCTTCACCCTAGATGTTGCGACCCCGTATAACATGGTGTTACCACCATCATGAGGTATTGACTGCTACCATCATGGTTGTAACAGCTGGAAAATCTGGGAACACCAAACATCAACCTATGAGCAAAAACTCTACACAAGGCTGCTCTTCAAACCCTAGAACAAGATCATAGAAGATCATGATTAAGAGTGAGAATAAGGTTTCTTACTCATGTAACTATATAAAAACCATCATTTATACTATATGAATAGATCATAAGCAAAATGAAATAGTTCCATAAACAAAGAACAAGAGATCATCATCCAATTCCCAACTATCTTCAAATTGGGTACAATGATTTTATGGTTTATGAGAAGTGTAAATCATTTTTAAGATACTACATGGTTCAACCTTAACCATCATCACTTTCTCTACTAAAAGAACATATTTTAATATCTGGAACAACAACATACGAACAACATATGATCAGGTTTAAGATGCACATAATAGACGAGGAAGAAGTTATATAACCCGCCTATTATGGATGATCCAAGCCTTCAATTCTAAGATCCAAGAAAGAAAATGAAGCCCAAACTTGATTCAATCCTTAAACCACAAGATATCATTCAAAAGAGAAAGAAACGCCATGGTTAAGGAGAGCTCAGGGAATGAAAAACTCAAACCCTAAGTCAAACCAAGGAAGAAGATGAAGAAAGCTCATGTTAAAGCATGATCTTCGACCCATGTGAAGAAAAAATTACCAAGAAAGTCATCATGGATCACCCACATATCACAAGGTCAAGAAGGTGAAAGAAGAAGATGAAGAAGAGTGGGGAAACTTGATCAAGAGTTGGAATCTCTTACCAAGAGAAGAAAATCTCCAAGAAATCACTACCAAGGAGTTGATCTAGCACTATATCTTCAACATGCAAGGTGGATCGACCACCCAAGCTTCAAGATCTGCCCCTCCTTGCTCCTAAAGCTCCAAGGTCGGTCACGCACAAGGAAGAAGAAGATGAAGTCAGAAAAAAAAGTCTCACACAAGGGGAGAAAAGGGGATATATACCCTAAGGAAGAGAGAGAGAATGATTATAAGGTGCCACCATAAGAGATCATCTAAGGACACATGCCCTTTGAGCAACTGGTCTTATCTTCTCTCACATGTAAAACACAAAAAATATATGTTTATCCATAAAATGTAGTGACCTCCATGGTCGCTACCATCTCATAATGGTCACAACACTTCAAGCATACCTTATTTCGACCCAAAGCCCTAATTTTTCATGCAAGGTCGAAACGCTAAAGGGAAAAGATGTGTTTTGACCTCTAGGTTGTTTCGGTCAAAACAACAAGAATTAGAGTAGGTGTTTTGGTCGCTACCCTTACCACAAGTGATGTAATGATCACAACATCAAACCCTAGGATAGTTACCATATCAAGAAAGTAACCCTAGAAACCATAATATCACTTGATGATGTCACATATTCAACTAAGACTCAATCAAGGTGCCCCATATCACCATCTTCTCTCTCATGAGGCTAAATCATAGAAACACTCTCTTTATGTGAAAATTGAAATGTGACCCTCTTTTGGGTAAATTGCAAGATGGTCCAAAACTAGTACATATATTACATGATAACTCAAATATCAATCAAATTGGACCAAAATGAAAATATAACCGTATCACATGATATTAAGACATATCAAAAGATTAGTTTAATGTTTAAGCATTTTATTACACAAAAAATTATAATTAAGCACAAAGCTAGGTTAGGGGTCTTATAGACACAACATGTCTCTTTATCGACAAAGTGCGTCAACTGTTACTCCTGCTACAACTTGGCATGTTTCACATCTACAATTATTCAATTACATGGCCTATGTTTATATACATGGCGAGTCCCTTATTTATCCTTACCAGCAACAATTTTCTTCCTTTTAAGGGCTTTCATTTGTCTTTTGTTCTTTAACCTCCCACCCTATCCATACCTATGTACCTTTTTGCTTATCTCCTCAATACTTATACCATCGCCCATATACATATTCTATCCAATGATCCTATGATTTTTTGTTTTATTTTTGACCTAGTTTGCATCTACGTAATTGGGTTGTGTTGCACATTGACTCGAGTTGTCAGTCACCCCTCCACATATTTGCCTACATAAACCCTACCTCTACCATTGACTCTCCACCCCAACCATTCTCTTGACTCTTTTTGTGGTTGGCATGAGGAGTAGAATAGAGGATGATGAATAGAGGGATGTAACATTCGAGCCCACTACCCAAGGCTCTAGTAGAGTTTTAGTAATGACACTTGCCTCACATACCATTACTGGCCTTAAATGCACGCTTTGTCCTCATTCACGTACAAGCAGAGATCAACTTCTCTATTGGTCATCCATCCTAGTACTACTCTATGCTTAGCATGCTTAACCACATAGTTCTTTAGTGATGGGATCCCTGAAAAGGAGGTGCACCTAGATGATATGAGTAGTCCTATCATTCCTTTTAAGATCATTTTATTCGAGGCCTCAAAACCTGGGATGTTACAATCTCCCTCGCTTAGACTCTTGGCGTCCTGGTCAAGGCTCAACTATATGACCTCATAATATTTACCCATTTCAATGTAGAGCCAGAATCGTCCATGGACACCTAGCTCCCGATCATGGAATACCAGCGCATGGGTGGCTACATCACTGTGGACAACCCCTTCTAACATGTCTGGACCACATGACTCAAGACTAACAACCACATGCACGTGTGGGCCCCACTTAACAGAGGGTTATGGCCACTTGGGACCACTTCCCAAGGCTCTGGTAGAGTTTCAGGAATGATGATTGGCCCCATAGACCACCACTATCCTTAACTACATGCTTTGTCCTCACTCATGTGCAAGCCAAGACCAACTTCCCAACTGGTCCCCCATCCTAATACTACTTTGGGCTAAGTATGCTTAACCATAGAGTTCTTTGCTGATGGGCTCCCTGAAAAGGAGGTGCACCTTGGCGATATGGGTAGTCCAATATTTCCTTTTAAGATCATTTTATCTGAGGCCTCAAATCTTGGGACATTAAAAGGGATGAGATGAAATGGAGGATAGAAAAAGTGGACTTAGTTCTACTGCTATATGGATCTTCATGACTATTTTGTTACTACTGTGTGGATCCTTCTGCTACTATGTGGTGTTCCTTTTTCTTCTACGCAGATCCTTCTACTGTTATGTGGACTCTTCATGCTATTTTTTTGCTACTGCTTTTTCTAATATGTGGAGGTTCTGCTTCCATTATTGATTAGTTTACATTATGAAGAGCTTTATAAACCTATTTATCATCATCTCAATTGCTTCTCTACTTCACTTCTGCTAATTATTGATTGCTTTTTTGTCTGGCAATGTCATTATCACTACTTATGGCACAATTAGCACATTTATTTGATGCTTTGTGAGTTTGCACAACTATTGTACGTGCTATGTTTACACATTGAGTCTTTGTAAGTGCTTCACACACCTTTGTTGTGACTGTGACCCAACATTCTCTAGACTTTGATGTCTGCTAAAAGGATGGAAATTATATGATGAGATGATGATGGTACTTTTGGTGACTTACATGTGGATGTTGGAGCTTCATGCTTTTCTGATATTGTTGTTCATCTTGGAGTCTTTTTGTTGCTTTCTACTTTAGACACTGGCCTTTTACCCGACTACATCATCTATTTTCTACTACTATGTTCCAACACTCTCTAGCTTGTTTGTGCCTTGTGCATGTTGAGTTCTTTCTTGTCCATGCCTTGTATGCACGCTATCTATCACTTCTATGTTCCAACACTCTCTGGTCTTTTCAATAACGATAGCGACTGCAGTGAAGACCACGATTGTAACCACCCCCATTTTTCAGTGTCCTCCCAGTCAAGGTGGACCTTAAATTCGAGGATCATTACCTAAATTTCTAGGAACAAATTTAGCAAATAATAAACAATAGTAAATATTTTCTATTTATTTGAACTTTAATGAATGCATATATTTGAATTATGCACCTCAAAGGTGTTACATGAATATTTCAAGAACTAATTTATATATAGATGAGAAGAAGAGAGATACTACCTATATAATCCTCCTTCATATCTTCAATACCTTCCATAGATTTCATCTATATCTTCATGTAATTGTATCTTATGTATCAACTACCTAAAACACCGACAAACAAAACACAATCAGCACATTTTTATACTTGTACTTAGGTTCATCCAAAACATCACAAGTACATATATAGTCAACAAGCATTAAATGGCACATGTGAACTTTTATTTTTATTAGATATTCTAACCCATGCTTGGTCTACTATCTCAGGTGAAATCACTATCCATCATTGGACTTATGTGCATTTCCCCTTAATCAGTGTAACTCAAGATCTAGAATATTATAGCTTATGTGATACTCATAATGGCATTATAGTGGAACAAAACTAAATAAACATTCAACATTTCATTTCATTCAGACATCGAGAGCCCTCAACAAACTTTGGAAGTTGATAGTGTGAATATTCATAACCATAACCAGTACCTTTGCCATGCAATATGTGTAAAATATTTCAAGTGTACGTTATGCAATCCAATCATCTAGTATATTTAGCAAGCAAGCATACATCCAATCAATCAACATGATTTGTAATTGTACACAACCCTAAAGTGTCACCATCACATTCATAATAGGCCAGACGGACCTCACCTAGGTCTTAGAACAGGAATATGGGTCACAAACCCTAATCCATCATACCATGACTTCTAAGGATTGGAAACCCTAATTAGACATTGGATTCTAATTATTATATTAAGCATATGATGTCATTAAGAACAACTACATCAGGTTATGCATATTATGATCATGACAATTTGTAATCACTAATCTTAAAACCCTAATTTTTTGATAATGGATTAAAAAGTCTAAAAGATCACCACTAGAATCCTAATTTGAGGTAAGACATTGGGATATTATAGTTATTCATTGTTATCAGAATATACATCAAATAAGTGTATTTAATATGATTAATAACCTATTCATCAAAAGCTAGTGTTTACATATACTAAACACCCAATATTCATGTATTTGCTATACTTTTAAACAAGAAACATAACTAAATTCTAATTCTATTTTGTCCTTATTCTACTCATTTTTTGATCAAATTCATATGTAATATAACTATAATCAGAGATGTAATTTCTAGAATTAATGCAAATAAACTTTAAGTGACCAACACCATATCGACTCAAAGCTCTACATGGGTTGGGCTTGGATAAGAGGCAAAAGGATTGTTCTACCCATGTATAGTGACATTGATGTGTCATACATATTATGGCTTTCTAGTCAAATGTCCCCAAGGGTCATTTTATCTCACGACCTAGGTTGGTGCTCCATCCATGGCCAAGGTCAACCTGATGGTTGACTCTCGTTTCATGTGCATGGAAGTAGCAAATAAAGGTATAACAATTCTTGGTAGGTCCTTGCGGACTTGTAGAGTGCTTAGGTTGAATTAGAGGACGACTAGGAGCTTGGTTTCATGGTTTAGATGTCCATGGTGGTGATAGTGCTATGGGGAATGAAGCAAGAGGAATTTACTTTACTGTCTCTCGTACTGAAGATCATAATAGGTCATCCATGTCTCCACGAGTCTTCTAGTGTTATTTCCATCATTTGGGGTAGTCGGGACCTCTGAGCTCCATCTTGTGTGAATGCAAGGCTGCCAAAGAAGAGGACCTCACCATCAGAGGTACGTGTTGGCTTTCTCAGATGAATTTTGGGTTTCTTCAGTATCTAGGAACCTAAGAGGTGCCTCCTAGGCCCTATTTAGGGTTGGGTATGGGAGATTTGATGGTGTATCATCCCACTATCACTATAAAATAGGCATGATCATGGTTCTTGCCGATGATGACAAATATAGGTACGGTTGAACACATTATCATCTCTAGAATCTAATGGTCCCCTTATTGAACAAGATTGATGACTAGATAAGGAGGGAGAGTCCCAGGTTGAAGAGAATCTTGTCCGTACAATCTTGGCTGGAAACCAGGCGAGGAAGGTGATCCCTTAGCCTACAGTTCCGCCCAACTCCAAGAGTCTGGATCTGTCTGGGATCCCTCCACAAGATAAAGTTTTAATTATCTTTTAATAAAAGCCCACTTTATTATTTTAATTCACCAAATTGCTTATTAGCTCGTTTGATCCCAAATTCCAGGATAATTCTTATTTCATCATTATCTACCATGTAATAAAGGATAATTACCTAATTCATCCCTTAAACACCTAAAACTTGGTTTGCAAGGTAAATCAAGATAATTACTTAAATAATTACCTGGGTCACACAATATCTTACACTATTCTGGATTTTCAACTATAATATTATATGTGGTTATCTACCACATATCAAGAAATGTTTTTTTTTCAATTTTGTATCCCAGGGACCCGTTTGTAAGACCTAATCGGTCCAATTGAGTTTCACCTGGGTTCTAAGGCCCGTGTCCCGTATCTTGGCCTTCCAAAGGGTCTATAAGATTCATTATCATTCTAATAACAAAATTAAGGCATTGCTTATAAATTGAAGCCTCATATCATTATACTCATTATTACATCATCTACTCAAATTGAAGTCTTACTCTAAGTCTAGAACTTAGATTTGTCATTCAAATTCAATCAAGATCATACCATTGATTTCATAACAGTAATATCACTTTGATTATCTCTTGGCAACTCTCGCTACATCATTATTGAATTCAAAATCATGGCATCTAAATTTTTGAAATTTGGGGATCTTACAATGATACCTACATGTTAAATGTTTAATCTTTTCTAAATGCTACTTCATATTGTTCAAGAAGCTCCTCCTACTTGCTTAGGGATTATCTGCTTAAGGGGGGATATTTGAGTGCTTGAGTGATTTATTGTAACATTGAGCGGGAGGAATTCTTGTATGGGCTTGGTTATCTTTTTATTATGTTTAGTTAGTTAGTTTGTTTGCAAGTTGAGTTGGGATTCTCCCAAGCTCCACCTTGAGGGGGAGTGTTAGAGAGTCTATTTACTTAAGTTATTTAGTCTATTTGTAATATGAGACAAATTATTTATAGTCCCATTAGGGTTTATCCCATGTTTTTATGCTTCCCTATGATCCTATATATAGGAAAGGGGAGCTTCCCTTCTACCTATAAGAAAAATCTACACAAAAAGGGTAATTTCGCATCTTATCATTTTTTCACATATACATTCAACTAAAACAGTAAGGGCTCTGAATGTTTCTAGGAAGGGTCCTCCAAAAATGACAAGGGCTTGGGGACCTGGTTCTAATATTCATAAAATAACAAACAATAAATTGCCTTCCTATTCATATCGTATCTCCAATAATAATAAGAGGTTCAAGTCATATTTTGTTACTTGGGTCGTCGTATAAGGACTCATAATTTTCAAACTCGCATGAGTTGTGATATTTGATACTATCTCTAGGCATTCCAATCCATATATGTATTCTGCTACACTAATTGTATAAGGAAGGAGAAAAGACCCAACATGCTGAATTTAAGAGGTGTGTTCTGCAGAATGATTTGAGATGTTATTTCAACCAAATTTATGGTCTTATGGAGTATGGTTATGTGGTTTTTTGAAAGAATTTCCTTAAAAGCATTCCATTTATCGAATTAGTAGGATGCTGCATATTTTTAGTGATGCTATAAAATATGTCCAGATGTTCCTCATATACAACTTTCTTTAGAGCTTTAGTATCCGGATAAGGAATGTTATGTTTGGATATATTCTTTTCTTGGTTTTTCTTCTTCAATTAAGTATGAGTGAGGACTCATGGTGAATTGTTTAACAATGAGAATAGATTCCTTGAAAGGTTCTATTAGTGGGAAAATTATTGTTGGTTTAGGATTGTGAGGTAGAGATGGATCAATATTTTTCATAGATGGAGTAGAAGATTGTTGAGCATCCTTAGTTGATTGAATTTACTTACCCAAACACATGAAGATAGCTTGCAATTTCTCAAGTAGGATTGTGTCTCGTGATTGTCTTTCTCCTCATGAGTTTGATTGACAACATTGTCAATACAAAATAATTGACTTTCAAATGAGATTTGTGATTCTGACATCAACCAGTTGTTCAACAATGGAAAAGACAAGATTTACTGAATTGACTAATTATGTCATGTGATTCATTAATTTTAGAAGGGATTTGTGAATAATTATTGAAACTAAGCTCGATATAGAATTGAATAAACTTCTTATGAAAAATTCTATTGAAGATTAGGATCATTGAAATCAAAAGTATTGACAACAACTCATTCAGATTTCTGTAGACATTAGATTTCCATATGAGATTATTATGACTAGAGAAGGTGGTTATGTGATATAGTTTTTACGTATTCCACACCCTTAGAAGGCAAAATCTTGTTGATTTGGCTTCAAAATAGTAGTGATCTCAGTCTTTATGTTGAACTATAAATAGCTATAGATTGGATTTCCTTTGTATGATGATTGATTATATATGAAGATCAACATCTTGGTACTTCTACAACCTTATTGATGTATGTTCCTTTAAAGTGCCAAGCATCATTGGTGGTATAACCATAGATTCAACTAATAAGATCACTTGTCATAGGACAAATTTTACCCCAATCCCAATCCCACTACCAAGATAGTGGTAAAGATATTGAAGTTCCCATCCTTGATTAGCCCAACTAATCTCACACAAACATTTACAAAAGAAAATAACAACTCTTTCTATTAAAATGTACCATAAAATTTTTTACATGGCCCATGGGCAACATGAAAATTAAAAGAAGAGGAAAATTAAATATGACAAAGTATATAATTGCTACAACTCAACCACATAATTTCCTCCCATGTTTATGTAGGATCAATGTGATCTAGAGGGGGGTGAATAGAGATACAAAAACTTAAACCAAATTCATTAGACCTTCAAATTATATCACAAGATAAGATTGCTAATATGGAATTTGAGTGCAACTAAGCATACATGGCAAGGATGAGAGAGATTGAACAAGCACAACAACACAAGCTATGTATAGTGGTTCCAAACTCCAAACTAGGAGATGTACATCCATTACCTAGAGAGGTCAATATATAGGATTTGCAACCACTGTAGACTTCTTATATTCCACTATATGAGATACAATACGATCACATTGTTCCAAAGTCAAGGGTGCCTAGCTTTCCTTTTAAGGATCAAAGGAACTAATAACCTTACAACGACTTACCCATCAGAGAGAAAGAGTCTTATACCTTCACAAGGTCTTACCTACTTTTGCAATGATCTAGCCACCTTCACCAAGGCGATCTACTCTTACAACAAGTTTTTGGCCTTGAAGGAATTACCCACTCTTCTCTTGGATCTTTAGTCTTCAACTTCACCTTCGCCAAGGGGAACCTTTCACCGTCTTTGCTCTGAGAAATGGGATTGGGAAAGGGAAGTTGAGAGCTTCATAATGTGTACAATGAAGAAACTATCTCACTTAGATTGATGTAGATTAGCATTAAACTTGAGAGAGAAAGGGACTTAGTAGGGTAAACCACTCAACTATAGCAAGGAGCATGAAAAAACAAACTTGGAATGAAATCGAAGGACCCCTATTTATAGTTGGGGTGCCTACTACCCACTAGATGCACTTGGGAATGAATTATAGCCATTTGGGTTGTTGTAAGGGATATTTTTTTGAATTTTGTAGCACTCTAATGGTTGGAAACACTTTTTCTGCACTTTTTGTATAGTATTTTCAGTCGAGTTTCTATAAAGGCAATTCATCTGATAGCATCGTGTGACAAAGCAATTTTGATTTGTCAGTCAAGTTTATCCTAGATGGTACTTGGTCGATGATTTAAAATTGTTTTGTGTCTATAGGGTGTCAGTCGAGTTGTCACTAGGACAAACTCGGTTGACCCTGGGATTTATCAAGATCCACACATCTTGTTGGTCAAGTTGTCACTAGGACAAACCCGCCCGCCCTAGGATTTATTAAGCTCCATACATCTTGTCGATCGAGTTGTCTCTGTGACAAACTCGGTCGACAAGGCAACTAGTGTTGAAATTTGATAAATGCCTTAAAGTGTTTAAACATTTGATTTAAGTGCATTTATATTTTTATCATCTTAGTTACAAGTCATATCATCAATACAAGTGATATACAATATTGTTCTAATAGATTTGTGGCCTTTTCCAGAAAAGTGCACTTGCATTGATTTTGTCTTTTTTGTTCAAGTTAGGGCTTGTTTGAATTCATTTTTTTTGTGTACCTTATACCTGAAATTAATCTCAAACAGACATATTAAATACATGTGAATGGAATGGTTAAGTCATCATCAAAATATCGACAATGTATAACTACTAGGTCACCATTCTCCCCATTTTTGAAGATGACAAACTATTCCTTAACATATTGAAAAGAACTTTGAAATTTAAACTTTTAACCCTGTCAATGTAGGGGATACATGGATGTGCAATAGAAATTGCTCCCCCTCAATTTATGCTTACCTTTACATGTATGGTTAGTTCCTCCAAAACTATAACCATAACATATATGTGACATCTGAGTCCACTTTCATAGTCACAAGATATTTCAGAAAATGACTATAAAAAGGATCACATTCAAATTGACCAAGCTTATTCTCCCCCCTTTGTCATATCAAAAGGGAGAGGGTAGAAGATCTGAAAAATAGGTCTTATCCAAGGCACAAACAACACATACAACCACCACTTGCAAACACCACACACAAGGAAGAGAGAAAGCAGAGATATAAAAGTCATAGTCAAAAAATGAAATCACACAAATAACTCATGAAAGGTAGCATAACATACAGTTAAAGGTATATATGATAAGATAACAACAAAGTAAGTCCACTCAAGATGAAAACTACAAACAATGAAGAAAGCAACTGAATATAAAAATAGTAGTCCTCAGATGCATCGTCTAATGTAAAACACATGATATACTACAAAAGACATATATATGAGCACTCTAGAACCTAGGAACTAAATATCAAGCTCGTCTAGGTTGATCTTGTCATCAGGTTGGTAGCCCTCATCATTGTATGGCTCAGAAGGGGCAAAAATGTCCTCATCACCGTCACCATCACCATCACCATCACCATAACTGTCAGAACATCATCCTCATCATCAACATCCTCGTCACCATCCTCATTAGCATCATCAGCCATCTCTTCATCCTCGTTAGGAATAAAGGAATGAGGATCATGCAACCGTCATTTTTGTTCTTCTGAAGAGATGCCATAAGCAAGCAATCCTTTGGCTTTCTCATAGTTTGGGTATAGAAACCCCATCATAATCGACAAGTCGTGCAGGGCTAACGAGAAGTGAAAGTAACTGAGAGGCATCACGCTGAGAATGAGAGGAAACATGGGTAGGTCCCTCACCAGAGGTAGAAGGTGGAGCAGAAGCAACAAACTGGTGAGAAGGGTAGAACTGATCATTTGTATAGGAAGCATAATTAGTGACTAGAAAAGGCTGATAGGAGGGATAAGGGTGTGAGAAAGACAAGTTCGTGTTTGACATGATTTGAACTAGGTCCTGGTGAAGGTGCTTCTGGACTTGCATATGATATGCATTCTGATGCATCATGTGGACCACAAGTGTTTCCTTTGACACAAAAAAAAGCATTCACGAGCAGGTCTAGGAGGAGGTGGAGGCTGGGTAGAGGAGGATGCACTAGAGGTAGAGGTATTGGTGGTATGTAAGGGCTTCCTAATAGTGGTTTCACTGCTGTAAACCCATTTTCAACTAGCCTTGTAGCTAAGATCCTTGAAAAGAGATTTGTCTGTAAGATGTAGAAATAGGCCACATATCAAGTTTGCATAGGGTGGGTGGGAGTCACAATTGTTCTTCTCAGTATCAAAATAGGTCATGTGCTGGAGAATATATTGGGCCCATGTGACTTTGAAATTTTGGAGGAGTCACTATACTAGCACTACAAAGTTCTCTATTATATCCATTTGGTTGAACTTGGGGTGGATGTTACAATTAACTATGAGTGCTATGAGACGCGTCTTTATGACAAAAGAAGAAGAGGGTAGGTGGCCTTCTTCCTATAGGGTACCTCCAGTTTCTTCAAGGTTTTGTGTATGTTGGCTACTTGGGCTCAAAACTCTTGAAAAACCTTTAGGATTGAGGAGATCATGGTATTGGGGATAGGAAGATATCCAATCACTAAAGGACAAGGAATTGGTGAAGTATTTATTCAAGGAATAATCAGAGATAGTAAACCTAGTCCCCACAATCATGGATGTTAGGACAACTTGGATGTTAACAGGTGGCACAAGAGTTGTGTAGTTCCATGTGAGATTGGCATAGAATTCATGGACATCTTTTGTGCTACGTAGAAAATTTGAAAAGCACAAACTCTTTACACAAAATGCACTAAGGTTTTTCTCAAAGAAAACAGCCTGAACCTATTTCAAAAGCTCATTTCTAGTCTCTAGCAAGGGCTTAAAAGGATAGGGATTTATAGGTAGCAATTCCTTGTATCGATTAACGACTTGATAATTGATAAAAGAGGTACCATCATACCTAACAAGCCTTGAAGTAGCAGAGGTGGACGGAACACCAGATGGATCGGTTCTCTTTCTCCTGTTGGATACCATGGAGATGAGAAAGTAGAGAAGAGAAGAAGTTGCTTGCCAAGAGAGTGATAAAAGACAAACAAGCAACCATCCAACTAGCTAGGTAGGGCTACGAGAGGTGAAATGGGGCTAGAGAAGGCTAGGAGAAGGTATGTCATGGTCTAGGGTTTAAGGAAAAATACAAAAGGGGGTTGGTCGGCTGAGTTTTCTCTAGTTGAGAGGGAGAAAATTGGTCGATGGTCCCTTTATATTACCAAGCAATAGTGTTGTCGGTCAAGTTTGTGATTTGGGAAATTTGACCAACACTGCAGTCAGTTCAGTCCTTGGTCATCTTGTCGGTTGAGTTTTCCTAGAACAAACTCAACCAATAAGGGTGTCTACAAACAAGATGTGGAATTTAATTAAAGAGCCCTAGACCACTATATAAATACATTTCTCTAATCTATCATGTATTTTGAACATATAAAGATACTTTTTACTCGTCATTGGCTACTATTTTGTGATAAAATAAGTGTTTGTGATTTAAAGCAAAAACATCAAAAATAAGCATTGAAATTTGGCATTTGCGGCACAAAAAAAGTATAAGATAAGCATTTTATGAGTAATAACATGTAGATAAGTGAACATATTAGCTAGAAGGCATAGAATTATCATCAATAGCAGTTATAAGTACTTTTGATCTAATGAAAGTAAATTTCTCTCCAGCTAGAGGTTTAGTGAAGATGTTTGCAAGTTGGTTTTTGGTGTCAACATGAGTGGTATATATGTCTTTCTTAGCAATGGGGTCACAAAGGAAATGACAGAGGATCTTTATATGTTTAGCTCTGCTATGTAATATAGGATTGTAGATAGATTGATTGCACTAGTATTATCACAGTAGATAGGAGAAGCATCATAGAAAGCATAGATGTCTTGGAGCATCTGCTTCATCCATATGACTTGGGTAAAACAACTTCCAGTTGTAATATACTTAGCCTAGGTAGTTGAAAGTGTCGTTGTTCTTTGTTTCTTAGAGAACCAAGAAACCAGGCATGGTCCTAGGAGGAAGCAAGTGCCACTTGTGTAATTTCTATCAATTAGGAACGCGACATAATCCACATCACTATAAGATGTAAGAGTAAGTCCCTTCACTTAGGATACCATAGTCCAAAATTTTAGTTTTGACTAGATACCTTAGAATCCTCTTAACAGCTATAAGATGTGATTTTCTAGGGCTTGATTGAAATCTAGCACACAAGTTGACAGATATTCGGTCTAGAGGTAGTTAAGTATAGTAAGCTAACAATCATACCTCTATAAAGCTTCTCGTCTACCTTTTCACCTTCTTCATCAATTTGGTAGTGTTGGACATGGGAGTATCCATTGGCTCTATGTTCACCATCCCAAAGTGCTTCAAAAGTCCACTTATCTTGGTTTATGAAGCTTCCATCCTTTGTTTGCTTGATTTGAAAGCTAAGAAGAATATGAGCTCCCCCATCATGCTCATCTCCAATTCACTCTGCATAAGTTAACTAAACTCCTTGCAAAGATCAAGACTAGATCCCCCAAAAATGATAACATCAACATATATTTTAATAATTAATAAATTGTTAGAAGTGTCTTTAAGAAAAGAGTGTCGAATCAGCAATTCCCATGACATAGACATTATCTAACAAAAAGTTTTACAATTCCTCATACAAGGCTCTCGTGACTTGTTTGAGACCATAAATAGTTTTGTGTAACAAATAAACATGGTTAGTGAGCTTGTAAGGTTCAAAGCTAGGAGGTTGAGCAACACAAACTTCCTCCTCTATTCTACCATTCAAAAATGTAGTTTTAACATCCATTTGATATAGTAAGAAATTTTTATGACTAGAAAAAGCATGTAGCATTCTAATAGATTCAAGTCTAGTAGTAGGAAGATAAAATCCATCAAAGTCAATACCTTACGATTGATTGATTATAACCTTGGGCTACTAAACTTGCTTTGTTTCTCACCACCTTGCCGCTTTCATCAAACTTGTTGCGGTAAACCCACTTTGTGCCAATGGTCTTGCTATCACTAAGTCTTGGCACTAGAGTCCCCGACTTTGTTATTTTCAAACTATTTAGTTCCTCTTGATTGCTAGGACCCATTCATCATCTTTAAGAGCTTCTTTGACATTCTTGGGATCAAGTTGTGAGATGAAGTCATTGCCATCTTGTTTTATGTTGAAAGCAACCCACACCTTCACCCTTTCAAAAGATTTCCTATTATGATCTCTTTTAGATGATCTTTAGCAAATCGGGGAGTACAACCCTTCTTTTTGTCCTCTTTTAATTCTTCATCTACAACCACCTCTTTTTCTTTGTCATTGATGTTGTGTTCTTTCAATATAGGAATCACTTCACATACAACAACATCATTTACAATATTCTTAGAAATAGAGGGGTAAGTCTCAATAAACTTAACATTGATAAATTCTTCTCGTTTAAATAGATCAATATCAAAATATTCTCAAAGATCTACTTATAGTGTTATAGACAAGAAAGAAAGCCTTATAAGGTTTTGCATCAAACTTATCAGGAGAGTCTTTGGTGTTCAAGACAAAGCATGGACAACCAAACATATGAAAGAAGTCGATTGAAGTCTTTCTACCACACCATAACTCATTAGGGGGCTTTCTAAAGCAAAAGATGAGTGAAAACCTAGTTTTGCACAAAACATGCGGTGCTAACGGCTTCAACCCAAAACTTCTTGGGAATGTCATATTCAAAAAACATTATTCTAGCCATTTTTTGTAAATACCTATTCTTCCTCTCAACTACCCCATTTTGTTGATTCATGCAGGGGGGAAGAAAAATTGTGGGTAACTGGATTTCTCACAAAAAAATTCAAACAAGTCATATTCAAATCCCCCCATGGTTATTAAGGATAGACATGATATGACAAGAAACTTCATTTTCAATTTGTTTGCAAAAGCCTAGAAAACATCAAGAGTATCACTTTTTGAAACCAAAAAGAAAGTCCTTGTGAAATTGGAGAAATCATCGACAATCACAAGACAATATTTACTACCACAAAGCAATTGAGTTCTCATTGGTCCAAATAGATCATATAAAGAAGTTCGTGAACCCTCTTGGTGCTACAGACTCCTTTGTATTTTAAGAAGGATTTGATTTCCTTTCCTCATGTACAAGATGGAATTCCTCATCCTTTTCAAAATCAAATCTAGGAAGACCTCTGACCAAGTCCTTTTTGCTCAACTTCTTCAATTGATACAAATTTACATGACCAGGCCTACGGTGCCACAAAGATACAACATTTTTATCGACTACTAGGAATTTACCAAGAATAGGCTTAAGAGAGTCAAGAACAATAATATAAATATTTACACTTCTATTTCCCTTATATATGACATTGTAAGAGAGGGAATCTAGAAGCAAGCATTCATGTGAAGTAAAGAGAACAAGATACCCATTATCACTAATTTGACAAACACTCATTAAATTGTGGTGTAGGCCATCCACAAGAAGAACGTTCTTTATGCATAGTGAATCACCTACATCACCCTCGCCTATTACTTCACCTTTCTTATTGTCCCCAAATGACACTGAACCTCCTTTCTTATTTGTGAGATTGTTGAAGTGGTCTCTATCACTGGTCATGTGCTTTGAGCATCCACTATCAACAATCCATTTACCTTTATCCTCACTTATATCTTCACTTGTTGATGTCGTGAGTGAAAGATGACACTCTACCTTAATTGAACTGGAATCACTTGAGGAATATTCCTCCTAAGAGACACAGGCAACATCTTTGCCTCTTCTCCCTCTTCTTAAATTTGCCCTCCTTGTTACAATTCTCCTTCTTCTTAAAGATGCACTTGTGGTGTGTCTTATTTGCCTTGAGATAATCATTCTTGTAATGTCCCCTTTGTCCATATTCATAGCATTTAGGAGTAGAGGAGGAATAAAGCTTTCCCTTGAAGTGTTTACCTTTGGATAAAATGAGCTTCAAGATCACTAGGGGCTTCATCTTCACTAGAGGGAGGAGTGGGCAGCAAGCAAGTTGTTTGTTAAGAACTATGTCTTCCACTTGAGTTTTGAATGTTGTATCCTTTATATTCTTAGATTCCTTCTCTTCTAACTTGTCCTCTTCTTATTGAATGTCAAGCCTCACTTCAAAAGCTTGAAGATTCCAAATGAATTCTTCGGTAGGAATATCATCAAGGCTCTTCATTTCTTCTATGGAGGTCACCTTGGATTGCCACCTCTTGGTAAGAGATCAAAGTATCTTTGAGTTGACCTTCCCTTGGTCCATTGGTTGTCCCAAAGCCTCAAGCCCGTACACAATAGTGTTTAAGTCTAGCATACATTTCAACAATTCTTTCTTTGCTCCCCATTTTGAAGTTTTCAAGCAATCCATTGAACATGCACACCTTTTATAAGGACCTTAACTTGAGTTTTGGGGTAATCCTATTTGCTTTGGCTTAATATTGAGCTTAGAACTTTGTTGTAATCTTTTGAAATGTAATCAGGGCATGTGGAGAGCTTAAGTTTCAAATTTGAGCTTGTTTGGATGATGTTTGTGCTAGTTTTGGTGCAAATTTTAATTTACCCAGTGTAGGGGTTGATGCACAATTTTCCACCTCTAGAGTGTTCCCTCTCTTTCTTGACATCATCTAGAGGAGAGAGAAAGTGTAGGGTGTCTTGTTTGAGCCTTGGCTAAGGAGTATCACCCTAGGTGGTGATTAGGGTTGATGTGAGTGTTGAGTGCCTTAACCATGTGTGTGGTTGAGTTGTCTTGACCTTGGGTCACGACCAGGGATGGTTTTGGAGGGTGTTGCAGTCGAGACACCTCCTCCAGGTGTTTGGGTCATGACCTAGGTAGTATAGGGTGGTCTTGGGTTGAAATGGTTGACCTAGCATGGGTCGTCTCGACCTAGGGTTTGTGGAGGTGCTTTGTCTCGACCAAGAGGAGATGGTGCAACCTAGGAGGGTCGCGACTGCGACCATGTGGGAGTCCATGGTGGTTGAGACACTACCTATAGTCTATCACCATGTCTAGCATGTCATGCTTAAGTGGTTGTATGTTGGCCTTTTGAGTGGACAAGTGTCCCTTGGGCCCCTTAGTATGTTGACACCTCACCCCTTGCCTTCTCTTTCATCTTTCATCTATATAAACCCTCAACTTCCTTTGTTTGCAACCCTTTTCGGCCATCCATCTTCTTCCTCCTTCTTTGTCAGTTCTTGTAGCTTGTTGGATCAAGGGGGTTCATCCTTGGGACTTTGGTGATCAATATCCTCTTGCTTATGGTGGTGGTGATCCAAACTCATCTTCCATCCTTGGTAAGTGTTTGTCTTCTAGGTTTATCTCTTACTTCCATCTTACTCCCTTTTCTCAAACCTAGACCATGTTTCTTCCGTGGTGACCTTTTTAGGAGAGAAACACCTTATCACAAGGGTCATAGACCATGTCTTGACAAGGTAGACCCAAGTGTGAAGAGGGTTTCTCTTCTCTTTCTTCTTTTCTCTTTTGGTTTGGCCAAGAGCTTCTTTGCTTCCTTCCTTGAGCTAGCTTTGTCATTGGTATTATCTCCTTCTTGAGGTGATCTTGTGGTTGAGTGTGGAGTTTTGGTGAAGCTTCTTCAACCTTTGGATCGTGTGCTTGGATCTCTTTATCTTGGAGTTTGAAGCTCTTAGTGGTGATCATCTTAAGGCGGGTTATATAACACTAAACCTACTCTATTATTGCACTTATTTATACATTTTGTTGCTGACTTATCTCTCTTAAATGCTTATTATTCATGCTAGTATATAATGGTAAACCCTAGAGTTTGTTTGGTAGATTTATCTTGCTTGGTTTGAAAGAAATCCTAAAGTCTAATCTTTTTGTACCCGGTTTAGTAGATAATATGTTATGAAGGTTTTTTTTTCTATGTATTACTCTTTATCTTGCTCTCATGCATGGTGTTTGTGCACCTAGAGGTTGGAGGGATGTTGGTTTGGTTTTGGTTATCTTGAGCATGGTTTTTCTCTTCATTGGATAAGGTTCTTCCTTGGTAGTTTCTTGACCTATGACTTGGGGTCTTGGTGACCGTTTGTATGTGGCCTTTCTTCATGGTAATTGTAGTTTCACCCTTGGTTTAAGTTCTATTTTGGTGACCTAGATGTCAACTCTGGGTGTGGTCATGACACTTTCCTCTTGATGATTATAACCTAGATAGCCCTTGGTCAAGATACCCCTCTATGGATAAGGTTGACCTAGTGATGATGGGTTGAGGCACTTGGTGTGTGGTGGCTTAAGTTACCCTTAGTGTTGGGGCTTTGTTCTTGCCTTGCTTGGGCTGAGACACCCTCTATTGTGTTGGGTCATGACCACGAGGGCCTTAGGACATGGAACACATTGGTGGGTAGGACAGTTTGGTCGAGATGGAACCCTAACCCTAGTATCGTGGGCGCAACATGATCTAAGGGGTTGGTCGTGACATGTTATGGTCGAGACACTTGAGTGTCATGGTCGGGACATGGACCATTGTGGGAGATTGTGACCTATGTGGTTAAGTGGTCAATACATGTGACGGTAGGTGGTTGTGAAGCACATGTGAACACTGATGCATGCCATTGTGGCATTAATTTTGGATAATGTTGCAGTCTTGATTTCATAGATTTTCTTTATTAATCGACTGACATGCAATAAAATAACTTCTATCACAAATAAATTGTAAGTTGATCTTATCAATATTATTTTATTGAATTCTTATAATATTTTCCTCAATTTTTAGGAATGAATGAATATAAGAAGAGATGAAGGTAGGAGGCAATTCAGTTTCCCGCAATACTGACTTAAATGCATACCTTGCACCAAAATTGGCATAACTCTCACATCCTAAGGCGGAATTTAATGTTCAAATATGATTTGGAAAGGGAATTCAAAGGCCTACAGGAAAATCATATTTTCGGGCGCACTTTAAATTCTCTGGAGAACAGAAATTCGCTCGAAATTGCTGCTGCGAGAATCTGCATTAAAGAAAGACAATCAAGAGTTTGTTGACTAGATCTGAAAATTCAAAAGGATGGCTCCCTCTCTTTTTCCCCCCTCTTTTTTTTGGATAGCCTACCCCTCCTTCTCCTATAAAAGGAGGGGCACTTCCTCCTCTCTGGGCATCTCAGGTTTTCTTATATTAGAGCGCTGAAGCAATTGTTCTTGTAATCATCTTCTTATTCTGCAATAAAGTAGATCTCAGTTCAAGCATAACTCTTTCATACTTGTTCTCGTCTTTTCTTTCCGCCTTGGTTTTAATCTTCTTTCTCTGTTCTTTAATTCTGGAGCAAGGAACAAAGAACTAAGCCATTTTATTGTATCTAGCAAAAGGATTGACTCCTAATTTTGGGCTAGACTATGGCTTCAGTGCTTTCTTCCTCCGTCTCCCCTTTCTCCATGAGTGAGTAGACTTTTATCGAGGCAAGGGGAATAACCCCTTAGCCATGGTTTTAACGACTTCTTCTTAAACGACTAGATGGTAATCGATTTTAATTGACGATTGATCTTCGGATCGCATGTTAATCTGAATGGAAATGACCATGGAAATTCGGATTTAGAACAATAAAATCGATTACATAGACGTTTTGATATGACCGTGGATTTTCGTCTTTTAGGATGATAAACTAGGAAACATGAGTACCAGGACCAATGGGCTCATGTGGAGTTTATCTCTTGTGAGTTTTTAATTCACAAACCTTCTTCGAATCTTCGTCTAAGAAGTAGTTGTTATCGCCTAGGCTAAGGTGGTGAAAACCCCTACGAGCCTCGATTTTCCATCTCTTGATTTCAATCACCGACTTTCTTGCTTGCCTTTGCTTTCTTTAATTTTTAGTATTTTCAATTCATATAGTTCTTTTTGTGCTAACAATAGTCTAAAATTTTCCTTGTGCAATTTTCTTTATTCTTGTTAGTGCATTTTCATTCATTCCTTAGTGTAATCACCAACCCCAAAACTCGATTTTTTTACATTCTCGTTCCAAATCTAAAAATACAAAAAAAAATTAATAAAAGTTCTTCAAAAATTTTGGGTTCTAAGAACAATCTCCAAATAGTTGTCCTATGGGATCGACCCTTCTATACTACCCTTAAAACTGGAAGTAAAAAAGGTTTAAACTCTAGGATTAACCATCTTAGTAATTGATAGTGCAAAATGACGATTATCAAACACCTAATGATATTCATGTATGAACATACATAACCATGTATAATGTTGTTTGGAATGTTATCTAATCTACTCTACTGATGTCTCTCAATCTTTATATACTCCAAGATGATGTATAGTGATAATTTTGGGGTGGTTGGTGGACCCTAATCTTGTAAACCCTAAATTGACCAAGAGGATACCCTGACCATAATAATGAACAATGATCTTGCTTGTTATCTATCATTAAAGGATTATGATGTTATGTGGTTAGCTCTCTCTTTCTTATCAACTCCTAACCGTGCATGTGTTATGATTTTGATAATCATAGCTGGTGTACGCTATGGTGATGAGAAATGGTATAGGTTGAATGGGCCTTCAAGAGGCATGCTGAAACACTTGTGATACAAGAATGATGAACGGAGGGATTTATATCCCATAGTATGTGACTTTGGTATTGATGATGTGGTGAATGACAATAATACATGTATCACATGGTGATAGTGTGACCAGTTCACACCCTATATGTTTATATCTTCTAGAAGTGTGCTATGCCCTTATATTTTAGAGTTTGTTATGACTTTATATATTGTAATTTGATTGATGCTAAAACATAATTGACATAACTAAGAGACGACCATGTGTGAGATGATCTTGTTGTGATGTATGGAACGCCCATGCGTGAGCCAGTTTCCGCATTAGATATGGATGGCCATGCGTGAGCCACTCCTTTTTTTTGGGATGGCTACGCGTGAGCCGATTCCCTTATGATGTATGAACGACCATGTGTGAGCCGATTCATCCGTTGACAATATGTCATTTGTACAAGTTGACTAATATGTCATTGTAGTGTCACTCTTGTGCTAGCCAGGAGGTGTTAGAAAGGTCATGGAATTTGGCTCTTCCATTGACCATAAGGTCTTAGTAGTACTTCCATATTGAATGAGGCTTTGCTTGATTTTGCATAGTTCGGTTGGTAGAGAATATACATGTTCTTTGTGTTCCTTCTTAGATTATTGATTGTTCTATTATTCAGTAATAAGTGCCCAATAGTGCTTAATTTTCTTAATCTAATGGATACATATCATTAAATGAATATGTTCATCTAGCTTAGTGATGTATTTACCTATTGTAGTTATTTGTGTTAATAATAGTGTTGGTGGAGAGTTATATCTCCTGCTGAGATTTGGAATCTCACCCTGTGGGTTTCCACATCCTTTTAGGTGGACGTGCACGAGGAGGTAGAGATCGTACAACAGAGGTAGAGAAGTAGCCAGAGCAGTAGCTGAGAAGGTTGATAATGTTGCTTGTGGTCTCTTGTGGTTAGAGTCCTAGATCCATCCACGTACACTCAGGTCTCAGGGGGAGTTATGTGTGTTCCTCGATTGTGTTATCGATATGAGTTTTTGGTTTATGCACCCTTGTTGTATAAAGTTGGTTGTTGTACATGTTAATGTAAATGAACATATATCACATGTGACAAGTGGTCTTTTATGGAAATGTTGTAAATAACGATGCTTTATGATATATAATTTAGATGGCAGCCTTTTGGACCCTGATGTGATAAGTTTCTTGATGTTGGTTCTTGTTGTAATTAGTTTTAATTTTTAGTGTTTTTTGGTAATCCGCTGTAGAGTTTTGTTTTAATCTCGTGGCTTGTGTTTGTGTGACAAAGGGTGTCACACCTTTGACTCCTTGACTTGCTTTGTGCCTTCATAGGTAACACAAAGCTTATCTGATATCTCATGAGTTGTATCCCAAGTGGAGATCTGATTGAATTCAGTGGGAGTGAGGGCTGGACAACTGGTGCTTATTGACTTGGCATTTAGTTGAGCCTTCTTCATGACAAATTCATTCCAAGTAGCCATATTTCCCTCTGGTTCTTTATACGATGAAGCAACCACTCTCCACATCTTATAGCTCATCCCTTGAAGGTAGAACTGCACCCTTCTTCTCCAATTGAGGAAGTTTGTGTCATCGAATATGGGAGGACACATAGAGAATCCACCTTCTATGTTAAGGGACCACAACAAATTCCCACCCATCTTCTCGTCTCGTAGGAGCACTTGGCTTGAAGAAGACGTACTTTGATACTACTTGTAGGATCAATGGGCTCTAGAGGGTGTGGGGTAAATAGAGCTATAAACACTTAAACAAATTTCATTAGACCTTGAAATTATACAAAAAGATAAGGTTGCTAATATGGAATTTGAGTGCAACTAAGCATACATAGCAGGGATGGGAGAGATTGAACAAGCACAAGAACACAAGCTATGCATAGTGGTTCCAAACTCAAAACTAGGATATGTACATCCACTATCTAGAGGAGTAAATATCTAGGATTTTCAACCCTTGTACACTTTTTATATTCCATTATAAGAGATACAATATGACCACCTTGTTCCAAGGTCAAGGGTACCTAGATTTTCTTTTAAGGATCAAAGGAGCCAATAACCCTACAAGGACTTACCCATCCTAGAGCAAGAGTCATTGGCCTTGAAGGAATTACCTACTTTTACAACGAGCTAGCCACCTTCACCAAGGAGATCTACTCTTGCAACAAGTCATTGGCCTTGAAGGAATTACCTACTCTTCTCTTAGATCTTCAGCCTTCAACTTCGCCTTTGCCAAGGGGAAGCTTTCACCATCTTTGCTTTAAGAAAGGTGATACCTTCACAAGGACTTACCCACTTTTGCAACGAGCTAGCCACCTTCACCAAGGAGATCTACTCTTGCAACAAGTCATTGGCCTTGAAGGAATTACCTACTCTTCTCTTAGATCTTCAGCCTTCAACTTCGCCTTTGCCAAGGGGAAGCTTTCACCATATTTGCTTTAAGAAAGGTGATATAGGGAAGTTGAGAGCTTCATGATGTGTACAATGAAGCAAGTCTCTCACAAGAAATCACTCATATTGATGTAGATTAGTAGTAAGCATGAGAGAGAAAGGGGCTCTTAGTAGACCAAACCATTCAACTATAGCAACAAGCATGAGAAGGCAAGCTTGGAATGAAGTCCTAGAACTCCTATTTATAGTTGGGGGCATCTACTACCCAATAGATACACTTAGGAACAAATTATATCCATTTGGGGTGTTTCAAGGGATGTTTTTTCGAGTTTTACAACACTTCAATGGTTAAAAACACTTTTTGTGCACTTCCCATGCAATGTTATTGGTTGAGTTTCCATAAAGGTAATTCAACCGATAGTACCATGCGATAAAGCAATTTCTAGTTGTCGGTCGAGTTTATCCTAGATGAAACTCGACCGATGATTTAAAATTATTTTGTGTGTGTAGGGTGTCAATCTGGTTGTCACTAGGACAAACTCAGCTGACCCTAGGATTTATCAAGCTCCACATAGCTTATCAACCGAGTTGTCTCCAAGACAAACTCGACCGACAAGGCAACCAATGATCAAATTTGATTAATGCCTTAAAAAAGTTTAAACATTTGATTTAAGTGCATTTTATATTTTTCTCAGCTTAGTTACAAGTCATAGCATCAATACAAGTGATTTACAAAATTGTTCTAATAGATTTGAGGCCTTTTTTTATAAAAGTGCACTTGCATTGATTCTAGCTTATTTTTTGTCAAGCTAGGGCTTGTCTGAATTCATTCTTTTTATGTACGTAATACCTGAAATTAATCTGAAATAGACATATTAGATACATATGAATGGAATGGTTAAGTCACCATCAAATAACTGTCAGGTAAACATTTTACATATTCATTAGACTAGCTTCAAATCTTCTGATCGAGTTCAATAAATAAACGAACATGAGTAGAGTCTTTATTGTTTACTAAATTGAATACCATGACCCAATGCTAATTCAAAAACATTGAGTATGGTCACAAAAAACATGAAACCATTTGACATATATGTATACTTGAAAAGAAATAACCACTTGGCATGTCTATGGGAAACAACATTAGCAAGAGAAGAAGAATTCCAAGTGCCCAAAGTTTTTAAATCATTTCATAATATACTCTGAACTAAAGTCAATCACCTCACATACAAAAGAGTGGGTGGAAAGACTAACAAGCTACCACTTAACAAAAAAGGAAATACCAAAGTGCCAATTAACCCTAAGGGAAAGGCAAATATTGCCACTTAACCCCTAACAATGACAAGGGGAAAGGTTTAAATGGTCTAGCAAGAAAGGAGGGGAGTATATTAGAAGTACAATTATTAAATAAAAAGAAATAAACTATATTATATATATATATATATATATATATATATATATATATATATATTAAAAAAACTAGTTTGTATGGGATGTGGCAGCTCATGCAAGTAATTTAGCCAAGTGTTTTAGTTATTATTATATACACATACATTACATCACATCAACCAATATCAAGAGAGTATAATACACATATCTTTCAAGATTTCAAAAATTCTAAGACAAAAGAGATCAGGGAGTTGGGTCAAGATGTGGTCAAAGGATCATGGTCAGGATTTGATGTTAAAAAAATTTAGTATCCCAAAGAATAAGATCTAGGGTACTTGTTCCATCTGACCATAATAAGAATCATCCATCTTCCAAATGAACAACTAGCAATATCTCACAACTTGTCAACAAGATCCAATATCTAGCATATCCATGTAGCTAAATGATCAAATAGGTCATCAGAACATCATGAAACCCATAATCTATATCAAGTTCAAGTCTATATTATAAAGTTTGATATTATGATTCTAACAATAGATCCATAACTAATTCTACAAGGTGTTATAATACTATGGTCAACATTAGATAAGGTTACAACTTTTGATTTGAAGGTCACCATCAAACACCATTAGTAAAGAACGTTTAGAAAAGGTTTAGGAATTATATTTGAAAGTATTTCCATCACGTCTGACTCACTCTTGCAGTCAAAACAAACTATAGCTTTGACCATTTTATGAGATAGTATGAAGAAGTTATAATCAAAATACATATTTTGTAGAGAAAAAGAGACTAACTGAGGGGAGAGAGGGGGAGGGGGCGTGATCTACTTGCAAGAAACAACAATGGCATCATCCCTAGATTTGGGCAAAACTCCAATAGTGCATGAGAGTGAAAATCGAAGGTAGGGTTGTGTTTGTGGGGGCAAAATAGACTCAAAAAGGGGTTTATATATGTGTGAGGATCTAGGGTTAGGGAATAATAGGGAAAAGCTTGGCCATGATGGTGTCTGACCACAAGGGATGGAAACTTCATGAAAATACATGAATTGGATGCGAAAAGGATTGGCAAATGATGTGATTCGAAAATGGGAGTGAATGGCACAAGAATAATGCAAAATGGGGTTGATATGAGGGATAACTAGTGACCACAGTAACAAGATGATTCGAGGTAGGGGATGATCCCGCAACCATAGAACCATGATTCGAGGGTGCGCGAATTAGTGCTTCATCCTGGGTCAGTACTGTCAGTCAGCCCATTTAGGGCAAAAGTCAGGCCAATTAAGAAAATAAAGAGGGTAAAGGGGGCTAAAAATATATTCGAATGTGATTCTTCAATAATTTTTAGAGGGAGCTATAAAGCTCCATTTGGGCTAAAATTTGGAACCAACACTCACCATAACGTCTAGAGTATTAAAAAAAAGTTTAGTATTCAAAGGATAAAGTTAGAAATGTAAATGATTCAAAGGAATATCAAGCCAAAATCAATATATATCTCTATATGCACAAGGTATACCTATGCATCAAAAGCCAAATTAATTGTCACAAACTTGTCAAACGACTCAATGATGATAAAAAGAAGTCTAAAGTCAAGAATAAAGGGATTTGAATGTAAAAAATTAACTATTTGAAAACTCACTTTATCACATACTCCCATCCTCAAGGGGAATTTTGTCCAAAAATTGAAAACAATCCTTCAATCATGATTGGTACCTTCACAGTCACAATCATCTTGGTATTCCTTCCTTATCATAACTATATCATGGTCAAGCAATTGGGTCTCATAGTTAGCACATGGTCACAAGGATCAACAAATAGAAAAGATCATCACATAAGTCACCATACTTGGACATATCATTATATAGATCACAAATTTGGAGATTTTAGTTCAAACAAATAGATCTATTGGGTCAGGAGTACTCTATGGCTTCCACTCCCAACATTTTAGGGTCCTAGATTCTGCATGGTCTGGGTGGGGTTATACATCCATGATACAAATTTCAAATTTCAACAATTTGAGAGAAACATCATATTTCAATATAGTAATTTCATGATCAAAATCAATGAAAGGTACCCCCCAAATACACGAGAGTTACCCCCTAGTTCTTAAATTGAGTGAATCCACATAGTCAACTTTTCAAATATTTGGATATCTGGGAATATGAAAGTCACTACCCATATGTCGAGGGTGATCTCAAGATCCACATGGGTGATTATAGGAGTCACATCAATATCATAATCCATAATCTTGATTCAAGATTTCTTACATCAATATCAAGAATCAAACTTTTGATATCAAGGTCATAGGTCCAAACATTTCAAAGCTAGGACTTACGTTCCTGATTATACCTTAGGTGGGAGATCATTCATCCATATTCAACAATCGAGCAACAATAGAGAAACAATTTGTGATATCAATCACTAATTTTTATTATCATGGTATTGAGGTTTGATGAATGATCTAGACCTAGGTCTTTCTAGGAATTTAGTCACCAATTATAGTTAATATTGTATTTAAATAAATATTCAAGGTCGCATATCAATATTGTAGATCTTCCCTTTTGGAGACTTTGGTTAAGGAATCAAAATTGGGTGGAAGAGGTTACCTTTCCGAACTCTAAATAATCAACAACATGACAATTTAGAGTTAGTCATCAATAGTATGTGACCAAGGTTAGAGGAGTCACAAGTCAACTACCACATTAATCTAGCATACTAGTACTCATAATCATTAAATGTTGATCATAGCAAAATAGGTGGGGGCATCAATTATCTAATTATACTTCATAAGGTCATGATATCAAAGATCAAGGTCAGAATAGGGCGACCATATTTCAAGATTTATAAACTTGTGATTATAATATCTCTCTCTTCCTTTCACAGGTCAAGGAAAGGGATGTCTTTTCGAAATAAAGAATCATAATCGTGCATGGTCAAGACATCATATGATTCATATTGTTCAAAAATAGGTCTTGTAAAGTGGCATAATAGTCAATAGGGAAGTTGCCACTTGTAACAAGTCTTCACATCATGATCTAGGGATCCAAAAACATGGTCATATCAACGTATGAGGCATGATACATATCAATAAAGAAAAAATTGCTTAATCATGTTTGAGTTTTGATTGAAAATAGGGGTAACATAGGTCCAATCAATAGGAACCTCAAAAACCATGAGGTGTAAAATATGAGTTCTACCTTATTTCACCATATCACGAATTCATCTCAACCATAGGAGGCTTTTATATCTGATATGGTGATATTGAGTTTGTAGAAACTTAACACGTGAGTACATCACTTTCAAAAGTAACTTCACATTTCAATTAGGGATTTCAATTCAAGATCGGATCGCACAATATCGGTCCATATTTTAAAAAAAAGTTTTTAATATTTTGGTTGCTACCCCATGCTACCCAAAAATAGGGAGAGTACATGTCAAGTTAAGACACTCTATCAGAGACGAGAAGATAAGAAGTTATCCTACTACTTTCTAACATATGGCTAGGGGTAGTCCTTAAAGAAAAGAGGAGAAGTGAGATGACTCTTTAAGGTTAAAGAAAATTCCTTCTGGATCAAATCTGGCTGGGTAGAATAGGGAACCTCAGCTAGCATTGTGGGATGGACAGGAGGTAATTATTAGCTATAACCTTGAACCTAGATATTATAGTTTATCCATTAAGGATTTTTAGGGTTTCCTTAGTTCAAGATATTGGAGAAGTCATTTAATTATGCATATGAAAATGAGAAGCTCTCATACCAAATGTCATAGAACTATTTTTGCTCCAATCCTAATCCCACTACCAAGATAGTGGTAAAGGGATTGAAGCGCCCATCCCTGATTGGTCTGATTAATCTCCCATAATCATATGCATAAAAGAAAATAACTTCTCTTTATATTAAAAAGAACCATAAACGTTTTTACATGGCCCGTGGGCAACAAGATAGAAACTTAAAAGGAGAGGAAAACTAACTACGATAAAGTATGTAATTGCCACAAACAAACTATAAATTTCCTCTTATGTTTGCAGATTGATTGATGTAGTAACAAAGTTCATCAGATAAAGGGATATGATTAGAGTATTCGTTGGTTACCTAAATTGAAAATCATGACTAAATATCAATGCAAAAACATTGAGTACGGTCATGAAAAACATGAAACAATTTAACATATATGTATACTTGAAAAAAAAATCACTTGGCATGTTTATGAAAACAATATTAGCAAGAGAGGAAAAATTCCAAGTTCCCAAAAGTTTCCAAACTAGTTTGTAATATTACTCCAAACAAAAAGTCAATCACCTTACATACACGAGAGTGGTTGGAAAGACTACCAAGGTGCCACTTAACCCTAAGGGAAAGGCAAATATCATCACTTAACCCCTAACAAAGACAAGAGGAAAAGCTTAATTGGTCTGTAGCAAGGAAATGATGGGAGTATATTGAAAGTCCAATTATAAAAAATGAACAATCTATATATATAATTTTGAAACACTAGTCTTTAAGGAATTTGGTAACTCATTCAAGTAGTGCAAACAAGTATTTTAGATGTAAGTATGTACACATACTTTACATCACATCAATCAATGTCAACAGGACATAGTACATGTACCTTTCAAGAATATCTTAATTCACAAATTCCAAGAGGAAAGAGATTAGGGAGTAGGGTCAGGACCCGGTCAAAGGATCATGGTCATGATTTAATGTTCAAGAATTTTGTTATCCACAATAATAAGATCTAGGGTACTTGTTCCACATGACCACAATAAGAATCATTCATATTCCATATGAACAACTAGCATGATCTCACAACATGTCAACAAGGTCAAATATCCAACATACTTGTGCGGCTAAATGATCAAATAGGTCACCGGAACATTCAGAGACCCATAATTTGCATAAAGTTTCAAGTCTATACTATACAATTTGAGATTACAATTCTTATAAGAGGACTAATTCCACAAGGTTTTATGATAATATGGTTCAAATCAGATAAGGTTATAACTTTTGATTTGAAAGTCATAATCAAAGATTGTTAGTAAAGAGCATTCTGAAAATGATCAGAAACTATACATTAAAAGTATTTCCATCACGTATGGATCGCTCTTGTGGTCGAAATGGACTATAGGTTTGACCCTTTTTGAGATAGTATGAAGAAGTTATGATCAAAATACATATTTTGTAGAGAGAGAGAGGCTAATTGAGGATAGGAGAGGGGGAGACCTGCTTGCAAGAAGTAATAATGTCATCGGTCCTAGATTTGCACTACAAAAAATAAGGCCTTTTATTACAAAATAATATATAGTGAAAACCCCATATTTTGTAGCTAAAGGCTTTAACTACATATTTCTTTACATATACAAATTGTAGTATATGCTCATATAGCTAAAGCCTTTAACTATATATTTCAAATATGTAGTTAGATAATCCATTCACTACAAATCCATGTGTTGTAGGAAGCGTACATATTTAAATGTAAGTGAAATTATATCTAAATGTATAACTACAAGTTCATATGTAGTTAGTATGTAGCAAAAAGATGAAGTTTATACATTTTATATGTAGTTAATGTGTAGGAAAAGGCAGAAATTACTACACATATAAATATGTAGTTGGATTATGGGTCTAGCTATAGATGTAATGCCATTCATTACACATACATATATGCATAGTTTGATTATTCATATGTTGTGTAATTTGTTAGTACAAAAGCTCTTTTAGTAACAGAATTGTAGTAGTAAGATCAAGTTACACTCATTATGCCAACAATTTCACTTTCATTTATATTGAACTTCGAATGTACATAGGGAGGACATATGCCTGTCCCTATTACACAATGTGTACAAAGAAAAGGCTATACATATATTAATGATTCAGTGAGGTCTACACGTATCTTGGCAAAAGAGTATGTATCTTTCTCGACCAGTGTCCTTATTGTCTTCTCCTTTTGTCTGATGAGTAGGTGATATCTTAGTTCTTGTTGTTGTACCATCAAGAAAATAAGAGCATGTGTTGGATCTAAAATTACAAACAAGACAATCTTGATGGTAAAAGGCACAGTTGCACTGGACATAACTTGGGCCTCTCATCTTCTGAAGGACATATTCATGTGCTTGGATTTGGTATGTCGGTCGCAAAGTATTCTGTCCTATAACCCGATGGCATCTGTTTGATAGAGTTCAAGGAGATGGTTACAAATTTCATCACAAAGTGCTTACTAACAAATAAATGAAAGCATTCACATTTGAAACATACTACTATAAATAGTGACATACTTATACAATTAAGAGAAGAAAAGCAAATGACAAACCATGTTGAATCTTGGAATAGGAATGAAAAAAGAAAGCAGTCAACCACAACTACACCAGTAATACAAACAAGAAGCCAGCTTTACCTACAACAGAAGGTTCTTAGTTTCAACATTTTTAGCTCGAAGTTGTTCCCCAAATGGCCACAAATCCTTAGAAACCATGAGCTTATTGTACAAAGCTACAATTCCATGGTCTGCATTTGCAAATACCATCTCAACCAAGTCTATTGTGACCCTAAAGAATGGCCACTCATTGTACATATCCTGCAGTGCGTAGGTTCTTGATATCCTTGTCCATCAAGTGGGCAATAAAGAGATGCGCTCATTGTTGGTATGTATGCCCATAGAGCAAGTCATGTGATGATTGTAATGGGATACTTTGTAAATGATTTGAATAATAATAAAGGAAATTTCCGATCTATATGATTTAAATGTTTCTGAGATGATAGTGTAACATGATAGATGTCTAAAGAATTGTTTTACTCAATGACGTATGCTTTTGGGTTGAGGACCTAAATGATGAGATCATACAGATGTTAAGAGTATACATTCTTGTTTAGTCCCTAGTCGGTTGTTATTGTGGAAATAACCATAGACATCAATAATACTAAAGACTAGATTGTGTGTTGGTTGATGACAGAATCTCATTAGTCATGATATAGTGATATCAAACCAAGCATATAGGTACTTGTTAGAGAACAAGTGTACCGGACAGACCCACCATGAGAGTGACACATGGAACCATGATTTGGTAGTCACAATCAGCTCTCACAGTGATGGTGGTGAGTGTGATTCTTCGACCTGTAATCACTACACTCGACACATGTCGTTGGGTACACTTTGACATCATCAAATGCAGTCCTGAAACATGGATTGTTATAAAGGTGATGATTGGGTGACTTTGACACATGGGGCTTTTGAGGGGTGAGTGATAGATATGGGATTTGTCCCTCCTAAGGGAGTTTGATGTCCATGGCCACTTGATGAGTAGGATTGAGAAATTCATGCACATGCATGTGTGAATCAATATGTGATATTGATGTCACACACATCTTACCCAGTCTACTCTAAGATCAAGGAAATGGATGGACGTTAAAAGGATGATTGTACCATGCCTTGAGTTCATTCAGGACATTAGTGACAAAGGAATTATACATTCACTGTAACACCATTCACGAATTATAGGATTGAAAGGTGTTCTCCAACTTTCTATTTCACTTGGGTAGCACTGATGTGTGACTAGGCACTGCTCTTTGCTTGTGAAGTCATAAGTGTTATGGACTTTCACTACCAACGTGAAATGGACCTGTAGGGTCACACACATAGGATTTAACCTGGAAGAGGAGTTTATCCACAAATGATGTTTAGATTGATTACTAAAGGAGTTTAGTAGTTCAATTAAACACTCAATCAATTGATACCTCAATATAATAGCGTTCAAGGTGTTGGACCAATTGATTAGAGTATCATATTGATTGAAACTGTAATTGAATGATTTTGTACAATCTGCACTTTCAACCGATCGACTCATGTGATGAACCGATCGGCTCAGGTTGGTGAACCGATCGACTCAAGTGGTGAGTCGATCGGCTCATGTGTCATGAAACGATCAACTCAATTGTTGAACCGGTCGATTTGTGTGACCAACTGAGATCGTTTGGAAAGTCAGAAGACTATTTTACAAATATAATTTTTTTCACTTGTACAAATTTGATTTGGACAAGGATTAATATTTGATTAATCGGAAACAAATATGAAAGTCAATTTGAGTTGGACCAGGACCACGAACCGATCGGCTCAAAAGTGAACCGATCGGCTCAGAAGTGAACCGATCGACTCAGGGGTCCCAAACGATCGGTTCAGGTGTGAACCGATCGGCTGAGGTCACCAACTGACCATTTCAGGGTTGAAACGATCGGATCAGCTGGCGTAGCTGGTTGTTTTGTGGAAAATTTTGACCACTTCTCCTCCTTCTTTAATCCCGCATTGTCTGGCGTAGAGAACCCTATCCGATGACCCTCCTATATATAGGGGTATTGGGAGCTTCTCAAAGAACAACAAAGAACACTAGTTTCTCTGCAAAGTTGTTGTTCTCTCTGGTTGTGGTAACCGAGAGAGCCCGAGCAAGTGCTACCTGATAAAGGAGGCACAACAAGGGAAAGAAAACTGTAAAAAAGCGATTGGTGGTAGGAGAGTGTGTCGGTGACTAATACACCGACAGGAGGGTGTGACTCCTTCTGATTCCTTGTGGGACAAGGCAATCGGAGTTCCAGGTGGTCTGTATAGACTACTGCAGAGGCGGGAGACTTCTGCCACTCGGAGGACAATTGTCAATCCCGAAAGTTCCGGTGAGACCAGGAGCTGCACAAACACCGTCCAAGACCGGAGGTGAAGACCGTACAAGCCGTGAGATAATGTCGTTGAGCAAGCCTCGGGACAAGGTACACCTCTACAAACCATCCTTCCTATTGTATAGTCGTTGATGCGATTCCTTTATTCTGGGTTTGGGAGAAGAATTTTTTTTTTTTCGCTGCCTTCTCTATCTCCCTTATCACCCAACAGTGGTATCAGAACCATGTCAACTGCTCTATACTTTAGGATTATCGATGTGATCGATTTTGGTTTGTCACCTTTATTTATTGCATACGATGCAAATAAAATTGGCTTTATGCATGTCCAATCCTAAATCCACAAATCCATATATACATATATGATATGTAATATGAATGCACTCGATACAAGTCGCCCTTAAACGAGTTTTGTGGTGGATGTACAGCATGGTTATGGCCAATAAACCCTATGTATGTGTGCTTGGTTGAATGTGGTTGCTTGCATCTCAGTCTGCGCACCGATTCCCTATCTCCTTTTCTTGATATAACTCGAGATAACTCTAGATTTCTTTCCTACCTTTGCTTTTCCCGAATGTAACTCGGGGTTTCCTTTTTCAAATGTAAAATATGATAGTTTTTTTTTATTTCATGTTATTTCAAAGAACGGCGAACTTTTTGATGAACGATTCGAGGAGAAAGACGAGTGGGTGGCGGCCTGAGGAGATGCACGACGACCAGTGAACTGATCGACTGGAGGCACCATTCGATCGGTTGGTGGCACCCAACCGACCGGCCTGATGGCGAGTAGATCAATCATGGAGATGAGTTGATCAAACCCAGAAAGGCAAAGCACATAGTTCATCTTGTACATGTTGCATGTGATGTGGACCTAGATGACCGTGATTCCTCTTGGCTCGAGGAATCACATTAGGATGGCCATAATCATTGCTTTTATTATTTCCTATGTTTACTGGGATATAACATGTATATGATATGTACTATATTGTGGTGATTGGATATGTATATGTACCTATAAAAACCAAATCCCTCATTAAATATTAAAGTTTTAGATGCCTTTTAAATGTGACACATGTGCAAAGCTTGATCGTACAAGTGTGGGCACGTAGCATGGTACACCGTCTATCTTGTAGAAGCGTGAAGGATGGATATGTGGGTCTGCCCTAGCAGGGTGCATATTCATCGTGTTGGCTTTGGGTCAAACTTAACAAGGTGACCTAGATAGGATCTAGCACCTTGAGGCATGGAGGTGATCATGGAAAAGAGTTGCGCATGATATCTTTGAAGAGTTGCATATGATGCAATTGGCAAAAGTTGCCTACCTGGAAGATCTAAGTTGTGGGTGACAGCCCTAGCTGGTCCATGACTCAAAGGATTTCAGGATCTTGACCCACTAGAAGATTGTACGATGCAATCTTCTGAATTGATGGTGAGGGCTGTCAATTTGAATCAAAATAGTGGGAGCGATAATTAAATAAAGGCCTAATTAACTACTGTCAAATTTTATTCAAATCAAATCAAATCAAAAGGAGTTTTGACACATGCAATTTTCTCTTATAGAATGACAAAAGAATCATCTTTTAAAATGGGCAAATTAACTGAGAATAAATTCCATAACTGGTTGAGGATTGTTCTACACAATCCAGAAATATCGATAGCCTTTGAATCTACTCTATGTGCGCTTAAGAAGAAGGATAGTTCATTGATGGAGATCAATGGAACAAAGTCTAAGGACAAAGGTGAGGGAGAGAAGGGTTCTCTCGCCAAACCAATGTCAGAATCTTCTGTACTTAAAACATGGAGAGGATGGAAGTAACGATGGAAGAAGAAGTAAGAGATAGAGATCTCTACTTCTGGTGTATACGTGATAGAGATTAACTTTACTACTTCTTTGTCATGGGTACTTGATAGTGGATGTGGATCTCACATTTGTTAAAATGTGAAGGATCTTAAGAGAAGTAGGCCTTTAGGGAAAGGCGAGGTTGAACTACGTGTTGCCAATGGGGCAAGGGTTGCCGCCAGTGCCATAGGAACCTATGAGTTAACTCTACCTAGTGGGATAATAATAGAGTTGAAGAACTGTTATTATGTACCTGCCATAAATAGGAATATCATTTCCATTTCTTGTTTGGACAAGGATGGTTTTGAATTTCTTATTAAGAATGGAAAGTGTTCCATTTCAAAAGATGGGATCTTTTATGGCAGTGCCCCAATGTCTTATGGTCTATACTTGATAGATCTAGAGACAAGTGTATATAACGTAAACACCAAAAGGCAGAAACTCAATAACTCAAATAAAACATATCTTTGGCATTGTCGTCTAGGTCACATAAATGAGAAGCGCATCTCCATACTCCATAAAGATGGTTATCTAGACTCTTTTGATTATGAATCAATAGAGACATGTGAATCTTGTTTGTTGGGCAAGATGACCAAGACTCCCTTTTCAAGTAAAGGTGAGAGAGCTAGTGATCTATTAGGACTCATACATGCTAATGTATGTGGGTCTTTTAGAACTAATGCCAGAGGTGGATATCAATACTTCATTACCTTCACTGATGTCTTCAGTAGGTATGGCTATACCCTTGAAAGGTTCAAGGATTTCATGAATGAAGTACAGAACCAACTTGGTAAAAGTATTAAAGCACTTTGATCCGATCGAGGTGGAGAATACTTAAGCCAAGAGTTTGAGGACCTTCTATGAGCTTGTGGTATTGTATCACAATGGACTCCGCCTGGAACACCACGGCATAATGGTGTGTCTGAAAGAAGGAATCACACTTTACTGGATATGGTGCGATCAATGATGAGTTTTGCTGATCTTCCCAATTTCCTTTTGGGGTTATGCTCTTGAAATTGCCGTGTTTACACTTAACCGAGTACCATCTAAATCGATTCAAAAGACACCATATGAGATATGGCACAAGAAGCGTCCCGATTTGTCTTTTATTAAGATTTGGGGTTGTGAGGCTTACGTCAGGAAAATGTTTCCTGATAAGCTTGGACCCAAGTCCAATAAATGTTATTTTATTGGATACCCCAAGGAAACGAGGGGATACTATTTATACCACCCTACTGACAACAAAGTGTTTGTTGCTAGGACAGTTGTTTGTTGCTAGGACAGCTGTGTTCCTAGAAAAGGAATTTATTTCCAAAGGAAGCAGTGGGAGGAAAATAGAGCTTGAAGAGGTTCAAGCCCAACAAGAAAACATTGAACCGGTAGATGTGCAAGAGGAACATAGAGATTCACAAGGTGTTGTGAAATCTCAGTCTCCTCAAGTAATACAAGTACCTCATAGATCTAGTAGGACACGCCTTGAACCTGAGAGGTTTGGATACCTTGTGACTCAGGAAGGCGGTGAGTTGATCATAGATGATGATCCAACTACCTATCTAGAGGCTATGGAGGGACCAGATTCTGAGAAATGGCTTGAGGCCATGAAATCCGAGATGGAATCCATGTACTCCAACAAAGTATGGACTTTGGTGGAACCACCTGAAGGGGTAAAACCCATAGGGTGCAAGTGGGTCTTCAAGAAGAGGACCGACATTGATGGCAATGTGCAAACTTATAAAGGTAGACTGGTTGCAAAGGGTTTTGGACAAATTCAAGGTGTTGACTATGACGAAACTTTTTCTCCAGTTGCCATGATTAAGTCCATCATGATTATGCTTGCTATTGCAGCTTACTATGATTATGAGATTTGGCAAATGGATGTTAAAACTGCATTCCTTAATGGGAATATAAATGAGGATGTGTACATGACACAACCTGAAGGTTTAGTAGATCCAAAGAATGCCAATAAAGTTTGTAAGCTATAAAGGTCAATCTATGGATTGAAACAGCAAGCATCTCGGAGTTGGAATCTTTGATTTGATGAGGAAGTCAAAGTGTTTGGCTTTATTCAAAATGAAGATGAACCTTGTGTGTACAAGAAGGTTAGTGGGAGCACAACAACATTTCTCATATTGTATGCAGATGACATACTACTTATGGGAAATGATGTCTCAGCCTTAGAGAAGGTAAAAACTTGGCTTGGGAATACTTTCTCAATGAAGGACTTAAGAGAAGCATCCTACATTCTAGGTATTAAGATCTATAGATATAGATCTAAAAGGCTTCTCAGACTAAGTAAAAGCACGTACGTTGACAAAGTGCTGAAGCGGTTCAACATGGAGAACTCAAAGAGAGGCAACATCCCCATGCTGCATGGAATCACCATCTCTAGAGCTCAATGTCCCCAATCTTGTGAAGAGAGGGAGCGTATGAATGGGATCCCATATGCATCAGCCATCGGATCCTTCATGCACGCTATATTGTGCACATGCCCAGATGTCTCGTATGCCCTTAGCATGACGAGTAGGTACCAGTCAGATCCCGGGGATGCTCACTAGACAGTCGTAAAGAATATCCTCAAGTACTTGCGAAGGACTAAGGATCAACTTCTTATATACAATAGCGAGGAAGAACTGGTTGTAAAGGGTTACACCGATACAAGCTTCCAACCCGACAAAGATGATTAAAAATCACAATCAGGATTTGTGTTTTGCCTAAACAATTGAGCTGTGAGCTGGAAGAGTTCCAAGCAAGAAACAGTTGTCGATTCTACTACAGAGGCTGAGTATATTGTTGCTTCACATTCAGCAAAGGAGGCTGTGTGGACCAGGAAGTTCATCTCTGAACTTGGAGTAGTTCCCAGTAGTTGTGATGCAATTGAGTTTATTGTGACAATAATGGAGCTATTGCTCAAGCTAAGGAGCCCAGATCACATCAACAGTCTAAGCACATACTGCGGCACTTTAATCTCATACGAGAGATCGTAGAGCGAGGAGATGTAAAGATTTGTAGAGTACCAACTGAAGACAACATAGTTGATCTGCTAACTAAGGCCCTTTCTCAGCAGAAGCATGATGGTCATGCTAGGTCACAAGGACTGAAGTTCCTAGGTGACTGGCTCTAAGTGCAAGTGGGAGTCTGTTGGTATATATGCCCATAGAGAAAGTCATGTGATGATTGTAATGGGATACTTTGTAAATGATTTGAATAATAATAAAGGCAATTTCCAATCTATATGTTTTAACTGTTTCTAAGATGATAGTGTAACATGATAGATATCTAAAGAATTGTTTTACTCAATGATGTATGCTTTTGGGTTGAGGACCTAAACGATGAGATCATACAGATGTTAAGAGTATACATTCTTGTTTAGTCCCTAGTCGGTTGTTATTGTGGAAATAACCATAGACATCAATAACACTAAAGACTAGATTGTGTGTTGGTTGATGACAGAATCTCATTAGTCATGATATAGTGATATCAAACCAAGCACATAGGTACTTGTTAGAGAACAAGTGTACCGGACAGACCCACCATGAGAGTGACACATGGAACCATGATTTGGTAGTCACAATCAACTCTCACAGTGATGGTGGTGAGTGTGATTCTTCGACCTGAAATCACTACACTCGACACATGTCATTGGGTATACTTTGACATCATCAAACGCAGTCCTGAAACATGGATTGTTATAAAGGTGATGATTGGGTGACTTTGACACATGGGGCTTTTGAGGGGTGAGTGATAGATATGGGATTTGTCCCTCCTAAGGGAGTTTGATGTCCATGGCCACTTGATGAGTAGGATTGAGAAAGGCATGCACATGCATGTATGAATCAATATGTGATATTGATGTCACACACATCTCACCCAGTCTGCTCTGAGATCAAGGAAATGGATGAACGTTGAAAGGATGACTGTACCATGCCTTGAGTTCATTTAGGACATTAGTGACAAAGGAATTATGCATTCACTGTAACACCATTCACGAACTGTAGGATTGAAAGTTGTTCTCCAACTTTCTATTTCACTTGGGTAGCACTGATGTGCAACTAGGCATCGCTCTTTGCTTGTGAAGTCATAAGTGTTATGGACTTTCACTGCCAACGTGAAATGGACCTGTAGGGTCACACACATAGGATTTAACCTGGAAGAGGAGTTTATCCACAAATGATGTTTATATTGATTACTAAAGGAGTTTAGTAGTTCAATTAAACACTCAATCAATTGATAGCTCAATATAATAGTGTTCAAGGTGTTGGACCAATTGATTAGAGTATCAGATTGATTGAAACTACAATTGACTGATTTTGCACAGTCTACACTTCCAACCGATCGGCTCATGTGATGAACCGATCGGCTCAGGTTGGTGAACTGATCCGCTCAAGTGGCGAGTCGATCGGCTCATGTATCATGAAACAATCGGCTCAATTGTTGAACCGATTGATTTGTGTGACCAACCGAGATCGTTTGGAAAGTCAGAAGACTATTTTGCAAATACAATTTGTTTCACTTGTACAAATTCAATTTGGACAAGGATTAATATTTGATTAATCGGAAACAAATATGAAAGTCAATTTGAGTTGGACCAGGACCACAAACCGATCGGCTCAGGGGTCCCAAACGATCAATTCAGGTGTAAACCGATCGACTGAGGTCACCAACCGACCGTTTCAGGGTTGAAACGACCGGTTCAGCTGGCGCAGTTGGTTGTTTTGTGGAAAATTTCGACCCCTTCTACTCCTGCTTTAATCCCGCATTGCCCGAGGTAGAGAACCATGTCCCATGACTCTCCTGTATATATAGGTTTTTTTGGCTTCTCAAAGAACAACAAAGAATACTAGTTGCTCTACAAAGTTGTCGTTCTCTCTAGTTGTGGTAACTGAGAGAGCCCGAGCAAATGCTACCCGATAAGGGAGGCACAACAAGGGAAAGACAACTGCAGAAAAGCGACTGGTGGCAGGAGAGTGTGTCGGTGACTAGTACCCCGACATGAGGGTGTGACTCCTTCTAATTCCTTGTGGGACAAGGAGATCAGAGTTCCAGGTGGTCTGTGTGGACTACTATAGAGGCGGGAGACTTCTGCCTCTCGGAGGACAGCTGTCAATCCTGACAGTCCCGGTGAGACCAGGAGCTGTACACACACACCATACAAGATCGGAGGTGAAGACCGCACAAGCCTCAAGGTAACGTCACCGAGCAAGCCTTGGGATAAGGTACGCCTCTACAAACCATCCTTCCTATTGTATAGTCGTTGACGCGATTCCTTTATTCTGGGTTTGGGAGAATAATTTTTTTTGTTTTCGCTGCCTTCTCTGTCTCTCTTAAAACCCAACAATCATGTGTAATAACTTAGAACATAATGTACCAAATGGAAACCAAAAAGCCAAAGAAATCCACTAGTGTGACTGTGATACCTAGAATGTGGCCAATAAATACAACATTGTATACAACATTCCAAGATTGTCAAATACCTACAACAATCACAAGTATACATCTGTGCTCAAGAAATGGGCAAAGAGAAATGCATCACATGTGAAGATTTGAGCCCAGAAAAGAGTCCACTCACCACCATCCTATCTTTGAAACAACGCCACTTGAAATCCAGCCTTGGTCTTACAACACTATATTTAATTACATAAATGAAAACTCCCTTTACAAGCATAAAATATAAGATACTTGTCCATGAGTTTAGAGATACAGAAAAGTCATTATTGTTTTCTCAATATATATGTTTCTTGAGGGATAAATTGGAAAGAAAAACAACTAACCCAGTATGGCGTGATGAAGATCATAGAAATCCTTGTGCTTGAAGTAAAATGCAGCAAAGATTATGATAGGAAAAGCTATTGCATAATGTATAGAGCTACTAAGATGGAAAAAAAAGAAAAGTCAGTCTGTGAAAGAATCTCATTAAAACTATTCATATTAGTTATATAAAGAAGTAAAATTGAAAAAAGAGTGGGACATGTGAGATCAACGGATAGCTGATGTCATTCTATTGTTCATCCTACATCATATCTTTTAATCTACACAGAAATCAACTCAATTCTTTGCCAAAATCTGGCTGAATTCCAATTGATCATTAGACAATGCTCCAAAAAATGAACTCATGAGAGTCAAACTAGGTAAAGTAATTGCCCACTGAAAACAAGCAAAGCTAATTATACTAAGGTTGCTAATATATGACGAGAAAGTCTTTGATTTACCCAACTGTAAGTTGATAAAACTAGAACATATTAAATCAATGCATAATGGGCATTTGAACATGTTTTAAAGTACACCTAGATGAATTGAGTTGATGCTACTACCAATGTCATATCCAGATCTGTTGGTTGTACTAAATGGCACGTGCATCCTACTATTACATTTTTTGGACGTTTACTGCCTGGGCTAAGGAGAAACCTTTTTTTAAGTTCTACGGAGAAACATTGTGGACTTTTACTTCTTGGGATATGAAGAAATACAAGGGTATCGTGAAGGCAAGGAGGTTGACATAAAAACAAAAGGCAGTTTACTTCTTTGTTTAGTAAATTGGCAGCTTATAGAAAATCCTTTTAGTTACTATTTTCATCCAGCATATTTTAGTCATTGAAACTGCTACTTATAAAACTTTGTCTTACCATGGACATCAATATATATTAATCCCATTTGTTTGTTGGACATCCTAGAATCAATACATTATGAAACCTTCTAAGACCTGTTTCTAATTCTATCTATCTTGCAGAATTCATCACCCATATCATAAGCTATTCCATCTTTCTTTTCCACTAACACTACTGTTGTATTGAGAAACAAATGAATGTTTACAACATATCTTGTTTTTACTTGATTGAATTTTAGCTAAACTAGTTGGGACCCGTACTTTACATTTTGTTTATCTACATGGGCTCCTACATTCATGTGAATGTATTCTTGTCATAGTTAGTCTAAGATGGGATTTGCTGGTAACATTGAGCCATGCTTCATTATCCCGATTGTCGTTCCAAAATAAGTCAAGGAGTTCTAGAAAAACTAATTGGTTGGCCCAACGTAATGCTGGTGTTGTGGCTAACCTTGATTTTTACATTGGGGAGGAAGCTCTAGCAAGATCTCTCTCAAGTAGTACATATAACCCAAGTTACCCTATTCGTCATGACCAGATAAACTATTTTAATAATAGGGATTTGTTAAGATGAGAATTGCATTGAGGCTTTTATGTCAGTACATGTTGAAAAATGGGACTCCATGGAAATATTTTGGCAACAGTGAGTATTTGATTATTTGTGTTGTGATCTATAGGATCACTACTTTCTTTTGACTGAGAGTCAGCTTACTCCTCCAGAAAACTATGAGTACACTGCCGAGATAATGTTTGAGACATTTAACATACTTGGGATGTACATAGAAGTCCAACCAGTCCTCGCCCTCACTGCGGGGTATACCACTTCTAAGGTTAAAACTTAGCTTTAGTGCTAATCTCTTTTACATTCTTCAGTGGATTATAACTTTTGTTTTACTATTTATTTTCTGGTTACAATTGAAATCTATCCTATGATGTTAGATTATATTTGTTTTAAGAATATGCATTTTCTTTCTTTTTAGTTAACTTTTATTCTGCTTTCAGTGTGAAATGGCAGGTGTTTTGTTAGACGTTGGTGATGGAGCTACTCATATTGTACATGTTGTTGAGGGCTATGTCATTGGTAGCAGCATCAAGTCAATTCCTATTGTATGGAATTCCAAGGAGCTTCTATTTTATAGATTTAACATTGTTGTTTTCTGCCCATAGTGGCATGAACTAAAAATGAAATTTATACAGAAAATGTATAAATAGGTCTACAATCACTACTAGCCTAAGTTTGTTAATAGTTTGATAATTATTAGTTAACTTTTTAAAATTTTGGTTTTAGAACCACATACCACTAGATCTGGGGCATCATTCTCCTTGTGCATCACCCACAGAACACCAAATTTCAACCAAAAGACCCCAATTAATCTCAAACAATCTGGTCCATATTCATTTTCAATCTGAAATCGTAGTGTTGCTACTACATAGAACAAGAAACATGACACCAAGGACTCATGAAGCCAAGTCAGGTGTGCCTCCCACGTTGACAGTCTTCTACATCACCATATGTATTTAAGACTATTTATAACATTTTTCTAGGGGCAGGAACATGGCTATCACTTTCCCCTTCCCTTTTCCCTATTTCAAGTCTGTAAGACATCACCACTAGAAGTAGAAACACAAGCTCAAAACACAACTTTCAAACTATTAAGAAAGTGCTAGAAGCTTACCCACACATCAACTATGAAGAGAGAATAGCATCAGCAGATTATTGTCTATTAGAAAGTTTGTAGCAAAGTCTTCCAGCAAGATAAAAGAGCACTCTCGAATAACAAGCTCATAAAGGCAGCAACTAAGAGCAACTCGAATTTACTACCGTAGATCAACAAGCAAGTCCACTCTAACAACAAACCAATAGATAGAACAATGTATAACTTCATTTCTTTGACTCAAGGACCTCTGCCTTCAAGGAAAACTTCGACCACAAAGAGCTTATTATGTCACAAACGAAGCATCCTTTCTAAAAAAAACCATGACATCAAGTAAAGAGAAAGATGCACAAGAAATAAGAGGGAAAGAAACCTAAACTAAAAAGCCACAGACTCCAAAGCCTAGAGGCCTCATCCTCTAGAAAACATAACATAACCATCATTTCATCAAGCATCATCCAAGGGAAACTCAAAACATACTTATAAGAGCCCTTGCGATATTAGAAATATCTGAACATCAAAGATCAACTTCAAAAATCAACAATTGCACAACTGGTCATCTTAGCATGCCATAGAAGATCCAAAGGAATCAGACATTCAGAGGCAGCTCATGCACTGAGCATCCTTAGCAATCAATCAACAAAAAAATAAAAATAGTAGAGCATGGCTAAAGAAACAAAGATCAATAGGCAATAGTGGCTGAAAAGGAACAACATCCCAATTCAACATAATGGAACTGAAAAGCAACATGTTTGCTATTAGAAGCATTTTTATAATGGCTATTTACTAACGTTCACTTGTATGATGATGTTTTTGGATTCTGGTAGAAATAATCATGTATGAGTAAGAGAGGGAAAAGGGTTGTGTCTGTGACATTTGGGTATCGAATCTTCTTACCAGGTGTGGGTTGTGGCTGTGACATTTGGGTTCTTATCCTCTTACCAGGTGTGGGATGTGGTTGTGAAGTATTTACATCAGTTGCCATGGCTTGAGCATTTTGTTTATATGTAGGCTTTTGGGTAGGAGGGATATGGAAATAGACAAACTAGAGTTGGTCACTGTAGTACACTAGTAGCCAGTACAAGCCATTTTGATATGCTTTCTGTATGGGAAATTAATATGCGGTTGTAGATTAATAATGTCTCACAGTATAGTATTCAAGCAACCATATGATGAGTAGGATTTATAGTACTACCCAACAAAGTACCATAACCAGATCTAATTGCACACTTATTTTAAAGAAAAAATTCAAATTAAAAAGAAAAAAACAAAAAACTAGAGTACAACAAAGCCATCTGGTCTCACCTGTTGCAATGGAGCAAGATTAATGATCAAACTCTTCAATAATGAATCCAAGATTAATACATAACTAGCAGCTAAAGGATTGTGAAAACAATGACAAAAGAAGAATAGGCAAATTGCCAAGAAGGGATCAGAGTCACATTACCTAAATCAGTGGTGAACTCAGTCAACTTTTTATTCTTTGTAGCTTCTTTACAATGGACAAAATGCCAAGCTCTTTTGGTATGAAATCAATGAAGATGTACCCCAACAGTATCCTGAGATAGAGTATTAATGATGAGTCTTTGCCTGGTTAGATTTACCTATTTTTAAGAAAATCAAGATAAAAGTTTCAGTTAGTTCCATCATGATATCTTACAATGTGTTGAGAATTCTCCAACCCTATCCTGACCATCTCGTATATAACTCAGCAAGCATGATTTGGTCACAATTATAACATTTTTTATCGCCAAGAAAATCTTAAACTAGAATAGTAGGGATTGTTTGTAAGTTCGAGTTGTTACCACTAGGTTGTTGCTTGGAGGACGGGTTGGTCTTGTTTAAGAATGTGGAGTTGTAAGGTGGCAATGAAGGTTGTTGTGAAGCTAAAGACTACCGGAAAGATGGAATGCTATACAACAATTCCTATTAGTTAAGAGTTTTGGGGCAAGTATTGTTCAGGCTTGTTGATGTTTATACCATTCGTGGATGACTATATTTCCGTATATAAGTGTTTTCAATTTGATATGAATATTTCTACAGTTCTCTCTAAAGTCTAGAGTATATGCATATCACTTTGCATTTAGTAACATCACCTGTAGATATGTGCGTCTACTCCCATCAGTATACTCTAGAAGTAAAATGTGCAATCCATAAGACTTCTCATAAACATGAGGTATATTGATAGTAGAATCATTTTTCAAGTTTTTGAAGAATTCTTCCGCATTTTGTGCCTCCTAATACAAAAACAACAAAAGTTACATGACCAAAAATCAAGTAAAGCATGCTTCAGTTTGAAAAAACATGATTGGTTACACTGCACAAGAAATACAAGAAGATCAGTGGAATTTTAGAAAAAGATTACCATAAGAAATCATCAACTCTAGCAGAAGCTCCCAACCTAATTTTCACTTTCATTTCTAGAACTGAAAGAAGAATAATCAACAATTCTAGAAGAAGCTCATATCCAGAAAATGGATTTTATAATTACACAACAAGGTATATAGACTAGATAGGAACATAAGCAATGACTGCATTCTATCATAAGAGACAAACGAAAGCAGCAACTCCAAGAAACAAATCTGCAACACCTATCATCCCACTCATTTACCATCTAATTATGTTCCCTAACAGATCCCTCCCTAATATTTACCACAAACCAAACGTGGCTTCCAATTTTACAAACACAAATAAACTTAAGAAGAAAATAATAAGATGTAATTTTCAAGTGACGAATCAGAAAATGATCAAACATAATATCTAAGATGGTCCAACATAAATCTGGAACAATGTTATTTATCTTGGAAGGATCAGTGTCAGCTAAATATAAGAAGGAAGGTATACCTTATCTTTGAGAGCATGGTAAGGTGCAAATATGTAGTTATTATGAACTTCGGGTTGATCTTTCTCATGCTACATGTTAGTCGATCTTCTATTCCTAAATACAAAAACTTCGTCAACCCCCACATCATGAGGACCTGCACATTAAAGCTTAAATTAGCAAGCTGTCCCTAAATTTTGGTCATTAAAACCAACCCCAGCAAACCAACAAGGAACTAAGTTTCTAAATCATTAACTTTTCTCCTAATCAAAACAAATATAGTCAAGCCAGTAAGTTGACCAATGCAATCAACCAAACTAAAAAATGTACTTCATAACCATACATGAACATGTAGCACCTCTAGCTCAATGTCTCGACCATTTCAATACTTGCATAATCATTTGTTCTAGACTTTTTTTTGTGAGAAAATTTCTAAGCTTGGTTCCTTCAACATCAGAGGCAAGTTATTGGTGAATTGCATCCTATTTACTATGTGTCCCTTGTAGTTGCAAAGACAACGTTTCAGCCCTTCTGTTGGCTTCATCTCTAGTTCTTCATTTAGTTTCCAAAAGTATTTTGTAGAAAATTGTAGAAGGATTAGCAACTACGGTAGTCTGATTATCTAATTTGTAGAGGAAGGTAGAAGAATCAAAATCAGACCATCAACAAAGAACAAAAATCAGACCATCAATGTGATCTTGAAGAAGGTTGCTATTAGGACACAAAGGATCTTAAATGTGGCGCTATCAAATCCATTCATGCATCAACAGAGAACATGGATCCATTATTAAGCTCAATCTATCTAGTACAACATCAATTAAAAGACCTCAGAGCAATGATTGTGGTTTCTTTAGTACATGGTAATCCTAGAAATTATGCCAAAAAAATATTTTAAGACAGTTCCTGCTCGATAGCTTGACAATTTCATACTAATACCTTGTTCAGTTTCATGTGCCATATTCCATTGTTAAAACCCAATACATTAGGTTGCAACCTATAGATAAAACGAAGGGAAACGAGTGGATATGCCAATTACATTTTTTACCAATTAATACAATTCCACAAATTTGTCTATCGCTTGTAGGAACATTTTGAAAGCCAAGATCTTTTAAATTTCTTATATTTGTACGTGTACTAGGATATATAGCTAGATATAATAGTAACTTAAGTGATTACTAGTGTTTGACTTAAAAAAAAGTGATTACTAGTGTTTTGATATTGCCAATCTAGGTATTAAAGACTATTTAAGAATATTTTAACATTCTCACCCTTGCAATCCTCAGATAAGAATATTAAGAACAATGTACGAAAACAATGCACCCATTTCTAAGTCTTGACTACATTTGGATGATCTTACTTCTAAGGGGTTCCTTGGTCTATAAACTCCTTTTGAGCTTCTTGCCATCTTTATTATATAGATGATGGCCTGAAGGAAGTTGTAGCAGCCATGATTCTGAAACAACTTGCAAGATCTATAGCTATGTTTGATCCTCTACTTCGTCCTGGATATGCATTGCATTTTACATCTCCATTATCTCTCTGTTACACAGCCTGTGAAGGATATCCTTCCTACATTTTTTGTGTACAGTTTTAGCTCCCTTTGTATAGATTTCTAGCTTCTTATGCATGCCCTCTCCTCTCTTCTATACTTATATACGAACAATCATGATCTTTTGGTATGTTGTTTGACCAGCCTAGTACAATAATAAGAGAGTAACCTTGAATTACCAAAAATAAGATGGTAACACACTACGCAGGTAACATGAAACACCCAATGCTCAATAGATTGAAAAGGTACAAGTCTCGGTAATGAAAGTGAACAACTCATTAATAAGGCGACAGTAAGGGTTTACCAATTTTATGTCTAAAAGATTGAATCAGAAAGCTTAGAATTCTTTTAATTTCTCACTATTTGACATTTGTTCCAGAGGTTTGGGAAGGAGTAATGACAGTGAGGATTTAACACCGTATACTTGTATTGTACAACCAACAGCCAAGCACATGACTTTAAGGAAATTCTGCTATTGAAATAATCTATGCAAATAAAATTACACATGTGATTATAGAGGAATCTGATATGGTTACCAAAACCACTACTGATATATACCAGTAGATAAGCAAATATATTCAAGAAGGTTCTGCAAAATTTTAATGGACTTAGCATCATGCACACAAAAAAACGTGGAATTTGAGATACATGATTGCTAATAAACAGAGGGAAGAAACAAATAAGATCCTCTAACATTAGTGCATGCATATTCCTTTGTTCCTGGTGCTCACCTTAACCTCCCATTTCTCAAATAATTGAATCAATTGAGATCATGTACACAAATCATATATATTTTATGCAAGGAAATGAAATTTAGAGACTAACACAAGCAATGAACATATTATTAGTAATAATATGAAAAGTGATCATTGATAATTGGAAATGGATGGTCTGTTGGAAATGAATGGTCTACTATTTATCATATACTACCAAATATATAAAAGACATCAGAGCATGTCATACACTTATTTTACAAAGAAAATATTGAACATAGAAACACCCAGTTTAGTTAGATTTCCAACAACTACATTTCATTATCCTCATTTATTTGGAAATGCATAAGAATTCTATAGATATGTTCTCCACTTATGCTACTTACATGAAAAACCTAGTTGTTATCATGTAAAAGATTTTAATTATAAGTATTATTTTGTTGTTTGCATACATGTGTGTCTGCGTTCTTAAATGCATCCATGTGATTTGGTGGTAACATCAGCAAAATTTATTCATCTTCTTATACTGAATCACAATGGTAGTTATTTAATGGGTTTTCCTCATGAGAACTTATTAGTTTGTGAAATACTTGGTCCAAATATAGTAGTATTCAAGTTTAGCTGCCCATAAACACTAACACAGAAAAATTAATTGGAAGTAAAGGCAAACCATATCATCTAAGAAACATTGGTTTTAATCTTTTCTTATAAGAGTTCATACCACCACTTAGATTAAGCGGAAGTGAAGGTGCATCATACAAATTGTTTTATCCAATTTTCTATTTTGCATTGAATTATGGTTGATAAATCTATTCTTTTAGGATTTTGTTTCAAAAAGAAACTAATAATGGGTTTAAAAATTTAGTGACAGTAAAGAGAGAAAAGATAGTTGATAGCTGCCTCTGGTCTTGGACCAACTATCCTAGGGTTTCAAAACATTTTTGTTCTAGTACCATGCAAATTGACAGACATGGATAGGATAAGTCAACATGACTTATATAAGACTAATAGTGGGTTTATTTATAGAAAAGTGTCAGAAGCAACAAAAAGTTAACAATTCTAAACTTAACAATTTAATAAGAACACTTATTCTTTAAGAAAAAGAAACCATCACAGAACCTACACTGGCATTGCTTGTATTCAAACTATCAACATATCATGTCATCATAATTGAATTCTTAACTTTTTTTTCAATTGAATGAATGGAAGTAGTAGTACCTACTTCAACTCAAAAGTCAAGCTTAGTTGAAGCAGTGCTTTGTATGATCGGCCTTAATCAATTTTTGCCATTTTGAATATCAATATGTGGATTCACATATGCATATGTGATATGCAACCACCATGTAGCTGATTGTCAAGCCAGACGCATAAACATTTTGTATTAGTCATTTTGTTGTCAATTTAGGGCATGATTGATGGTATTGGGAGCAAAGAGTGATTTTTGTAGTGGATTCTTAGATAGAAAAATCATAGTTTTAAATCCAATTGGCCCAACCAAAACAAGCCCAGAATCACGTACTTCATACTTCAATGTTGATTGATACAAATGCAGAATATAGACACCAGATTACTGTTTGGATCTAATTCATGTTCTTTTTACCAGATGAGACAAACATAGTTTATTGTTTCAATTGAATATTCGAACTTATAAGTTGATACAAGATATACAGATGCAACAATGTGACGTTCTATATAATCAACAACAACTTCATTTAAAAGAAAATTGGGGCCAAATGGATACTACCAAAAAAATGGTGCCACAAACTAATATGTGAAACTGTTTCTTGTTCTATAAATGGAAAACTTCATAGAAACATTTAGAAAAAAATTGGGGAAATTTTGAAAGCAAATGGAATTTGATACATATGATATTTACTTCCACTGCTCGTGTTTACATCCTGCTTATTCAACATCTTGTGAAGTAATCATGTACCAGGAAATACTAACATGTTTAGGAATTTTATTTCATCATGAAGTGAGTCACAAAGAGGCATGAAATTGAACACCACAGTCCATGTATGTACGCGTTTAGGAATAGCAGGAATTGTAAGCTTTTCTATACTTAAGGAAGATAAAGCCTAGAAGGCAAAGAACAACACAAATTAATATCTGTATAATAAAAGAGACATCAAGTGGCTATCATAGACATGAAAAAGGTTTTAAAAGAGGGACCATATAACACTCAACATATTGTTTCTATTGCAGATAGCAGTCTTTGACACATTTCTTACTGCTTATACATATTACGGGTCCCAATAAATGATATTTCCGCCAACCTAGTCCCATGTATTCTTCTCAAAAGAAATACTTTAAGAAAAAACATTAGACGATGGATAGATTCTTGCATAGATTATTAAGGATGTCAACATCACAATTGTTCTCAACTTGAGGTACATCTGAACTGAATGTCAATGCAATTACAGAAGAATCTATCATTGCAAAGTACACCATATGCACTCCAAAGTTCTATATACAAGTAATACAATTGAACACCCTAAACCCTAAAGTGAATCAGTAATCACTGACATATATCATTACGTACTTATATCAGTTTTATCAAGCCTTAGTCAATCATTAACTTGACCTATACCACACCTAACTTGGCCTTATCCATACCTAATTGTCCTAGTTTTGACCTAAAGTGATCTAGATTTGACCTAGTTAGACCTCAATTGAACCTAACTTGGCCTAATTTTTCCTAAATCGGACCTAACATGGCATGGCATGGCATGACCTAATTAGTCCTAAGATCCCTTTATTTGCCTTAATTGAGCCTAAATAAACTGTTGGGGAGATAGATATAAAGATAGCCAGATAAAAAGGCTAAAAGAATGACACTCTAAACATTATAGGTGAAGTGAGCTTACTTCAATCACCCTTCAGTGAGGTTTCCAGTAGTGAGAAGGTGTAAAGCTACAAGGCTAACAGTGAGAGAAACCACGAGCTAGAACATTCAATTGGTATATTGGATGAGTCGTGTCATATCGTATCTACCAATCAGAAACTAAAAGGATTGTTGTTGTTAAGCATGGCTAAGGAAGTATTATGTACCAAGTGTGTGGGAAAACTAAAGGGAAATCTTAGATGACTAACTGGGATAATCTCAAGTGTCCCTCTTCCCTGATGGAAAGTTTTAAGAGAAACTTGTAATTCTTGCCACTCTAGTATCTTGATATCATTGTGATGAGTAGTATCAATTATATTAAAGAATAATCTTCCCCTTTATATAGATTAAAGAGTGTGAAGGCGTATTTTACTAGAAGGAAAGGTGTTTTTTGTGCCTTTCTACACTAAGAAGGTGTCTGTTACATTTGAACCACAATATTGCATTTCTTGTGGTGGGTACTCTAACTATTAATTTATTGGATCCATGATTTTGATGACTAATGGTTTTTAGAGAACTTGATTGGTCATCAAAATCATAGATCCTATAAATTATTTGTGCATAACAACTCACCTACTGAGCTGATTGAATTATTTATGCATCACAACTTTGGTAATGAGTTGAATGTTCAATGTTTATATGCAGACCTGGCAAATGTTATGAGAGGAGAATAAGGCTATTTCAGATCTATCACTCAATATCAATGTAGAAGTATAATATCTGACATAATCTATAGCTATCATCTCATCAACCTTTTCTAGAATGGAAGTATAAAACCTATTATAGATAAGCCTATTGAAGTTAGAATTCAACAACAAAAGGATTTCAGTTAAGCAAATACCATGTAAAAGCTGCTCAAAAACATCGTTAATATAGAAAGAACCATTCATTCTGCTTTTTCAAGCCACTATGAAGAATTATTATTCATAAGAATCATAGGTAGGTGAATCTATACACATTATTAACATGATATTTAATGATCCAAAAAACTCACAACTGTCCTCAGTTCTTCCAAAAAAATAATGAATTAGAAATTTTCCTCACAGTTTTAAGTGTGTTCCATTCTAGTGATAATTCTACCCGTGCATCAGTGAAGATGATGATCTCCTACAAATAACCAACAGCTCAAACAAAAATCAATCAATTAAATAATTAAACAGTGGTTATCTTACCCATTTTTGTAAAGGACATTGTGAATAAGGTTGACTCGACTATGCTAGTCAATTATAAGTAAAAAAACACTCATCTAGAACAGCAACAACAACAATTATCTTAGCATCATATTCTTTCATTTGAACCACCCTAAATGAGGTGAAGGAGCATTGAGATCAAATCACTAAATAAGAGATCAAGAAAAACCAACATCCAATTCATTTTTGACCTCGGGAAGCTTATGTAATTTCTCAAAGAGCTGCAGGTTCATAATTTTTTTAGAGTTAGACAACAAGTTCAATATGAGACAAATATAACAATATAATCTAACTAAATACAACTTCAATAAGAAATTTGGTCATGAAACAGAACAAATTTGCTAATACTAGTAAATGAAGATCTTTGTATAGACCGCAACGTAGGACAAATCAAGAGAAGCCTAAACCATCTATTTGGTGAATGAAGTTTTTCTTAATATCTCTTAAAGATGCAAAAGTCCATGACATATTTATCCATTAGAAACTTCTATGTTTGCTTATGAAATCCAGGTAAGCACCAATAATTAAATTATAGATACATTGCATAATAGTACTTAATTACTTATGGATTCTATTTTATCTAAGGGAGGTTACAACTTATATGTTATCCATACATAATGTTTAACACAAGAGTTACCTATAACTCTGCATAATATTTTCTATTCATCAAATGTTAAAGAGTTAATTGAATCCAAGTAAGAGAAGTTCATCAACAGTTAATCATTCATGACAAGTGTCTGGAGAGAAAATTTATGCGGACCTTTCTACAAGTTCGGTCACAAAAGAATTCGTTAGGGTCATTTTGATCAAAAGGCATTGTATCAACTTGAGGCACACAACCGTGGTGATCTGGAATGAAATAGAACAAACATATTTTGTTAGAATGGAGATACCCAACATTGGAAGACGAAAAAATAGAAAAAGACATAACAATTTGCTTAACACTGTTTGCAAGAAAATAATTGGTGGTGTGATATATCCTTGTAAGGAATATTTTCATCAATCGAACCACAAAATCGACAAACCTTGACCCGTGTGCTAGAGTGGATGTGCTTCACCTAGATCCTCTCCTCTTTTTTGCTTCCTCGTAGGTGTTGGTCCTTCCAGACACTCCTGTTTGGTGATCTGCATGCTAGGCCAAGTGTTAAAGGAGGGGAGGAATGGGGGGGGTGATGAGATTGTGATCGTGTTTGAGGGTTGTGCGGGGATGAGGAGAGGGTGAGATGGAGAGGATGCATGGGGTTGGGGATGGGGGTGGCTATCGGGGTTGACGGGGGCGTAGGAGGTGAGATACTCAGCGTTGGGCATGATCAGAGGAGGAGAGATAGTATCGGGAGATGGGTGTGGTTGGGGGAAAATGGGGAGTATTGGGCGCCAATACAGGAGACAAGAGATCTAGCGTGCAAGAATTAAAATTTTGAGAGAGGTTGGTTATTTGAGAGGGGGGAATAGGAGTACTAGTTTTGTAATGGATTAGGATTTGTAGGCAATTTTGTAGCTATTATAATCAATTTCATTTATTTTATTTACACATTTAAATTTTGTAAAGAATCAAAGTCTTTAATTACAAATTCAATACATGTAGTTATAATAATTGTAGTTAAATCATATTTTTTGTAGTGTTGGGAAAAACTGCGATGATGCACGAGAGTGTAAACCAAGGGTAGGGTTGTGTTAGTGAGGAAAAAATGGACTCAGGGAGGGGTTTACATGTGTGAGGATCTAGGGTTAAGGCATTATAGGGCCAAGCTTATCCATGGCAGCAGACGCCCACAGAGGCTGGAAACTTTGTAAAAACACAATAATTGGGTGTGAAAAGGATGGACATAGGTGTAAGGAGTGCGACCCAAGAGGGGATAAGCTCCCTACTAAATCAAATAAAAAAGAACATGCCATATGCCAGACACCACTATTTTTTTGCAAAAGGGATGATAACCAACTTATTAAAAGTATTATTCAAGATACCAAATGTAGCAGCAGAATATAAAATATCTAACTATTATAATGCTTGATATTATCACTATCCTTCACCATACATGGTGATATATACAGAAACTAAAATATAGTATTAGAAAAGGGTTATATCTAAACTATATCAAGATTGTCTCCCAAGCATCAACTCCTTATGCTAGTTCCACGTCTCCATCTAATATTTCTATATCCTACACTTGGGGTTGTGCTACCTCTGGGTGGGTTGAGCAACAACACCAGAAGGAGGAAAATAAAAGGAAGGGATGTCAACAAAAACTAAGTATGTGTAATAAATAACAACTAGGCAATACTTAAGATATTTGGAAAGGTAAGGCAGGGTGTCAAACTAAGGAAAAGTTCAAAAGAAAAAGTTCCATAAGGATTTAACAGGCTAAAAGATGAGGCATTATAATAAAAGAGATGATTAATTGAAAGAAAATCTTGCAATATAACAACAATAATAATTCATATACAGTGCATGTAAACAATTAGACTATTTTTATTTATGTAGGACTGAGACTCATAAATCTTAAGCCTAAGTCGGGTGGAAAGGCGCACCCTGGGCGGAAAGGCACGCCCAATATATATAATATGAGTGGAAAGGCGCACTTGGGGTGGAAAGGAACATCCAAATATCAAAGCAAGTATGGATGTACATGCTACTATAAATAAATTGAGTATTTTTTCACACACACATGATATAAAAGTAAGATATAATTTCAGTCATCATCAACATGATTCAAATAAAAGAAAGAGACTATGTCAATAAATAGCTTAGATGACCCTCAATAGTAGAATCACATGGTATCACCAATAAATCAGGAAGTAGCAAGGAAATAGGAATGTATATTCAAAAATGAACAAGATTTAATCAAGAATAACTAATATGGGGGAAATTTGTTGGTAACCATAGTATTGACTTGATAATCAAGAAAGATGCACATACCTCAGATATAGTTTACATAAGTCTAAAGTCAACCCTAGATTCAAGCTTGTCTTCAAAACACCTATGATGTGATCAGGAAACATGGTATAGGAAAAGCATCAAGGGCCTCCGTATCATGATGACTTTATGGGGTTAGAGGGTTTGAGACCCGCCGTTGTGAAGAGTTGACGGTCGATGATAACTAAGTATTGATGGGTGTATTAGAGACAAAATAGGTGATCAAACAAATCCTTGGACGAATATTATATAGGTTAACATGCATCAATTTCTCTAGGGAAGAGACATGGTGGTGGCGGGTAATCACCATATATGATCCAGAGAGCGCATATCTTGAGATATATATTACTATCATCAAGTATTCTAATAGGACATTGTGAATGCAAAAAGATAAGGGAGAAAAATAAATAAATCAAAATGTAGTATCATTGGAGGAATGTGAGAGAAAGTAAGGAAAGGTTAATAAAGGAAAAAAAAGGAAGGGAGAGCGAGAGAAGGAATCTGAAGAAAAGAGAGAATCACAGAGAAAAGGAAAAGGAAAATAAAACATGATAGGGAGAAAATTAGAATCCATGTCAAGTCGGATGTATTAAATTAAACAATTAACAATTAATGTTTCCAATTGTATATTCTCTTTACCAATTTATTTGAGGGTCCAAAAAAAGTTCAAATAAATTAAATTTTATCACATAGGTTGAATAAGACATGTAAAATTCAAAATTTACATTAGTTTTCATTTTTGGGATGTTCAATATGTCATTTACTTTATTTGAATCCTTTTTAGTATCATCTTGTTAATTTATTTTATAATTTGTTTATGGATACTAGTATTATGCAACTAAAATAGAATTTGGTAATTGTATCAATAATACATGAGAAATAAATTTGACATCACTTTCTTGTTTTAAAATTGTATAGTGGATTATTTCATATACATGAACGTTTTAGAAATATCAAAATGGATATTTATTAGTGTATATTGAGTTGCAATATTGGGCATTTATGATCCTTTTAAAATTATCCGTTCATGAGAGAATTAAAGAATATCTTATATTTATTTAAATTTCTCAATCTCTCTTCAATTATCCTCAACTATGTTTATTTCTAGTTTCTTTTAGATAATAATAACTTAGCTTCCTCATTCATGTTATTTGTTTCCATAATATTAGTAACATCCTCTAAAGATAATATAAGAGGGGAAATTTGTATTCCCTTACTACTATTTACTACTGATATTTTATATCTAATTGTGTAGTATATATGAGTGCAATGCTATTATTTACATATCTTTTAATTAAAGTGTTTCTAAAATAAGTTTAAATTTATTTCTTTTATGATAATATTTTCACATATTTAACATGCATGTACAACATTATTTCCCTTTATGTTACACCACAATTTTATATATAACAACTTCACATAAATAATATACATATAATCCATACAAGTTGATTTACATCATGCATTTAATATATTCAATTTTTTTAATAATAAAAAAAATTGGCTTATCTTTTAATTTTCTTTTCTTAAGGATTTTGAGGCATATAGAAACACTCAAAAGATGAGAAACTTGGCCTGCAAGCAAGCTAAAAGAGTGTGATTTTGTCATTAATCTCCCATTTTGGAAACATTAACTAACTTATTTAATATTTTGGACTTTAAGTTATATTCTCTCTTCTAAATAAAACTAGGATAAATAAAACTATTCAATTAATGTGGAAATTTACACATATACTAATTTTGGCATGTGAAATTCGAATTTGGGATTTACTTCTACTTTTTAAGTCATTAAATATATTATTTAACATCATGGATCAAAACTCATATTTCCTTTTCTAAATAAAATTAGGATAGCTAATATTTTTCAAATAGCGTACAAATTGACGCCCAAGTTGATTGGGATCCAAGGAACAAGTTTTTACCATTATATATCATTTTTGAGATTTACTTTTGTGAGTTATATCACCACTATGGTTAAGGCGAATTATCTACATATTTTTTGACAAATTTTAAATTAATGTCTCTCTAATTTCACAATGTCACGAAAAAGTTATATACTATTATTATGCACGAAATTCCACATTTTACACATTTAACATATTTAATCTATTAATTTCATATTTATTTAAATAATATAACATATTAATATTTATGGATATGGAATTATTAATTGTTACTCTAAAGCATATTATAGAATTTTATTTAGCAATTATGTGGGTGACAATTATCAAAGAAATTACACGTAACATATTAGCACATATTTAAGTTATAATGTAAATGTGTGAGGTTGTTTAATTTTATGCTTGTTTGGTCAAATATAAGAAACTATTTGCATAATCTTTCTAGTTATGGAATAGGTAAGATTCCAAGTTTTTGTTAGTTACATCACTCCACCTCTTAAAGGGATTTCGTCCACAAAATGTAAACATCCTTATATTATCATCCGATTACTCTTCACTCCTCTAGAAGGTTCAACCTAATAAGACAACTATTCTAGATATCATGGTTATTTATGCATCTTTTAATAGTGTACATACTTTGTGTTGTTCATGTAATCAACTGACATGCCATATACACCTAGCGTTGAATTTTAGGTCCTTACGATTCTAACCTAGAAACCCTAAGGTTCACGTCTCAAGATTAAAGATTGACATAATACAACTTTTCACTTATTAGAGGGTAAGGAGGGTAGGTCCACTAAACTTTTTTAGTACATGCCAAATCTTCTTAGGGTAAACATACTAAGGGAGACAAGATTGAAATAGTTAGATTAACTGACTACTAATGACACTGATACCATACTGTAAGGAATGGATCCCAAAGGAGATCCACTCTTACTAAATCAAATAAAAAGTAACATCCCAAATGCCAAACACTACTATTTTTTCCGCAAAAGGGATGATAACCAATTCATTCAAAGTATGATTCAAGATACCAAATGAAGCAGTGGAATATAAAATATCTAACTATTACAATGCTTGATATTATCACTAACCTTCACCACACAGGGTGATACATATGAAAAATAAAACATAGGATCAGTAGAGGGTTATTTAAACTATATAAAATTTGTCTCCCAAGCGTCAACTCCTTATTCTAGGGCCAGTAGAGGGTTATCTAAACTATATCAAGTTTGTCTCCCAAGCATCAATTCCTTATTCTAGGGCCACTTCTACATACAATGTCTTCTATGTCCTACGCCTGAGGTTGTACTACCTCTGGGTGGGTTGAACTACAATAAACAAGAGGAGGAAAATAATAGGAAAGAATGTCAGCAAAAACTGAATATGTGTAGTAAATAATAATAAGACAACACTTAAAATATTTTAAAAAGTAAGACAGTGTATCAAACTAAGAAAAAGTTCAAAACAAAAAGTTCCAAGAGGATTGAACATGCCAAAGGATGAGGCACTATAATAAAAGATATGATTGACTATAAGAAAATCTTGCCATATAACAAAAATAATATTTATAAAAGTGCACGTAAATAATTAAACTACTTTTGTTTATGTATGGTCGAGACCCATAAATTTGAAGCCTAAGTCAGGTGGAAAGGCACATCCTGAGCAGAAAGGTGTGCCTGATATATATAATATGAGTGGAAAGGCACACTCGGGGTGGAAAGGGGCACCCAAATATTATGGTAAGTATAGATGTACATGCTACTATAAATAACTATAGTTTATTTGCACATGCACAAGATATAAAAGCAAGATATAATTTCAGTCATCATCAACGTGATTCAAATAAGAGAAAGAGATTATCTCAATAAATAGGCCAGATCACCCTCAATAATAGAATCACATGGTATCACCAATTAATTAGAAAGTAGCAAGAAAATAGGAAGGTATATTCAAAGACGAACAAGATTTAACCAAGAATGCCTCGTATGGGGGAAATTTGTTGGTAAACATAGTATTTCCTTGATAATTAGGAAAGATGCACATATCTCAGATAGAGTTTATATGAGTTCAAAGTCATCCCTAGATTCAAGGCTAAGTCTCCAAAGCACTTGTGATGTGATCAGGAAATATGGTATAGAAAAACATCGACGACCTCCCCCAGATCCTATCATGATGACTTTGTGGGGTGAGAGGGTTCCAAACCTGCCCTTGTGAAGAGTTGATGGTTGATGATAATCGAGTATCGATGGGTTTATCACAGATAAAAAAGGTGACCAAACAAGTCCTTGGACAAATAGTATATATGTTAACATGCATGGGTTTCTTTGGGGTGAGGTATGACGGTGGTAGGTAGTCACCGTCTATGATCTAGAGATAGCATATCTTGGGGCATATATATTACTATCATCAACTACTCAAACATGATATTGTAAATATAAAAAGATTAGGGAGTAAAATAAATCAAAATGTGAATATCATTGGAGGGATGGGGGAGAAAGCAATGAAAGGTTAATGAAGGAAAAAGAGGAAGAGAGTGCGAGAGTAGGAATCGAAAGAAAAGAAAGTACCACACGGAAAAGGAAAAGGAAATAAAACGTGATAGGAAGAATATTAGAAACCTTATCAAACAGAATGCATTAAATTAAACAATGAAGAATTAATGTTTCCAATTATATATTCTCTTTCCAAATTTATTTGAGGGTCCAAACAAAGTTCAAATGAAGTAAATTTTGACACATCGTTGACTAAGATATGCAAAATTGAAATTTACATTATTTTACATTTATGGGATGTTCAATATGTCATTTACTTCATTTGAATCCTTTTAGTATTATCTTGTTGATTTATTTTATAATTTGTTTATGGATACTAGTATTATGCAACTAAAATGGAATTTGTTGATAGATTTGACATAAATTTTATGTTTAAAATTTTACATGAGAAATATATTTGACATAAATTTCATGTTTAAAATTTTTGTAGTACAATATTCTATATATATGAACATTTTAGCAACATTGGAATGAATATTTATATAGTCTATATTGAGTCACATTATTGGGTATTTATGTTCCTATCAAAATTATCCACTCATGAGAGAAGTAAATAATATCTTATATTTAGTTAAGTTCCTCAGTCTCTCTTCAATTATCCTCAACTATGTTTATTTATAATTTCTTTTGAATAATAGTAAGTTAGTTTCCCAATTCATGTTAATTGTTTCAATAATATTAGTAACACCCTCTAAAGATAATATAAGAGGGAAAATTTGTATTCCCTTACTACATTTTACTATTGACATTTTATATTTAATTGTTTAGTATATTTGAGTGTGAAGTTATTATTTACATATCTATTAATTAATGTGTTTATAAAAATAACTTTCAGATTTTATTTCTTTTATGATGATATTTTCATAGATTGAACATGCACGTACAATATTGTTTCCCTTTATATTACACCACAACTTATTTATTTCAACTTCACAAAAATTATATATGTATTAGACATACAAGTTGGTTTACATTATTCATTTGATATATTAAATTTTTTTATAATAATATTAACATTTTTGGCCTTATCTTTCATTTTCTTTTCTTAAGGAATTTGAGGCATACATGAATACTCAAAAGATGTAAAATTTGGTCTACAAGCAAACTAAAATGCGAGGAGTATGATTTTGTCATTAATTTTCCATTTTGGAAACATTTAATATTTTATTTAATATTTTGGACTTTAAGTTATATTCTCTCTCCTAAATAAAACTAGAATAAATAAAAGTATTCAATTAATGTGGAAATTTACACATACTAATTTTGGTGCGTAAATTTTGTATTTGGGATTTTTGTATGCTTTTGAAGCATTAAACATAATATTTAATATTTTGGATCAAAACTCATTTTTTTTCTAATTAAAATCAGGGTAGTCATTATTTTTTAAAAAAATAATGTAAAACTTGACACCCAAGTTATCTGGGACCCAAGGAACAAGTCTTACCATTATATTTCATTTTTGAGATTTACTTTTGTGAGTTATATCACAATTATGGTTTAGGCAAATTATCTACATTTTTTACAAATTTTAAATTAGAGTCCCTTCAATTTCACAGTGTCACCAAAAAAGTTATATATTATTATGCATGAAATTCCACATTTGACACATTTAACATATTTCGTCAATTGGTTTCAGATCTATTTAAATAATAAAATATTATTAATATTTATAGATATGGAATTACTAATTTTTACCCCAAATCATATTATACATTTTTATTGAACGATTATGTGAATATTAGTTATCAAAAGAAATACATGTAACATATTTGCACATATTTAAGTTATAATATAAATGTGCGAGTTATTTAATTTTATCTTTGTTTAGTCAAATTTAGGGAGCCGATCTCATAATCTTTCTAGTTGTGAAATAGGTAAGAATCTAAGTTTTATTTCTCTATAACACTCCACCTCTTAAAAGGATTTTTTTCTCAAAATCTAAACATCCATATATTATCATCTGGTTACTCTTCACCTCTTAAAAAGGCTTAACCTAATAAGACAACTATTATAGATATCATGGTTACGTATATATATTTTAATCGTGTACACTTTTATGTTATTAATGCAACCAACTGACACATCATATACACCTAGGGTTAAATTTTAGGTCCTTGTGATTCTAACCTAGCAACTCTAAGGTTCACATCTCAAACTAAAGATTCATGTAGTACAACTTTTCACATATTAGAGGGGTAAGGAGGGTAAATCCATTAAACTTATTTTTGTACATGCCTAATCTTTCTAGGGTAAACATACTAAGGGAGACAAAATTGAAATAGTTAGATTAACCGACCGCTAATAGCTTTGATACCATACTGTAAGGAGTGAGACCTGAGAGGGGATTTACTCCCTACTAAACCAAATAAACATAAATATCTCATATGCCAAAAAACCACTATGTTCTTTCGCATAAGGGATGACAACCAATTCATTCAAAGTATGATTCAAGATACCAAATGTAGTAGCAGAACATAAAATATCTAACTATTATAATGTTTGATATTATCACTATCCTTCACCAACATATAGAAACGAAAACATAGGATCAATAAAGGATTATCTAAACTATATCAAGTTTGTCTCCCAAGCATCAACTCCTTATGCTAGGTCCTCATATCCATCTAGTGTCTTCTATATCCTACGTATGGGGTTGTGCTACCTCTGGGTGGGTTGAACAACAACACCCAGGAGGAGGAAAACAAAATGAAGGGACGTCAGTAAAAACTGAGTATGTGTAGTAAATAACAACTAGGCAATATTTATGATATTTGGAAAGGTAAGACAAGGTATTAAACTAAGAAAAAGTTCAAAAGAAAGAGTTTCAAGAGGATTAATAGGAAAAAGATAAGGCATTATAATAAAAGGGAAAATTGACTGAAAGAAAATCTTGCCATATAACAACAACAATAATTCATAAACAATGCATGTAAATATTTAGACTACTTTGTTTATGTAGGGACTAGACCCATAAATCTCAAGCCAAAGACGGGATGGAAAGACACGTCCTGGGCAAAAAGGTGCGCTCAATATATATAATACACGTGGAGAGGCACACTCAGGGTGGAAATGCACACCTAAATATTATGGTAAGTACATATGTACATTCTACTATAAATAAACCCAGTCTATTCACACACATAGGATATAAAAATAAGATATACTTTCATTCACCACCAACATGATTCAAATAAGAGAAAGAGATTATCTCAATAAATATGACAAATGACCCTCAATAGTAGAATCATATGGTATCACCAATATTAGGAAGTAGCAAGGAGATAGGAAGGTATATTCAAAGATGAACGAGATTTAACCAAGAATGCCTCATAAGGGGGATTTTTTTTGGTAAACATAGTATTGTCTTGATAATTGGGAAAGATGCATATACCTCAAATAGAGTTTACAAAAGTCCAAAGTCATCCCTAAATTCAAGGCTAAGTCTCCAAAGCACCTGTGACATGATCAGGAAACACAATATAGGAAAAGCATCGAGGGCCACCTTTGGAACCTGCCATGATGACTTTGTGGGATGAGAGGGTTCGAGACCCGCTGTTGTCAGGAGTTGATGGACAATGATAATCGAGTATCGATGGGTGTATCGGAGACCAAACATATGATCAAACGAGTCCTTAAACAAATATTATATAGGTTAACATGCATGGGTTTCTTCAGAGAGAGAGCACATATCTTGTGGTATATATATTACTATCATCAACTAGTCAAATAAGAATTATAAATGCAAAAAGATAAAGGAGAATAATAAATAAATCAAAATATGAATATCATTGAAGGGATGCTGGAAAATTAAGAAAATGTTAATAAAGGAAAAAAAGGGAGGGAGAGCGAGAGAGAGAATAAGAAGAAAGAGAGTACCATGTAGAAAACCAAAAGAAAAATAATACATGATAGGAAGAAAATAAGAAACCACATCAAACAGAGTGTAATAAATTAAACAATTAAAAATTAATGTTTCCAATTGTGCATTCTCTTTCCAAATTTATTTGAGGGTCCAAATAAAGTTTTAAAGTAAAATTTGACACATATGTTGATTAAGACATGTAGAATTTGAAATTTAAATTAGTTTTCATTTTTGAGATGTTCAATATGTCATTTACTTTATTTGAATCCTTTTAGTATTATCTTGTTAACTTATTTTATAATTTGTTTATGGATACTAGTATTATCCAACTAAAATGGAATTCAATAATTTGACCAATTAATACATGAGAAATAAATTTGTTATTATTTTCTTATTTAAATTTTTTTGTAGTGAATTATTTCATATAGATGAACGTTTTAGCAATATTAAAGTGAATATTTATATAGTGTACATTGAGTTACATATTGGGTATTTATGATCCTTTCAAAATTATCAACTCATGAAAGAAGTAATGAATATCTTATATTTATTTAAATTCCTCAATATCTCTTCAACAATCCTCAACTTTGTTATTTCTAATTTATTTTGGATAATAGTAACTTAGTTTCCCAATTCATGTTAATTGTCTCGATAATATTACTAACATTCTCTAAAGATAATATAAGAGGGGAAATTTGTATTCCCTTACTACTTTTTACTACTGAAATTTTATATTTAATTGTTTAGTGCATACGAGTGTGATGCTATTATTTACAAATGCATTAATTAATGTGTTCCTAACATAAATTTCTGATTTTATTTCTTTTATGATAATATTTTCATAGATTTAACATGCACATACAACATTATTTTCCTTTATGATACACTAAAATTTTATTTATTACAACTTCACATAATTACATACATATAATCCATACAAGTTGATTTGCATTATTCATTTAATATATTAGACATTCTTTAATAATAAAATTAATATTTTGGCCTTATCTTTCATTTTTCTTTTCTTAAGGAATTTGAGGCATATAGGAACACTCAGAAGATGTCAAACTGGGTTACAAGCCAACTAAAACATGAGAGTATGATTATGTCATTAATTTTCTATTTTAGTAACATGTACTATTTTATTTAATACTTTGGACTGTAAGTTATATTCTCTCTCCCAGATACTAGGATAAATAAAATTATTCAATTAATGTGAAAATTTACTCATATACTAATTTTGATGTGTGAAATTCAAATTTGGGATTTATTTCTACTTTTAAAGTCATTAAACATATTATTCAATATTTTGGATGAAAATTCATATTTTATTTTCTAAATAAAATTAGGATAGTCATTATTTTTTAAATAATGTAAAACTTGACACCTAAGCTAATTGGTATCCAAGGAACAAGGTTTTACCTTTATATTTCATTTTTGAGATTTATTTTTGTGAGTTATATCACCGTTATGGTTTAGGCAAATTATCTACATTTTTTTTGACAAATCTTAAATTAGAGTCCCCTTAATTTCACAATGTCACCAAAAAGTTATATATTATTATTATGCACAAAATTACACATTTTACATAGTTAACATGTTTAATCAATTAATTTCATATTTTATTCAAATAATATAATATTATTAATATTTACAGACATGGAATTACTAATTGTTACTCCAAAACATTGTTATATATATTTATTTAGCCATTATGTGAGTATTAGTTATCAAAGGAAATATATGTAACATATTAACACATATTTAAGTTATAATGTAAATGTATGAGGTTGTTTAATTTTATCCTTGTTTGGTCAAATCTAGGAAATCGATCTCATAATCTTTTTGCTTATGGAATATGTAAGATTTTAAGGTTTGGTTCATTACAATAGGATGTAGATATGAGAATGCGAGCAAATGGTGCAAGAATCATGCAAAATGGGGCTCAATCGAGGATGAATCGGCTGACTCGGACTCCCCTACCCTGACGGCTACTATAGCATGCCATTTTGAGGTAGCGGATGACCCACATTCATTAGATTGTGATATGAGGGTGCGCGGGTCAACACCCCACACCAGGTCAGCACTGGGGCGCATCCCATTTAGTGCAAAAGTCGGTCGAATTAAGGAAATAAAGAGGAAAAAAGGGAGCTAAAAGGAATTTTGGATGTCATTTTTTAAGAATTTTTAGAGGGGGCTAGGAATCTCCACTTGGACTGAAATCTAGATCCAACACTTACCATAAGGTTTGTAATATTCACAAAAAGTTTGGGCTTCAAAGGATAAAGTTGGATATGGAAATGATTCAAGGGAATATCAAGCCAACATCAATGTGTATTTCTATACACAATGCATAACTATGCATCAAAAGTCAAATTAAGAGTCACAAACTTGTCAAACGATTCAATGATGACAAAGTTAAGTCTAAAGTCAAGAATGTAAACAAATTTGAAAAGTCACTTTATCATATTACTTGTTCACCAAAAGAAGAAAAGTCATATCATCAAAGGTGCATTATTATATGACAACAAACAAATCAATTGCAACCACAAGTATTGTTGGGACGAGTTAACATAAGTTTTACCACAATGCATCTCATATGTATGCATCTTCCACCGATATCATCCTCAATTACATCTAAGAGATCTAGAGTGTGTCACCCACTAGTATTAGGCTAGTCCTCTTGGTCTTTTCGTTGAAAGGGAAAAGGAGATCATAAGAATATTGAGTAGGGATATATACTTGTCATTCACACAGACGACTTGAGAAACAAAAACTATCCAAGACATTAAAAAAATACATTCCATGATTGATGAATGATTTATTTTTCTAACATATAAAGAGTTAGTTAAAAAATATTATGCTTGGAGAAAACAACTAAACGCGAAAGCTTGGTAAATGATGAAGAAATATATAAAATATAAAACATGAATTAATCAAGTCTATTGAATGTTTAACTTAATAATTCATTCTTATTTAAATCACAATGAATCATTAATCATGTTCTATTGTTGGATTTTCTAACTTCAACATAAATTTCCTTGAAATTTTTGGTGTACTTACTAAGTATAAGTCACCTTGTGTAGGACCATGACCTTAAACCTTGACGTCTCTTTAGTCCATTAGGGAAACTTTCTAGCATACATTGAACCGTGATGCAATCCTGATGTTTATGATGTTTAACATTTTTATAGTGTTTGGGGAGATTTTAGTATTTTAAAACCCCATAGAATGATGTTGTAAATCGCATAGTTAATTGGGGTTGATTCGGATGTTGCATGTGCAACATTGACTTTGGCATGTACATGGGCCAAAATTAAGTGGATAAATAGAATCAAGCAAATCAAATTTATCCAAAAATTTGAATCTATATAAGGTTAAAAAATGATTATAAAACCTCAATTTCCACTTTGTCTAGTACATTTTTATATGGAGAGGAGAGGATATATATAATTTTTTAGGGAAATTTATGTGCTAAATGAGATGGGCATGTGATTTCTACTTGTAGTTGGGGATAAATTTAGGCATGCAACATTTATAACGGTCAATTCATGTTCATTAAATTGTATAACACACTTCTTAAAAATTCCAACTAAACCTTTATTATATTCTAAATTTTACTTCTTAACTCCCTTTCTCTCCTTAATGATCATTTGTAAACTCCCAAACTAGTTTTGGTTGTATTTTTTCCAGTTATAACAAGATCGATGAGATCATGGGTTGCTTTTCTATCATGTGACGGTGGGCTCCTATTTCTGTAATCCTACACTTATCATATACTCTCCTCTTTATGCCCTTTCACCCACCTCTCTGGATATGTGCTGGTCACCATACTTCGCTAGTTGTCATGCAACTACTACTTTGTGTGGACAAATGGTTTTCACAACCCCTTGACAACCAGTGATTATGTGCTTTTACACATCCAACGACATTGTTAGGCAACACTACTCCATTCTACTTTGCCACAACATATGTTAGTACAACTTTATCAATATTGTTAACCAAAACAAACTACGACGTAGATTACATTTAATATAGACACTAATACAGAAATAGCATTCAGTGTCACTTTTCTGGGCGTCGGTTATTAAGGAAAACCGACGCCTTATATGTTAGGCGTCGGTTGTTTAAGCAAACCGACGTCTATATTCGAAGACCAGCCAGACACGGGTACCGCTTTGTATTCAGCGTCGGTTGTTTATAACAAACCGACGCTGAAAGTCGGCCGCGAAATCCAAATTTTGATCAAAAAAAATAGTGTCATTTTCAGCGTCGGTCATGTAGGTATAAACCGACGCCTATGTGCGATGAAAATTTACGCGAAAAGTGTCACTTTCAGCGTCGGTTATCCTTTTATAACCGACGCTGAAGGTGGTTCCCGCCAAATAATTTCATGAAAATATCGTCCAATTGGACGTCGGTTGTTGCAAACAACCGACGCTAAAGATGTTTAGGCGTCGGTTGTTTAAAACAACCGACGCTATTTGGGAACTTATACTCCGCGATCGCCTGACTCTTCCCCTTTCTTCTGTTTCATTGCGAGCAATTACCCTATTTCTCTACTGCCGGCGATTTCTCTCCGGCGATTTCTTCTCCAGCGCCATTTCTCCGGCTATTTCTTCTCCGGCGCCCCCTTCTCCGCCACCACTCCTCCTTCTCCGCGCCCCCTTCTCCGTCGCCCCTGCTGCCCGCCCCTGCTGCTCCAAGAGCCTGAGGCCGCCGCCACGCCTGACTCTTCGGCGCCGCCTGGTGCTTTTCCACCATCGTCGCACCGCCGCAACCACCGCCAGAGCCACCGGAGCTGCTAGCTGCTCCTCCACCGCCGTCGCTGCTAGCTACTTCTCCAGCCAGAGCCACCGGAGCCTCTGCCTTCTTCCCTCTGACAAGGTTGGTCTTCCCGCTGCTAGCTGCTCTGCTTTTTTATGCATCGATCAAATTTTTGTGATAAAAATGCATGTAATGTATTTGATTAGAGTTAATCTAATCTGGATGTTCATAATAATGGTATGTTAAATATGATGATTAGGGATAAATATAATGTCTAGTACACAAATATTAGATGATATTCAAGAAAACCCTAGTTTGATGAGCATGTTGTTAATCATGTTAATTATGATTCTTCTATATATTCTGATGTCATTATATAATTATGTGATCCCAACATATTAAATTGAATTAGAATGATTTCATGAATTATAGGGTTTTAAAGTTGATAAACATGTACATGCGGAAATAGGGTTATTAAACCAATGGTTATAACATAGTATGATCTTAATCTGATCTGGATGTTCATAATAATGTAGTATGTTAAATATGATGATTAGGGATACATATAATGTCTAGTAAAGATTCCTAGACCTTTTGTTTGAAACTATTGATTTCTTGATTTATTATTTAATGATGCTCTGTTGATTAGGATTAACCATGTTGCATGTACTTTATAGACTTTTATTATATATAAGAATGACAACACATGTATTTGTTGGCCTAGAAACCCGTCCAAGATTGACTCATTAGGAGTAAATCTTGGATAGTCACCGGTTTGGGACTGTTCTTGAACACCTAATCTCACTTAGGATGTAAGTGTATAATGTGTATTGGGTTTTCGAGAAAATTTCGGTAGTATTTCCCCGTTTGTTCTCTAAGTACATATGTACTTAGAGAACAGCGGGGAAATGCTGCCGAAATTTTCTTGAAAACCCAATACACATTATACACTTACTAGTGAGATTAGGTGTTCAAGGATGGGATAGGTGGTACACATTTATTATATATAAGAATGACATCAAATGTGTTTGTTGGCCTAGAAACCCGTCCAAGATTGACTCATTAGGAGTAAATCTTGGATAGTCCCCGGTTTGGGACTGTTCTTGAACACCTAATCTCACTTAGGATGTAAGTGTATAATGTGTATTGGGTTTTCGAGAAAATTTCGGTAGCATTTCCCCGTTTGTTCTCTAAGTACATATGTACTTAGAGAACAGCGGGGAAATACTGCCGAAATTTTCTTGAAAACCCAATACACATTATACACTTACTAGTGAGATTAGGTGTTCAAGGATGGGATAGGTGGTACACATTTATTATATATAAGAATGACATCACATTATACACTTAGGATGTAAGTGTATACCCTAATCTTTTCCTAATATATACTTGTTTCCTAATATATACTTGTTTTCTCTGATCATAGAATGGATAGATCATGGATGTCCATTCGTAATCGTTGCACCCCAGAGTTTATATCTGGTCTTGATCAGTTTATTAGATTTGCCGAGGAACATAGGAAAAAACCTACAGATAGGTTCTACTGTCCATGTAGGCATTGCGGTAACAACTTGAAAGTCAACACTGGTGAGGAAATCAAAAGTCATGTCATGTGCAACGGGATTGTACAAGGCTATACAGAATGGCACTGGCATGGAGAGATTTCAAAATCGAAACCAGTAGATGTCGATAGCAGTGCTTGGGTGGAAGAAGAAATTGCCTCCGATGACGTAAATGTGAACGAACCAGTTCCAGTAGACATCGTTGATGCGATGCTAGATAGTTGTAGGGTATAGCACACCGATCCACCTCCTATCTTTAGAAACATTGTGCATGATGCTGAGATACCGTTATACACAGGCTGTGCTAAGTTTACGAAGCTTAGCGCTGTGTTGAGATTGTATAAGTTGAAAGCTAACAATAGATGGAGCGACAAAAGATTCACTTCATTGTTGACTTTGTTGAAAGAAATGCTTCCTGAAGGAAACGAGCTGTCAATCTCAACATACCAGGTAAAGAAAATGTTGTGCCCAATGGGAATGGAGGCCAAGAAGATACACGCATGCCCGAATGATTGTATATTATTTCAAAAAGACTATGTAGATTTGAAAGATTGTCCAAAATGTAGTGCGTCACGGTATAAATTGACGACTTCGGGGGAGTCCAAAACTGGTTCTCCTGCCAAGGTGTTGTGCTATCTACCTATAATATCACGGTTTCAACGCTTGTTTGCAAATCCGAAAGATGCGAAGAATTTGAGGTGGCATGCAGATGTTAAGAAAAATAATGATGGGATCCTGCGACATGCGTCTGATTCCCCACAGTGGAAGAAGATTGATCTATTGTACCCCAAATTTGGTGAAGAAGATAGGAATCTAAGACTTGGGCTTTGTACAGATGGGATGAATCCATACGGGACATTGAGCAGCCAACATAGCACTTGGCCAGTCATGCTTGTTATATACAATCTTCCTCCCTGGATGTGTATGAAAAATAAGTACGTTATGTTGTCATTGTTGATATCGGGCCCTAAACAACCCGGAAATGATATCGATGTTTATCTTGAACCTTTGATTGATGACTTAAAGAAACTTTGGGCTGAAGGTGTGATGACCTATGATGCTTCAACAAGAGAGACATTTCGTTTGCACGCTATGTTGTTTTGCACTATTAATGACTTTCCAGCATATGGGAATTTGTCTGGATATAGTGTCAAAGGAGCTAAAGCGTGTCCTATATGTGAAGAAAACACTGATTCAATAAGACTAAAACATGGCGGCAAGACTGTATATCTTGGTCATCGAAGGTTTCTTTCAAAATTCCATCCGTATCGTAGGAAGCGCAAAGCATTCAATGGATGGAATGATGAACGGAGTGCACCTAAACCTATACCAGGGGATGTTGTTTATGAAAGAGTAAAAGACATTGTCAATGAATTTGGTAAGAAATCACAATGTAGTATGGCCACACGGAGTGACAATTCTTCATTCAAGAAGAAGTCAATATTTTGGGATCTTCCTTATTGGAGTTCTTTGACAGTCAGGCATTGTATCGATGTAATGCACGTTGAGAAAAATGTCTGTGATAGCATCATTGGTACTCTGTTAAATATACCAGGTAAGACTAAAGATGGGATAAAATCCAGACTGGACCTACGTGAAATGGGAATAAGGTCAGACTTAACAGAATTACGTGAAATGGGTAGTAAAAGAACATACTTACCTCCCGCTTGTTACACATTGTCTAGAAAGGAGAAGAAAAGTTTTTGTGAATGCTTGGTAAATGTTAAGGTGCCACATGGTTACTCATCCAACATCCGTAGATTGGTATCAATGAAAGATCTGAAGTTGATAGGTCTTAAATCTCATGATTGTCACACTCTAATGCAACAAATATTACCCGTGGCAATTTGATCTATATTGCTGAAGCATGTAAGGTTTGCAATTACCAGACTTTGTTTCTTTTTCAACAGTCTATGCAGTAAAGTTATTGACCCTGATACTCTCGATAATTTGCAAAGAGAAGTGGTTGTTACCCTATGTCAGCTTGAGATGTATTTCCCTCCTTCGTTCTTTGATATCATGGTACGTCTTGTTGTCCACTTGACTAGGGAAGTGAAAATGTTGGGACCAATTTTCTTGCATTGGATGTATCCCTTTGAACGATACATGAGCATTTTTAAAGGTGATGTTCGAAACCGTTATCGGCCTGAAGGGAGTATTATTGAAGGTTATGTGGCGAGAGAGGTTATGGATTTTTGCAATGACTTTCTCTGTGGTAATGACACTCCTGATAATGACAAGAATATTGAGGAGGGCAAATGGATTTTGGGATCATGGGTGAAAGTAATCAGCCGTGAGCAGTTGGAACAAGCTCACTTGTATATTTTACTCAATATGGACGAAGTGAGTGTTTATATCGAGGAACATACCAATTTCATAAAGAGACAACATCCTCGAGCAAGTTCAATGTGGCTTGCTAGAGAGCATAATAAGACTTTTACTAAGTGGTTTGAAGATAAAGTCTTACATCAACTATCTCAAACACCAAATGATATTACAGAAACTATCAAATGCCTCGCCTTTAAACCAAAACTGAATGTTATGTCTTATGAAGGGTTTGACATTAATGGATTCACATATTACACAAAGCGCCAAGATGATAAGAGTGTCGTCCAAAATAGTGGGGTCACTCTTCAACCGTCTACTATGTACTTTGCAAGTGCAAAGGATAAGAGTCCACGTGAAGCTAAAATGTCATATTACGGTGTCATTGAGGACATTTGGGAGTTTGACTACATAGATTTCAAAATTCCGCTCTTTAAATGTAATTGGGTTGATAACACCAAAGGAGTTATAGTGGATGAATTGGGTTTCAATTTGGTGAACTTTGAAAAGATTGGCGAGAAGGGTGAACCATTCATATTGGCATCACAGGCGAAACAAATATTATATATCGATGATCCTGCGAATGATAAATGGTCGGTTGTTCTTCATGGTAAAAGACAATTCATTGAAGATCCTATAGATGAAGAAGAGTACTATGATAAGTATGATGACTCCAGTCCATTCTCAGTTGGGTTGCCAACTCCACAAAATATTGAAGCTAATGATGACTTATATGTGCGCGGAGATCACAATGAAGGATTGTTAATTGATAAAAGATCACAATTTTAGAGACATGTATGTTTATACAAATGCTAAATATTTGCCTTTTTCTAGTTAATACAAATGCTAAATGTTTGCCTTTTTCTAGTTAATACAAATGCTAAATGTTTGCCTTTTTAATGACATTTTCAGATGGTTGACCATGATGAGCATGATGTCCATGATGAGCATGAAGTCCATTATGAGCATGCTGTCAATGACGAGCATGGCGAGGATACCAATGTAAGTTCTAAAAACATATCCTGTATTTCTATAAAATTCATTATCTTCTAGTTATGTCATATATCCTATATTTCTATATTGGGCTAATTTAGTGTGTTTATTTTTGTCAAATTTTAGGTTGATGATGTACTTGTACCCACTGAAGCACTGGAGCAACTTGATGCGCAGCACCAAACACTTAACAAGAAAAGGGGCATCACTATGTTGAAGAAGTTATTAGCGCTAAGTGGTAGTGGATCCAAATTGGTGGTGGAGTTTGATAATGGAGGAAATGCAATTGGAGTGAACCGCAATAATTTTGTAAACTATCTTGGGTGTACCACTCGGAGCCATTGTGGTGTTAAGTATGATAATTGGCATAAAGTTCCTCAAGGGAAAAAAGACTTGATATGGAAGGATTTATGCGTGAGTTATTATTATTTGCAATTCTATTTTGTAGATTACAAATTCTATTATTTGCAATTCTATTTTGGATACTAGTTAATAACATTTCTATTTTACAGAATCTGTTTGTATTGGATGAGAAGTTGCATCGTAAAAGTGTGATGCAACGCGCTGGAAAGATGCTTAGGAATTATAGGACAAATCTGAACAGAGAATACATAAAAGAGGGTGATAAGAAGAAGAAATCAACCCTTGAACAATGGAACTTCTTGGACAAAGAGGATTGGGACAATTTTGTTGCTTCAAGAAAATCTGAAGAATTCAAGGTATTAGGCGTCACTCCCAATTTAATTAATATACATTGTATTCACCTATTCAAGATTAACATTTAGTGCTACTAACCAAATCATTAATGTGCATACTAACTAGGCCCTCAGTGACGCACAAAAAGCAAGGCGTGCACTGAATGTGCATGACCACACTATGGGTCCAAAAGGCTATGCAAGCGTTCGCCAAAGACTACAGGCGGAGTCTGCGACTACTCAGCAGTCTGCTGCTACTCAGGAGTCTGCTCCTACTCAGGAGTCTGCCACACCCATGCCTCGCCATGATATCTGGATAGCTGGCAGGCAAAACAAGAAGGGTGAAATAAAGAAGCCTGTAACTGCTGAGGCGGCTGCAAAAATGGTAAAATACAACTCTTAGAGAAATCGTTTGAATATTGATTATTTGTGGTGTTAACTTACCAATTTCTATTTATGCTGATTAGCGCGAGCTGCACGAGCAGAGGAAACAAGGCACGTTCATCCCTCAGGGCACAAGGGATGAATTGACAGTTGCTCTGGGTAACCCAGAGCATCCTAGACGTGTTAGAGGTGCCGGCGCTGGTGTTGGCATCAAAGCATTCTTTGGGCCATCCCAGCGCAAACCCAGAGCGGGATTTTCTCAAGAAGAGGTAACCTATTCTTTTTTTAGAATGTTACTGCAAAAGGAAATTCATTAATAAGAAGCTAATGTTTCTTTTATCCATGTATAGGAGAATAAGAGAGTTGAGGATTTAGTTGCTAAGAAGGTCAACGATGTAGTTGCTGAGAAGGTCAAGGAAGAATTGTTGTGGTGGCAGGCATCTCAGGCTTCCAATCAGCCTATGGCGACCCACTCTTCTCCTGATGCACAGACTGCGAGTAATCCTGGAGACCCATCGCCTAGCACATCTGATGTAAGTATTGTTTATGACATTGTAGCTAGTCTTTTCAAGATGATATGTTTTCAAGATTATATGTATATATGTATAACATTCTTTACGTAAATTTGTAGGCATTGAAGACATGCCGCTTAAGAATACAAGACTATGTTGTTGCAGAGGCGCAAGCTTACCTGTCCCTTCTGGGGAAAGGTTTCACGGGACTCCAATGCCACAGGGCTATGTTCGTGTGGGCCCATTACGTGTGTTACCCGATTGGAGGGAAGTTGCATTGCCATATGCCCACCCAGATATTGATACACTTGGTGAGGCAGAAGGCGGGGTCATATTGTGGCCCAAAGCAGATGTCGTCTACACGACTGAAATTGTAAGATAAATTTACATTGATTTAGACTGTTAATGTGTATATATGATGTCAACTGATCTGAAATTATATATACAGGTTAAAAAGAAGACACCAGGAGCACCTAGGCCTCCACCTCCACTTCCCGCATTACCAACTTGGGTTCCAACTGACCTAACATACCCGTTAGGTCCTGCTTGTAGGGGAATGGCATGTTGGCTACGGGCACATAATATACATTGCCCTATAATAGTTTCTTTAGATGCAGATTATGCAGGTCGATCATACGATAGCTCTTTATTTATACAAGATATTATTGAGATGTTTATGTATGATTGGCTGAATACATCAATGATAGAGACATGGATAAGGTGAGATCTTGTTTATACATCCATATACCTTGTGTAAGATCCAGTGATCTGGTTTCTTATATATTAATGCATACGCCTATATGTTTTGCAGCTACTTAGTCGAAGATCATTGCAAACAATTTGTATTTGATCATGTGGGATTTTTGATTCCATCATTAATTAGTTTGGTAGCTAAAGACCCTGATAATGTTCAACAATACTGTATAGATGCTTTTATAATTTTTGGTCAGCAAAAGAAGACGATAATAATAGCTCCATTCAATGTCAAGTAAGTTTACTTTATTTATAATTTGGACTTAAGAAAATTCCATTTTTATTTTTCATTTTGAGTTATTAATTGTTAACTTCTTACCTCTAGCGGTAGACATTGGGAGTTACTAGTTATTTTCCCCGGGACATTCACTGTTTATTATTTAGATCCTGCGGGGAGTACATTGAACTCTAAAATTGGACATGTAATGAGAATGCCATTATTCTGGTGAGAAATATTTCATTTTTATATCCGTTAACATCTTTTATTACATTACTATTTACTTATGCAATTTATTGTGCTATATTAACATGTAGGGGTTTAGATGCATTCAAAAAGGCTGGAGGAACGGTCCCAAGGAAAAAGAACCAGCCAATAAATTGGCAGAACGTACAAGTAAGTTCCCGACTCAAATATATATATTATTGATGTGAATTGTGCTTAGTTGTATTATTTTGTATGTTTCAATTTATAGTGTGCTAAACAAGACAATGGCTGGGCATGCGCATACTATGTGATGCGATTTATGCAGATGATTATCAAACATGCCGCATTGGACATCGATACCATACATGAGGTATTATATATAGTCTCATTAGTTAGTATGAAATATATCAATCTTATTTTTATATTATTACTTATATATATACATCATTCTCTTTGTAGGTGTTTAAAACTGACCACACTATAGGTAAACGCTTAAAAAACATACATGCTCCATATACGATGGAAGCATTAAATGAAGTAAGAGAAGAATGGGAAAAAGCCATACAAGTAGTGGCAACTGTAAGATATAATTGGGATGTTGATAGCGATAATGAATGATACTTTGTAAATGAATATTTCTGAATGTTAATACATGTATTTGAATGTTTCTATATGTGTGAATGTGAGAATTGAATTGATGTCTGAATGTATGTACTTGTGTGAAATTTTCCTTGTGACTTTTACAGGTTTGCGGCATGTTTGTAGGCTGATATCAATGGATGACGTAAACCTGCAGTTCAGAAAACTGAACTGCAGGTTCTCATCCTGCTGACCAGCCACAGCAGGCCTGCAAACTGATATGAAAAAAAAATATATAAATAGGCGTCGGTTATTTATAGAAAACCGTCAGCAAAGACCTACAGCGTCGGTTTTTTTTCAAAAAACCGACGCCTGATGTGGCCAAAGCAGTCCTGGAAATGGCGTCGGATATTCGTATCAAACCGACGCCTATTTAATCTATAGGCGTCGTCGGTCTTTTGGTATATAACGGACGCCAAAAGTGTTCGCGCCACAGAAAATGGCGTCATCTAGGGCACTTTATGCGTCGGTTATCTACTAAAAGACCGACGCTATATTCCATATAGGCGTCGGTTGTTTAGTAAATAACCGACGCAGAAAGTGCCCTAGATGACGCCATTTTCTGTGGCGCGAACACTTTGGGTGTCGGTTATCTACTAAACGACCGACGCCTATAGATTAAATAGGTGTCGGTTAAAAAACTGACGCCGAAGTGTTCGACCTTTAGCGGCGCCCACATAGGCGTCGGTCGGAAACCGACTCCAAATGGGGTTAAACGACCGACGCCAAAGGCCGTTTCTATAGTAGTGAGAGAATGCAACATACTGAGATTTGACTATCATGGCAATAGAAAACTTGATTTCATGATTAGGGGATTGGTGTGCTTGGTGTTTAGAATAGCTAAATGAGGATAGATCTTAACCCTAATGCTCATGCTTTTACCATAATGAACATTTTATGCACATAACACAAATAACTCTAGTATAACCCTAACCATCATTTGGATAGTGAACCCCAATAAGATAATGTTTTGGATATATAACCTAACCTAAGGACTTCGTATGTGTTGTTTAGGTGTATGTGATGTACAACGACCACAATCGACCATAAACACTAGGTTGGAGGGACTAACCCTAACCTAGACATGCCTTGTGCCATATATGAATGCATTACTAACATTAGGTGCTTCTAACCACATTACACGTCTTAATATAACTAATGCAGACCGAATGAGTTAAATATGCCTTAATAAGTAAGTTGAACCTGTTACATGTAACACATGCCACATGGTTCACCACTAATACACACATAATAACTAAATGTGCATAATTGGTAACCTATGCGAATAAGTACAAGTCAATGCCTCGTGTGTACAATAATATGACTAATAAATATAATGTGACCATAAATGGGCGTTTAATGTAAGTAGAATGATTAATGTACCATAATTTCAGTTAATTTTGGTATTAATGGACTTAAGGGGAAATTGAATAACATAAACTATCTCGTGCAAGATAATCTAATAAACCCACTATGGTGATAGTATGAGGATAATAAGCTCTATATCCAGAATATCGAGGACAATGTTAATATATACTAATAAATGTAGAGATAATCGAGTTAAACCCTAATTGTACTCAAACTCATACAAGATAATCATAAAATCTATTTCTAAGCCCAAAATCAAATTCTTTGGGTCCCAATTAGTCTAAGCGCAAATTTTCAACTCAATAGGATAAGGTTTACTATCCTAATTTGATTAAAGAATATTACTCTTAAATATGATGTCCTTATCTAGATTGGACCAAGGTTAGTTGATTTGTAATCATGTTTACCTATCATACATTTGATTTCTTTGATCTTCCTTACACATCCCTCTATGTATCTGATTCCTGTGTAGGTTGATGGATCAAGATCTCACGGTCGTTGGATTGCCGTGTTCCTAAAGTCCGCGAATGCATATACTTTACCAATGTGTCTTCCCAGAGAAGGGTGGTGACCTAGGAGCCGAAGCGTCGGTGATCCCGAGGCGATACACGGGAGTCTGCGCCCCGGCGGCGCCGCCACCTGGGTCGGTTTGGCATCTCGCCAGCCGATCCTAGGTGCGATCCTCTTCGGAGGCCGTCCGCCTCTCGCGGGGGCCGTGTTGCTGGTCGGCCCTTACCATAACCTAGGGTTTTGAGGGTACGAGATCGTCGGACAGCCGTACATACGATGGAGCGTAGAATCCCCTTCTTTGCGAGATTACAACCGAGGATTAATACGGCAGGACTCAGGGCGCAAAGGGTGGTGGCACAGCGCCGTTCCGAGTCCGCTGCATCCGCGGTCAGCCCTGACGAAGTCATCCAAGATGTGCGGACGATTCTGGATCACGAAGAAGGCGAAACGGGACCCCATATCCCGAGTACCGAACCCGTTCCTCCCGATGGCGTTCAGACGAATACACAGGCGGAGGCTCAGGCCAACACGGCGCAGATGGTCCATGGCGGCGCCAGGGTGGAACAGCCGCAGCAGAGAAGAAAACCTCTTTTCGGAATCCCGAAGGATACCTGCTTCCGCTGCATGGGTAGAGGGCATTGGCAATCCCAATGTCGGGGACCAAAAGTTTGTTACCTATGCAGAAGGCCAGGCCATCTGGCGAACAGATGCAGAGTGCGCCAGTCACCACCGGACATCACGTCGATGACTGCGTTTCCGCCGTTGCCTGTGGGTATTCCGGCGAGAGGCGCTCCAAACCACGTTCTGAAGAGGATCAGTGTGGACCTTGGAGCGGGAGACGAGAGGAGAGACAGGATTGAAGCAGCATTGCACCTTGCGATCGAGGTCGGTTGGCCCGTCGGAGCTTTTTGGGAAGTTTTGTGCCCGCTCATGCAGAAGAAATGGCCTGAGGCAAGGGACTTGTACCGTTTTGCGGACCGCAAAGCGGTGGTCTTCTTCAATACCAGAGAAGAAGCAAGAGGAAACGTCCAAGATGGAAGCTGTAACCTGGGTCGTTTCCGTGTGAGCGTTAGATCTTTGGAGAAGGGGGAAGCGGCTGCAAAGAAGGAGATGTTCTGGTTCTGGATGACTGATTTGCCCATCACATGTCGTGATGATGATTCAGTGGAGAAACTTATAGAGCCCTTTGGCAAGATTGTCAGTGTATCACCTTGGCAACGCAGTGAGAATGATGTTTCAGGTCTTCTGATCAAGGTTGAGGCCTTCAGCGAAGATGTGCCGCAGTTCATATCCCTAACATATGGTTCTTACCGGACATCTGTTAGACTCCACATGGTAGCTAGGGGTACAGATGCTTCGGATATGATGATTACTGAAGTAGGTAGGGACCTACGGATCCCAGAAGAAGCTTTGGTTGACGGGGAAACTTTGGGACAAACTGAACAGGAGAAGGGGGATGAGCAGAGACAGATTGTGACAGTCGCGGATAAGAGGACGACACCTTCGCAAGAAAGCTTCAATGAAGAGAGGCCTGACAGACATATTGTGTATGATGATGAAGGCAATAGACGAGCGCTGCATCACAGCACCGTAGCAGATTACATGTCGTCATGGGGAGACCTAGATGAGCAAGTACACAGGAGGGCTGGAAGGGGGAGACATCAAACTCGTTCACACAGAGATGTGTTACCTTTTTATGAACAATATCGTAGACGTACGCCGGACCGTCTTGGACATACTAGAAGAAGGTTTTCAGTAGGGGACATGTCATGCTTTGATGAAGACAGCGAAGGGGAGGATAGACGGGTCAGTTTTTGATCGCTGACGCCTGACGGATAGTAGGGGATACTACATCCTGGTTTTCTATGGATATGTCTTTTCTTTTCTGGAATATAAGGGGAGCAGCCAATAACCCTACGAGACGAGTCTTGGGTAATCTGTGTAGAAGATATCGACCTGGCTTTGTGGCCCTTCTTGAGCCGTTCTTACATGCCGAGCAGGCGACAGAACTGCTGGATATTGTGAGGTTGGATTGGGCGGTAGAAAATCAAACCGAAAGTGGGAAGATATGGTTATACGCCGACATCGCTAGACAGCCCCAGTTGATGAGAATGGACAGACAACATATCACGATTAAGATGACTGATACCGACGGCGCGACATGTTTTGTAACAGCGATATACGCCAGCTGCAATTAGAATGAGAGGCGTAACCTCTGGGAGGAGATGACGGCCACCGCGGCGATTGTCGGGGACGCTCGATGGCTCATTGCCGGTGATTTTAATGTGATCAGAGATCGGGCGGAGAAGAGAGGAGGCAACCCTACACCTTTTCAAGAGATGATGGAGTTCAATTCGGCCATCATCGACAATAACCTGAAGGAGATTCATTATGAAGGTAGTCGTTTCACCTGGGTTAATAAGCAATATCTCACACCGACGATGTGGCAGAGATTGGATAGAGCCTTTTGTAATGATACTTGGCACAGCCATAAGCCGAACACATGCTGCTACCATCTCACTAGATTCAGAGTCTCCGATCACTGCCCTCTGCTGCTAGTTCCGGGAGGTAGCCTACAGAGGAGATATAAAGCACCATTCGCCTTTTTGACAGCTTGGCTGCAGAGCCCAGAATGTGTGGAGATCATCCGTGATGCGTGGAGAGAACCCGTAGTTGGACACCCCTCCTTCATGTTCTCCCAGAAACTGAAGCGTGTCAGGCATGCCCTTAAGACGTGGAATAGAGAAAGCTTTGGAGATATTAATCAGAGGAAATACGATCTCGAGGACATTGTCCATACTACCCAGGTTGCGTTCGACGAAAATCCAAACCCCACAAATGAGGTAAATCTTCGCATGGCTGAATATGATTTACAACAGGTCCTCGACCAAGAAGAAAAGCTTTGGAAGGAAAAAGCACGTATCAACTGGCTACAAGACGGGGAGAGAAATACGCCTTTCTACCATGCTGTCGTTAAGACTAGGCGGAAGAAGAGAGCTATTTCCAGACTTATTCAGCAAGATGGCACGATTATCACCGACCACGAAGACATGGCGCCAGCAGCTGCAACACACTATCAGAAGTTATATAAAGAAGACGCACCTCCTCCTAAAGAAAAGCTCTTACAATTCTTACACAACATTCCTGAAAGTTTATCCACGGATGATAACCTATCTTTGCTGGCCATTCCAGAAGAGCAGGAGATTATTAATGTTATGAAGGAGATGGATAGCACCTCGGCGCCTGGACCAGATGGCTTCACTTTGCCCTTTTTCTTAGCTGCTTGGGATGTTATCAGTTCCGATTTTATGAAGATGGCGGAAGGGTTTTTTCGCCAGCAACCTTGCCACAGGGGTATTCTTTGCTGTCGCGTGGTCCTCATCCCCAAGGTAGACACACCGGAGAAGATTGACACTGATTTCAGATCGATTTCGGTGGAAAACATGGTTCTCAGAATTCTTGCACGCACGCTTAGCAACAGGATGTCTCCTCTGATGAACCAGATGATTTCGAAGGAGCAAGGGGCTTTCATAAAAGGTAATGATATCACAAACCATGTGCGCTTAGTGAAAGAGATCATGCACGACATTAATCAAGGGGACATTAATCCTAATGTTCTCATCAAGATGGACATGTCCAGAGCTTACGATAGGGTAAATTGGACCGTTCTGGAGAAGATTTTGCTCAAGTTTGGTTTCATGCAGGAAGCGATCAACTTATGCCTTAGTTTCTTTAAGGGAACTTGGGCCTCTATTACCATGGGGGAAGTCACTGCGGGGTTCTTTCCGCTACAGAAGGGCTTAAAGCAAGGAAATGCCCTATCTCCTTTTCTGTTCATCATCTTCGAAGAAATTCTTTGCAGGAGACTCTTAGAGCTAAAGGAAAACTATCTTATCACGGCCTTCCGGACGAGGGGTGGAGGAATTGCTCCGACTATTATGCTTTACGCGGATGACATTACTATTGCTGTGAATGCAAACCAACTATCTTTATCTAATGTCGTAGACACTTTCCGTGATTATGTGGAGACGTCGGGCCAGCTGGTTAACAAATCTAAATCCGTCTGTGTGGTAGGAGGGAAGGATAACCAGAGAGCAAAGCAGATAGCCAATTTTCTGGAAATTGATGAGCCTTCGGAGGAATTTTCTTATCTTGGTATCCCCATACACAAGAGGAGGTCTAAGCTCACCGCCTATGAATACATCATCAGGAAGATCAATTCTAAGATAGCTGGGTGGAAATCGCGTCTTCTCTCTTTTGCTGGAAGACGTATTCTTATTGCGCACGTCCTCTCCTCCATCACCATATACTCTGCTGCAGCTATTGGTGTTCCGAAGGGCATTGCTGATAGGATTGACAAGCTTTTCTCTAGTTTCCTTTGGGCTGATAGAGATGCTCATTCCAGGAAGGCATGGGTGGGATGGCATAGAGTTGCTAAACCGAGGCAGATGGGAGGTCTGGGCTTAACTCCTATAAATTCTCTGAATGATGCTTTTGTTGCAAAAGCCTGCTGGGAAATTTTAGAAGGAAATTCTCTCTGGGCTTCTTTTTGCAGAGATAAGTATCGCAATATGTCTGGCGGCAGATCGCACAACTACCCTTCCTTCTTAAAGCTTGGGGCAAATCTGTCCGCTTTTTGGAGAAAAGTATGGACTATGTTCCCGCAGGTGCTCCCGCAGTGCAGATGGATTGTGGGCAAGGGGGATATCCCTTTCTGGGACGCCTTATGGGTTCTTATAGGCTGGAGGATTTTGCAATCTACAATAGTGATCGATTCCTACGGTTCATGGTGAATGATTTTTGGGACACAGAGATAGGGTGGAAGTGGGATGAGCTCTCTCACATCATTAATCTTGAAGGCATCGCTCTCATTAGAGCTTCCGGTGTGAAGATTGCGGACACTGCCGATAAGCTCATTTGGACGCCTACTTGCAATGGGGAATTTACCCTTAAGTCTGCCAAGATGCTCTTACAGCCGAATGATAGTTCTCAGGAGCATGGATGGGATCGCATTTGGAAAGTGGATGCACCTAAAGAGGTGGCGGTGATTTGGAAAGCTACACACAGGGCGCTGCCAACTGATGATAATATAAGGAGATGCAACATACAGATTGCTTCATGTTGTAATTGCTGCATGGATTCTACGGAGGAAAATGCTGTACATCTTTTATTCTCTAGCCAGCTTGCTAGATCCTTTTGGGATAAGTTTACCAATATAACGGATCTCATGGCGCCGACAAACATGGAGGAACTGCTCGGACTTTGCAGCCTTGGTGATAAGTCATCTTTAGTTGAATGGATGGCGGGTTGTATGGCCACCTTTATTCCATCCAGCATCTGGAATATCCGTTGCCATCGCAGATACGGGGGTGCGGATATCTCTTTTATCAGGGTATGGGAGCAGATTGTTTTCAAGCTTAACAGGCTTATGCGCACCAAGACTTTCCCAATAACTGAATATACCCGTTTTAATACAGCGATGAAGGAGGAAGGGATTATGGAGCCTCACGTCTCTCTTAAAACAATCAAGCTATACAGATGGAATCCACCGGACATTAACAATCTGAAAATGAACATCACAACTGGTAGAGATGCGGATCCACACAGAATTAAACGGAGATGGGGTGCAGGTGTTATCCGAAACCATAGAGTTGAGGTATGCTTAATCTTTAGGGTGTGGCTCAAGGCTACGGACCACATCGAGGCTTACATGCAAGAGATTTACGTGGGGTTGCTAATGGCGTCAGACCACTTGCTAAACATATCCTCTATTGAGATAGATGGCCGTAATGTATATGACATGATCTGGAAGAATGGGAGAGTTCCATGGCGTGCTAGATACATGTACAGAATGTTGATGCAGGAGGTTCAGGAGATGGGCATCACGGGTAGCCTGGTTCATAAAGTGGTCAATTCCATGGCTAGTGAACTTGGAAGATGGGGGAAAAATAACATGGCGCCCTACATCTGTTCGGATAGGAGAAGCTTCCCGCAGAAGATTAAGGGGATGGCGGAACTTGAGAAGAAACGAGTTCCTTATGTTGTGAAAGAGAAAAATGCGGCTGTATAGGTGGGTTGGTTCTTTGCTGTGTTGTTGTCTGTGTTGTTTTTCTTGGAGGGCACGATACCTGCGTTTTATGAGCAGGAGCTGTAAGATTTTTTTTGAAGATGATTAGCCCATACGAGGGGGATGGGATGAATAAAATGCCCCCCTGACTTAACAAAACAAAAAAAACAAAAAAAAATGCATATACTTTACAGTCCAGGTTCCTCCTGTTATATCCTTAATCGAATCTCTCTCGCTCGTCTATCTTCCTCACCCCAAGTTTCTATCTCTACATGTTCCTCACATCTATCCAAACTGCTTGAGCCCCAGTTTGATCGGGTTTCCTCTCCCCAACCTCCAAGTCAACAAAGGGGTCTTAATATCCCCTATTTCCCATCGTCGTTTGGGGTCTTGACTACCTCAGGGCTTTATAGAATATAGATATATATAAAAATGCTAGAGCCATCTACAAACCTCCATAATCTAACTTTAATATTTCACAATGCGTCGATCACCCTACACTTGCTTTGTCCACATTCCTTTGTTTGCGATGGCTTCATCAACTCTGGAAAAGAGCTTGTGACCTTTGGGGTACCCGGAAATCTCCCATTTTCCTAGAGTTGGTACGTGCAGAGCGTTCCACAACATCAATTGTGTAAGTCCATGATTCCTCTTTCTTTCCCCCAATTTTCACCTTCTGCGTCAATGGTTCCGATGTCATGTCTGACCCTGGTGATCCAGTCACCTATTCAATTTGGATTTGGATATTTTGCCTCTGTTGGGTTGCATGTAGTAATTTCTAACCTTCGTTCATGTCCTCTTCCCTTGCTTGTATGGTTATTGGAGATCGCTCAGTTGAAACGTATTTTACGTTGCGTCTAAACGCAAGCGTACGCGTCGCGTAATATAGGCCAAATGAGGCCCGAGTCGAACTTAAGGAGACATTCGTTCAGAGACTACTACTAACAACAGGCAATCGGCTAGACCGGTAGACAGTTTGAGAGAATCGATTTTTAAACAAAATAAGAGAAAATTAAAATGAAAAATAGTGTGTTTAAGTCAAGAGAGGTGGAATTTCTCATGAACGCCAGTTTCACCATGGATCCCCACTGTATCTTCATTTATGACTTTTATATAATTTAACCTCTTCCTGGATAGAAAGCCTGTAGCGAGAATTGCCCGCTTTCACAGTACAATTCACTACCTATATCTAAGCCAACTCCACGCCAGAAGTAGTTTATATCTTAGATCAAGTGCTTTACGTTCAATCTCTAGATATCTTTCCACTATCCGTACATTACCTTTACCAAAGAACGCGTAAGATAGTGTTTATGCGTGGGTTTCAGGTGTTTAATTCTCCTTCCAGATTAATTATTCGCTTAAGATTTCCAATGAAGGTGATCAATCAACAAGAGAACGTTCATTCACACACATAAATATCCACGAATTAGGAGGAGAATTGCATCAAATCGTGTAAAAGTTGATACAATGGTTTCTCGGGCTACTCCCGGGTCCTAAGGAATCAAGGGGTTTAGCCCGTATAGTTTTCAACAATGCAAACATAGAAGAAAATTAGAAAAATGGGGGAAACATGGAGAAACTCAAGCAACCCCTTGCTAGGAAATACAAACGGATGATCCTCCTCTTCGGTTGCGCGAATTGTAGCCTTCTAGTAGTAAACTCATCCGTCGGAGGTGCTTGAATCACCCGGATGCAATCCTTTGGCTTCGTTCTTTGCTCCTCCTCCTCTCTCTCTCTCGGCTTTTGTGCGTGCAACATACCATCCCTTTAAGTCTGACCGTCGTCCCCTTTTTGTCTTAGGGCACTTACGGTACCACATAACGTGGACCGTTGGATCTGGGCGGCCATCTTGGATGGCTAAAATTCGACAGAGTCGGTGGCACCGACTTGGTGGTCGGTGGCACCGATAACATCGAGATTTTATCAATCTCTGCTTTAGTCGGTACCATCGACAATGATGTCAGTGGCACCGAGTTGATCCAAATTTTCTTGGTCTTCTATGATGCTATCTCGGTGGCACCGACCTGAATGGTCAGTGCCATCGACTCCGTTGGTCGATTTGGGCTGAGTCCCTGACGTCTGCTCGGTGGCACCGACTTGCATGGTCGGTGGCACCGACTCCTTAAAAATATGGGTGCCCCTGAAATTTGACAAGGACCAAGTATTAAGCCATGAAATATATAAAATTGTAAAATTGCGATGAAATAACATAGTTTGATGCACCAACACTATACAAGCCAATTCTCAAGAATTATGTACATATGATCAATAAATTGACTACAAATACTCAAAACGAATGTAAGCTAGGCCTGTAAAAAGTGAATCAAAATCTGTACATCAAACTCCCCTAAGCTAAATCTTGCTCATCCTCGAGCAACAACACCTTTGGATCTGATTGAGATAAATCAGCAAAAGGACACTAATACATAAACTATATCTTGGTGTCTCTCACCTTTCGGTCCTCATACCGGCCCTTACTGACCACTGAACACCACCTACTCTAAAAGTGACCAAGAATCTCTATAAAAGATATCTATCCCTAAATCAATATATCACTATCAAATAGAGCAGTTAACATGATAAATTCTTTGGATTCACCCATGGTGCATCATGTGATTTCCTATCTACGTTGCTCTCTTTCTCTAACTATCATCTACCTGGAAGTAGGTCTCCTGATAAGAATGTGTGAGGAGATAATAAGATATGTGGCCTACCGGTAAGAGCAACATGTGGATGAAATGGGCGGCTATGGAAGACTCATGAGCACATTAAATCGTTCATACAATGAAAGGATGATGAACATATATGCTGAAAAGAATTGAAATATGCTCCTAATGCCTAGTAAATGAAGGGAAATGATGAATGCATGTACATTTCATCTCAGGATGAGACAAAAATACCTACAACTATATCAAGTACTAGTTCTTCCTCCACTAAGGTGAGAGTATGCCCTCTCTCCCTTATTTCTCAATTATGCTCTATATTTGTAACTATTTTTTTAATTTCTCTTTTCTTTTTCACACGTCCTTTCTCATAGTGATGGACTTTTATTGCATTTTCTCTACATGGCATTAATTTTTTTCTTTTTCAAGGGTATAAGCATAATCTTCACCTTTTTGCATTTTAGAAGAGACTGAGTACAAGATAGCATTAAATGGCAAATGACATGTAACTATGAATGAAAAAGAGAGGTATGAAATGCAACTACATGACATGCACCCGAATTTGGTTGTGCATGTAGATTTTCTATATATTTTTTAATGCACGTCTACTATGCAATGCAAGTATTGTTTCAAAAGCTAAAATGATAAAATGTGCTCAGTTGTCTTATGGTGGAGTGTCAAATGAATGCAAATGAGGTGGACGAGATCACACAACTAAGTGGCGGAGCCATAAGAAAAAATCATATGTCTCTCTCTAATGACCTGTGTATAGGGTAATTAAGGGATTTCGTTCTTAAACTTCGACTCAAGGTCTCATTGATGTTTAGTCAGTTCGGGCTCAACGACCATATCAACCACTCTCTTAGACAATTAAGATGGTCATTTATGGTATTATGTCCTAAAGTTGACTTACTCAAACACTTCCTCAGTTTTGTGACTCGATTACTCGCAAAATAAGCTCTATATATTTTTTCTTTAATGCACCCAACCCAGAGATTGACATTTTTCAAATGAAACCATGCATTTATTTCTCCACAACTTACACTAGATAGAATGTGGATCCTACTTAATAGAAAAACTAACCAGAAAACTAACTACTCTTCTCAAAATAACACATACACAAATCAAGATAAAATAAAATAAAAACAAAGATAGAAATTGTTCCAGCACGAGTACAAATCTGTAGATCATCAATCTACTCTTTGTTGGCCATGGCGAGAGGTATATGCCTCACCTCCGATTAGCTCATGACCCCTTCTTTGGCTCTTTGAGTCTGCCTGATCATCATGACTGCTTGATAATCACCTGTGGTACTCTGGTTGCTGAATCCACAAGTCTGATTATGGGCATTGACACTTAAGGTATTGTCATATTTCATCTGACAAAGAAGATGACCTCTGAGTAATTTACATATTTTCCCTTGCTTATTATTAAAGAGTGTCATGCACATCATGGTTACTCTGGTCTTTTGGTTTCACTTTGATGATATCATCGTGAGTTTAGTTAAGTAAATGCTCTTACTAGTCTAGGATGTCACACATCAAGACAATGATGTGTGATGCAAGGGCTTTCTGGTCTTTTGCCTCGAGTTTTTGATTTAAATATCAGTAAATCACTATTTCTTGCAAAATTTATAGTAATTCACTGGTAGGTCAGAAAAATAAGACAAGACATGTTTTGGAATCAAAGAATTATTATCCACCGTATGGCATGTGACTATAACTCTAATAAAATAGATACTTGATTTTTATGGATTTTCCTAATTATACTTAATTTGTAAGATTCATGTGTAACTATTCATAACTCAGGAGTTAGAAAATAAGTCTGTTTTGAAACCACAAAAATATAATCTATCTAAATATATAGTAACCTACACAAGTAATGGTAAAAAGGCCATTTTAGGATTTTGTTTGATGGGAGTCTAGCCCTAATTCATCTAAACATGTAATAGGTAGCTTCTGACCTTGGTTTGGATCTAGTGTTGGACCTTTGACCTCAGATACTCAAGTTTGAGGTATGTTGCATCCCCTTAATTCTATATTGGACAATGGTCGTTAATTTTATCTCTTGGTTGTATGTTGCTCTCCCTTGTGAATCTTATTCGATAATGATTGTTTATTCTCTATCTTGGTTGTATGTTGCGTCTCTTTACGAGTCACATTGTACAATGTTCTATAATTTCTCTCTTCTTTGAATTAATTGTGGCATATTGATATGTGTCACTTGGGTATACATGTTTGATAGATTGGGTCCAATTCACTAAAATTCATCTTATAGTCTGTTAAAAATGCATATAATGATCTTATTTATCTAATCTTGTCGATGCTTACTCAATTTGCAACCCTTATTGCATCATTCCATCTTATTTATCCATTTAATAAAGGAAACTCTAATTTGATGACGTGCTCCCACTAAACTTATAGTTGCATGTTTGATTCTTGAGACTATAATTATATATTAGTAGTGGTACATTATAGATTTTGATCCCATTGTACAAAATTCATACTCTCACTCAAGCCCCAAGTTCTCTCAATGATATATATACCTTTACATAAAGGACTACGGGTGCCCTCACATCCTTCCTAGGCATGAAGTTGGAAGTGTTCCAGCTCAACTTTTAGATGACTGTAGTCTAATACTTAATCTGCATGTAAAACATCTTATCATTTATTAGTTCTTCTTCTCTAATCTAAAATTTTAAAGGCAATAATTATTAATCGTAAACTATATTATTTATTCATATAATCTCTTTATCTTACTATATGAATATTCCGTTTGGATGGTTCTCTCTTTTTCTTTTGTTTGAGAAGCCTTGATATATTATTTATCGTCCTTTTTTCCGAATATTGTCCAATCACTATCATATGCACGTACCAACTTTTACATGGACAACATTCACTTTGTCTTATCTCATGGGGTATGCTTCCAACCCCTAGGTGAAGAGCAAGGAGGTGTGGACCAAAGTTAATCATGACTTATCCAAGTGTAGTTGATCTTTCTTGGGAGGTAGATTGAAATAGTTGGTTTACCCCTGTGACATTTTTCTATAATTTCCTTTTATGCACACCGACAATGTAAGATATGAATATTATAATAATTAGATCTTTTTACCTTTTGATGCTACACTTTATAGTGAATGATGCAATACATATTTAAATTTTAGTTCATCATCCTTTGCAATAAATTATAATCAAATTACATTGGATGATTTTCTATTATTCCCTCAATTGAATGACTTCCCTGCCAACTCTCACCCCTTACATAAAAGATCTAATCACTAGTACAAATTTGAGAGAGAAAAGGGGTCTGGACATCATTTTGAGGAGAAATGAGATGTTATATAGAATATCACGGAGTTGACTTATTTATCGAATGTGGGAGAAAGGAGCAAAATAATACAAATATGCTGTTATTAGACTTATTGCTAGATAGTGATCCCGTCCTTGGCATTTGGAAAATTTGTAAATGGAAGGTCAACTAGCTGCTTAGTGGGTGAAGAACAAAAAGAAGTATGCAGATATTTAACGCCAAAAAATTGATTTCTTTTTCCAAAATTATTGGCACCGCCTTTTTTTCCCCATAACTACCGGCGTTTCCGTTTGTATTTTTTTCTTCGCCAGTGAAAACCCCCGCCCCGACCGCGCGAGAACCAAGGACCTCCGATCCGACCAAGCAGCCGCACCGGCCACTAAAGCAGCCGCGCCGACCGCTCAAAGCAGCGGCAGCGATCGCCAGGAGAAGCAACGACGGCCACCACCCCAGCAAGCGGCGACGGCCACAACACAAGCTGCAGGTATGCCTTTTCTTCATCCATTCCTACGATACCTTCTCCTGTCCTCCACACCTTCTCCTCCTCTTCTTCATTTGCATGTATCTGATTCCTTCCATTTTTCTTCTTTCTATTAGCTTTCTTCTCCAATTGCTAACAGCTCACACCCCAGACGGGATGTTTGTTTGGTGAGTAGGGAGCATACTATTGGTAAGCAGCCTTTCTCCATCTTCTTTTGATTAAATTTCCACCCTGTCTGTCCTCAATTTCCCTCCCCTCAATCTTACTCACTTTATTCCTCTGATTCTAATACACAACCACTTATTTGGGTTGTTTGACTGTTTGAGGAAGCTGCATAGTGCATATAGTGCTCTAGTAAGTGTTGCAGTGCATACTGCGCTCTAGTACAAGATGACGCTATTCTTGTCGTCACTAGGACGTGATTCTCTCTGTAAGTCTCTCTAATTGTAACCGGTTCCTTGTTCAACCTCTTGGAACATTATATCTAACTTGATTATTCAGTATTGGCTCAATATGTCAATCATGGCTCTGAGATCACATCTTTTGAATAAAGTCTAATTAGAAAAGGAGATCCAATTAGAGACAAGCTGCCTATGAGCATTATAACATAGGTAAAAGGAAACGAGGAGGGAAGCCCCCCCCCCCCCCACACACACACACAAAAAAAAAAAAAACCCCAACATCTTCCGCATATCTTTCCCATCTGACATGGCATGAATCGCTGAACCTGCACTCATGAATATGGAGGCTTTGAAAAACTACAATTCATTAACTGAAAGACTCCCACCGAATAGCCTAATTGACTGCAAGTTGAGTAAGCTATGACCCTCTTCACACATGATTTACATATTGATCCAATACCAATCCTGAATAATCAAGTTCGAAATTATGTTCCAAAAGGTAATATCTTAAGAACATACTATATAATAAATTTCTGCTCATTTGGACACTTAAGGTCGTGCATCTAATGGAGGCAAAAAACATGCATTTCAAATTAGTTTTGTGCGTCGATTTTGTTATCCTTGGATGCGTGACTTACACTCATTCAAATGAGCTCAAATTTTGTATGTGGCCTATTATTATTGTAATCATGAAGATCAATGGATTAGATTTTGGAAAAACATGGTCTAGATAGGCAAACACCATTGGGGTGTACAGTGCGATTTGTACACTCGAGTGTATTCTAGCCTGACTCTCTCTCTCTCTCTCTATATATATATATATATATATATATACATATACATACAATGTATATGCATGTATATATATGTGGATGTATATATAGGGGATATATTCGTTACCCAGCTGGATAACAATAACATTAATTAGTTATCCAGCGATTCTGGTTACAATCTGTCCGCCTTGGCTGCAATTTTAGCATTCTAATCACAAATTCTCACTCCTGGTTACAGTTCGGGACAGAGATACAATTTTTTTCTTCTAGAAATGACATTTTTACTATTTTCAGCGAACAAAATAAAAAATTGACGTTGTTTTTACAAAACGAGTCTTTGTATTACAAATTCGGTCATCTTATTACAGTTTGGTGCCTTCCTTTTACAAAACTGGATCTACGGGTAATGAACCTCAGGTACCCGACTTGGGTTAGGAACGTATGACCATATATATACATATACATATATATACAAACACATATACATACATATATATTCACACATGTATATGTATATTTATGTGTATATATTTATATATATGTATATATATGTGTATATATATCTATGTATATATATATTATAGGGCAGTGATCCTATATGAGACAATTCGAGGATGTGTGGCGTGGGTCAAGGCCATTCCTTTCTGTGGGCAGAAGCCGTCTGCAATCTACGTCACGAGCACATTGAACTCCTGGTTTAACAATGGCAGTTAAATCAATCACAAATAATAAAATGAGTTAATAACCGGTTCATCCCCTGGATTCCTCATTAGCCGTCTCATCTAACAGTGGCAAACAAATCAATGACTCCTCTGATCTTTCCCCACAACATGGACTCCTTTTCTAGTCGCCTCAGTTAACAATGACAACCAAATCAATGACACCTCTCATGTTCACACTCCACACGTTTAATAAAATAACTCATTTAGTAAGCCGACTCCTCGCTTTGGCTCTTATATTGTTATTAAAAGATGCGGCTTCTAGCTCGACAATTACACCATGGAACATAAAGGAAATAAAACATTCAACTGGAAATTAATTAATGGAGAGACTTAATTCAATTTTGTTGCATATTCAATTATGCTAAAGGCGGGCAGTCGTGGGCAGGGTAGGGATAAGACTATAAATGGACTTGGTAAAATTACATATTGCTAACTCATATTTGTTAGAGTTGTTAAAATTTTGGGTCTTAGTTGGTGGTGCATCAGAAAAGACTGACTGAATTTTTGATAGTTAGACTCGACACCGGTCTAAATTCGTCATCCTATGCAAACTCGAAATGCACCGGGACGCAGATTTAGGCCACTCTGTACACATTCGAACCAACTTAGATTGTTAAATTTAGAATGTGAAAAGACTTGAATATTGATCAGCCCATAATCATCCCATGTTCAGCAAAATTAGAACCTATTAGCTATGTGTGTCAAAGTTCTAATATGCATAGCCTAGATTTTATAGTAGTCTAACCCGAAGCTAGTTTTTCCAACTCTGGAACAAATCCGCCATCCAGGTTATGTAATAAATAACCGAAACCGGCTCAGGCCTAAAATTTAGTCAGTTTCTTACATATACTACAAGTATACACATACACATATTTTATATCTTCTGATGGACATGCTCGTAATACACATGTACATAATCATATACTAAATATATATATTACTCTACTACTTGCTTACATATCATATAATATATGCATATTGATATTAAATATGTTCACAAAATACACATATATGTTTACACATGCATATAATTATACATCCATATATTTAAATCGTATATTTTGATCACGGATCTAGTCAAAATTCTAGTGGTCGGTTTGATTTGTTGAATGTAGCATGGAATCATCTTTATGTATTACGACGCCACTGGGAAAGTTTCTTGTGGATCTAAGATGGTCATATCACTGTCTCTCACTGCAGGGTGACCTTTAGTGCCTCTCGACCAGATCTTGGTTACTATAGTTAAGCCCATAGTTTATCACTAAATCTATTTTGATTTTGAAGTTTGCTCGCATATCTTGATCGGCTTTATTAATAATTTTGATTTACATTTGTCATGAACTCATCTCATTAGGTCACAATATTGAGTGCACCTTTAAATAGAGTGTTAACAATATTCTCTTGCATTACAGAGTAACATACTTTGATTCAAATCTCAACTCTTTTGAAATTATTTTTCTACCAATGAGAAGGATAAAATACATGCATACGTATGTAACCACCTCCTACATTCATAGTATATAGTATGAAAACAAGTAGTAGTTTAAGATATATATTTAGTATATGATTATGTACATCTCTATTACGAATATGTATATTGGTACTTATATGTGTATGTGTAAACGTGTAGTAAGTATATGAACACATTGTACGATTCTGTATATGCATGTACTCTCGTATATATATATATATATATAAAATACGTGTGTCTGTTTTTGTGTGCATTTATTATGTGTATGAATATGTTTACAGTTATGCACTTACACATGTCTGTGTGTGTTTGTATTTAAACGTGTATGTATATGGGCGTTTTTATTTCATCATGTATGTATATATGTTATCATGTGTGAATGTGGATGTCTTGATATTTGTATATTTCTGCATGTTATTTGATATAAACGGGTAAGTTGTTACGCTGGTATGGGTATACATATTGACGAATAATATAACCATTATATAGCGATTGTACGAGAGGGTAATCCGCGGTATATGGATATGAAAAAACATACATGTAATGGGTAGGGCTATCAATTATATGTTAGAACGTATTTAGACAAATCTAGTCTGGTTCAATTCTGGGATAGACTATAGAACATCTAAGCTATGCGGTCTAGAATTTTGACACACATACCTTATATGCTCTAATTTTGTTGAATATGAGATAATTCTGGATAGATAAACATTCGGGTCTGGCTCGGCTCAGATTCAAAATTTAACAATCTTAGTTGGTTCTAGATTTGCATAGAGTGACCAAAATCTCTGTCCAAGTCAATTTTGAGTTTTCACAGGGTGAACAAAATCCGGGTCTGGACTGGTGTCGGATCTAATTGTCAAAAATTCAGTCAGTCTTTTCTGACACACCACCAACTAAACTCGAAATTTTGACAACTCTTAACAAATATAAGTTAGCAAAAAAACTCGTTGTGGTGTTCTTTCTCAACCGACCCTTTCCCACTTATGAACACACACACACGCACACGCACACGCACACGCACACGCACACACACGCACACACGCACACACACACACACACACACACAAAAATATATACAAACTTTCATAGTGTGCCTTCGACATTATTGGTTCATAATTTAGAGGGCCCCTCCTTAGTTTTGACAACTCTTAACAACTATAAGTTAGCAAAAAAACTCGTTGTGGTGTTCTTTCTCAACCGACCCTTTCCCACTTATGAACACACACACACGCACACGCACACGCACACGCACACGCACACGCACACACACACGCACGCACGCACGCACGCACGCACGCACGCACGCACGCACACGCACGCACGCACGCACGCACGCACGCACACACGCACACACACACACACACACAGATATATACAAACTTTCATAGTGTGCCTTCGACATTATTGGTTCATAATTTAGAGGGCCCCTCCTTAGTTCGGGTCTGGTGCATGTTGGGGTGCTTAGGGGCTGTGAGCTGTAATGTAGTTGATCCCAAAAGAAAAAGGAAAGGAGGAAGGAAACACGATGACGAGGAGAAAGAGGCAAAGATGTGGAGAAAGAAAGGAAAGTAGTTATGAGAGAGGCAAGGGGGAGATTGGAGGTGACGACGACATATTGTAGGAACATTATTTTTGTAAAATTTATGGCTTTAGATAGATGAGATTAATCCTAGACTTGGGGTTTAGGAAGAAACAAAGACAAATGAAGGATTTTCTAGAACCTATGCCTAGGGCCTGGGTTTTGGGGCTTTGATACCAATTGTCTGGAAACCAATTACAAAAAAAAATCAATAATCAAACTTAGCTCAGACGCATACCCTGGGGCTGGAATTGTTAAAGACCAATTAATAACCCTACTTGTCCTACATCTGTGACTTATTACCTATTTAATGACACATAAGTAACAAAAGTATACTAAAATATAAAACCCTAAAACTTAAAAATAAGTTACTATAATAACTAATTAGTGCGTTATGTATAGATTCCTTGAATTAGCTATAGTAGAAATTGAATAATAGCCCTAAGTGTAATCAGATCGGCCGACCCAAGCCCTTACTGAGGCCAAGCCAAATAGCGTGTCAAATGTAGGTAATCTCACATTAAATGCCATGTTATAGCTTGATTAGTATCACAATGCAAGAAGATGTGGCTTGCATTCTTAGCAAAGCTACCACATAAGAAAAATTTAGAGTTACCCTCTTGACAATCTCTAAAGGAAGAAGTGAACATTGCTCATTAAGTTGGATCTCCAAACAAAGTTAGCCCAAGGAACATGGTCGCTACGAGAAAAACTATTTATCGTCATCATATGATCGAGAAAACTATACTATTCCCTCGATGAAGGTGATTAGCATCAAAGTAAGACGCATGATTGAATCACTCAAACTTGTTCAGTCTCCTAAGCAAAGCTCAAGTTCTCATAAATTGAAACTTCTAGTGAAGAAAGTGTCCAGTCACCATCTATAAAGTAGTCTAGCCAACAAGCTATTGGTTATGCAAATTATGTGGACATATCATTTGATATGATAAATGATGTTGTTCTCTACTTCTTATGAGGTTGAATATGTTCTATGTATGTGACACCATTTTGAAGGTGTAAGACATACATGTATGAAAATATAACATTAATAATTTATGCACCATTCAATGTTTGAGAAAGCGCGAAGCGGGAAGCAGGCAAACAAGACCTTATAGCCGCTTAAGCGCCACACACGCCCTTAAGCGGACGCTTTTTACAAATAGCAGGCTATGTAAAACATGAAATATATAATGTAACACTCCCCCTCAAGTTGGAGCATAGATGTCAATCATGCCCAACTTGTCCATCAGTGTGCAATACTGTTTCTTCGCCAACAGCTTGGTGAAGATATCAACAACTTGATCTTCTAATCTCGTGAATGGAGTGCATATCTTGCCAGCAAGAATAGATTCTCTGATGAAGTGACAGTCAACTTCAATGTGTTTGGTGCGCTCATGATAGACATGATTATTTGCAATGAAGATGGCAGCTCTGTTATCACAGTGCATAGGAATGGCCGAAGAAGACTCAATCCCAAACTCTTTCAGGAGAGAACGTACCCACAATAACTCACAGGCAGTATGGGCCATGGCCCTGTACTCAACTTCAGCACTAGATCTGGCAACGACATTCTGTTTCTTGCTCCTCCAAGTAACAAGATTGCCTCCTACAAAAGTACAGTAACCGGAGGTAGATTTTCTATCAACTTTGTTGCCTGCATAATCAAAATCAGAATACCCTTCAAGAACACAATGCCCATTCTTTTTATAATGAAGTCCCTTGCCAGGCGACTTTTTTAAGTATCTCAGGACTTGACATACAACATCCCAATGACACTGTTTGGGTTTGTCAAGGTACCTGCTAAGAAGACCCACTGCAGTAGCAATATCAGGACGAGTAACAGTTAAATAAATCAATTTACCAATCAACCTCCTGAATTTTTTATGATCAACAAACACAGAAGAGGAATCATCATCCCAATTCACATTGGGATCAAGAGGAGTATCCGCAGGTCTTGCTCCAAGCAAACCAGTCTCCTGCAGAATATCAAGAACATACTTTCTCTGAGAAAGCACCAGGGCATTAGAGGTTCTAGAGACCTCTATGCCAAGAAAATACCGAAGTCTGCCCAAATCTTTTGTAGCAAAGTGCTTGCTTAGATGATCTTTGGTAGCCTGAATACCAAGAGAGTCGCTGCCAGAAATAATAATGTCATCAACATATACAATCAGAACAGTAATACCTGCTACTCCAAAAAAACAAAACCAAATAGCAGGCTATGTAAAACATGAAATATATAATGTAACACATTATAACGGTGATATCATAATACTAGCGTAGATAATACAAAAATACTTATATTTTACAAACTTAAAGTGGCAGTTTAGATAACACGTCGATACTTAGTAATGTTACAACAATAACATGGATAAGACAAACATATAACCTAATGCAAAACAATTATGGGGACGCTTGGTTTCCAGTATCCTACGGGTTTATGTTGCATTCGTATCTCCATCAAGCTAAAGATTATGTGTGATTTACTTGGAGTAAAAAGAATGAGCAAATGCAAGACTGTTGTTGATAGATGAGTTGTGGGATAGCGTATTATATATAAAAACCGTAGGACACCAAGATCCAGCTGGGCGTCCGACTCATTCATGCAAATCACGCTATCCTATGTTGTCTTCGGTTGGTGTTGGGGTGCGAGTCGCAATTTTCATCTTTTTTGGTTCTGACATGCAAAACCTAAAAACTGATTTGCTAAATTTTTGAAATCCATGACTTAATTTGATCATGCATTTGATTAATGCAGGACTTCCTGAAATCCAACTAAGTTTTGCAAACCAAGCGTGCCCTATATGGAGTTGATTACATAATGCAATAATGTCAAATATTGTAATTTGGAGTTGTAGATATGCAAGAATAGTAGATGAAACAGTTATATACAGTAGTGTATGAGTATTGCACACTAACGTGGTAATACACAATACCATATATAACAATAGATGTTGCTTACTATATATTAGTATATATTCTTTATGCCTTACGTTTTATTGTGCGCTTTAGACTTGTCTTGTCTTTAACTTTTCTTTTATCCCATATTGCCTATTTCTATTTCTTACTCTCTTATCCTATAAAAGAGAGTGTATTTTATATTTTAGACATATCTAATAAAGATTTTCTTATTCTATATGGTATCAGACGGCTATGTTCCTATGTAATCCTTCCACCAACCCTAATGCTTCTCATCCTCTCTCACCCTAGACGCCACCCCCTTTCCCCCCTCCTTCACCCGCTGCCATTGCTCCCCCTCACCCGCCTCGAATGCCATCCCCTCCATCACCCAACGCCGCCGCTGCTCCCCCCTCCCCCATCTCCCGCTGCCACTCTCCCATCTTCCCTAACATCCCCACCGCGCCGCCCCCGCCACCTAACCCCGTTGCCCCACCCCTGCCGCTGCTGCCCCCCCTCCCATCTACCCCTGCCGTTGCCACCTAGCCTTTGCTGCTCCTCCCCTCTTCCCCACCGCCTCCACCACCCTACCTTCCATATCCTCTCCTCCAATAACCTCCCTTCACTCTCCACCAATCAACTTCCCCCTCTTCCTATTTTCCTTCTTTTTCATCTCCTAAAACTTCTTAAAGTAGTCCGTTGAAGATATATAGGGCCATCTTTGTTGCCTGCCTATAAAGGACCATCTTTTTTGCCTGCCTATGCCACATGGTGGAGTAACTCTCTCCTCATGGTGGCATAGGTCCTCCTGCTGTCTTGCCCCTATGCGGGTTTCTCAGATCTGCTGATCCAGATCAGTTGCTGCTTCCTACTGCCCGTATGTGGTTTTTTTTGGATTTGTTGATCCAAATCTGCTACTGCGCCGTACTGCCCCTATGTGGGTTTCTTAGATTTACCGATCCAGATCTGCTACTTCTGCTGCTGCTACTTTGTCTCTGTAGTGTTTGCGTCATCACTCCTACTTCAATGGCAACTACGAATCCTCCTTGGTCTTTGTGTGTTATGACCGTGAAATTGGACAGATCGAACTATCATCTTTGGTCGGCGTCTTTTGAACTATATGTCAAAGCCCAAAGGTACTATTCTCATATTTTTGTTGATACTAAGATCCCTCCCGATGCTACGGTTGATGAAAAAGGCAAGCAAGCCTACACCCAGTGGTTCAAAGAGTTGTGACGTGGATGGTGAATAGTGCCAAATCGAAGATCAGTCAGTCTCTCCTTTGCCTTCAAAATGGCGAAGCCATGTGGCATCAACTATCCCATGTGTACTCTCACCAATAAAACCCAAGAAAGTTTTTGAGATCTTTAAGAGTCTGGCAAAAAAGGTGTATTCGACTAATGGATCTGTCGGAGACTACTACAACCAATGTTCGACACTCTGGGATGAATACCAAGTATATCATCCCCTCTCTTCTGACATCAAAGAAGTTCATCGGCAATGCAACAAACTTCAGTTCTGGTTGGACTGCCTCATTCTTTCTCTGCTGTTGTTGACCTGATCTTATCCAGTGATCCCTTACCTAGGAAGCACAGACACTTCTAGAGCCCATGTGTCCGTGTCAGACACGTTTTGGACACATACACTTCCCGGACACGGTCCAAAACATTTTGGACACGGCTGGAAGGTGTCCAGTTCATTTCGGTGTTTTTCCGCACCCCGGACACAGCTGGACACTGCCCAGACACTTCTTGGACACATCACTGCAGCAGCTACTGCTGGAATAGACTATTTCAAAGTGCTGATGTTGAATATACAGCTATTGTTTGTCGTATTACTGAGAAAATGTAATATACAGCTGAGATCTAATCAAAAGTACAAACAAATCTGCTGAATCAGATATTATGAATCATATTATAGTTTGATAAATTGGTTAAATAATTAATACAAACTCATATATATATTCTGTAATATACTACATTTACAAAAGACACATTTAGTTTTCTACTTCATATTGTTTCTACTACACACATGAAGACACACAACTAAATGCATACAAGATTATACATATATAGATACATTAATCTGGACAAATTTTAAAGTAAATTTCAGTTCATACATTACATATATGTATATATTAAAATAATATTTTCCCCTCAATGCCGAGTCCGTGTCCTGCATTTTAGAAATTTGTCGTTTCTCGTGTCCGTGTCAGTGTCCGTATCTAAAAACGTGTCCGTGCTTCCTTGTCCCTTACCCACATTGAGTGATGTTCTCCAGTGCGTTCAATGCCTTCCTTCCATGTCTTCCCTCCCTGCTACACCTTCTGATTACTCGGTCCTTGCGGTCCGCTCCCATGACTCTATTCGAGGACGTGGCCGCATTCGCGGTGGTTGTGCTTCCGATACTCCTGGACGTGGTCCTCCTCCTAGCCCTGGACAAGGCCAACCTCAACCTCCTAATGCTAACTGCTTCTGCAAAATCTTAGGGCGCACGAACCACAATGAGGACTATTGTTGGGAAAAATATGCTGCACCTGCCTGGGTGAGCCAAGTCTCCTCTAATGCCTTTGAAGATTCGACTGCTGCTGCCTCCAGTTCAACTCAGCCCACAGTTGAGTGGATGTGCTTGGAGTTTAAAAAACTTTTCTAGCCTCATCTATCATGGCAGACACCGACTCTAGACGGAGGTTCTTTTGCTTTACTTGTTTCTCATGCTACTTATAAATGGGTTATTAACTCAGGAGCATCAACTCATATCTTTGGCTGTTATGCACTTTTTACTGCCTTATCTAGAACGACTACGATCCCTCCTGTGACTATAGTGGATGGACTCAGTTTGCAGTTCATGGAGTTGGAACTATATCTCTATCTAAAAGTCTGTCATTAAAATCTGTCTTATATGTTCCAAGATTTCCACTTAAGCTGTTATCTGTGAGTAGAATTGTTAAAGAGACTTCAGTGCTCAAATCACTTTTGATCCTTAGGATCATGGAACATGACTTCGACTTTGAGTCAACTTCGATGTGTGGAAGTGGAAGTTTGTGGAAACATCGAGGAAACTTCAAGGATTTTTACAACCAAACTTCGATTTGACAAAAATTAAGCTCAAAATAGTGATTTCATGATGAAAATTGATGAATTTCATCAAATCTATTTTAAAACTAAATGCATGTTTATATATACCCATTCATACATGTTTACATATGTAGAAAAAATAGTCATGTGCAAATGTACAAGACGTTGTCTTAGTGTCAACTTCGACATGCATGAAAGTGGAAGTTTGTTGAAAATGTATGGAAACTTCGAGGAAGTTTTGGACTAACACTTCGACGCAAAATAAGCTAAAAGATAGTGAGATTGCGAGGAAATTTGGCAAAAAACATCAAATGTTTGGTAAACACATACTCCATCTATAATCTTCTATATGAAATGTTTAGAACTTAAATCTGTTCTATATATGTGTACAAAAATCCCAATTGGATCACATTCTAGATTTAAAAAACATGAGCTAATTTCCAAATACTTCAATTTGTAAAGAGGGGGAAAAGTAAGAGAGGTGAAATGGTATTAGGTCTACACCAAATTTTGCAAAACTTGTGGAAATCTAGTAGAGGAATAAATTTAGCATTACTCTTTAGTTAGAAACCAAGGAAATGGTCATCTCAATGTCAAAAAGGTTTCCAACAAGTTTTTTTATGCCCTCATTATGTGTGCAACAATAATAACTAATTAACAACAAAGATCATCGAGACGATGGGAGGTTTTGAGCTAGCAGAGTCAATTTCACCACCAACTAGGTTGAAGTGATTGACACATGTCAACAAGTAGGCAACCAATGGGGCATGAAAGTTTACTAGGTTTCGACATCGTCACGTGTAGACATATGTAACATTGATGATATATCGCCAGATGTCGACGATGTTTACTAATATGCTTGGGATTGTGTGTTTCAGGATCCCCGCACGAAGATGAGGATTGGTTCGGGTCATGAGGGACCTGGCGGACTGTACTACCTGGATGTTCCGCAATCTGCTACTTCTTTGCTATCAACTTCTATGACTAGTTCACAATGGCACTACCATCTAAGACACCCTTGTGCTGCTAAACTGAGATGTCTTTTTCCTAAAATTTTTGATAAACACTTTTTGTGTGAATCTTGCCAATTTGGCAAACAAACTCGGGTTGTATTTCATAAGAAAAAAGTAATTAGTTCGAAAAATTGTTTGATATTGTTCATACTGATATCTGGGGACCTTGTTTAGTTACTAACCTGTCCGGATTCCGCTACTTTATGACTTTTATTGACGACTATTCTAGGGCAACTTAGTTGTTTCTCTTAAAGGATCACAATAAGATTTTGCACACTATCACCACCTTTTTCACTGAGTTCCAAACCCAATTCAATCAACTCTTAAAATCTTTAGAACTGATAATGCCCTTGAATTCATGCAAAAATATGTGGACAATTTTGTAATGCTCGGGGTACCATTTAGTAGACTTCTTGCTCTTAGAAACCACAACAAAAATGGTGTGGCAGAGAGGAAGAATCGCCATCTTCTTGAAGTAGCGCGCACTACTCTTCTTCATTATCATGTACCTACAAAATTTTGGCCTGAAGCTGTTTCTACTACGTGCTACTTAATTAACCGCATGCCTTTTTCTGTTCTGCACAATCAATTCCCTATCTCTCTTCTGTATCGCGATGCAAATGTGTTTTCTGTACCGCTCCACATCTTTGACAACACTTGTTTTGTTAAGAATCTTTGCCCCGAGATATCTAAACTTGACCCCCTGACATAGGACAGGCTCTGCCTTTACACACTTACGAGCGCATGCGTCGTCATGTCATTAGTTATGCTTTTTTTTCTAGCTTGCGTTATTTAAATATGCCTTTTCTTTATTTTGGATTTTTGTAAAGTCACGTGGTTTAGTCCCACATTGGCTACCACCCTTTTACTCTTTCTTTTAGAAGCCTATATGAAGGCTCTATTCCGTCCTTGTTGAAGTACAATAGATGAATGAGAATTATTCCTTTTAGTCTTTAGCCGTATTTCTTCTTTAATTCCGTAATTATACATTAAGTGGTACCAGAGCCTAACCCTAAAAACATTAGGGTTAGGTCCTGCCTGTAACAGCCGCCGTTCTCTACCAACCCGTCCCAACCTGTCACCTCTCCTGTCATCCGCTGCCATCGCCAACCACACCCGCCGCCGCCTGTTGCTGCCGTTGTCCGTTGCCACCCTTGTGCACCCCTGTCCGCTACTGCCACTGTCGTTGTCCGCTGTTGCCGCCGCTACTGTCCGCTGCCGCTGTCGCCGTCACCATTGCCTACTGCTGCTGCCTGCTGCCCACCGCCGTCGTTGCCTGCTGCCGCCGCCGCCGCTCCTTTGGTCAGCCAACCACCACCCTACTGCCAACTGGCTTGTAGGCCGCTGGCCCCATGCAACCCCCAACCAACTCATTGCGGAGTTGGATCCGCGTAGAATCAGGGGGCAAATATCTTACTTCCTCCCGAGGTAATTCTCTCCGTCCATATCAAAGTCAAGGAAGCAGCAATTGTCATCACTTTAGGTAAGATCTTTTCATTGTTATTGTACTTTCTGATCTTCTGCATTTTTAGTACATTGGCAAACGGGTACGTAGGGAGTTTCAATTTCTCCACCAAAAAAATTGCCAGATCCTAATTCTAGAAAGGTTTTCCCTTATTCGGTGCACTACTTTACTATCATATATCTGTCCGAATTGTTTTCTTGAATTGTTTTGTGTTGTCCATTGCAGGACTCAGTTTTCATTTGGTACAATAAAATTTTGGCTATTTCGTTGCAAATCATAACGTCTGACCGTAGGTCTAATGACCCGGTTTTAGAACCCACTTCAGATGCAGCCCATGAGTTTTCACAACCCGCGTTTACCTTAGATACCCTTGGTTAAGCAGTCAATACCATCATGACAGAGGCTCACGCTATTCGCCAAACACATACTCTATAGGCAGTAAAAAATCGACACCTTTTATGGGGTATGAGATGCCACCAAACTCTGGAATGCACCACAAAGCCCCATGGACTCTACTCCTCTGCAATTCTGTCCCCCACAACTCCATGAGCCCCCTACCTACCACCCCTATGAAGAAGTTGATCCTTTTGCAACACCTGATCCTTATCCACAACGCCTATATGTGGAACCACACCCCTATCAACCGCCCTACCATCACACATCCCAAACCGCTACCCTACAAGCACACTATGCACCACCGCAACATCCCCCTCCACGTGCTCCTCGTGCTCCACCTTTTGTTCCTGCACCTCTTCACCAATTGTCTGAGGAGTGATTTGCTAAGGCAAGCTGTGAGGTATCACACTCTCTTCCTCGAAGCAATTGCACACCGTCAATAGCATGAGCTCCTAGACCATGCCCTTCGTCTCGGTTAGTCCTCTACATGGATGTTCAAAATTTGAGCATCCGATCTGCATCTGCATTCAAATTCTAAAATAACTCATAATCAGTGAATTCGTATTGGATTTCAGATTCTGAATTTTAGATAAAAAAATTTCATATTGGATATTCTAGTATCCGATTCAAAAAAATTCAGATATGAGAACTATATGCCTATATGATTTTTTCATAGATATTATTTTTAATAAAAATGCAAAAATAATATTTTTTATATAGATTTTATATAACAATTCTGCTTCACATATATAATACATTTCTTACTCTTAAATGTGTCATTTTCACTTTAAATCAAATTATCATCTAAATATGGATAGTATCCGCCATCCTGTTGGATTGGATTCAAATATTACATTATAATATCTGTCGGATTCTGGATCGGATATTATATTGAACTTCACTGTCAAATTTAGATTGAGACACTACTATCCAATTTGATTGCAATTTGTTTTTGGATACTCTGACTCAGATAACAAGCAAAGACTATGGCTTAATATGTCTCACTTGGAGTAGGGTGCAAATTCTGTTGAAGAGTACACTTGTAAGTTCTATGATTTGATGCACAAATTAAAGTAATTTGGAACTAGGCATGATGATTACAATGTTTCCTCGTGGTCTCTATTTACCAATCACTATGCACTAAAACGCTTGCCGCCTGGCGCATTCACAACTTGGACGATGGCATCCATGTAACATAGATCGAGCATAAGCAAAATTGTCTGTCTTCCAGCAAGGAGTCTGCCACTTGATGACGATAACATCTACCCTGGTCATCAATACTACTTTAGCAGCATAGGCCACTCTCGCATCATTATCGAAGACTGCATCCATACCCAACAAAGTGCAGTGCTTCTCTTGACTGGGCTACAGTCACCACTCCAACTAATGCCCCAACCGTGTGATGACAATGACATTAGAAACAAAGAATATGACGAGGTGTACGAGGACGTACATCCATGCGGCAAGCCCAACAGTGATGAGGATGCATGCGAGGATTAGACACAATGTGTGCTAGTGATCAGACATCCAAGCTTCCATAGCTCGATCCCCGCCACACTAGCCTCTTATGCTCTGAGTTTGAGAGTTCTTGACATATGTACATGATCATCATTGACATTGCTAGTGCCTAGTGCCACCACTATCATTTTTGTTTGCATTCATAGTTGGTTAATGGTCTGCAATGTACCGTACACTACAGTCCCTTACGGCAACCTGCATCGATGTTAGCGAATTGCCATGTGACTCGTTGGAGGCTTGTCTTTCTCAATCGGGGAGCTGATGTGGGATAGCATGCATAGGCTTGGTGGCTCCTAGTTGGCCTAGCTCGGCTGATCAACTTATAGTTAGGGTTTTTGTTCAATTTCAAATAATTTAACTAGTATAGGAACATATTTGAGGCGTAAGCCTTTTCAATTGTGTAAGGTGCTTGCATGTGTTTTTAGGATCAAGACCAACTTAAGGATGTCATGGACTTTACTTGAAATGAAAGCCCCACTCTCAAATTGAAGCAACGAGAATTTGATTTCTGTAAGCTCATTTACCTAGATACTAAAGACTTATTTGGGAACCTTATGTAGGAATGGGTGAATGACCATTTTAGGCATCCACATCTCTGTAGGAATTGTAACTTGTTGACCAATTATTCTGTGCCGCTTTGGGAGACAAAAAAGGCTCCAGTGGCATCATTGGAATGCATAGTTTTCAAGGCGGCCAGGCGGTGGCATGCTTTGGCTGGGCTCTTGGCCCGACTGGGGCGTCTAGGCGTTGCCATATTTTTTGCATATTATATATATAGTAACTCATAGATCACATATATAAGTTTTTTATGTGTATATTTAATGATCTACACCCTAAATAGTAATGTAAGAGAGATAGCAGCTAAAAAAGCCTAAAAAGAACTTATATATGTTAAATGACATTATCCAAAATAAAAAACCAGGAAAAAAACTGTCTAGACTCCCTGGGCACCTTAGGCGCCCCCGTAGGCGGTCCTAGGCGGCGCTAGACGCTTGCCCTGGCGTCCATTTTTCAATTTTAGGTAGACGAGGGGCCAGACGGACCCCCCCTTGGGCGCCTAGGCGGGCGCCTCAACAAACGTCATAGCAATTCTAGAAGGGAAAGAATCCCTTGTGTTGTGGTTTGTCTATGGATTGACATAGAGGTGCTAGGAGCTATACAGATCTGCTGTAGTTCTAATACCATTGCCTCAGCCTATTGAGAACTAGAAGACATGTGAGCTGTAGTAGCTATAGGTTTTGCCCTATAGTGAACCTTCCACTACATAAGACTAGAGGCTGCATGCATTTTCTTTTGCATTCCTCTTCTCGACCACCCACGACAGCCGACAGGCATGATCTTTATCTTGCACATGTACTCAAATGACAATGAACATTTAACCTAACAACTGAGTAAATGATTTTTGATAACTGTGACTTTTAGGAGTACACTACTTACAACTCTATATATCCAATTTCTTATTGCATTTGACTCGTCTCTGATGCCATTTTGCACTTTTTACTCATCCATATTATATTACAGCATGAGTTGAGTCTGATTTACATATCAATTGCTATGATCCTTCCAATTCCATTGTATGCCATATCACACATGGTGGATCTTGTAGAGGCAGTGTTTTCTCCACGTTAGAAATCATTTAAACATATAATGTAATAGGTTGTTCAATAATCCCTAATGCATTAAACATTTAATGCGACTTGCATTGTGCTGATTCCTAAGAAGGCTGGAATTGAACAATCAGGGGACTTCAGGATAATTCGTCTTATTAATTATTCTTACAAGCTTATCACTAAGATGTTTGCGACTAGAATGATATTAACTCTTTGAAATTGTTTGGATCCAATCCAAAGTACCATCCTCTTGGATAATTATTCTAAACGACTTTCTTGTTACCCATGAAAATTCTCTTTCTATCCAGTTGAGTGAGAAAGAAGGCTTGAATTTCTTAATTTGAGCTGTGATGGCCCATGACATAGGTTGTTGGAAGAGTCACCTAGCCTTTGGTTTCCCTAACAGACAGAGTGGATTGGACTTAAGTATGCATAGACATGATTAGATTTTTATCATGTTAAACAAAAAACCAATCTATCAGTTATGGTTTATTTGGAGGGATATGTTAGAGGGATTCTCTATCTCCTCTGCTTTGTGATCATGACGAATGGGCTAAGTTCTCTAGTAAATGCTTTACTTTGATAAGAAGATAACCAATTCGCTCAGTCAAGTTGGGTACCATAGCCAAACTGTTGGACTTTTGACTTATTGGTTGCAAAGTTCTCTATGCGACTATGCTTTAGCATGTAAACAATGTGATTTTCTTTCTTGAGGACTCAAATCGGAACATAGAACTCTTATGAACATTCTGGTCTTTCTAAAACTGATGTTTGCCTTGAATATAAACACGGAAAAAATACGAATTGATGAGGATATGGATTAGTGATGACCATAGTCACAATAATCGGCGTTTTTTTTTGAAAAAAACGCGAATTATTCAGGCCCCGTATGTTACGGCCGTATTATACTGGCAGCCGAATAAAACGTACTATACGGGTTTTAAACGCGTATTTCGTATTAAACGCGGTTTTGACGTTTTTTTTTGCGTTTTAAACAGTGAAATACTGCTAAGTATTTGTTTCTCTCGTTGCTTTACCCCGATTCCCCCAACAGAAACCCTCACAGGGTTTGACAAACCCCCGCAAACCCCCGACCTTGAGCCGCGAGTCCCCGACCCAGCGCTGACGCCGCACGACGACGACGGCCAAAAGAAGCCACCCGACGGCGGCCACAGTAGCACGCCGGCCTCCAGGAGCTTCTTCGACGAACGTGTGGAGCTCCTCGTCTTCTCTCTTGGCGGCGGCTTTTTCGTCCAGGCGTGAGGTAGGTCCTCTCATCCTCCATTTCTTTTTTCGTTTACTTCTTCAATTCTTCCCTCCCTTCCTCAAACTTCCTCTTCCCTTCGATTTCCCCTATTCCCATTTTTCGTCTTGCCCTCTTCCACCTGTATCGCTCCATTTACAGGAGCTTCTTCTCTTGGCTGATTGCCTCCTTTCCCCTGTCCGATGCTCATCATCAGCGCCAGGTTCCTCCTCCTCACGTCACCCTCTAACCCCCACACCACTTTCAGCCCTCCTTCCTCCCCATTGTCTACAAGTGCAGCTCCCCTAATCCCCTGGCTCGTCACTCTCTAACCCCAACAAACCACCTGCTTCTTTCTCCATCACTTGTGACTGTGTCGTCCATAATCCCAGCCCCTTACTCCTTCACAGCCCACCCAGTTCGCACTCTTTCTTCCTGCTGCTTATTGCCCTTCTCTTATTTTTCTTCTTATTGATTAGTTGCAGCTCAAGAGGCTGCTATCATTGCAGGTGTGACGCAAATCACACACCATCTACCAATTTCGTCCAGTACCTGATCAACCAAAGAGAAGGTGAGTCCATTCACTGACTACCTTGCTGTCCGCTATTACTTGATCATGAATTATTATGTTCTGGTTGAAATATGTGTTAGATATATACAATCACTAAATAATGTTATTTGATGATCGTGAGATTCAATTTAATTGCAAGATGCACGTAGAAAACTAGCACTCTACAGTCTAATTAATATTTGGTTGGTTATTTTATTAGGATCAACATGCCAAGAGGCAAAGATCCTATTTGGGAGCATGTGGAACAAACTGCTGATGGCAAAATTTATATATTCTTACAAACATGTATATATACATATTATTTATATACATCCGTTTTTTTTCCGACTTTTTCCCGAATAGTTGACCGTACTTTTACCGTACGTTGACTGCTTTTTAGCCGAATTTTCCGCATATTTCCCGAATTCCAAAATTTTCAATTCGACCGTACGTATCCCGAATACCGAATTTGTGACTATGGTGATGACATAACTAATATATGGGATGGTGGGTTTGGAGTTTTTAAAATTTTAAATATCTTGGTCTCTCTCATCATGTTATGTTTGAAAGATGGTAATTTCTTAGTGGACCGATTTCATATCTACCTTACTGGATGGAAGGAAAGCCTTCATGCGTGGGGATCATTAAATCTGATAAAATTATCTAGATGTCTTCCTACGTACTATGTCTTTTCCCAAACTTAATGGGTGATTCACAAATTGGACAAAAATAGATAACAATGTTTTTAAAAACGTTAAGCGGTAAGCGTGCGGACATCACCTTGTAACTGGTTCAGCGGTAGGCGGGCAATTTTTGAAAAAACGGGTTCTAGTTTCCTATATAATTTTATACAAAATTACACATGTATACTTTTTGGAACTTTTATACATATCGAAACACCCTACACAACAATATTAAACACCCAAATACTTCATAACACAACTATAAAACAACAATTATAGCTAATCTAGTGAACAATAGACTTGTCACAGATAAAACATCCTATACAACTATAAAACAATATATATATATATATATACTAGTTAGTGCACCTGCTATGCACGTGTCTCTCAGATCCAGCCTTAGGTGCCTCCACATGGGCTTTGGGTAACCAAATATGAACTGGTACCATAGGCACTTTGACGGCGAAAGCGGCGAAAAAAGCAATCCATAGAAAGATTTGGCGCCACTCACTAAATTCTGTGGTTAATATATATATATATATATATACACACACACACACACACACACACACACACACACACACTAGTTAGTACACCTGCTATGCATGTGTCTCTCGGATCCAGCCTTAGGTGCCTCCACATGGGCTTCGGGTAACCAAATATGAACCGGTACCATAGGCACTTTGACGGCGAAAGCGGCGAAAAAAGCAATCCATAGAAAGATTTGGCGCCACTCACTAAATTCTGTGGTTAATAAGATTTGTAAATCGGTGGTTCCTGTTTGGAGAAGAATCTACGGAATCGCTAATAGCATAGTATGTGGTATATTAACTATATTTTACACACCCATAAATTATCCGCGTAAAATACAAGTATAGATTGCAAAAATGTATGTTCCACGTTTGACATAATTGTTGGGAATATAAAAAATTTTAGATGAAAAATGGATATGTAAAACATATCATCAATAGAGTATTTATCATTTATATGATTTATATATACCCATATTATTTTCAAACAAATATATTCATGGTAATCAAAAAGTGATGGTACTGAAACTGTCTTTTCATAATCTAATTTATCTTATAAAGGAAAAACACCTTCAATCATTGGAAAGAAGTTTAATTATGTTAAAACCACTCTATTTATTTTTGTGCACACATCATATCTTTTTTTCTTAATGTCTAAACTTTTTATCAACATCATATTTTAGATGATTACCTAACCAATTTATAGTGAATTTTGCAAAATAACATTTAAGATTTACTTGTTAAATGGTGTGTTTTTCAAAGACATTTAGAAGAACATATTTAATGAATATATTCAATTGACAAATTATGCATTTCATGTAAAAAAAAGGACTTTGTTAGATTAAAATTTTAGGTTTAAGAGAAGATAAGTTTCAAAATATATCATGAAAAAAAAAGTAATTAGTAATTGACAATTTTAATCTGACAATGCAAAGTAATTGATGTAGGTATTTTTAAGTTTCTTGCTGATTAGATTTCCATGTTAATTGATATGTTTAACAAGTAATATTAACTGCTACTTATTATACAAAATAATTCAATGCCAAATAACCTTGACATCATTCTATGTAAGATTTTAGTTACATAATGGAGTGGTCAAATTGTGTTTCCTTTGGTTTTCTTATTATTGAAGCAAAATGTGAACCAAAAAGATTGTCTACATTAATGTGTTAAGTTGGATAAATTTTGTTGTATAAGATTCACAACCAAACTAGTTTTAGTGCTCTTCTCATGCCATATCTTAAGATTATTTTTATATATATCAAAATCAGAGACCAAATTAAATTGAGCTTTCAATGTAGGCATTGGTTACAAACTACGGTAATAGTTAGTTGAAAAATAATAAAATTAATGGTTAGTAAATTAAAATGACAAGGTTACCAAATGGGATCATTTTTTGTTTTGTATTGTTCATACACTCCATCTTTCAATGATTAACTTGTTTATTGTATTAACAGATGTATACAATATCCCTAAAATACCAAGCAACATTTATGAACACTCCTAAAAAATTATTAAATACTCAGAACTTATGATTGATACTTTTATTATGTGAAGATTTATCTTAGATAATTCCTTACTATTTGAAATTGAGGGATTCTGGTTTTTTCATTGTAATATATACCGTTCCACATGGAAATTTAAAACAATTCAAGTTAACAACTAATCGGTATAAGTATTTTAAACCATGTGTATATGATTGCTTCTATGTTGAAAGTAGACTGTTATTATGGAATTCTGTAATTGAGGTAATGCAAATACATATCCAAGAATATTATATGATTTATTGTGATTATATTCTCATATCAATTTTATATATTAAGTTATAGACATTTTATAGAGGTTTGTAATGCTATTTCATGCCTCACATAATTATACACTCTATACTTAATCTAAGCCTTAAGTATAGCATAATACTTAATAATTTCCTTTGTATGCTACTCCATGACATGGACATGTGATTAGCTCATAGAAGAAAACCTCTTTTGGTCTTTGATGTTTATTGTAGGTATTTTTACAATCAAGAAATTTAGTTGTGATGAATGTGGTTGTCATGCTTTTGGAAATTGCTTTGGAGGAGTTTGTGAGTCATATATCCTCGAGAAACACTTGTGTAGACATTATAATCAAGACCATCTAAAAATTCTATTATCAAGGTTGGTGTCTGGAAGTGGTAAAGGAAGTTGTAGGATTGAGGTTTCTTGTTGATATTTTTATAAGCAAGAAATATCTCGTTGCGATGAATGAGGGTGCATGCTTTATCAAATGCTTTGGAGGAGCTTCTGGCGTCATGTATCCTCATTGAGAAGCACTGGTGTGCACATTATAACTAAAACTTATTTTGGTCATTTAAATATTAGTGAATGGATTACTAAACTTGAATAAGTAACACCAATTGTTTTATATATTCTTTATTTAAGTTACTATTTATTTAATTAACATAATAACAATAATGGTCTTCTATTTAATTTAACTATATATATGATAAATGCTAATATTTGAATCGAGTTTAAATTTGTCAAACATGGATATATATAGAAAATAATATACTTTGAAAGATAAAACACATAAATTATATACTTATCGTTTATAGTTTCTCTAATTTTGCCAAATGGAAATTATACTTCATGATAAATTGTTGCTATGCTTGTGGGACACCCTTTGTGATTTGTTGCATTATTTGATCAATATGAATTCAATCACGAATATGATCCAAATTTGAAATTTACTAAAGCAAAATCTTGTTACTTTTACTAATGATACAATAACATGTCAATAATACTTTGGACAAGGTGTGATAGTATTTTTTGGGGGAGTACTCAACTTGAATATGTAATAGTAAATAGATATATAAAATAAATAAATTATTCTTCCAGTCCATTTTGTGATATTTTTCTTCAACATTGTTGTCTTTAAAAATAAAACATATAATTGTTGTTATAGAAAAAAGTAACAGTCTTTCATGAAAAATATTTCCAATCTACATAAGTAGTGATACATGATAAAATAATTTCCAATTTATAGTAGTACACAATTAAAGTGTACGTATGGAATATTGCAGTCATGAAAAACATTTATATCCGGGACCATACATTTTTTTCAATCCAAAAGGTCTTTATTATCTCAAACCAACAAATGAATAACATTTGCAACATCTAGATTTGTAAGAGAAACAACTGTCTAAATAATATATTAGAGCAAATATTTAATAACTCAAATTATAAATTACTTGACAATACTTTATAAATGTACACATAGAATGTGATATCCATAGATCTTACACATGCTTATAGTGCTATATGTAATATTTGTTCATATATAGATCTGAGAGGAAATTTACTAATTATTGGCCTAACATAATAGTACCAACGATCTGCTCTTGAAGTTCATATACAATTCATCTTATTTTTTAATTGGATTTTAAATTTATCAAAGTTTGATATATACATACAAATATATATTTATAGTAAAAGATAAAACACATAAATTATGTAGTTATAGTTTATAATTTCTTTAATAATGGAAAACTACAATCATATTTCGGGTTACAATGCTTATCGGAGATCATTTGTGGAGAATTCCATGAATGTGATCACTAAGTATGATTCAAAATTGAAGTACATTATAGTAAAATATTATTACTTGTACTCATTGTAAAATACATTTTCCTAGTTTTGTCCGCCAAGGTGTGTCTGTCTTTTTCTTTTTGTGGAGTACCCAACTTCGATATGAATAGTAAATAGAAATACAGGCTTAACGTATCATTCTTGAGTCCATTTTCTTATCTTTTTCTTCAACACAGTTGTCACTGAAAATATATCATGTAATAAGACTTCAACGTTGTTCAATAAAAAAACATAACAATCATACATAACAATAGGGTTTCGAATTCAGAAAAGCATTCAGATAAGGTGTACTTAAAAAAGCTTGAAATCACCCGGCCAGTGTGGCTCAGGTGGTTCGGTCCGGCTTGTCCTCCCTGGGGGACCCGGGTTCGAATCCCCCTGAGCGCACTGTAATTACCAACTCCTTGGGTCATCCGGGCTCTGGCACTTGTTTGAGGAGGGGGGGCAGCGGGGTCTCCTTAAGACTAAAAAAAAAAGCTTAAAATCATGAAAAACATTTATATTTGTGGTCATACATTTTTTTTCATTCATAGTCTTTATTGTCTAAAAAAAAGACTTTTGTAACATGTAGATTGGATAAGAGGAACATAGATGTAAATAACATGTTAGAATAAATGCTTAATAACTCGAATTACTAATTACTTAATATTAAGAGACCTTCGAATAGAAGTATAGAATTTGGCAACCATAGAGTTTACACATGCGGTGAGTTAAGCTACTAAGTATTGATTGAGCACAATAACAATAACTATTCGTTTTTTAATTACTTGTATGATTAATCGAATTGTTTAAATTGGATTTTGTATTAGTAAACGGGGAACACAAACAAAAAATTATAGACTAATATTTTTTTTTTAAACACATAAATTATATACTTATAGCCTATAACATTTATGATGTTGCCAAACGAATGCTATACTACCTGATTAATAGTTACAGTGCTCGGTAGACATCTTTTTTAATTTAATTTCATTATCTAGTCAATACCAAAATAGTCACTAAATGTGATTGAAAATAAAAATTCGATTAAGTAAAATCTTGTTGTTTCTACTAATGATAAAACAACATGTTGCTAATATTTTACAATGATGTGTCTATCATTTTTATTTGAGATACCTAACCTGAATGCACAATAGTTAGTTGTAAGTATATAATAAATAAATTTTTCTCCAATCCATATTCTAATCATGTTTTTGAACAATGTTATCTTTTGAAATGTATCATATAATAAGATTTCAATATTGTTCTAGAAAAAAGTAGCAATGAACATGAAAACATATTGTCAATTCTACAAAAGTATATTGTACACATAGAAGATTGAAATCAATACAAAAATTTATATTGGAATCATAGGTTTATCCAACAATAAAATCTTTATTATCTCAAGCAGAAAAACAAAACAGTTGTAACGTGTAGTTTAGGTAAGGGAAACATATCTATAAATAATATGATAGAAGAAATACTTAATAACTCAAATAATGAATTTCTTGGTAATAAGTGATGTCAGAAATGTATGCATAAACTATGCTATCGGTGAGTCTAATCAAGCTTACAATGCCAAAGCGCCATTTTAAAATTTCAACCATAACAGTCATGTTATGAATTATGTATCTTTATGTATGGCTTATCTTTAATTTCTATTGTATATTTGTAGATGATATTTTAAATATCTGTAAAGTTTGTTTGTACAATGTAACATGTTGAACTGATTTCATAAAACACAACTTTTCATTAAATCAGTTCATGCATACATTTAAAATAATGATATAAAACTTAGTCCTCTACTTCAACTGTATGTATGTACCCATGAATTTGATCCCGTTTGACACACCAAAAAATTATGGGTTCTACATTTGACTATCCAGGTCGTTCTAGGTTCTGATAGAGACTAAATTTCAGCTTTGGGCCTCTTTTGCTTTCAGATAAATATGGATCTGAGTTGATTCCATGGAAATGGAAAAAGGTCCCATGGAAATGAAAAAAACATCTGGACTATGGAGAGCAAAACTTTTGACACACACATTTTAGTTTTGACGAATTCATGTGGTTCCATGCTAATTAAAATATGAGTCTAAACTGATTCTGGTTCTAAACTTGACAATTTGAATTGGTTCTATACTTGTATAGAGTGGTCCAAATCTCGGTTTCAGTCGGTTCCATCTTTGTACTAGTATCCATCTTTGTCAAGGTGGATACTGGGAATGCATGTCAAATTAAACAGTCTTATCAGACCCAAACTTGACCAGGACACAAAATTTGACAAACCTATTTTCTGAATAGAAAAACAAACATTATTTTGGAACTTCCATATCCTAAATTTAATTTACATTACACTCTTGATTAATTTTTTAATGAATATATGTTAATTCGAATATCATAAATTTAGTATCATATAAAGTCAAATACATCGTAAAGTACGTTCTCGTATGTCGCATCATAACTTGCATCAATAACATTATACAACTATGACATTCTTGATTGACCGAACCACTTGAATGATGAATCGGATCAAATCACTCACTCTTGAATGATACAAAAGTTTCCAAATGGTAATAACTTGTCTCAACATGTTATACTTTGTAATGAATTATCAATCCCATTAAATATTAGCATGATGTCACATGAGTTTCTTAGCTATAATAAGAACAAAATAGCTGCAATTTAAAAATATATAAAAACAATCAACTAACCTTGTAAACATAAAACCAGTATGTAGGGCCGACGAAGTTAACTTTATACACATGGAAGCGCCTGCAATCAATAAGCCAGTCTTCAATACGGAATCCTTGGTGGCCAGCTAATTATCAAGGTCTTACGGCATGAGGTCATTTCCAGCAGAATCCCTAACCCTATGCAGACTCCACAACCGGTGAGCCAAGCCCCACTCTCTCCGGCACCATGTGCCATATGGACGGGTGGATGCATCCGTCAGTCTGTCTCAACTTAGAAGGACATGAACTCACCAAAGAGCACAAGTCAGAGTCTAATCTGAATGTAGAGGCATACGGAAGACTGTAAAGGTAAATCGTGGCAGTCGGTAAGATGCCATATGATGGAACCGAATCATATGGATGTTAGCTGTTAGAAATTCGTGTCAATCGTCATCATGTGTGCGCTGGAGATAATTGCACTGCTTGGCAACGTTCAACGGGGCGATCGGGCAGTTGTCTGATTTCACGTACAGCACAACCATAGCCTTTGAAAACTTTAGACTGGACATCATTGGCGTTCTGTTCTAATGTGTACTGCAAATAGTGACCAAGAGCAATTGATTTGTGAGTTTTTTCATCACAGTAAATTCCTGCTGCGAGTGGTCAAGCAATTTGTCTACAGAGAACAATCTGATCCCATTCCAGAACTCGTTGAATATAAGTATTGGATTGCATACATCACAGTTTGCACTTAACAGAAAAAGCGTTGCCCCATAGAGTTAATGTCCCTTGCAAGAAAAGCAAAGAAAAGAGGAATCGAGGAGGGTAGAAGCGGGAAATCTCAAAGGAGATCGCCCCCCTCTCATACCCAGCCATTGTTGCTCGAGGGAGAAGGTGTGGAGATTGGGAGATCTGGGTGAAATCGCAAAACGTGATGATTGGATGAAATGAAGTCAGAGGAAGAGAGAATAAGGTCTCGAGAACTCACCATGCTAGTCAATTGTGATGTTGGAGTTGTCGAGGTCCACAGAGATGCACTGCAAGCTCAAAATCAAAGCACGGTCATCGGAAGAAACACACACAAATAAGGAAGTGATCGGGACGAGAGGAGGTTCACAAACCAATCAACGATGACTGGCATAGGGGTATTTATAGGTGCGGGCTTAGTTCTAGGGTTTTGGGAGAGGGAGGTTCGAGGAGTTTTTGGGTGGATTTGGGCAAATCCTCGATACTGGACCATATAGTGAATAAAGGCTTTCTTGATGCAGAATCTCGTTTCAAATTCAAAGCACCAAGAATTTAGGAAAACCATCAAGAAATGGGGTAGTTATTTGTGAAATACTAGTGCATTGCACTGTTCGTGGTGGGACTTTCCTACCTGAGGTAGGTGAAGACCTCCACGCTGTCGGATCTTGTGGGCACAGTCCTGGAAAGCATCCAAGCCGTCCACTGTGTGGACCCATCCAGGAAATAAAAAGGGAAATAATCAGTGCGACACTTAATATGATTCCGACTATGATCTGGATTAAATTGATTTATTAATCATTTCTCTTTTTCTCTCTCTTCACTTGAGAGTGCAAACAAACTCCAAATTAAATGAAAATTGATAGTTGGACTAATTAGGAGGTCTATAATCTAATTTTGGTATTAGTTTTTAGTTTTGGATACTAACTATTTTATTTAATTCTTTTAAATTAAATCAAATTTTCTCTTACCTATCACATTAGAGACATCTAGAAACCACCAATTCATGTGAAACTTCACCCTCAAGCAAGCTTAAACTTGTGAAATAAAAATTTGCCATTAATTTCCTCTCTTATAATTATTCAACACATTATTTAATATTTTGGACTTTAATTACCCTCTCTCTCTCCTATACACATTAGAACATTAAAGATTGTCCAAATTCTTTGAAAAATATATCTAAAGGCTAATTTTAACATGTAGATTACAATTTTAATATTAGTTTCCACATTTGGAGTCACTAAATTATTTATTTGATATTTTGGAGAAAACTCGTATTTTTGTTTCTCAAAATTGCACGGATAATTGTTAATATTCCAAATTTGTGAAACTTGGCACTCAAGTCAATTGAGACCCAACAAAAACAAATATGAACTTAGATTTATCCTTTGAGTTTCCTTTGATGAATTTTAGGCCATTTAATATCCATAATCATTTATTTGCCACATTATATCATTTAATGCCTTATTTTCATAATTATAGCCTTTTCTATTTATTCTTTTTTCTCTTTCTTATTCCAAAAGGCCATTGAAAGTTCTAGTACAAATTACTTTACCATTATCTGATTTAAGTGGTAAAATTGCATCTTAACCCTGATTGAAACACCAATTGAGGTATTTGTGCACAAACCCATACATTGGCATGAATAGAGATCAAATATACTCCAAACCACTAATAATTCTACAAATTCAACATCATGGACAAAAAGGATAGAAAGGAAAGGAAAACTTAGGAAAATGGTCAAATTAAGAATATAACTAGATTTAAGTATGTTACAATGTGGTATAAAAGAACCCTAAAAAGGTGTTTGAAATCTTTTACAATCTGAATAAAAAAGAATCCTCTAATGATACCTCAGTTGAGTATAATCATAACCAATGATGTGCTCTTTGGGATGAGTTTGAAGTTTACCATCCTCAGACTTGTGACATTACTAAAATCCAAATAAGTGAAATAAACTACAACTAGTACAATTTCTCATTGGACGACCTACTTCCTTTGTGGCAGTCACGGAGTAAATCTTGTTGAATGATCACATACCTAAACTTTGTATTGTTCTAAAACATATCCAATGCATCTCGTAAGTTTCTTCCTCTCCCGCTGTCTCCATTGAGGCATCGTATCTTACAGTATGTTCTGGTGATTCCGTCCATGGTAGAGGTCATGGGTGTGGTAGAGGATGTGGTCATTTTGGTCCATCTAGACCTGGATGTGGTGAGCGCCCTTCTGTACTGGGATGTGGTAAGCCTTCCATGGGACTTGGAAAATCCCCCCTCCCACTTCAAGACATTGTAACTTCTATGGGAGAAATAACCACAATGAGCATCGTTGTTGAGCAAAACATAGTATCCTGACACATGGGCTAATCATGCTTATACATACTACAAAGAAGAGGAATCTACTAAACCATCCACTGCTTCTACAGATTGGATCTTAGTCGAATTCAAAAAATTGTTCCAAGATAGATTCCCTTCTTAGATTATATATCTACACCACAAGAATCATATTAATATATGAATTCTATTCTTTCATCCATTCAACTTGAATAGGTCACATCAACCCTTCAATCAAAAGCATACAACTATGATTAACATAGTGTATCAAGTCATTGGTCCTATAAGCAATTAGGGATTCATCCTTTGATTGACACTTAAGCACTTAGGTACTATTAGGGTTTCAACCATTGTACCTTCATGGATTATCATTACTAATCATTATTGGATCAATAGAACATTCATCATCTTAATTTTCAAAGATTCAATCACATAGGACCTCCATTACATAAGGTATCCAATTGAATTAGGGTTTCCAATGTTGATTCCTTCAATCATTGAATTCATGGAACCAATCATCAATTGGACCTATACTCATACTTCAATTGAGTTTAATAGATCAACCTTCAACTGATTTGAACCTCAATTGACCCTCAATTGGTCATCAATTAGGGTTTGATTGGAAGAGTGTAGCCTAAGCACTTAGTTTGGAGCCCATATTTGCACATGTAAAACATCCATATGAGTCCATCAGGCCTCCCAGGAAAATCTATAAAAGCTCATGATCTTGACTGCTTTGCAGCTGTGCAGCCATCCATAGTTCTGCAATTGATTGGGCTCTGGCCATTGCCTATGAGTAAGCAGTCTATGTACTCCATTGTCAGCCCTTTCCTCCTTAACACCTTATATCCCAGGGGAACAAGGGAGTTTGGCTGTTCTAGGAAAACGGAGCCAAGAAGGAACCAAAACATTCCAAAGTCAAAGAAAGTGACGACGTTTCTGTTATGGGAAGCAATAGTATTTGGAAGTAGATGGGGATTGCTGGTATTAATTAATATCTATTGCTATGCACATGTTAGGACGAAAAAAGTTGATGCTTAGTATGGTAATAGTGTGTTTGGAAGTAGATGGGGATTGCTGGTATTGATTAATATCACGTGCTATGCACATATTAGGACGGAAAAGGTTGATGCTTAGTATGGTAATAGTATATATATATATATATATATATATATATATATATATATATATATAGAGAGAGAGAGAGAGAGAGAGAGAGAGAGGCTAGAATACACTCGAGTGTACAGATTGCACGAATATACTCAAGTGTGTTTGCATATCAAGACTATTTTTTTGCAAAATGTAAACCATTGATCTTCACTGTCATACTATAACTAGGCTACATACAAATTTTGAGCCAATTTGGATGAGTGTAAATCACTCATCCAAGGGAAGCAAAATCGACGCGCGAAACTAATTTGAAATGCATAATTTTTGCGGTCTTTATAACATGACCTGCAAATGTCCAAATGTGCTCAAATTTTGTATATGAGCTATTCACAAGATGTTTAAGAAGATCAACGGATTAGATTTTTGAAAAAAATATTGCATCATGGAATACTACTTGAGTGTATTCTGTTCCGAATACACTCTAGAGCATAATACACATAAGTAGTATTCCATGATGCAATATTTTTTTCAAAATCTAATCCGTTGATATTTTTAAACATGACAACCAAATAAGCCCTAAGAAAAATATTTAGGGAACCAAATAAACCAAACATGCAATATTTTTTTCAAAATCGGTCCATTAATGACAACCAAATAAGCCCTAAGAAGCTTGTTAGCTAGACTACTTGATAGATGGTGACTAGATTCTTTCTTTACTAGTAGTTTCAATTCATGAGAACTTGACTTGGTCAATGCTCTGCAACATGCCTTACACGACAGTATCTTGCGGCAACCTGCATCTATGTTAGCGAGTTGCCATGTGACTCGCTAGAGGCTCATTTTTCTCATCCGAGAGAGCTGATGTAGGATAACATGCATAGGCTTGGTAGCTCCTAGATGGCTTAGGTCGGCCAATCGGCTTATGGTTATGGTTTTTGTTCAATTTCAGACGATTTAGCTAGTACAGGGACGTAGTTGATATTTAGGGAACTTATTTGGTATCTAGGGAGTCATTGCAAGTTCCTAGAGTTTATGTTCCTTTTGAAGTTTGTTACTTGATTAAGCCTTATACTAGCTAATTACTCGCAGATGTATCAACAATTAGGATTTTCAGTTGTTGTTATAAATACCGGCATCAGGGTATGTGTCAGATTGGACACATCATAATCCTATGTGCTCTGACTCTTGAATCTCCTACAAAGACAGGGAAATGGAGACCAACCTGACCATGAAAACCATCACGTCAAGCCGCGGACAATCTGTTGCCCGAATATAACCAATGGTAGCAAGCAGCATTGGATGGCCTAGAGGGGTTTCACCACTATCCCGCTAACCCACCAGAGAAGGACAACAAGCAGTTCACTTGGCTGTCCACCACCAGTGTTGAGCTTGCAATAGAAGATTTTGGATGGTCTACTGCCCCTCCCATCCCTAGACTGAGATTTGTTGGAGTTTTCAGAAGCCCCAATGATTGCAAATCAATGGCTAGTATCCCTTCCACTGGTGGACCTGGACTTCTCGACATTTAGAAGATCCACGTGTCCATCAGAGGCTGCTGAATGTGTTTTGAAGGGGACTTTGTCACTGACATACACTGTTTTAGAGTACTTGGCAGGCCAGAGACCTAGCTGAACGGATCATTGGGAAACAATATGATGTTCCTCCCAGGAAGACTTCATATCATAGTGGACCTCCATATGATGTCTAAATGGCGGAGTTGAGAACCACCTTTGACTGATGAGGATCTTACATGTTTCTTGACCTAGAACTGGAGACACTTTGCGGCTGAAGTATGTGTTCTCTCTTAGTTTATTCTAGTGCTTTACAGTTTTGGGTTGGGGGTAGGATGACTTTATCAGGCTCTTCCTTAATATATATACTTATAATAATTGTGCATTTTACATTGAAATCCTTGAGACTGTGCAACATCAAGCAACTAACCCATACATATTCTTAGAGAAGTATTTCAATCAGGACAAAAGATTAAGTAGGCACTTAAAATTAAGGATAATTGTAAGTGAAAAAGTGCAAGATTCGAGGCATATAGGTAGCTTTAATGGGTGTTTATTATCACAAACTTACCGTAAACAGTGGCTAATGCTCACTCCATTATATGTAGCAAAAGGTCTTTCACCTGAGCCCATGTACTGTTCAGGTGTAATGCTTTTATATGAAAGAAACTTTTAAGGAATAAGAAGTAACCATTGAAGACCTGCTTAATGCTATAGGTAAACTAGATTACTTCTAAATGATAGGCTGGAGCTCATGCCAGCCAAACAAACTAAATGGCATTCCAACTTTAAATTTTTACATTTGATTACTCAGTTTGAAGGATTGTAATATAGATTTTGGTCAATTTAAAATGTTTCGTACACGGTACCCACTCTTGTTTTTTCATCTTGTGCTTACATGTCTTTTCTGTTTTCATGTGGTAATTTCTGCAATGCGGTTTCCATGATTGTAGGGAAGTTTGTGTACTAATGTCAGAGGTGCCAAAGGATTCAACTCCATTAAGCAAATGTGAAGATTCACAATGTGGAGATTATCTTTCATATTTCGTTGAAATGGTTCAGGAATTATTCTCTAAGGATGGAAATTTCTTATTTCCATTTCCGGAACTGGATTCAGAATCTTGCAGAAATGGTGCTGAAAATGATGTTAGCTGGCGTCGTCCACCCATGCTGTTTGAAAAAGGAATGGTTTATAACATTTCTGGTTACAGACGAGAAAGGCTAAACGGCTTTCTCAATGAGAGTAAAGACCTAATCAAAAGTGATACTGATGAGGTATTATTCATATTTATACTGAGGACCGGTTAGATACGCTTTGAAACTTTAAATCTATTAGTCTGATCAATAGGCTGATATGTAGGGTTTTGCAGTGGCTTTTGTTTGCATGTTATTGTTTGTATAATATAGGAAGATACTTTAAATACCAGAAATTGCTGCCTAGCCACAACCTTCTCTTACACCAATTAGCGACATGATATTGACAATTTTTATCAGACAGCAGTAGCACTATGCAGAGGGTTTTTTAGGATTAAACCGTGAGTGGCACCACTCCAGCTATCTGCACTTTTATTAATCCCTTTTGACCTGAATATTGATAAAAAGTGCTTAATGTTGAACCTAAATGCTTAGTTAACATTCTGCCCATTAGTTGACTTTCAATACCTTTAATCTTGGCCCACTGGTGTAAATTTTGTTTTTGGGAAAATGAAAGCACAATCTTGGCTCACTGTCCACTCATGTATGGCCACAGCCGCCACACTCCAGTAGTGACATAGTTGTCTAGGCGGCTAGGCGGTCCTTCCCACCTAGGGGAAGCCTAGGAGGCCTAAGCGCCCAGGCGGAAGCCTAGGCGTTTCTAGGCGTTCTTCATATTTGTTTATAGTTTACATATATATAAATGATTTTGTGTATACATTCAGTTATATTCAAGTATGTACATCATTATGTACATTTGTATTGCTTATCCCTAAGCTTAATCAATCATACTTTACCTACATCACACTTGTCACGACCTAAGATAGACCCATTCGGCCATAATTTGACCTCACACGATCTAAATTGGACCTAATTTAACTCAATCTTACCTAATTTGGCCAAAGCCAGACCGATTTTGGCATAACATGACCAATCAGACATAACTTCACCTAGTTTGTCCTACATTGACCTAAATGAGCCCTAATTTAGAGAAATCAGATCTAATTCCCTCAAATAAGATATTTTCCAAAATCAGACATTTCCCGCAAATCAGACCTAATCTGGCCAAGTTAGATCTGATTTGGCCTATATTAGATCTAGTTCTTCCGCAAAATAACTAAACATGATCTAATTTGACCAAATTCCGACCTAATCTATGCTAATTTTGTCTTCAAGTGTCTTAATTTGGGCCTAAAAGGCCTTAGGCATCCACTTTAGATATCTAAAAGCCTAGGCCCCCTGTTTAAGGCGGACCACCTAGAGCCTAGGTGGCCTAGGCGGAGCCTGGATAACTTAGTGAGAATCATTTTGCTTGGCTAGCGCACTAGACAACCTCTAGATGCTTCTAGTAAGGGTGCAAGAGTTGACGTGAGTGTTAGTGCACTAGGTCCAGCGAATTGCTGCATGGCTGCGCCTGTGATGGTTTTTTAGCCCATGCTTGGCAGTTTGAATGGAACATAATGCGCTGATGTGAATTTTCAGTAAGGGCTTGCATGCCCAGTTGAGTGCCTTAGAGGGTTTGGGCCTTTGGGCTTTGTTTTGTAGAATGCACGTGGACTTGGGGTATGCAAACCTTTGGGCCTTGGAGTGCTTGCACTGGCTCGTCCTAGGTTGGCATGATTGTGCTGTTAAGACCCATGTTTGGGCAGATCAGGACCTCACACTTCTAGTGCATGAGGTGAACTTTATTTTGACTTCTCTAGGTGTTGTAGTGGAACTGGTGGAAGTTTGTGGAAACTTCAAATTTTTTTGAAGAAGTTTAGCCAAAAACTTAAATAAAATTTGACACAGTTGAACATGATGCTTTTGAAAGGATTTTTTTGGTGGAAACCTTTTAATTTCGTTATCATTGCATGTGTTATAGAACACAATCCCCAAGGCACACCTCAGACTTCCTAGTCTAACCCTGATTTACATGATCAACCAGAATGTAAGCTAGATCAACTAAGATCTAGTTATCTAGTGAAATGTATGCCATTGTTTTTACTTGGGAGTGAAAAATATACGTGAATATGTGATATACCTGCACTACCCACTCTTCACTCCAAATCAGAACCAAACCAACTAGAAGTCGGATTAGAGGATAACCAACTAACTGAGTAGTTTATTTGCGATTACATACAAGGGACGGTTTTGGGCCAACTTTTCTAACTTTGTCGAAGTCGCCCCTAAAAGTTTTGTTAAAGTCTAGCTATTTGAGACTCGCCTTTGACAGGGCTAATGCTTTAGCCCAACACTATGGCTAAACTTTAAGTATTTATACTTTGACTTCATTCGGTGTCATTGTCAATTTTTTGATGATATATGTCCCTTGATAAAATCTTGATCCATTTTGACACTAATAGGTAATTGTATGTCTAGACGGTTCGAGTTACCATAGTATGTTTTGTACTTTGATGATATTGGTATGGCGTCTTAGTGATCATACTATGGTACTATGTGGAAGGCTTGGAGTTTGGTTTCCTCTAGTGTCATATTGTTATAGGATTTTGTAGTAAGTGTCTTGGTTTTGGCCAATGTTGCATCACACTAGGCCTTGATCTACCTACCCTCCTCGTATTAGGCCTCCACGGGGCTATGGTGTCCTTGGGAAAAATCTTCCCCTTTGGACTTCAATGCATATTCCTCAGAGTTATGGGGCACTTGGAGGCCAAGGAATTAGGTATCTGATTTCGATGCCGTTTCGACAACATGGAAACCAAAATTTACTGAAATTTCGACAAAAATTTCGATAAATGCAACAATGCCTGTTTCGACGCCAAAATCAATGAATTAAGCCATGAAATTTTACAGGCATGATCTTTACACCTAAATGCATCGATTTATGCAATAAAATTTGATATGGGGATAGGTGGGGGGGTCCTTCATGTGGGAGGAAAGGAGATTTTCCTACTCCCTGAGAAAATTTTGAATTTTGGGCAAAAAATTTCGACGATTTCGACATAGCGGTATGGTTGCATGGTTTCGTACCAGATGCCACCGAAATCGGTATTTTGGGGCGAAATTTCGCCAGTTTCGGCGAAACCTTATTCCTTGTTGGAGGCTTCTTCCCCCTTTTGGGCTTCCATAGTTAATGTGAACACGGTTGCCGCGATGTTGCGTGCAGTGGAGCGTGAGGAGAGGCAATGAGCCTTCTCCCTTTTTATTAATAAGAGAAGTTGGAGAATTTACATAGAGGTCCAACAGGATATATAAATTACAAAATAGAATAAACTGCTGAATATAATGAAATATATTAACACTCCCCCTCAAACTGGAGCGTACACATCGTGTATGCCCAGCTTGTTGCAAAAACTTTGAAATGCTGCTTGTTAAAGAGTATATATTAGCCTATTTAGTTAATAGGTAAGTAGTTTTTGGGCTTTTGTATTTCAGCCCGTTTAGATTACTTGCGTCCTAAGGACGTCTCCCCTCTTCTATATAAAGGAGAGGGCGTCCAATCTTGTATTCATTCCATTGCATTCAATATTATTATTTTCAACATAGTATCAAAGCGGTGAATAGTAACTCCGACGGTGAATAGTACGCAACGTGAACAGTAACTTTGGCATGAACAGTGCGACGGAGTGAACAGTAATTCCTACGTGAACATAGCACGTTCGCTCCTGAGGGAAACCTAGTTGCCGCCCCTCCCTCTCCTTTCAGGCGGGCACACAACCCTAGCCGCCGCCACTCGTTTTTTCCAGAGAGTAACCGAGGGGAAGAACCCCCGCCTGCGGGCGGCCGCCACAGTTGCCATGGCTTAGGCCGGCTGCCCGCTAGGCAATTCCGACCTCCATGACTCTCCTTCCACTTTTACATAGATCAGTACGTCGGCGCTAATTCCTGACCTGCGATCTATGTTTTCCAAATCCAAACCTTATCGTCGGTGATCTCCTTTTCGGCCATCACATATCCACTGCCATCGTTGCATCATTACCCGCCACCTTCCACCTCTGTTGCTCATATTCCACGAACAATAGTAGTGCCGCTATATTCCCAGCGCCTCCAAGCAACCATCTTCGTGCCTTCGCCGCCTATCGACGCCACTATCACCATCTAGCAACAACCATCATCGCCATCAAGAAGCAATCAGCCGCCGCCAACCTGTTACCCGCCGTCCAGAAAGATCTCAGTACTACTGACATCAACTCGGTAGTATCGAGTTTTGCACAGGCCATCTCCTGACGTCTTCAACATCGGCCTTCATCGTCGCTCGTAGAGAGGCTCCGCTCTTGGCATGCAATATCTCTGGAGGTTGAAAAATGCGTGAGGCGAGGCGTTTGAGGCGTAAGCCTCAAAATATGTATTGAGGCGGTAACAAAAATAAATTTATACATGTAATTACATATATATGTGTGTGTGTTATGTATATGCATGTGTATAACATAAATAGGTATATACAAACATAACCAAATGAAATAGAAATTAATTGTGAAACTTAATAGTGATAATATAGACTAAGGACCAACCACAATACCAAAATAAATATGTAAAAATAACGAGATATCAATTTTTTATACTATTAGAATAAAAGATGTCAATGGCAGAAAAACTAAAGGAGATAGAATTTCGAATTAGTAGGAACAAGAAACCAAAGTTAATTAACAATGATACGAAATTCAACAAGATACTGAATAAGAAGGAAGCAAACAATGATAAATTTGACAAAGAAGATTGAAAACTGTAACTTAGAGATTGATGATTAAATGTTCATTAATAAGAAATAACAATTAACTATAAGATCTAAAAGAATTTTTTAAAGAAAGTGTTTGTAATAATCTTAAAAGTACACAATTTGATGGTTAACATCAGACTTTATCATCTAGAATTGAGGCGTACGCCTCAACTAAGCCTCAGAGCCTCAGTGCTTTGAGGCGGGCCTCAGACAATGCGAGGTGTAAGCCTCAGTCTAGCACACCGAGGCGTAAGCCTCGAGGCGCATTTGGGATAGCCTCACCAAGAGGCGTAAGCCTCGAGAGCCTCAAGGCGGGTTTTTTATTACCATGCGTGCAGGAGACCCTTTGTCATCTCCATTACGATCAAGTGCTACATCAACTGAGTGACATAATCCGGCCATTTTTTTGCTACATCCCGTAAGCTGTTGCTCTTCATCACCTTCCCGGCTATTTTCGTCACTCCACCATCACCTCCCATCTATGTCTACTCCCAGTTATTAATTCCCCCCATATTCATTATGCCTATTCGAATCCTTAATCAGTCATATCTTTGCTAATCATATTCCATTTTAAGCCTATTCAGATTTTTTCACTGGGGCTCCACCCCCGCACCCCCGGATTTGTTGCCCTAACGGGCCAAACAAATCCCTTTTCGGGTCGGGATTAGATCCATTTAATTTTCTACCTGGATCTTATATTGACCCATTTAGCATATTCTCTCCGGTTATCGGTTTCATTCTCCACATATTACACATCACCATATACACAAATTTCTCTCAAATCCACCAATTCCTTTCCCACCCACCCATATCATGTGTGTATCCCTTTCCACAGTGCAAGGGGGTCATATGTCCATTTCTCTACACCAAACACTCACTCTCGTCGTATTTGGTGTGCGGGGGGGATAGAGGAGAGGAAGAGATGAGAAGAGAGAGAGCATGCATGAGTGTGTATGAGAGAGAGAGAGTATGAGAAGAAGATGATATATGTATTCAATCTATATATGTTCCAGGCTATTATCTTCATGGAGCTTCGCATTGTTCAGCACACCCGTTTCTACTTCCAGACAGCATTGAAGGATCTTCATTCAACGTCAACACCGAGCTATCCGCGTTCGTACCGCGTTATGTACGTCAGGTGTTGATGGTGTACTTCTTCAGCTGCATTTACATGAGACAGATGGGTGCTTCTTCAGACTTCTCTGAAGCTCAACAATTTCAAGCCTGCCAAGTCTACATCTGCAAGGTTGATAGTTCATCCAGAGATATCTTCACCGAGATGCTTCATCATGTATTCTCGAGCCGCATCTGCTGTATTAGCATCGCCTTCTGTTGATCTTCTTGGGACTTTCCTTGATGGATGATATCTCCTTTCTTGTCTAGCCCCCAAGGCTCACGCGACAGAGTTATGGTAGCTGCATCATATCACCAACATATTGTCCGTTTGTGTTCGTGCCACGTTATGCACGTCTTTCCAGACAATTTGAAGATTCCGCTACTGCTACATCAACACTGTGTATCCGCGTTCGTGCCGCGTTAAGTACGTATTCCAGTGAAGTTGCCGTAGTCGTGGTATTGATGATCGTCTGCTCCAAGTGGCGAATTACTGCTGCAGTATTCAGGTTCCATTTCAGATGTTCTTCATTCCAGATGCACTTCAAAAGACCTTCATCAATGCTCGAGGATCTCCAGCCTGCAGAATACAATTTCAAAGAAGAGAGGCATTGTCACCACATGGTTCAGGGGGGGTATTAATTAAGGGGGAGTATCAATCTTTTGTATGGGGAGTGATATTTATCTTTTATCATTTCTATTTTTCATTTCTTTTATTATTTTATCGAATCTTGTAACCTCCAAGCTTTGGACATGTGTTTCACCCATGCTCCAGCTTGAGGGGGTGTGTTAAAGAGTATATATTAGCCTATTTAGTTAATAGGTTAAGTAGTTATTGGGCTTTTGTATTTCGGCCCATTTAGATTACTTGCTTCCTAAGTCTTAGGGTGTCCAATCTTGTATTCATTCCATTGCATTCAATATTATTATTTTCAACACTGCTGGACTTAATGGCTTTGTGAGAACATCTGCAAGTTGATCTTCAGATTTGACATGCAGAGTCACAACAATACCATTCTTGATCTGATCTCTAATAAAGTGGCAGTCAACCTCTATGTGCTTAGTGCGTTCATGAAAGACTGGGTTCTTGGCAATGTAGATAACAGCTTGATTGTCACATCTGAGTTCTATAGGAGACAAAACAGGAACCTTTGATTTAGAAAGTACAGATTGAACCCACTGCAACTCGCAACAGGCATGCGCCATTGCTCTATACTCAGCTTCCGTGTGAGATCTTGCCACAACATTATGCTTTTTGCTTTTCCAGGTAATAAGGTGATTTCCTAGAAACGTGCAATATCCAGACGTAGACATCCTGTCCTTCAGATTACCAGCCCAATCTGCATTTGCATAACCAGTAAGAGAGAGAGAGTAGATGCATGGGTCTTCGGCCTATAATAGGCGATTCCTTTACCAGGCGCACCTTTTAGATATCTCGGAATACGACCGACTGATGTCCAATGAGACTGTTGTGGTGAGCTCATGCTGACTCACCACTCCTACAACAAAGGTAATGTCAGGACGTGTAACTGTCAGATATATCAGTTTACCAACAATTTTCCTGTAATATCCTGGATTTGGATAATCAGTATCATTAGTCATCTCCTTCGCATGATAGTCCATAGGAGTAGACACAGGGTTGGACTCACTCATACCTGCTTCCTGTTATAAATCCAGCACATATTTTCTCTGAGACAAATTGGTACCTTAATGAGATCTAAGTACTTTAATGCCTAGAAAATATCTCAGTTTTCCCAGATCCTTTGTATGAAAATGTCCTTGCAAGCCTTCTTTCACACGGGATATGCCTGTAGAATCACTGCCAGTGATAACTATATCATCAACATACACGACAATAATAATAGATTCACCAGAAGAACTAGAATAAAATAAGGAGTGATCAGTCACAGAACGAGAAAAACCCATCTTTAGCACAACATCACTGAATTTGTCAAACCAAGCTCTAGGAGATTGTTTCAATCCATAGATGGCTTTCTTCAGTTTACATACCTTTTGACACTCCCCCTGAGCAACAAAACCAGGTGGTTACTCCATGTATACCTCCTCTTATAGATCACGATGAAGAAAGGCATTCTTGACATCTAGCTGAAATAGAGGCCAGTCAAAGGTAGTAGCCAGAGAAATAAGAATACACACAGAATTCAGACGATCCACTGGTCATAAGGTCTCAAAGAAATCAACCCCATATGTCTGAGTGTACCCCTTTGCCACTAGTCTAGCTTTCAACCTCTCAACCGAACCATCTGGATTATGTTTTACCGTGAATACCCATCTGCACCCCACAACATTTTTATCTGGAGGTAAGTCAACAAGTTCCCAGGTGTTGTTCTGTAAAAGAGCAGATATTTCCACATTCATCGCCTGTTTCCAACCAATATCCTTCATAGCATCAAGATGATTTCTTGGAATGACCGCAGAATCAATCCCTAGAGCAAATGAGCGGGCCTGCTTAGATAATTTGGACAAACAACACACATTTGCAATAGGATGCCGAACAAGTAAGGAACGAGTACCTTTGCAGACAGCAATGGGAACATCAAGTTCAGATGGTTCTCCAAGAATCCCTTAAGGAAGATGGGGAAGGCTTAGAGACTGGAGTCGCTACCTCATCTGGATCTTGTCTGCCTCGTCTGCTGTAAACATGTGCATATTGCTGAATTAACGGACCATCTGGCATCTGCTGGCTGCTGTTCCTGAATTATAGTATAGTCAGGAATGATAGGTGACACTCTCTCACTCTAATGTGGTGGTGTCACTCTTTGACTGATATCTGTTGGTGGCACTCTCTCACATAACTGCTCCCCCTTACTGGGAACACTAGAGAAATATGGAGTGGATTCATGAAAAGTCACATCCATAGACACAAACATACGACGGAGACTTGGACAATATCACTTGTACCCTTTGCTAGTGTTGGAGTACCCAAGAAAAAGAGTCCTAATTGACCTAGGAGATAACTTATTAGCCTTAGGATCAAAATTGTGGACAAAGGAAGTACAACCAAACATTCTGAGGGGAACAAGGAAAGGATGATCTTTGGGACGTAAGACAGAGAATGAAGTACGTCCTTGGAGCACAGAAGATGGTTTCCCGTTGAAGGAAACAGGCAATAAGTAAAGCATCAGACCAAAATCTCTTAGGAACATTAAATTGAAACATAATTGTCATGGTAATATCAAGAGGGTGACGATTTTTCCTCTTTGCTACCCCATTTTGCTGAGGGGTGTGAGGACAGGATGTACGATGTATCATCCCAACAGAAATACAAAAATCAGCCATAACATTTTGAACATACTCCAAAGCATTATCAGATTGAAGAATTTTAATATTGCAATCAAATTGAACTTTTATTCCTTGATGAAAATGCTTGACAATGGATAGCATAGACTCTCGACTCTTCAACAAATAAATCCATGTCATGCGCGAAAAATCATCCACAAAGGAAATAAAATAACGAAAACCATTATAGCTATGGTCTTTTACAGGACCCATCACTGTGGATTAACTCAAAAGGACAAGACGCCCGTTTATTGACACGACCGGGATGAGACATTCTATGACGTTTCCCCAGTTGACAGGATTGACACTCTAATGAAGGCACTTGAGACAACTCAGGTTCTAACTTCCTCAGGCTCTCTAACAAAGGATGTCCATATCTGTAGTGTCACAATAAGGGAGAACCACTCAAAAGGATAGCTGGAGTAGGAGCAGATACTTGGCGAGGCAGACTATCACCATGGAAGAGGTGAGATCACCTTTCTTAGGCCCCCCACCAATCGTCCTCATACTCTTGAGATCCTGTAATACAAAACAAGAAAGTCACCGTACATTTCACAGTATCAATCAATTTAGCAACAAAGAGAAGATTAAATGGAAACGCAGGCACATAATGTACAGATTTAAGATCAATTTAAGGAGTCAGGGAAATAGATCCACTGGCTAACACTCTCCTCACTGAACCATCTGCTATTGTTACAGATTGGTGAGGAATATGCAAGTCAATGGAATGAAGTAGTCTCCTCATATCAGTCATATGCTGTGATGCTCCAGAGTCAACCACCCATGAAGAAGTGGAACTAAAAGCCAATAAAGAGGTAGCCTGATTACCAGTGGTGGACGCCAAGTTGAAGAAGATGACACCAAACTCAGATGCTGGGTAGCCAGAATAAATCTATCGTATTCCTCCTCCTTGGCGAGTGTGATGCCAGAAGAACAGAACTCGAAACAGGAGGCTCAGAAGACTCAGTAGTGGCAACATAGTTTGCTGCTCCCACAGGTGGTGCAACAAGTCTACCATGCTTCTTCCAACATTTCTCAACTGTGTCCAGGTTTGTCACGAAAATGCACTTAGGGTGAGTGCCACGTCCTCGGCCGGTACCTATCCGTCCTCTCACTGCAGCAGCTACAGAAGCATGGGAATCTCCAGGAGATAAGACTGATGTAGGATCAACAAGTTAAAAATTTGCCTGCAAAATCCTTTGAGTAAGTTTCTTCCAAGCAGGATGTTTGTTAGAAGCTAGGATGACGCTGCGGGCTGAACTGCACGAAGAACTCAGACCAAATAAGAACTTTGCTGTAATCAAGTTATCTATGCCTTTGACTTGTTCCTGGACAGTCACGGGATGATAGAAGCTCAGTTCTTGTGCAATACCTTGAATCACTCCAAAGTATTCTTCTAAAGACTTGTCTCCCTGTCGTTATGCAAAGAGGCAGTAATATATCATGAACTGAGGACGAGCATTCTTTTCTTGAGAATAATGTTTCTTTACTACATCCCATATCTTTTTGGCAGTAGTGTAGAACATGAACCTAGAGGCAATTCCATGTTCCATGCTCCCCCACAACCATGTCTTCACCAGACTATTATGACGCTTCCATTCAGCATAGCCTTTGTCCGTAGACGCTGGAGGATTAGAATCAACATGTCTCGTCTTGTCTCGTGACTCCTACACTGTATTAGCAACATTCATCCATAAGAGATAATTCTTCCCGTTTAGCTTGATGGAGGGAATAGGTGACATCTCACTATAGATGATAGGCGCCTTGGTGTCCTCCATGATTCAACGAGAAGAAAGGTGACAAATTGATACACGTCACAGGAAGATTTGAGTGACAGAGAGATACACGTCACTTCAAAGAATTAGATGCATGTCTGATGCATCCACAACCCCCAAACGGAAGTTTCCTAATCACACATGGAGATGTGATTAGGTATTTCCTACGTAACGACAGACCCTTCGGTTTGGGATTTAGAAATCCGTTGAATCAACTGAAGGACCCAACGAAACCAGAGGAGGGGAGAGAGTGGGGCTGCGACGCGCCTGCTGTGCCTGCTTCTTGGCTGCGGCTGTTATGCCCGCCTTGGGCTGGCGGCTGCTATCCCTGCCTTGGGCCGGCGGCGGCGGCTGTGCCTGGGGCGGCCGACGGCAGTTGGTTTCTGGTGAGCGCCGGTGGCTGCTGGTTGCCGACAGCGCTGGTTGGCGGCTGGCGGCGGACGACGGCTACGTGAGGGTAGGGTTAGGTCTCCCGCTCTGACACCATGTGAACACGGTTGCCGCAATGTTGCGTGCAGTGTAGCGTGAGGAGAGGCAATGAACCTTCTCCCTTTTTATTAATAAGAGAAATTGAAGAATTTACATAGAGGTCCAACAAGATCTATAAATTACAAAATAGGTTAAACAACTGAATATAATGAAATATATTAACAGTTATATACAAGTGTACATGTATATTCAAGCATTCAAGATTATGTTGACAAGATTACACTCAAATGTGAAGCTGGGCTACATCTTCCAATATAGTTGTATGGCATCATTCAATTCATAAGAAAGGCTAGGAGAATCTCCCTGTTAGGTAGGTAATACCTTGCTACTAACATGGAAAGAAGAACTGAAGTATCCATCAAGGGAATAGATTAGATGAAATGAAGACCCATGGAATAGAGTAACAAAAGGTGTTGGCGATATCATGCTATGGCATTAAGAATAAATGAAGAATCTTCCCATGTATATACATGTATAAATGCATATGCAAGGGTTAGTATAGATGTCTCCAGTTTAGTTCTTGCATGGGTGGAATTATTATGGGTTTGTATGATCAAATATTGCAACGGCACCAATTGTGCATTGTGCTAGTCCTTGATTTATTAATACAATTTCCCTTTGTGTCGGCCTTCACATGGTTATGGTGGTCGTAGGGGGAGTTCTTCCCCCTCAGGATTCCGTACATTAGGGCACCTCTTATATGTATCGTCTCTTGTTACATTTGGAAGAGATCTTCCTTTTAGATATGGATTGGGACCTAACCCACCATGATATAAGACCGTTGCCTCCAGATCCTCTTGCGGACAAAAGCTACCATGAAACCTTAGTCTACCCTAATGTTCATGCTACACATGGAATCAAAGGAGAATGAGGGTATTTCCTACTTTTGCAAAGAATGACAAAAGGTGAATATATCAGTCTTGCAAATTTTGAGTATTATTTCCTCTTAATCACCTACGAGGTTTAGGAGACACGTCTCATGCATGTCTTGACTCTTGAGTTCTAACCGGATCGGGAGGGGGGGGTTGAAGATTTTAACATATTCAGCTGGCATTTGTCTTTTCTTCCCTTAGTTTATAACATGGGGCCGAAGGGGTTTTTCCTTTTAGACTTCCTACATGCTGCGTCCGTGCATGTATGCATGTGCACCGATTCAAAAGCACATAAACTAGCACACAAATGTACACACACACGTCATACATACACATTTTTACACACAATACGAACTTCCAAATCACAAATAAATCTACAAAAAGACACACATAGACTCCGTGATTAAAAAAGCAACTGCTTTGGCTGCTCAAGCACTCTAACCGAAGCGACCAGCGCCATGTACCTAAGGAATTGGGCTCAAGCTAGCAAAGCGTCCTGCTTTTAAGCAACCACTTTTCCCCACTTTACCGTGCTTTATTCCGCTTCACGTTGCCTGCTTATTGACCACTTAGGACAAAAGGCATGACCTGGTAAAGCAGCAAATAAATAAAAAAGAACTGATTGCCCGATGCCATGTACATATTACATGCTGTAAGTGTACAAGATATTAACCATAATATAACGCTCTTTTCCCACTTATACTCATGTTGTATTTATTACGGTCGTTTACTACCAGATAGGACCTATACTGATTTCTCTGTATGAGTATTATGCTAGTATCTTGAATATACAATTTAGTAAGTATCACAAATATGCTATAAGTATATCATATATATGTAAGAGTACTATGTAAATCATTTTAAATCTTAGTATATATGTAATATTATATGGTTTCGGCTATATTTTGGATCATAAAGTATAGTGAATGTTTGTACTTAAGTTTTCATGGCTGACTACTGCAATCTGATGTTAAGACACCGTAATCTAATATAGTTAGTTAATCGTCGTTTCACTATCCCTGTTTAACAGTTAGATAGCAAGTCGATATTATAATGTGCTTTCTATTGTAAGTCTATGAAACAACGATATGTACAAATATTACATATTTACTTGCACCTACTTAATCTAAGGAATATCATTCTTTTTGCTTGGCTATTAGTGGTTATTCAATAATTTTGTAATGTAGCATTAGTAATATGTAGATATCTAGATTGTTTTGCTAAATCGTCTACCTTTCCCTAAACGAGTATGCTTAGTTGGTCGCTTCACACTTAAGCACTCGGGGGGGGGGGGGTTGCTCGCTCGCTTTCCAAAACTTAGCATAGACTCTTTAATAGGAAAATATATCAGCAGACATTTAGACTCGTATAAAGATATACATACATTGGAAAAAGGTTAGTTGTTCTCAAGCTTCTCAGCTAATTTTTTTATCCTTTTCTAAAACATGATTTACCCGTTATTAATCAAGTTTTTACCGATCTAAGATTAATAATCACTTGGTATGAGAGTTACATTTTTTTAACGTTATTACTGATTATTAAAAAAATGCACTCATTGTTTTCCTTTTTTTATGTGTATATTATTTTGTGAAACTTGACCAACACCTATATTCTCTAGGTTTCTTGTAAACTATAAAGTTAATATCCTTCACTTTGATGTACTGATCCCTAATTATGGATTTTTCTTGGTAATGTATTTATAATAGTGTTCAGTTGGAGCACCATAACGTGTTGTAGTTCCTTGCATGCAAGATGAATTTGATAAATAAATGACTTCCTGCATATATGATCTATTCTTCACATACTTAACAATGACTATCTGTCCAGATGGTTGACTATATCATGGCTATCAACAGGATTGATACATTCTTTCAGAAGTACGAAGATACAGGTCAAAATCAAAAACAAATATCCCGCCTTATGAAAGCACAATTTGTTTTAGGTGCTTCTGATCCAAAATCATCAGCTTCATTTAAAAAGGTTCATATTTACGATTCGTTTTAGATTATAAATCAACTCAACTTTTTATGCATCGATAAAACTTATTCAGTGACTAAAATCAGAATTGGTGTTGATAAATTGATTTTCATGTGGCAGTATTTTGTAAAATTTAGATGATTTCAGATGATCATTAGGCTTTCAGCCTTTGAGAAAGGTGTTTGTCTTACAATTGATTATCCATAATATATAAATTCTTTTAATGCATTATTAGCAAATTCATAAAAAATGAAATGATGTGGAACATTGAATGATATATTGAATTTAGATGAATTCAGTTGATCCTGAGGCTGTAGCCATAGTCACATTCGATATTCGGGATATGTTTGATTGAGATGAAAAAGTCAGGATTTTGTAATTATGCGGGAAAATTGGGTGAAAATATGGTAAAAATACGGTCAATGATTTGGGAGAAGGTCGGAAAAAGATTAGAGGATATACATGCATGCATGCATAAATATCTATATCGATTGCACATATATTGCACACACACGTATATATCTATACATATAATGCACATATATAAGTACATATCTATACATCTATAGAATACATGTATTAAACACACATATACACACATATATGTTTACACACACACACACACATATATACATACACTCATGTATTCAAATTAAGTCAGAGTCTTAAATAGTATAAAATGAGAAAGTACGTGAAGAAAGCATATGAAACGGGAAGAAAACGTCAAAACCAATAATTCGTGAATAATACGGGAATAAAACGTAATATTCATGAATTGGGTGTTATTTGGCTGTTTGATACGGCTAGAAAAAATCTCACAATTTAAACACGACTTTTTTAAAAGTTGCAGTATGTTGTGACTATGGCTGTAGCAGATCTTGTTGAGTATCAATATATAATGTATAAAAACTATAATAATTTTTTGGTTCTTAATTGGTCGGAATAATGGAGAAGACATCAGAAAGAGCAACGCTGATTGTTCTTCCCAATAAGTGATGCTCTGCAATGCTATATTTAGGATTTTAAGTACTCTGCATTTTGGATCTGGCCAAAACTGTTTAAATTTGGTGACACTGAACCTCACTGTATTGCTAGTAACCTTTCTTGTTGGGGTAACATCAAATTTGTCACACATCTGTACATGGGAGTGAGATCTGTCAAGGCTCAGAGACTGGTAAGTATTGGTGGAGCGAACAAATACACATTATAAAAAGTGCTTAACTGCCAACGGACACTTTAGTGCTTTTGATATCGAGCAAACCTGGTTTGTCTTCATGAACTCTTTACATCATCAAATCTGCCATCATCACTCCATGCTCGTAACCAAACATATATTTCTAGACAAACCATTGTTTGACAGATGGTTGTATCTCAAAGATGCATATTATCCCCCCTACCATAGCAGGTTGACTTTTGACAAAGCCTACAAACAACTCGCTTCCAGGCATTCAATAACCTAAAACATCCACTTTACCTGCTAGATTTCACACATGATATGATTAACAACATCATCCAAAAGCTCTCCTATCCTAGATAACATCATTTGGTCAAATGGTATCTGTTGCTAAAGCATATAAATTCTACTCTTTGACGTGGCACACTTTTGTATATGACATATCTTTGTGGCAGATTACCTGTCCTACTTGAGTTACCTAGGCCATAAGTGGCTCAATGGTAACAATAAGCTACTTTAGGCCATAATTGGCACAAGTGTGACTTCCATGGCCCTTTCATCTGTCTCCTCTGCCTTGGACAGGAGTGCAACATTCTTCATACTTTCTTTACCTGCCAATTTGCTCACTTGATAGGAACCATTTCTAGCATCAAAATAATCTTCTACTGGATCTCGCAAATACAAGCATATACTTTCTGTTTAATAGAAAAGTTGTGTTATTTCTCGTTGGATATTTCAATAGCCCACACTTGCTACTACTTTCCTCGGGACATCTGACCAACACTCCCCCACATGGTGAGGGAGGAGGCGGGTTACACCGTCGAAGGTTGTGGTCCATGCATATTCTCCTTCTCCAAGCTGCTAGTGGGTTCCAATGAAGGCAAAGCTTGAGGCTGGTCCTCTGCTTGGCCACTTTTGCATTTTTTCATGTTTGCTTTTGGGGCGCTCTGAGACGATCCCCATTCGTACGTATTATGGCTACTCTTTGGCGGGTTATATTTCCCCTCCATTTGTACCTTTTATGGTTGGGGTTGCTCTTCCAGCCCTCTTGTTTCGTACCCCCTTTGATTGGCTCACCCCCAGTGCTCCCTTTGACATATGGCGTGTTAGTAAATTACATTTCCCCTCCATTTGTACTTTTTATAGTTGGGGTTGCTCTTCCAACCCTCTTGCTTCGTACCCCCTTTGACTGGGTCAACGCCGGTGCTTCCTTTGACATACGACGTTTAGTAAATTAATATATGGGTCTAGGACCATTCTCTATTAGCTCTCTTTTATCTAATTCATATACTTCAGTGAGGATCTGTTTACCATTTAAGTATATCCATATATCTCTCCATACTCCTATATATAGGAGAGCATGTGAGGATCTCTTTGATTTAGTCACCCCCGGTGCTCCCTTTGACATATGGCGTGTTAGTGAATTAGTACATGGGTCTAGGACTACTATCTATTAGCTCTCTTTTATCTAATTCATATACTTAAGTGAGGATCCGTTTACCATTTAAGTATATCCATATATCTCTCCATACTCCTATATATAGGAGAGCATGTAATCACTTTTGCTAACTGATAAGAAATCTATTTTAGCATTTCTACATGGTATTAGTGCATATTTCTCTAACCCCTCAACCCTAACCCTCTCTCTCCCTCTCCTTTCTCTCTCTCAGAAGCCAACCCCACCCAAGTATGGGCCTTGCCGCTCGTCTAATGAGGAGGGGTGCCATTCTCTATGCGGCGCAACAGGCATAGGAGGGGCCACCGCCGACATAACAATGCCAAGGGGAGTCACCTCTTCCCGAGCGACACAATAAGCTCAAAAGGGGGCGTTGCTGCAAGCGCAACAAGGAGCAGCCCCCTCTCCATCGTAGTTTTTGAGGCGGCCAGGCAATGGCCTTCCCTAACTGAACGCCTAGGGCAACTAGGCCTCCCAGGTGTCTTTACATACAATATTATACATATATAAATAAATATATATATAAATATATACTGATATATATATATATTTATTTATATAGAATGTTGTGTATATAACTATGCATATATGTATGTATTACTTATCCAACCCTCTCAAATTTATTAAAATGACACCATAACAGTAAGTAAATGGGACAAATTCAATATCAAAAAGAGTCAACAATTAGTATAGTACACTAGAATCAATAAAATGTTGCAAGACATACCTAGTTGTTCATCAATATTTTAAAATTCTATCAAATAGTATATAATAAAAAAATTAATTAGTCATTCATGAATAAGAGAAGTTGCGAGACATTTCATAGTTCCAACTTCAATTGAAGTACTATGTTAATAGTGAATCAAAATATACGAAGTACTATACTAGAATTAAACTCACATGCGGAGCACATAAAAAGAGTCTAAACTCAAATGGATCTCCATCATTGGTTTTTGAACCTCCTAGGTTGGGGGGTTTAGAAAAAAAACAACATAATGGGGCCTGGTAGCTAATTAAGCGCCTGCCTTGCCGCACAGTCATACTAGATGCCTGCCAAGCCGCTCAGTCGGCCCAGGAGGACTCCCCAAAAGCCTTTGTGGCTAAGCGTGAAGCTAGGCGCCCCCCTTGGGCGAACATTCAACTAGGCGGCGTCCAGGCGAACGCCTCAACAAATTATGCTCGCTCCCATGTATCCTTCCTCCTCTCTTCTTTCTCTTTCCTGCCATCTATCTTCCTCTTCCCTCTCATTTACGTCTGTTCGGAATTTCAATAAAAAATAGGAGAAAACAAAAGACAGAGGTTGATTTAACAAAAAAATAGAAGAGGGTTAAGACGTTAACTTCTTCCTCTTCTTGCATATCCCCTAACACATGATGAAGTGCATTATTACTTGATTAGGGTTGTTTTTGTTTCTTTCACAAGTTCCAATTCTACGAAATATTCCTAACATACTCTCTATTCCAGTAGTGCCTCTTTCCAAGGAATGTGGTTTTGTCGAAATTGGTAAAATTTTGAAAAAATTCTATTTGGTGGAATCTGCGACTGTGTCAATTTCAATGGAAGTTGCTACCAAGATTGCATCCAATCAAAAAGCACTCGCTTAAGCGCATGCATTGCACTTAAGCGGCTACAAAGTCATGTCTGCTCGCCTCCTGCTTCAAAATGTAAGAAATCAATCCAACAAAAATCCAAAACAAAGAAATTATCGAATATTTTGTCTAAAGATGAAACAATGATTCAAAGAGAAGGAAATATGTGGATGTCTTATGTATCTTTACATTTAATTTCATACTTGATTGTTGATATATTTCATCACATCATCCCTTTTATATATTAGTATTTTTTCTTTGATATATGTTATCCCTCTTTAGTTTATCATGCAAGTTAATTATCCCCACTCACGGAACAAAATTTCAATCAAAATTTTGTCTTTTGGCCTTCAGACATTGAAATGTACAATCGGACATCGAAACACACAACTGCAGGGAATGGGATGTAATTTTGCAAAGACTTCGACCCTAGGTGGGAAATTTCTCCAAAAGGGGGGAAATTTCGCAGCAAAAAGCCCAGTTTGGGCCGTACTTTTGTGAATGGCACAACAATGAAACTTAAGTTTCAAGAAATTTGTTCCTGGGGCTGCTACTACTACATCTTGGGTATTTTGGCAATTTTTTTAATCTCTTGCTTCTAAAGGCTATTTTTTTCTTAATTCTAAGTTATGTTTCCGCTATCCATAGACCACATATATACATTACCTTCTTCGATTCCTACACTCTTCTATATAAATTAGATACATACTCCAAAAATAACAAAGTTCTTTGTTGAATCTATTTAAAATGTCCCATGTAACCTAGTTAAATGCTAACACTAGACCTATACAAGTTGTAGTTCGTAAGTTTGTAACTTCTAATTGTAATTTTTACATTATAAGCTGTAACTTGAAGTTTGTAACTTTGTACCTTTCTAACAGACTTGACATTTATGTTCATTTTGCACACTCATCAACACATGGATCCCACCTTGACCTCTAAACATATAAATTTATTATATAGTCTTGTGTGTTTGTCTAAACATTATCTTTGCAAAATTTCACAACTCAGTTCCTTCATTTTACCATTAAAATTGGCATCAAAATTCTGTTGAAGTTGTTCAACTTTCTTCACTTACAAATGTTGGAGACCCCCCCACATATCCAATACCCCACATCCAATATGAAATTTTATTGCATATTTGAGTAGATTTTGGCATTTAGATCGTCTTGGTAACATGATTTCATTTGCTTATTTGGTCGTCGAAATTGTTAGGGCCGTTTATATTGAAATTTTCATCAAAAATTCTGTGAAGTTCTATTTCTGGGCCATCAAATACAACATCAAAATCAGACATTTAATTCCTTGATTGCATTTATTGGAATTTTGATAATTTTTTTGATGAATTTCGCCAATTTAGATGGATTTCAAGGTTTTGTGCACAACTCAAAAATTTTAATGGAAATTTCCATGAAAATTTTAAGTAATTGCAATCCCTGGTGTTATTCTTACTATTTAAAGAGGAATAGGGGGATTGGAGTGATTTCACCATTTAGTACTCAACTACTCATACCTAGTATATACTTATAATATATCATAATTGTATTGTATTCCCTAATATTAGCTATTCAATATAGTAAATACTAATGCAATGCATGCTTTATATTATTTTTTATTTCTTTAGTGCGTACAACATGCATTCGAGTGGTGGCTTATCAGACAATGCGGGTGCTAGGAAGTGAGCCACACCAAAAGATATTGATGTTGCTTGGAAACATTGCACTATTGTTCCTGGGGCCAATGAAGGTTGTCTGTTGAGTCAATATCAACAACAAACTATCAACCCAAGTAAAATATTGTGGGGAAATGCCCTACATATCAATATCTGATATTATAACACAAATAAGTACATGCATGTATATAGTTCATGCTTGCAAAGTTACATAACTTCATTTCTATACTTTTTCATCAAAATCCTACACTGAAATCTCCAAGATATAAGAAAGTTTCCTTACCTCCCACATGAAGGATTCCCCCAACCTAACCCCTTACAAATTTTTATTGCATAAACAATGCATTTAGGTGTAAAGATCACACATGCATAATTTAATGGCTTAGTTTGTCCATTTTGGCATAGAAGACGAGCACGATTGCATTAATCAATTTTTCCATCAAAATTTCTATAAATTTCCATTTCCACTCTGTCAAAATAGCATCAAAATCAGATACCTCATTCTCGGCCTCTTTTCATCTTTCTCTCCAATTGTGCACTTACTAATAGTCCCTTCTTTTTGTACTATGCTACACTCCATTACACATATATGTCCTAATGGTCGAAAGTAGAACCCTCATTGCCCTCCTATCATCTACAATGATATGCTTGCAATATTTGCTCTTAAAACTGAATGACAACAGCCATCTCCTCTGGATGAACACCATCGAGACTTTTCTCGGGTCACATAGCAAGCCAAAATTCATCAAGGACGATCCACCTACCAAACCAAAAAACAACACGTCGGCGACCCAACAAGGTCAAGTTTGATATTGGCTTTGGCGAAGCATGGAGCCCGAAATTGCAGTGAAGTATATGTTCTTTCGCAACACGAAGACCATGTGGGTGAGATGAAATAGTTTTACATGGGAGGAAACTGTGTTTGCTTATATAATACTATGGACAAGCTGTAATCTGAACAACACAAGATGGACCCTAAAAATCTACTTTGACTCTATGAAGGTGTTGGCGAATCAGATAATATTTTCTCACCCACTACGTCTGCGTAGGTCACTTGAGAACATGGCTCCGTCATCTCAGGCTGATTCCTGAACGACGTCCATCCTCGCTATGTAGTTTATTAACTTCTGTGAGGAGGCACGTCTTTGCCTTCCACAAACTAAGCCTATGCACTTCTTTCTTAATTTGACATGACACCACACTATTGACACTGAGTCTTCTGAGGCATGGGCAACTGTAGTTGTGATAACACTACGATGTAGACGCAGACGAGGGCCATGTTCCAAATGTACACACTATAGCAAATTTGGCCATATTGAGGATGCTTTCACTCCAAACATGTATAGGTCGAGGATGTGGCTTTGGCACTGCTCAGTTGGCTTGAACTCCGTCTTCTCATATCTTCCGGTGCTTATGGATCTTCCACCCGACGCTTTTCTCATGTCTTCATGACTATCGAAGAATATGAGTGCATTCTCCATGCCTCACAATGGTTTGGGGATTCACCCCTTGACTCCCAGCCAACACAACCCTTCCCCTACCTGACATAATCATACTGGAAGTTTGTTGAATCCTCCGACTACCTTGCCCGCCGTCCATCTTACAACTGGCCGCCTAGGTAACATATGGTCATCGATATACACCGACATCTCCAATTGGATTGTGTACTCCTCTTGTACCCAACATATGACGGGTATGTTGTACTTACCACTACTGATTCCTTCCTTCTCTACCTACTGCCACCTTCAAAGATAAGTCTATTAAACATGTTGACAAATGTTCACCATTCCTCACTCTCCTACTCTAAAAGTATTACTGTCCACTATGTTCCTGATTTCCCGTCCAATTTAATGCGTGTGGCTAAACTTGTTGATTGTTTGTGCTATTGTATAACCTTCAGAGTTATTCGGTTCATTTTGTAGGATATGTAGAATACAATGCTGATTGGGCGGGGATCACACTCGGATAGTGATTTACAAAGAAACTGGTTTGCAGCTAAGCGTCTGCTTAGGCGGTGGTAGCCCATCTACCCAAGGAATCTTAGATGGAACGACTATTCAAGCGTTCAATCATTGAGTGGGTGTTTTTTTTTCTCGCTTTAACCCACTTTGTCCTGCTTTGTTTGGGCCGCTTAATCAACCACTTAGGACCGCTTAATCAAGACAAGCTCCAACATTGTCCAACAAAAAACATATAAAAAAGAGAAATGGATTTCTTGATGCCTACTATGTATTACAGGCTATAAAGGTAGAAGAAACAAATTGTAGTATTTTCTTCTTCTCCTACATATGCTAAACATGTGTTCTGGTGCTGTATGTGTTTCTACCACTGGCCAGCGGCTACAGATGTAGTACTTTATAGATGATTGATAATATCTTATAGGACCTATATTGATTCTATCATGTAAAAGTATAGCACACATATTGTATAGGTGCTATAAATATGTAAAAGTACAATCTATATTGTACAAACTAGAATATATGTGTGTAGGATTATTGAAATCAGATAATTATATGATGTAAAATTATGCAATATACGTGTACCAAAATTGTCGGTGACCGCTATATATGCTATGGGATGCCCTAATATAATCTAATGTAGAAGTCATTATCCAGTAACTAATGCAATATGATAATTAAAAGTAAGTCAACAACGTAAAGTGCTTTTATATTGTAAGTCCATGAAACTTTAATGAATAAACATATTTATAATTAGATTCCCTATTCTAGTGAAAATCAATCATGTTACTTGGTTATTGTGTGGTTTTTCAATAATTTGGTACGATTGTATTATTGAATAATAAATATCTACTTTACTTCACTACATAGTCCACTTTTATAGAAAGCACTTGCTTAATTAGCCACTTCACGCTTTAGAGCTAAGGGAAAGCTGACCACTCGCTTCCCACTGGTGATCTATGCTACTTCTCCGCTCCTCCGCCATCTCGACCCATTGTCTTTGTCACAACCATGCCACTTTAGCAACGTCTATATTTTTGTGATCCTTTGGGAAAACTGAACATTTTGAACCCATTTTTATCTTCTCTATCTTTTCTTTCGTGTGAATGATGTCAATTAGGCACACAACATATCTTTATCTGCTTTTAGCAAAAAATAGAGTGAAAAAGTCGTCTGATTTAATTCATAGCGATATTTGTGGTCCATTTTGAACAACCAAATATACTGGCTTTAAGTATCTTCTAACATTTGTTGATGATTTCTTGTGGATGACTTGGTTTTATTTGCTTAAAACATGTGATAAAGTGTATCCTTTTATGTTGGTTTTTCATATAAATCACATTTATTCATTCTCCATTTCTATAGAATTTTTTGCACCGACAATTCCCTAAAGTACATTCAACTTGCGGTGTCCTTGTTTTGCAATCCACGACAAAACCACATCGCTTAGCACAAAAGAAATCACCTTCTTGACACTATTCATTCCTTAGCAAGGTTTTAGAGTGCGTGAGGCGCATTGAGGCGTTTTTGTCTCAGCGAGGCGAGGCGTAAGCCTCGAGGCGGTCGAGGTGTAAGCCTCAGATTGTACCGAGGCACACATACAATTTTTTTTTTTGATTTACGAGAGAACCGCCCCCGTAGAAGTGCCACAATCGTGACCCCCCCCGACAACGTAAACTCTCGGGGCATGAGAGGGTGTGGTCCGGTCACCCCCCTCCCGCGCCCAATCAAATATATATAAATATGTATATATTAAAATATATAAAAATATATATTCAATATATATGTATCTATATATATATTTATATTTATATACAATCTCATATATATATGAATACATACATATATATATATATATATATACACATGTATATATACTATATAAACACATATTTTCATATATATATATATATATATATATATAGAGTCAGGCTAGAATACACTCGAGTGTACAAATCACACGAATACACTCAAGTGTGTTTGCATAGCAAGACTATTTTCTGCAAAATGTAAACCATTGATCTTCACCGTCATACTATAACCAAGGAATGAAGTTTCGCCGGTACCGGCGGTATTTCGACCGAAATACCGATGCCGACGCGTACCGATACCGAAACATGCATGCGTAATGATAGGATCGCAAATACCGATAATACCGACATGTATACCGCCAATACCACCATGTTTCGATGATTTCGGTGCAAAATGCACTACTAACTTCACTGTACCGACCGAAACTGGCGGTATACCGATGGGTATACCGTTTTTGCGAGAATGACTATAGTTACTTATTGGAAGGAGAAAAGAAGGTGCATTTGGATGATTTTTGGCGATGGGAGCTAATACCAACCCAAATCAAGGTAATTATAACTAATCTCTTTCATTTCTACCATTAGCAACCTCTCCATCTCTTTTTCCTACTTTTTTCTTCCACTTTCACCTAAAAAAGTGTTTTTTACCGCCAAAGCCTAGTATTACTCCAAGTTTTATATGTTTACGCGAACTATACATACATCTATATGTATATTATATAAATCTACAATATTATCACTAGATCTACCTACTTATAACACTATTAAATACTGATATCATACAATCTATCTAAGCATATTACAATTAGCATTGATATAATTAGTTACTTTTTTATGTTTAGTGGAAGATGTTTTACTAAAGAGTAATGTGAATATAATACACATTGCGAACCTCACCGAAGGCACTTTGCGAACGGCAATCCATGCTGATTACGCGTGAGAGGGGGGTGACCGGACCACACCCTCTCATGCCTCGAGAGTTTACCATGTCGAGCTCGCCCGGGGTGGGTTCTCTCGGTCACAAAAAAAAATGTGAATATAATACAAAGGAGTATTATACACTTATACAATATCACACATGAATGAGCAACATGGAACTTCATACAATTTGCCAATAATGATGTGTTTGAGGAGCATGTGACTACATACAACCACCTTTATAGGATGTGCATGTCATGGCCACAATATCTCAGTAATATCAACTCATTACTGTGTGGAGAACCAGTGCGTCACTCAACATACAACTAATGTGAGTTGTAAGTAGATATGTTATTCATATGTGTAAATTGTATATTATTGCATAATTGTGTGTATTTAAGTGTGTGGTTTGTGCTAGTAAAATTTCATATCTTAATTCCTGCATTTTGTCATCAAAATCCTTCATCGAAACCCCAACGAAACAGGACAAATTCCTTACCTCCCCCATGATGGACCCCCTCCCCCACACCTAGTATAGAATTTTATTGCATAAAATGATGCACTTAGGTGTAGAGATTACACCTGTAAAATTTCATAAATTAATTCGTTCATTTTGGCGTTGAAACGGCCAGGATTGCATCTGTCGGTATTTCCGTCGGTATACCGGTAAATACCTATTTCCAAGCTGTCGAAACGGCGTCGGTATCGGTCACCTTGTTCCTTGACTATAACTAGGCTACATACAAATTTTGAGCCCATTTGGATGAGTGTAAGTCACTCATCCAAGGGCAACAAAATCGACGCGTGAAACTAATTTGAAATGCATAATTTTTGCGGTCTATATAACATGACCTATAAATGTCGAAATGTGCTCAAATTTTGCGTATGAGCTATTCACAAGATCTTTAAGAAGATCAATGGATTAGATTTTTGAAAAAAACATTGCATCATGAAAAACTACTTGAGTGTATTCTGCTCCGAATACACTCGAGTGTATTCTAGCCTGACTCTCTCTCTCTCTCTCTCTATATATATATATATATATATATACGTGTATATACTATATAGACACATATTTTCATATATACATATATAAAAATAGAAACACATCTACTATCATTTATATATATACACACTATTACAAACACACACACATATAGATACAGATCTGTACATACATAGTTATAAGCATACACACATGTATATACACACACAAAAGTATGTGTACATACATGCAACATACAATGATGTAAGTATATAACATATCTATAGTTGTAAATATACATAAACACACAAATATATGTATGCACATACATATATATACAAATCTCTGTTAGTTTGCCCCTATCAAGCCTAAAATAGTTAAAAAAACTTTTTTTAGAGGTACAGTCTAAGGCTTACACCTCGGAAACGCCTCGAGCGCCTCGATACGCCTCTCACTTACTGAGGCGCACGCCTCTCACTTACTGAGGCGCACACCTCTCACTTACTGAGGCGCACACCTCTCACTTACTGAGGCACACACCTCTCACTAGCAGACTGAGGATTAAGCCTCGAGGCGTATCGGAAGCCGCCTCTAAAGCCTCGAGGAGGGTTTTTTAAAACCATTTTCCTTATCCATTCAAGCTAAAGTATCCAAATAGTTGTAGTATGAAACCATGTTAATGACATTTTTTTCTCGTTAATCACCATTAAATTTTTCATTCGGAAAACGAAAAATAAAAACTTTGTTCTTCATCTACAGATAAATGTGATCTCAACAAGATGAATGTGGCCGAAATGCATATGCTGAGATGGATGTGTGGAAAGACAAGAAAAGATCGCTTGAGAAATGACTATATTAGGGACAAGTGTGGTTGGCGAGTATTGAGGATAAGTTGCGTGAGGGCCGATCGAGATGGTATGGTTATGTGCAAGATAGATTGACAGACACGGCTATAGGATGCAATGCCATTGAGTCAAGCACACTTAAAAGGACAAGAGGCAATTCTAAATTAACCTGGGAAGAGCTTATAAAGAGAGATTTTGAATCTTTATATCTTGATCAGAATATTATCCATAATAGAGCTGATTGGAAAAGAAGGATCCATGTATCCGACCCATATATGGTTGGGATTGAGGCTTAGATGATGAAGATGATGCTGATGCTGATTAAGAACTTCACGCCGATTTGTTCAAAGAGGTATATATGCAACAACCCTCAATGTTTGTTGCTGAGGGGGAGTATTCTCATGGTAAATTGAGTATGAATGCAAATACATGTTTGTGTTTGACAAGCACTGATTAATGATTTTATTAGTCTGCTTGAAATATTTGGTAGCATCATTGATAATTATAAAAGACACCCAAAAATGAAATCTTCAACTATTATCGTATATTAAAGATTCAAGGTGATATAGAATTCCCGGTTAGGCACTGTGGTGACTGATGAGTATGAGACTATTATGTAAGCATGTCGTATCTATTATGCCTTAGGGGAATGTAAATGGTATTGTTATATAACATGAATATGTGGACCTTCTAGAACAACTATCAATTTTCCCACATTCTTTGTACCCTAACTGTTGCAGAGACTTGGTAGAAATAGAGATGACATTTTGAGATTACCTATCCTCCCCAAGTAAAGCAACACATCATATTGATCCCTGATACTGTTGGTATGTAAGCCCAGAGAGCCAATCATATGATGATTGGGATGTGACATTAGATGCCTAATTTGATAATAATAAAGGTAATGCCGTCTATTATGTTTGTCTCAGTCATGAGATGATGACACATACGTACGTAGATGTCTAAAGAATGATGTTACTGGATGAGTATGTCTTCAAGTACGTGACTTGAACAATGAGATCATACGGATGCTAAGAGCACATACATTCTTGTTATGTCCCTAGTTGAATATTACTGTCGAAGCAAAATAGACAACAATAATTTGTTATGGATATATGATATAAAGTCACTCTCAGAGGTACATGTTAGAGAACAGTGTATCGGGCAGACCCACCATGAGAGTGATACATGGAGACCATGAAATGATAGTCAAAATCATCTCTCATAGTGATAGTGGTGATTTTGTTTCTTAGACCTGAAGTCACTACATTCATCACATGTCATTCGGTATACTTTAACATCATCAAACGTAACCCTGAAATAAGGGTTTCCATAACAGTGATGATTAGGTAGCTGTGACACATGGGGATTTGAGTGTGAGTGATGTAGATGTGATTTGTCCCTCCTACATGAGTTTGATATCCAGGGCCTCTTGATAAGCAAGACTGAGAAATGTACGACCGTACTCATGTGATTCAATATATGATATGTGAACTCACACGCATCTTAGACAGTCTACTATAGTTCAAGCAACATGGATTGAACGTTGAGAGGATGACGATTCCATGCCTCGAGTTCAATCCAGATATCAAAGACAAATGAACTATACGATCACTGTAACACTAATCACGTATTGTAGGTTTCTCCAACTTTCTGAATTACTTGGGTAGCAATGATGTGTGATTAGGCATCGCTCTTTGCTTGTGATGTCGTAATTTGTTATGGACATTCATTGTCAACGTAATTCTGGACCTATAGGGTCACACACATAGGATACACTTGGATTAAAAGAGTTTATTCATGAATGTTGTTTAGATTGATAACTAAAGTGTTTAGGTATTCAATTAAACAACTGAGGTTCAAAATTGACTGATTGGACTCTGAAAGTGTTGAGACGATCGGTTGGAGTGTCAGGACAATTGGAATCAATATTGGTTGAACTTTGCCTGAACTGGACAAGTGAAACGACCATTTCACTTGAGCGACCGTCTCACATTGTAAAACGATGGTTTCACTATGTGAGACAACCGATTCGTTTCCCAAGTCACCCGATTCAGTTTCCAATTTGATTGGAACAAAGATTGATGCTGATGTCATGTTTGCATTAATTGAGCATTGAATATCAATTTGATTCTGAACAGGAAACTTGCGAAACGATCGTTTCGCTATGCGAGACGACCGTTTCACTCACCAAACGACTGTTCGGGAGTGGGAGACTGTTTCGTGCTACGCAAGTTCTAGAACATTCATGATTCCAGACCCTTCTACTCCCACACTGATCGGGAACCCTGGCCCTGGTCTCTATTATAAATAGAGGGGTACTGGGGGCTTCCCAAGACACACAATTGAGAATCAATTGCTCTGACAATTGTTGTCCTCTCTGTTTGCAGTAATCAATAGAGAGCCCAAGCAAATCCTACATGTTAAAAAGAGGGATAGCAAGGGAGAAAACAACTGAGGATCAGTTGTGGGAGAGCATGTCGGCGACTAGCACATCGATAGGAGGGGACGACTCCTTCCCGTTGGCTCTGGTAGCGCAATGTGGAGTTCTCAGTGGTCCGCGTGGACTACTTTAGAGCCGGGAAGCCGTTGTCTGCTGCTAGGAGGACACCGTCAGCCGGCAGTCCGTGGCGAGAGGAACTGCTGTAGATGAGTCCTAGTGCAACTAGAAGACAGTTGCACATTTACAACGACGAGGAGTACGTCGCTGAACTTGCTCCAGGACCAAGTATATCCTCGAAACCATTCTTTCCATTATATAGTTGTTGACACAATCCTCTGGTTTATGGGAATGACAATAATTTTTTTATTTCCGCTGCCTATTCTGTCGCCCTATTTCCCTACAGATACGAGGTTCCATGGTTCTATTTGGTGAGGTATGTAGATGATTGGTGCTAGCTAAATATCATCTACTTACATCTATAGTGCTTAATCTACGAATTATTGCACATGTAATTAAGGAGACAACATTGAGATATATTATGGTTTCAGTATTAATATAAATTTTAAACTCAAAATTAGCGATGGCAATTGGGCGGGTATGAGTAACCCATACCCAAACCCACCATACCCATTTAAGACTTGACTGAACCCATACCAACCCATTTGGTAATATATATACAATAAGGTATACCCATACCCACCATAATGGGTTACAGGGACCCATTTTAACCCATTTTGACCAAATTCAGAAATTAAGATCTGAATGTAAATATTTGTTCACCTTGTAAAATATGTTAAAGGACCGTCCACTATCATTTTTTTTAGATAATTTACAGAAAAGCCCATGAAATGTTGTATTTACAAAACAACACTTTTCAACTTCATAGGCATGTGCCTGAGAGACACCCAAATCCACAAGTCCACCGTCAACAACGTGGTTCTTGTCGGAGAGTCCACCGGGATCCTGATCGAGGACGACACCTTCCTCCTAAACCAACCCAAAGGATGGGGTGGCGGTCAGAGCAGCAATTCATGCCGCCGCATTGGAGGGTGACATGACACAGATGCTCCTACTCGTGGACTTTGACTTCACCCCACTGTCACTTGGAATTAGGTCTGTGTACGGAGCCACTGGCTCGCCCCAACCATGATGATTGATGCCAGGAGGAGACATGTACAACAACTACGATTGGCTGCGGACAACAGCGTGAGCAAGGAATTAAATGACCGATACCGACACCGTTTCGACAGCTTGGGTATAGATATTTACAGGTATACCGACGGAAATATCGACAGATGCAATCCTGGCCATACCGACGCCAAAATGAACGAATTAAATCATGAAATTTTACAGGCGTGGTCTCAACACCTAGATGCAACGTTTTATGCAATAAAATTCTATATTGGGTATGTGGGGGGGGTTGTCCATCATGTGGGAGGTAGGGAACCTGTCCTGTTTTCTGCAGATTTCGATGAAGGATTTCGATGACAAAATATTGGAATTAAGATTTGGAAATTTACTAGCACAATCCATAAACATAAACACTCATACTTATGCAATAATATCCAATTTACAACACATGAATAACATAGTAACTTACTAACTCATATCAGTTGTATGTCGAGTTACACACTGATTATCCATACAAGATTGAGTTGATATGGTTGACTTATTGCTCCCCTGACATGTACATTATGTAAGGTTGGTGATATGAAGTTACATATTGCTCAGACACGTGTACAATTAAGATTTGGAATTTTACTAGCACAATCCATAAACATAAACACACACACTTATGCAATAATATCCAATTTACAACACATGAATAACATGGTAACTTACTAACTCATATCAATTGTATGTCGAGTTACACACTGATTATCCATACAAGATTGAGTTGATATGGTTGACATATTGCTCCCATGACATGTACATTATGTAAGTTTATTGATATGAAGTTACGTGTTGCTCAGACACGTCATGTACAATACTATATAAGTGTATAATACTCATTCGTATTATGTAATTAAACACGATATGTTTTAGAATTTTACAGTACTATGTCTCCATATGCATCATATTAGATTCTGAAAGAAAATATACACAAGGGCTTTCTATTGCTCTTCTTCAATGTGTGACTTTGACAATTAACTTCATGATTGTCAAGGAAGTTAAGCACCATCACTATTGTGACACCTTTTCTCCGATGTTGTTTGTACCACATGATCTTGATGTGCGGTAGTGAGATTCTCCATGGATTATGCACAATAGAGGGATAAGTATAAAAGCCATTATTACCATGCCCATTATATGCATATCGTGGGGATGCGATAATATAAAAGTCTAGTTAATATGTCAACCATGTCCATGTTGTGCGATATATGTAGCAAGTGTCATATATCAACAAATATAAGACTAGAAAATTACAAAATCTATATTTTTTACAATATTTGTTTGTTATGTTGCGAAGTAGTACATTTTCTTACTTTGTATGATAAAAATACTAGTAAGAAGAACATATGTATACAAATTAGCTTACTACTAAAAATGATAGCAAATTATACTGATATTTTGTGAATTATTTAGGTATATAACTATGATTATAATGTAGATTATGAGAAAGTGTTGTGGATCTAAGAACACATACAATCAGGAGGACATAAAAAAGTAGATGGTGAGATCTTTGCCAATTTAAGGCATTTTGGTATGAATTTACATTTAATTGAGATAGATGGTGTAAATGAGAGAAATGGTAGAAAACATAAAGGCATACCTTGGATTAGACTTATCTGAGCCCTAGTTGTCGAGATCCCTTTGCTCCAACATTTCCTCCTCTCAAACAACAGAAACTGACTCAAGCACACAAAAAATCGGTATTTCTGTCGGTATATCGGTACATTTCGTCGAAATTTGGCGATATGTGGCGATATTTGGCGATATTTGTCGATATTTGGCGGTATTTGGCGGTATACCATCGGTATACCGATATTTGCAATCCCAGCGATACGTTTGTGTGAACCGATGACCGATGCCGTCGATATCGGTATACCGGTCGATATATCAACGATATCGTCGATATCTCTTTCATTGAGCGTGAGGATCTAGAAGTCGTGCTCGTGAAGAGGCCGTACACATTGGCGGCGTGAGGGATAGAATCTCGAACAACAGCCCCTCATTGACCTATGTCTCCGCCACAACCTAGAAAGCTTTCCCGTGGCCGCAGGTGGATAACCTCAGGAGTTGGGCGACCCAGTACGGGATGTCGCTGAGCAGGGTGACCAACCATCATATGTCGCTGCCCGACCTACAATGGCGCCTGCCCCACCATGGCGACCTGTGGGCACTACCGCCGAGGTCGACGACGACAAGGGCCTACAAGTCCGCTCCTTCAACCTGCGCCTCCGGTGCCATTGGCGCCCACATACGGCCACGAACGAACCGAAGGCGTGGGCGAGGGAATACCACCGCAAGCACGATCAGACTCTTTCCCTGGCCTCTGTTTTCCTTCCTCCACAAGCACAAGCTGGCAATTTTCCAGATTTGACGAGTGGGTCTCTATGGGCCCTGATGGGGGCACCGTGATTAAACGGGTCGGAAGACTCATATCCCCATTAGACCCATTTTAAAATTGGGCCCCAACTACCCCGCCATAATTTGGGTTTAATTGGGTTTGGGGCGAGGTGGGACTGGGTTAGTGGGTATAATTGCCATCTCTACTCAAAATGGTCTCATCCTCCTTTTGACACTTCAATAGCTTGGCTTGCTAGTGAAATTAGATTCTTGATTATATAATTGATGGAAGTTAAAAAGTTTAGTGTACTAGAACATCCTACTTGAGATGCTAGACATTCCAGATGACTGCGTCTTGATTATATTTCTGATGAAGTTAAATTTTATGTGCACTAGAGAATCCTACTTTAAGATGTAAACATTCCAGATGACCATGTCATCTTTTTGTGTGGCATATAATATTCTGTGTGCAAATTGCACATCTTGCTTGTGAATGCTTATTGTATGGCATAAAATGAAACTTTGTGCAAACTTTAGATTTTGCATGTGAATGAAGGCTTATGTTGGAATATGAATCCAGTCTGTTAGAGAGTCTGTTTTATTATGCTATTAGTAGCTTTGTTATGTGGGCCTAAGTGTCGTGGCCCATTAGGGTTTAATTGTGTCTTGTACGCTTCCCTATTCTCCTATATATAGGAGCAGGGTTTCTCCTATCTAATACATCAACACATAACCATCTTTTACTTTCTAAGATGGTATCAAAGCCGCCGTCCTAGGGACCAAAACCCTACGTGAGAGAGAGAAAAGGAGGAGAGCCCCCTTGCGGGTGGCCGCCACCCTTGGCGGTGCTTGGCTTCCCGTAGGGAATTCCTTCCTAGTTCCCTGCCTTCTTCCTTGTTCCTCTACTCTCTTACTACTGGCCGCCGCCCCTTTTGATCATCTGCTGCTCCACGCTGCCCATTGCAGCCCCTTTCCATCGCCGCCGGCTCTTGCTTCCTGACCATGCCCACCTTGCTGCTGCTACCCTTCTGCTTGCTACCAGACTCCCGCCGCCGCTGCCTGCCCCTGTGTCGCTGCTACTCTGTGCCGCCGCTACTGCTGCGCCCTGCTGACTCGCTTACTACTCTACCCGTCACCCCCCGACCCCTGTTGCAACTCCACTTCCTGCTGCCAAGCCACACCGCCATCCACTCCTACCTGACGACCTCTGCTGCCCTTGGCCGCCGTAGCTGTTGCTGCCTTCTGCTGCTTGCCTTGCAAAGGCTATCTTGACCACTGCTCACTGCTGCCTTGTCGCAGCCAGTGGTCCTCCGTGCTGCTACTGCCTGCTGCTAAGTCGTCATGCCGCTGCAACACTCGTCATTGCCACCATCTTACTGCTGCAACTGTTGCCTACCGCCGCCAATCACCTGCCTCTGTTGCTGCCATGCCTACACTTGCCTCCACGCTGCCTTTGCACTGATGGATCTTATTGCCTGCCCCGCCGCATGCTGCTACCCTTCCGTCTGCGCTCCAGTGCCGCCTGCTACTCATAGACGAGCCGCCACCGGCTTGTTGCTGCTGTCCACCGCCCCCTACCGCCTCTAATCGTGCCATCAAACAACTCAATTTTTTTATGCCTCAATATTTTCTACTGCCCCCCATATACACTCTACATATTTGTGCTAACTGGATCCAATTTTTAGCCTTATCGGATTTTTGCGGGGGCTCCGCCCCGCACCCTCGGATTTGTTACCCTATGGGCTAAATAAATCCCCTTTTCGGGCCGGAGAAATATCTATTTATTTTCCTGTCCGGATCTACCTAATCAGGTCATTTTGCACCATTGCTCACATTATCTACTACCTCCACATATGTTTGCCTACACCAAACCTTGCATCTACCATTATTGTTTTGACTCTCCACGCCAACCACTCTTTGACTCCTTCATACTTGGCGTGAGGGGGAGAATAGAGGATAAAGTGTAGAGGGAAGAGATGAGACGGAGAGATGAAAAAAGAAGAATTGTATTCTGCTGCTTCATGCCACATTTACTGGCTTACTGCTGATATATGGATTCTTCTGCTAGTATGAGATGCTTTCTGCTGATATTATTACTTATTTGTCATCTACCTCGACTGCTATTATGAAGTTACATACTGGGACATCATTCTTTCTACTTGTGCTATGATTAGCACATTTTTCTTGCTGCTATGTGCTTTTGCACTTTCTGCTGTCCGTGCTTTATTTGCACGTTGACTTTCTTCTGTGGACTTAGCCGACCCCAACATAGTTGGGATTGAGGCTTTGATGATGATGATGATGATGATGACTTTCTTCTGTGGACCAACACTCTCTGGACTTTGACATATGTTGTTACTATGATGGATATTCTTGAAGAGGGAAGATGATGAAGACTTTTTGTTGCTGACTTTACATAGAGCTTAGTCTACTGGAGTTATTTATTGCTTGCTACTCTGCCTACTGGTCTTCTATCTGTCTACGCCCTCGACTTTTGCTGTTGTGCGCCAACACTCTCTGGCATGTCCGTGTTTTGACACGTGGACTCTCTACTTGACCGTACCTTGTTTGCACGTCGACTTTCTACTTCTGTGTTGCCATCACTCTCTGGCTCGTCCGTGCTCTATTTGCACGTTGACCTCTACTACTGTGATCCAACACTTCTGGACTGTGCTGCGACATTAGCTACTGAGATGAAGACCATGACACTCTACTACTACTTATGCTCCAGATGATCGAGAAGCTTCTATGACCTGCTTGCTTGGAGTATCTACATGAGGGGGAGTTTCTGAGTGTTTGGGTGCTTTAATGTAATATTGAGGGGGAGAAAAATTATGTATGGGCTTGGTTTATCTTTTTGTTTTGTTTCTTTGTTTCCTAGTTTGACTCTCTGTTTGCAAGCTGATTTGGGATTCCCCCAACTTTAGCTTGAGGGGGAGTGTTAGAGAGTCTGTTTTATTATGCTATTAGTAGCTTTGTTATATGGGCCTAAGTGTCGTGGCCCATTAGGGTTTAATTGTGTCTTGTACGCTTCCCGGTTCTCCTATATATAGGAGCATGGTTTCTCCTATCTAATACTGTAATACATCAACGCATAGCCGTCTTTACTTTCTAAGACAGTCCTTATGCCCTATGTGACCATAGTATCCAGAAATGATCCCTTCCCAGTTTGTAATGCTATGTCACCCTGGGAAGGATTGGGATTCTGTTGCCTTTTGGAGTTTCATCTTTTGAAGTGTGGGGTGGTGGTGCAACTAGCTACAACAATCACACTCTTGTTGTCATTTGCTCCAAGCTGGATTTGAAGATCCATGAGGCGTGACTTGGTGTTTGTTAGTTGTCTTAGAATAACTTTTTTTTTTCTTTTCATGGATTTATTTACTTATGTATTTCAGTATGAAATAAATGATTTTGGCATGTCACTCCCTCCCAATCTCTATAAAAAAACTCATGAAATCAACATCTACCATTTAAAAGTTATCTATGAGAAATGGTTGAATGGAAGGGCTCACTGGATTAGGATTATTTTAAATATAACCTCAATCATCTTTCTGATGTATATTTCTCAAATTTCAAAGGACCATGGTTGTAAATTATGACTTATGTGTAGCACATAAGCTGCTTACGGGACTACAAGCCATCTTCCATCAGGATTGATGGAAGTATTTGTGTATAACCCAAACTTTCTTATGCTTATCTTGGAACTGATGCCTGCCTATCTGCTATTGATGAAAAATTAACTAATGTAACATTCTCTTTACCTGTAATAAATCTGATGAATTTCGATGTTCTAATTGCATTTGAAAAATTGACTATAGGTTTATGAATTCTTGAGACTGTGAACATCGGGAAGAGATGGGCAGTTTCTCCTGTTTTTGTTTGATATTAGTGTAAGTGTTTACAGTTACACAAAGTTTTTTTTCCAGGTACATTCCAGATTCCAAAGGTTTCTTAGAGAGGGAATGGGTTACAAAGAAGCAGTTGATAAGTTAAGAAATGAGATTTTGACCAAGGTACTGCTGTTTCTTTCTGAATGATACATGCTAGGCTTAGCCCAATAATAACGCTGTTGTACAATTTTATCAGTCACCCATTTGATTGCAAAATTCTGTTTCCAGCTTGGCAAACTGAAGCTGCACCTGGAAGAATACTTGGATGTTCTAATATCAAAGAATAGGTATCTTAGCATACTTATCTATAAGATCTTTTACTTTTCTATCAGATACAAGCTCCTGTCATCATACTGAACTTACACGATCACTGGATTTTTCATTGTAGTATCTATTATGGACACAATCAAACCTCATAGTTCATATCGTTAATTTCACTTGAAAATTAAAATTTATGTAAACTTTGAACACATCTTCCTCAAAACCATGTGTCCCCTATATTTTTGGCCTCATATTAATGCACTATCAATGACTAATTTTGACTTATATTAATGCCAACATATCTTGGTCATGCTTCTAGAAACAATAACAGTAGTTGCATATGACCTTTGCACTTCGCAAGCTTTTGCATATTTTTGAGGGTGTTAGTGTTGGTGTGTATGCCCAGAGAGCCAATCATATGATGATTAACATGTGTCATTAGATACCTGATTTGATAATGATAAATATAATTCCGTCTATTATGTTTGTCTCAATCATGGGATGATAACCCATACATAGTAGATGTCTAAAGAATGATGTTACTCGATGACATATGTCTTTAGGTTGATGCCCTGAACAATGAGATCATATGTATGATAAGAGTACAAACATTCTTGTTATGCCCCTAGTCGGATATTACTGTGGAAGCAAAATAGACAACAATAATACATAAGACTAGAGTGTGTGTTGACTGATGACAAAGTCTCCTTAGTCATGATATATGATATCAAGTTGAACACACATGTACATGTTAGAGAACAGTGTATTGGACAAACACACCTTGAGAGTGATACATGGATACCATGGAATGGTAGTCAAAATCATCTCTCATAGTGATAGTGATGATTGTGGTTCTTAGACCTGAAGTCACTACACTCATCACATGTTCAATATATTTAGACATCATCCAACATGACCTTGAATAAGAGTTGCCATAAAGGTGATGCTCAGATGCATTGTGACACATGGGGATAGAGTGTTAGTGATGTAGATGTGATTTGTCCCTCCTACAGGAGATTGATATCCATGGCTCTTTATAAGCGAGACTGAAAAATGTATGACCATACTCATGTGATTCAATATGTGATATGTGAACTCACATGCATCTCAGACAGTCTGCTCTACTTCAAGGAACATGGATTGAATGTTGATAGGATGACGATTCCATGCCTCGAGTTCAATTCGGATATCAGAGACAAAGGAAATGTACGGTAACACTGATCATGGATTGTAGGTTGAAGTTGTTGTCCAACTTTCCAAACTACTTGGGTAGCAATGATGTGTTGTTAGATACCGCTCATTGCTTATGATGTCATAAGTTGGTTATGGACATTCACTATCAACATAATTTGGGACCTATAGGATCACACACATAGAATACACTTGGAATAGGAGTTTATTTGTGAATGATATTTAACTTGATTACTATAAGTGTTAAGATATTCAATTATACAACTAAGGCTCAAAATTAACTGACTGGACTTTGAACCGACCGATTTAAGTGTTGAATTGATCGGTTGGAGTGTCAGGTCAATTTGAAACACAATTGGCTGAGAATATTTGCTTGACCTGGACATGTGAAATGACATTCACATATGAAACGATCGTTTCATGATGGGAACCGACCAGTTCATCATTTGGGTTGTCCGAATCAATGATCAATTCGATTTGATCAAGGATTAATGCTGATGTCATTATTTTGCACTAATCGAATATTGAATGACAATTTGATTCTGAACAAAAAGTACATGAACCGACCGGTTCACCTCTGAACCGACCAGTTGGACAGTGAATCGATTGGTTCACTGTTCGTAGTTTCCAAAAAATTTGTGAATTCCGATTCTTCGACTCCTGGAGTGATTGGAAACCCTGAACCTGGCCTCTTCTATAAATAGATGGGTACTGAGGGCTTCCCAGACACAACAACAATAAGCTCTGACAGTTGTTGTCCTCTCTGGTTGTGGTAATCGATAGAGAGTCCGAGCAAGTCCAACTCGAAATGGGAGGGATAACAAGGGAGAGAATTGTGGGAGAGCGAATCAATCCTAGTAAATTGACGTTCGAAGGGACAACTTCTTCTCGTTGGCTCTGGGTGCAATGTGGAGTTCCCGGTGATCCGCGTAGACTACTCTAGTAGCGAGGTGGTTTCACCCGCTAGGAGGATGCCTTCAATCGCCCTCTGTGGTGCCAGACTAGGAGGCCGCCTGACGACTACTCGAGTGCCGGTTGAAGAAGCACAATACTGCATCAAGAATTGTCGCTAAACTTGCTCCAAGACAAGGTATAACTTTTGTTACTCTATTTCCTAGATACATCATTGTTGACGCGATCTCGCTGGTTTGGAAATTGGGCATTAAATTTTTGTTTCCACTGCCTCATTTGTCACCCCGATTCCCCTACAGTTAGTTATATAGTATTTGGGCCTAGGCCAACTATGTATTACCTTTTTCCTCTCTATTTCATATACTTAGTTGAGGATCCATTTACCACTTAAGTATATTCATATATCTCTCCATGCTCCTACATATACGAGAGCCTTTAATCACTTCGGTTGACTAATAAGAAGTCTCTGTTAGACTTTTTACATGGTATCAAGCAATAAACTTGGAACTGTGACCCCTCACCCCTAGCCCTATCTCCCTCCTAACCCTCTCTCCCTCCCTCTCTCCTTTCTCTCCTCCAAGAGCAGGGAGCCTTTAGCATAGTCATTTGAGTAATAAATAAAATGTTTTATTAGTTTCTGCGCGTTTTAGGTTATTTAATATTTTCCTAGTTTGTTGACTGGAGCACTAGGAGTGACGATTGTCTTTCCCTCTCAGGGCCGTTAGAAAAGAAGAGAAAGAAAACATGATCTAAACCCCATTGAGAATTAGTGTTTGATGCTATGAAATCACTTAATGGGGAATCTAATAATTATAATCAAACTAATTATGAAGATCTAAATTGATGGGGAAAACTAATTATATGGAAACATATTCATCAACAGATTTTAGTCATTAAGTTAGCTTTTCTAAGAGCCTTACAAAACTTATATATAGGTGCTTAAACCCAACTAACTAGACAGGCAACCAATGTGAGACTAAACCACATTCTTTACAAAACAAACTGGGAAAATATCAAATCACACCTAAAACACATGGAAACTAATAAAACATGTTATTTTTTACTTAAATGACTATGCTAATGGATACGATCGTCCTACATAGGCCTAGCAAAACAAGACCCGACCCGACCCAAATCCAAAATTTTAAGCAAATTTAGGGTCTAAGGTTTTTCGACCCGACCTGAAATTGACCCGAACCTGAAGAACCTGAAATTAATTTAGGGTTGGGTCCGGGTTTGGACTTTAGACCCGAATTGACCTGATATTAAGAATTATATTTTCAAATAAAATTATAAATACTATACTTTAAGACACCCGATGGCCCATTAATTTACTAATCCATCAATCATGAAGTTTATTTTGACAATTCTACATGGTTTTGTATTGATTTGTATGATTTATTATACTAATTATATTAGGAATTTGTGTTTAAAAGTCTCGAACAAACTACAATAAGCTTTATATGGGTTTCTCAATCACATATTAAGTTTATCACAATGAAATTTGTTAATTACACTTGGGAATTATCAATGACTAGACAAATCATAACATTTTTTTTTAAAAATTATTGTCTTGGTGTTGGATTTACGGGTCAGACCCGAAATTATTTGCGCGTCAGGTTAGGGTCAAGGGTTTCGACCCAAAAATCCATCTTTTGCAAGTTTAGGGTCTAGCCAAAAAGTGTTGACCTGAAATGACCCGAAATAAAACCCACTCAACCCGAACCCGATTGCTACCCCTAGTCCTACATCAATGAGCTATCATATTTGTGTGTCGAGGCTTACACCTCGTTTTCTTAGATCGAGGCTTACACTCAAAATCTATGAGGCTTGTCGCAAAGCACGGAAGATCTGAGGCTTAGCTGAGGTGCAAGCCTCAATTTACGACAACATGTTTTGTTAACCACCAACTTTTCTACTATTTGAATCATTACATAAAACTCCTTCAAATGTTTTCTGTTCAAGGCATTCTTTGAATTTGATTTTTTAATCTTAATTGTAAAAGCTATCTTTGTGTTACCATTGAGTTTATTATGTCTGTGAATTTCAAATCTCATTTGTAACTATTGTTGGTTCCTTGTTCCTACTACTTCCAAATTATGTTTCCCCTAATTTTATCCCTATTATATATTTGTATCTAATATTAAAAAGCATTGATCTCTCATATTTGCCACATGTTAGTTTTATTAATGTGGTGATTTTTATTATCAACTTCTCTCAATCCCTATAGTCCTTGTTGAGCTAAGTAGAAATTTTGTTTCTAGTTATAAATCAGCTTAAATATACTTTTTATATTATTCATGCATATATATATATATATATATATATATATATATATATATATATATATATATATATATATATATATATATATGTCAAGGAATGAAGTTTTGTCGGCATCGGCGGTATTTCGATCGAAATACCGATACCGACGGGTACCGACACAGAAACATGCGTGCGTACCGATAGGATCGCAAATACCGATAATACCGACATGTATACCGCCAATACCTCCATTTTTTGATGGTTTCGGTGCAAAATGCACTACTAACTTCACTGTATCGACCGAAACCGGCGGTATACCGACGAGTATACCGTTTTTTGCGAGAATGATGGCTGTTACTTATTGGGAGGAGAAAAGAAGGTGCATTTGCATGATTTTTGGCGTTTGGAGCTAATACCAACCCAAATCAAGGTAATTCTAACTAATCTCTTTCATTTCTACCATTAGCAACCTCTCCATCTCTTTTTCCTACTTTTTTTCCACTTTCACCTAAAAAAAGTGTCTTTTACCGCCAAAGCCTAGTATTACTCCAAATTTTTATATGTTTATGCGAACATACATACATCTATAAGTGTATTATATAGATCTGCAATATTATCACTATATCTACCTACTTACAACACTATTACTATTATCATACAACTTATCTAAGCATATTACAATTAGTATTGATATAATTTGTTACTTATTTATGTTTAGTGGAAGATGTTATACTAAAGAGTAATGTGAATATAATACAAAGGAGTATTATATACTTATACAGTATTGCACATGAATGAACATCACAGAACTTCATACAATTTGCCAATAATGATGTGTATGAGAAGCATGTGAGTACATACAACCACCTTTATAGGATGCACATGTCATGGCCGCAACGTCTGAGTAATATCAACTCATCACTGTATGGAGAACCAGCGCGCCACTCAACATACAACTGATGTGATTAAATATGTTATACATATGTTGTAAATTGTATATTATTGCATTATTGTGTGTATTTAAGTTTGTGGCTTGTGCTAGTAAAATTTCATATCTTAATTCTTACATTTTTTCATCAAAATCCTTCATCGAAATCTCAACGAAACAGGACAAATTCAATACCTCCCACATGATGGACCCCCTACACACCAAATATAGAATTTTATTACATAAAACACTGCATTTGGTTGTAGAGATTACACCTGTAAAATTTCATGAATTAATTTGTTATTTTGGCATAGAAACGACATTGCATCTGTCGGTATTTCCGTCGGTATACCGGTAAATACCTATTTCCAAGCTGTCGAAACGGCGTCGGTATCGGTCACCTTGTTCCTTGATGTGTGTGTATGTGTGTGTGTGTATATATATATATATATATATATATATATATATATATATATATATATATATATATATATATATATATATATATACAGGATTATAAATTGTAGGCCTAGGGCGTGCTCTGATACCATGTAAAAGGATTGGGCCAGAATGATACCCTACTGGATTAGGTTATCCTTTATTATATAAGGTGTGGACATTTACATAATAGACCCAACTTATAAAGGAAATAAAAAAGGAGTACATAAATATAAACTATTTGCTATTGCATAGTTGTATCATAAATTGTTTATATTTTTGTGTAGGATGATTTTGCACTTGATACATGGTTTAAAAGTCCTAATGTATGGAAATTTGTGTTCTTTTCTATATAATTATATAAGAATTAGGCACCCTTTTTTTTCTTCAAAAAAGCCTGCTTGAGCGCCTACTTGGCGCTCAACTGGCCACAAGGTGCTGCCCGCAGGCCTCTGGCTTCCTGCTATTTGAAACATTGATATGCAGAAAAGATAACTATCCTTTTTGATAAAAAAACTTGTGACTTTGAAGGACTCGTTGACCGTACACCAGTAGAATGTTGACATGCTTATGAGTTGACTGAGTCACATGCTGATTGTATACCAGTAAAGTGTTGATGGGTGTCCAATATGATATATCGTTCTGGTCGCACTATCGAGCAACATCTCTGAATAATTGCAAAAGGATACATCCACTTATAATAGATTCTTGGGATTATTTTCTAACGAAATACATATTTTGGTGTATTCTTATATCTATTGCTGTAAATCAAAATAGTTTACTCTTCCTACTTGATGTCAAGAATGCCTCCCTCTATGGTAATTTGTAGGCCTACTTAAAGCGACCATCTAGTGTTGTTGCCTAGGGGAGAAGCCTAAGATGTATGGACTTGAGAAGGCGGTGTATGGACTTGAGAAGGCCATGTATGAGTGCAGATTTAAGAAAGCGTTTATAGATCCAACGGGGACGCCATCATGATATGCTAATTAACTATGCCGCTTCTTAGTTCAATGTGGCTTTTGCTAGTCCCATAGCAGTTATTCTGTATGCTGCTATGTACTACCTCATCAAGGAACTTTGTTATCAAAGACGAGCAAACTGAGATATTTATAGGTGTCGAGGTGCATAGGTTTGGCTGTGTGATCTGTCTGTCTTTGAGAAAACATACTCTGCATCTACGAGAAGAAGTTGACTTGCTGGGAGCTTGACTACATGATACCCCTTTAGACCGAATTGTACCTGAGATAATGAAAAATTCCCTACTTCTTGACTCTTATCTATTTGATTTCTGTTTATTATTTCATTATTTTATCTCGTTTGGCATTTTTCTATTTTCGATTAGTATATCTAATATTAGTAGATTTTTTTCCAATTTCTTTTATTTTTGTTTTATTTTAAAATTTAATATGTTAATTGAATATTAATTATTATTCTTTTTAATAATATTATTTATTTATCTAATTCTAAGACATCATAAACTAGTGAGAAGCTAATTAATTTGACATTTATTGGAGCATATATCATATGAGGTGCCAGCTTGATTAATCATTACATGGACAAGCTAAGATACCACAATTAGCATGCCATCGTTTATGCTACTTGAAGTTGTCTCCCAAGTTGGCTGGTTTATATTAAACATGGATGTGCAGACGTTATTGGCTATATTGATTATGACTACTTGAAGCCATGTTGATATAAGGCCCACCATTGGATATCACACTTGTGGGAGAAAAAAATATCACAAAAACAAGTGATTAACAAAAATTGCAGTGGGCAGGTCTAGTGCTAAATTGACATGGTCCAACTACTTGTCAGCTTATGTGGATTATGGCATTGCTAGAATAATTCCATCTCCATCCAACTAAGCCTATGCCGTTGTTCTGCAATTGCTAGTGATCTTATTTTTTATGAAAGATCCAAACATATAGAGGTCGACTGCTATTCTATCAGGAGTGACTGTCATGATAAATTAGGAGATAGAACCATGGAACACAACTTCGTCTTCGAGTTGACTTCAACAAGTGTGGAAGTGGAAATTTGTGAAAGAATCGAGGAAACATGGAGGATTTTTACAACTAAACTTCGACAAAAATTAAGCTAAAGATAGTCATTTTGTGATGAAAATCAATAGATTTCACCAAATCTAACTAAAAAACACAATATATGTTTGGATATAGCCATCCATATAGGTTTTACATATGTAGAAAAATACTTGATTACATACAGTCGTCTTCGAACTACAAAGTTCTTCCATATATAAAGTTTATGACAATAAACAAACTACATGAAAATAGTGTAAATCTATGGTAGATCTACCAAAGAGGGGGTTGATCTATTAATATTAGCTTAGAATAATAAAAAATAACATCAAAATTACCTTACCTCAAGCTCCAATACTTGTTTTCCTCTCACATCTAACTCCACAAAACACTAGAAGAATGTTGCCAACTTCTACTGATGTCGAGGAAATTGGGGAATTTTTGAATGGACTTGGGCCAACTTCATCGACATATGGGGAAATGTCGACAACTTCGACGAAATGCTGAGGATATTGTGGGATTAGGATGTTTACGTGGATTTGATATCACCAACTGTCAACATCAACAAAATCGACAAAATTTTGCCCAATGTTGATGACATTTAATGCCATGGTTAGTACCTGTTTACACTATCTGAAGGGCAAGTTACACATTTTGAATTTTTGAATGGACTTGGGCCAACTTCATCGACATATGGGGAAATGTTGACAACTTCGACGAAATGCTGAGGATATTGTGGGATTAGGATGTTTACGTGGATTTGATATCACCAACTGTCAACATCAACAAAATCGACAAAATTTTGCCCAATGTTGATGACATTTAATGCCATGGTTAGTACCTGTTTACACTATCTGAAGGGCAAGTTACACATTTCTTCACCAAACACTGAAGCTCTCTATGGTGACTGTTAAGCTACACATATGGACGGAATATATACCAACGTGAGAGGCAGTATTATAAAGTGTATCTTCTATTTGTTCCCTTTTCAACTCTTCATTTTTTTTGCCTTTTCTTTGTGGCGTATGCCTCGTGCCTGAATCTTCTTTGTGATGTAACTATTTCATTTATACCAACACAAAACATACAAATAGGATTGTGGCACATTTATGGCCAGTGGCAAACCAGAAAGATAAGGCGAGGGGGGCACAACTTATTGTGGCAGACTAAGCAATATATCTAAGCAGGGAGCAAATGGATTTTTTTTGATAACGAGGAACCCCTCCCGGGATTGGCCACTATTGGACCCCACCCAGCCACGGGTAAACCCCAGAACCAGCCGCGTACTTGGGGGCACCAGGGCACGCTCAGTAACGTGGGGCCTTTATTACACCCCGAGGGTTTTCACCTAGAGTCGAACCCGGGTCCCTTCATTGAGGATTGCCGAGCCGCACCACTTGGGCTGCTCCCTCGCCCCGAGCAAATGGATTTTCAAAAGTATTTTACCCATTTTATATAAAATAAATATGGTTTTGAAGTCAGGTAGGGCACATGCCACATCAGAAGACACATGTTTAATGTTGAGAAAGACTACAAGGTCTTCTACTCCTTTTAAACAAGACACACAAACCCTAATTCTTGGTCTCTACAGTATGACTTTCTGGAGATGTCTAATCGTCCTCCAGTCATTTATGTATGCATGCCTCTTTATAATCAATTAAATGGTATATAGATAATAAAACTAATTACCAACCAATTTTTTTAGGTCAAATGTTGACCTGTGGTTTCATGTTGGCACCCTATATTGAAAATGAATACAATCCATGGTGCTCCTCATATGTGCAAATCAATGACAATAGGTCAATAACCTTCTCCATCCACAGGCCAATGACTGTTGCTGAAAAACAACAACTTGGACAGGAGATTCAGAAACTTCCCAAGGGCGCATTGGATCGTGTTGCTGAGATTATTCAAAGGCGGATGATTCCTGAGGCACAACCCACTGCCAAGATTATTAATGTCGATCTGGCGGAAGTTGTAAGTTTTTCTGTTTTTTTTTAAATTATTGCAAATGCACGTTCATACAGTGACCTGTTGACCAAATATGGGTTGATGTTCTTCCAGGACAATGCAACACTTTGGAGACTGTACACTTTTGTTCAAGCAGTAGCCAGTGGAGGAAACAGTCACTGATCTTCCAGTTGCAATTGATTTGGCTAATCGATCTATACACTCAAACATACGGTATCCAAGGTCGTCCTTGATTGGAGTTGTGACAAATGGCTGTCTAATAGTTTTCTTTGGATGCCAAGATTAGTTACTAAGAATAGTCAGATATTGTTCTTGCTGAATGTTTAGCAGTTATGTTCTGGTATGCAAAATTGATGCATATGATTTTTAACCATGTATGTTGTAATTTGACTAATTGTTATAAATGTATTTAGAAGGATATTGAGGATCTATAAATCAGGCTTAGCTCATTATGAATACGGACTGGGTTTTTTTTTTTCTCTACCGTTTCCCTCATCTTTTTTTTACTTTCCACCTGGTCAGTTGTCTACAACACAATGTCGTAATTTCTGAAGCATTACATCTAAACGATGTCTTGGTTCATAGTCATGTAAATGTATTGTTTTGTCAGTCACGTCAAATTGTACAAGGTATGCACACACGAAACCAGCAACTGCGTCTGTTTTTTCCTTGAGGGACAAGGCTTAGGTAATTTTTTTCCCTATAAGCATTACTAAGTTGTACACTACACAATGATATATGGGTCCTTTTTAGTGAAGATCTGATCTTTAACAAATCTTGTCTTATCATGTATCAAACAGCTGCTCACACAGTTGATTTTTTGTTGATGGAATGCTGCTAGGTCGATTTGGAGGTTGTAAATCACTTTCTTACAAAAGGTTGGAAGTAGACTTGCATAAACTCGAGGTGGTCCAGCCAAAGCTAGTTTTGTTGCTAGGTTTTCTTGGACTTATTAGGTAGTTAAAAAGTTGAACAGAGCCTCTAGCGAACTGCTAATAATTTAAGATCAGTATCCCAGATCAGGTCTAATGATTTAAAAGAGTGTCGACCACCTATTGTGATCCATAGTGGTATTGTTCGTGTTTAAAGCCACTTGCATAGAGGACCCATTTGTATTCTGAATGCAAAAGGATTTGAATGTCATTGGGATTTGCATTGAGAATGGGTGCACTATGATTCACTTAGTGTTGTGTGCACTATGGTCTGAGCCCTACGCAGGTTAAAAAATGCCTGTGCCGGGCTTAGCTTTGGAAAATTTTACGTGCATCTGGGCTAGTGTTTAAAGAGTGCAAATTAAGTTCTGGATGACGTCTGTTAACATGGGTAGAGCTTAAAGAGTGCAAATTAAGTTGTGCATGGCGTCTATTAACATGGGAAGAGCTTACAAAGAGAGATTTTGAATCTCTACATCTCGATCAGAATATGATCCATGATAAAGTTGAATGGAAACGAAGGTCGATCCCAACATAGTTGGGACTGAGGTTTAGATGATGATGATGATGTCTACATGTGTTTTCAGAGTATGATGAGAAAACAAACACTCTTCAGTATGTGATTTGGATTGCACAAACACTGTTTCAGGAATGCACAACTAATTGGTGAAACTAAGGAGATGAAGGCTCTCAAGTATGTGATACCAAAATTTGTGTGGTTGCGATGGTGGGGGGTTGAATCCCTTGGGAGTATGGGATTGCAGCACAAAACCAGAATAGCTGCTTCATCAAATAGTCACACATCAATATAGGTCTTATATTTGTTTTAAAAATGGATATTTTGAACATGTCTATAAGCCTAAAATAGAAAATATAACTTTTAAACAATATACAAAGAACGCTTGTACAGTTTACGGATAATAGCGTATATGACTGGAGGGGAAACAGTTCACTCAAAATAGCTATGGATCCTTATTCTTTGAAAGATTTATGGTTTACTGTAGTAAATGTGACTGATTCATACAATACTATGGTTAAGTTTACTATGACTATCTATCTATCCAATCTAGCAATTTGTAACTTGCTAATATGTAAATGACGTCATAAATTGTAAATTTGTGATTCGATCACATTCCGTCACATGTAGCTGATGCTGACGAACACTTCTCATTGCTTTATTAAGCATATTATTAACTGTCATAAACGTGTACTGAAATGATGTGCTGGATGTGAAAGATTTTGTATTTCCGATCTCTATTCAATAATTTCACCTCACCTTTGTTAGTTATAACACTAATATTAGATCTACACGTTATACATTTATTTATTCATTCTAAGAATTGCTGGTGGGCATGTGGGCCAATTTGACAAGGCACATGATAGGGTCTTTCACCCTGATGGCAATAATTGACTGGTATGCTCCCGGGCATGCTGAGTTTAGTGGAGGACTACTGAAGCTATAGCGGTCATGTTCATCCCTGCATGGGTAAAAGGATGTCCATCATGCTCGGCTTTTGTGATTCCAGACGAGGCGGCGGAGCTCAGATGGATGAAGACAACGACTATACAGACCGCGATGAGCATTAAGAACTTGATGCAATACACTGGTGTGGAGGCTGCCATCAACCTTGGCATTAATTAAGAACTTGATGGTTGAATATGCTAACGCTGAGATCGTGATTGCAATTAGCAGCTTGGGTATGGGTAGGGGTCTCCTGCATGTTATTATTGCTCGTGATATAATCAAACATGGGAACAATATTGATAGCATTTATTTTATGCATGTCAAGAAGGATGTGTTGGGTTTTAAATTGTTATTATAAGTAATAGCAGACAATTACAATCTAATTTGTAAGTTTAAATTTAAGAATCACACAAAGTAAGAGAAATAATAAAAACTGAGTTAGAAAACTCAAATCAGACCGCTCTCTTGTAAAAAAGAGATATGTTTATTAAAGAAATGAACAACCGAGTATCCTACCAAATGCATGTTAATCTTTCAGACTCGGCCGTTACAAACATATAGAAAGAGGTCTTGTTGCTAGCATGTAGACAACAAACGACACCACTGACACCACTGGTATGCTCAACAATTGTTAGGTACCACCACCCTACCAATTGCGTCAAGAAAAAGAAAGGAGACGGAGAAGAAGATTTCTTGCGCTGCTACATAAGGAAACAAACGACATGGTTTAGAACACGAATGATCGAGGCTCTGATTCTAAGATGTGTGCTAAACCCTAAGCCTGGAGGCCTTATACATAATATTTCCATGCTCAATCTTATTCCTAGTTTGACACAATCACACGACCACTCTTGTATACGTAAAGTAAATATAGTCTCTTTCTAATTTAGAAAACATTAATTTAATAATTAATTAAAAACTATTTAAGTAGTTATATTCATTGTGCAAAACGGAGATGAAATAACGAAGACAATTTCCTAGTCCTGTTCCTAACTAATACAAAAGTTAAACTTAATTTTTCCTCCGCACTACTTATGTACACCTACATTGGGCTTAACCCATGTTAGTATTAGCATGGTAATATAGCTAACGATGTTCAATACGTAGTGTGCTCTGTCACTCAATCCTTCATATTGTACTTTTAGAAGGTGCCTTTCAGCTTGAACTGTACTTGAGTTATCCAACATAAAGTCCCACGTGAATTAGATGAACTAATGTCTTGAACTTGAACCTTGGGTACAAGAGTATCAGTTGGTGACAACAAAATATAGACAATGACAACAAAGAAAAAATGATGTTAACAAACAAATCAAGAATCATGAATTATATCAGGGAACAACCTAAATTAGGCTTTTTGCAATAATTTTTTTGCCATGTTTCTCAAAATTTTTCTATGAAATTCTCACAAAAATACGTCACACTCATTGAGTTTGTGTTTCGATGTCGGATTGGAAAATACATAGAAATCTCGATCGAAATTTTGACATTTTGGTCAAAATTTTGTTCCATGTGTGCACTTGTGTAGCCATCTGATAGAGATTGATGGTCACATTACCTAGGTCATCCGAGTACAATGTGCTGCATCATAGAGCGCCACATCACACATCTGGTTTCAGACTTTGACATAGAGGTATGAGAATATCATTCACAACATTGAGTTACCTACTTCCTATCCTTGAATGCCAACCAATAAAGTGGGTATGATTGTGGTTGATGTTCAAGCTGTAATGTAAGGAAGACAACATACATCATAGATACAAATTGACATATATCTCATTGTCGATAATTAGGTCACATGTGTGCCTTTCGCACTCGACCTTTGACGAGAAAAGTAGTGTTCGTCGTAGAATTGTGTAGGGTTGTGTATGTCAAAGAAGTGGTGATAAAAGAGTGTGTTACAATGTGTTTGCATCATCCAGTTAACTGTACTTGTTAATGCTTGTCTAGGCAGAAAGGCTCCATAGTGAGATGCCCCTTGTGGGCTTGCTTATTTGTTGCTTTGAGCTATTATGTGGTTTAAGGTGCACATTAATGCATCTTTGTGATTTATTTTTTCTAATATACAAATTGTTACTTTAATGTGTATATAAATTTTTGTTATAGATTTACACTCATATTTCATGTTTCCTCAAAATTTTAATTATATGTCTTTCTGATTTATTCCATTTTCCGTATCACATGCTCTGCAAGATATGCATTATTTTGTTACAAAAATTCAACTATGTCAAGTTGAAATCTTTAGTCATTTGTATATATATTATCTATCTCTTATTTATAAAATAAAGTTCTCTTTATCTGGTGATAATTTTAATTATAAATGGTTGTAACATACATGATTGTGTTTCATAACATAAAATCATATATATGAAAGGATGAATAATACAATTGTGCACACACACACACACACACATATATATATAATTTATGTATATGAGGATGAAATTTCTACAAAAATTATAAAACTTATGTATGAATATGAGAAAGTTATAAAAATAAAAATATTTATTGCCGCCTAAGTGACACCTATGCTCAAGGCACCCTACATTGGTGCCTTATCACCTTTCTGCCTTCACAAATATGATTTTAAGTAGATTAATTACATGTAAATATATCCTTGTATTCAATGCCATCCTCTTTCTTGACAATGGTCATTATAATCATCAAACGGTTGGGACACTGACTGGACCAATGTTTGTGAAGCCTTACACGTAAGCATGTATTTGTGCAAACTTAGATTAAGACACATGAGTGATGGACATGACTAATGTATCATCCATTGTTGATATAGGTGTAGTATGAAGTCAACATGTGGGCTATGTATCAAGAATTTGGCAAAGATGCTTGTGTTCTAACTGGGTCGTTACATGCGTAGCATTGCCAATGGTTGAGGTGTGTAAGGTAGTTAGGGCAGTTGTGATCAGAAAGAATGACCAAAGCAGACCATCAAGATCATGGTGGTGTCATCCCAACAAACATATGACTTGTAGAAAAGTGGTGAACTTGTGTGTGTACTTTTCATTTGAGTCACTGATCTACTCCAAAACATATGACTTGAGACAACATTCTTGCTTATGTTGATCATAGTGAAGAAGGATTTGATGTCTAACTTCATATTGACACAGATGTTAACATGGCGAACCTGTGAGAGTAGTGCCTCACAACTTTGCCTCAACAAATAATAGTTGACATTCCTCGTTCAACTGGTGCCAGTTAAAGAAGGCATTGATGTTGTGCAACTGGTCATAGAACTTGTCAGATTCGCCAATTCTGTACATATTTAGGGACATCAATTTTGAATGATCGATTGGGCTTGCATCACACATGGATTGACATGATATGAATGTTTGTTAACTTGTAGATTTCTAGTTTTCTTATTGACCTAATTAAGATCTTGTCGATTGTCCTGATTAAACATTTTCACATAATGTGGTCTATGTGCAGTGTCAAAGTGGAAACTATGTGTTTGATTTTCCAGTATCTTTTTCTTGGGTTGTAAAATGAGGGTCATGAAAGGTTGTCTTGGCATTGAAGCCATCTTTGCGCACCATGGTTTTATACTCTGAAGTTTGGGGTTCAATCTAGAAAATATAATATAGATTCATAAGTGTGCATGCACGATTGATGTGAGATCCTAAAATTTTTCCTTTACCCAAAGACATGGATGAAGCTTGTGAACAAAGATGTTTCCAAGAAATTGATTTCTGGGGGTTCAACACAACGATAGTGTTACACTACTATGAGAATGTGTGATACCCAACTCAAAATCAATTGGCAATGAGTGAAGAGACCAGACACCTTATAAACCGAAGGATGACCCCTAAACTTTGAAGTGTGGGACTATCCCAACATTCCCCTTCAAGTGCAACCACATTTGTTTGCTTGTACTTGTTATTTTTGGTAGGGTGTGGTCCTCACACGCTTTGTGGGGTCCACCCTGATACCATATGAGAATGTGTGGTATTAAACTCAAAGCCAATTGGTTTTGAGTTGAAACCACACATTATCAGAGCTACAATATAGAGTAAAGAGCACCCAATTGCACCATGTGAAATAATAAAATGATCTATTACTTAGCTAGTGAATCAAACATAGATTCTCTCCTTATATAGTATAGGAGGAGTTGATAAATTCAAAATTCACCAATATGGGATAAAAGACATGATACTAAAGAGCACAAAATTTGTAACATAAAACCTTATATTTTAGCACTCCCCCTCAAGCTGGAGCATGGATATAATGCATTCCATTCTTGTCCACCATAGAGATGAATCCTAGCTTTGGCAACAATTTTGTAAAGATGTCAGCAAGTTGATCTTCAATCTTGAGGAATGGCATAGATATGCACTTGGATAGACTCCTTGACGAATTGACTGTCTACCTCAATGTGCTTGGTGCAATCATGGAATGTGGGATTACTTGCAATGATGATAGAGGCTTTATTATCACAATACATAGGCATGGGCTCAGAGTCACAGGCACCAAAATCCTTTCATAAGCCATGAACCCACATAAGCTCACAAGTAGTATGAGACATGGCTAGATACTCAGTTTCATCAATAAATCTAGCCACGCTAGTTTTCTTCATACTTCTTCAAGTGACAATATTATTACCTAGAAAGGTGCAGTAGCCTGAGGTAGATTTATGATCGCCCCTGCTGCCTGCATAGTTAGAGTAAAAAAATCTAGTAATATTATTGTGCCCAATTTTCCTATATAGAAGACCCTTTGAAGGAAAACTTTCTAAGCATTTAAGAATGTGGCAAACAATGTCCCAAAGATTATCGAGGTTTATCAAGATATCTACTGACATGTCCAACTAATGTAATATCTTCTCATCTAATTAACAAGTAAATGAACTTACCCGTAGGTTTATAATATTAGTTGCTATCAGAATATGAAGGAGAAGAATCATCATCTCAATTAGTATTGGGATCCAGAGGTGTGCTGACTGACTTGGCTCCCAACATGATAATTTGTTGTAGTAGATCAAAGACATACATGCTTTGAGATAGACATACTCAAGAATAAGAATGTGATACATCAACTCCCAAAAAGTAGCACAATTTTCCTAGGTCTTCAGTAAAAAAGAGTTTTCTTAAACATTGCTTGATAGCCTGAATCCCCTAATGGTCACTTCCAGAGAGGATGATGTCATCTACATAGTAGTTGTTTTCACAAACACAGAATGATAAGAATGTGAGTGTTTAAAATCAAACTTAGCAAGTATATGATAATTTATCAAACCACAGTCTTAAGCTCTGTTGTAGTCCATAAATGGCTTTCTTTAGGCGGTACACTTTAGAACACCCACCCTTAGCAACAAATTCGGGAGATTGGTCCATATACCCTTCCCCATGCAGATTACCAAACAAGAAAGAATTTTTTACGTCGAGTTAGAATAGAGGCCAAGTATTACTGTCTATAACTAAAATAATAATACGAAGAGAGTTAAGAGAAACAATAGGAAAAACGTCTCAAAATAATCTATGACACAAGTTTTTGTATAGCCCTTAGCAATAAGATGAGCGTTAATGCATTCAATTGTGCCATCATGTTGATATTTAATAGTAAAGATCCAATGATAGCCTATAAAAGATACATAAGTAGGGGTATACACCATGTCACATGTATGTTGTGTAGGGCGAGCATCCATTTCCATCTTCATGGCACAACACTAGGTCAGATGTGCTAGGGTTTCAACCACAATTTTGGAACAAAAATAGTGGAAATAGTAGTAATAAATTTGGTAGAACTTGAACCAAGATCAACATCATAATAAAATTTCTTATAAGATGTAAACTACAAGAACACACCCTTTTTCTTATGCTAATCAGGATCTTCAGGTTAGAATATTCATGATTGTGTCATGATTTGTCGATGAAGATGAAGGATTGGTTGAGGGAGGGAGGGGCAATAGAGGGAGTTGTAATCTTGCAACATCTTCAAAAAACCTTGAGAGGAACACGATCAATAGGTTCAAGAGGCACCAGATCAACAAGTAAATGAAGAGGGACATCGATGAGCAAATCTAAAGATAGAGTTGAGCCCACATCAGAAAAGTACGATGCTACCTAAAAAACACAACATCCATACTAACAAACAATTTCTTACTTAGCGAGCCATAACATTTGTACCCTCTCTGAGTTCTGGAGTACCCTAAAAAGATGCATTTCGTAAATCTCATATCAAGTTGATTTAACCGACATGAAGGTTTTATAATAGGTATTGCCAAAAATTCTAGGGGGCAAAAAAAATAGGGGGCTCTGGGGTACAAGACATAAGAGGGCATTCAATTTATATGTAAACAAGAAGTGGAGACAACACCAACCCAAAATGTCTTAGGGACATGATAGTGAAACATAACTGTCCTAGAAACTTCAACGAGATGTTGATTCTTACACTCAACAACACCATACCATTGAGGAGTGTAGCATTTTCTTTACTATAGCGCTAGCCTTGTTGCACTATGACTTGGTGGGTTGGTAGCCACTGATTGGGCCAAGCCAGCAGGCCGGACATGCTCTTTCTCCCTCTCTCACAAATTCCTATTGTTTATTTGGAGTTTTCCAATTTTCTGATTGGCCAAACTTGTAAAAAGCATATCTTTTGCTCTGTTTGTCCAAAAAATATAAATAAATATGTTTTAGAATTCAAAAAATGAGATATTTCTAATAAAATATTCCAGAGTTTAATTTCCATGTTATCAATAGTTGATTTATGGGAATCTAATAAATTATATAAAAGCCCTAAAAATTGTAATAAATTCATGTGAACTTCAAATAAATCAAATAAATATGTTTTCTTGATCATAAAAACATAATGAATCAGTTGGTTTATGTTTTTTTGACTAAAATCTGAGATTTTCTAAAAAGGTATAACATTAGGGTTTCTTTACACATATGCATTATAAAAACCTAATACATGCAAATTACTTAAAATTAGGCAAAGGTGATCTTAGAATCTTAAAAGTTGGTGATAAGTGATAACGAGGACTCTGAATTGAGGTATATGTATCTTATCCCTTAAGTTGGGCAATTTGATATCCAAATCCTAATTTCCCAATGAGGCATGGACTAAAATCATTATTCTTGTTATTGCTCTTTTTGGCATAATTACTTCATTATTTGCTTGGGCCTTGAACCCCACCTACAATATTTCTATTATTTAAACTTGCCATATGATTTCTTTGGGCATGATGATTTGTTTGACTTATTAGCTAACATAGTGGTACTTATGTACAACCCACCCATAGTTGGACATGTGTTATTTTATTTAGGGGAATGCATTACTCTCCTAATATATAAATATTTTGTAGGTGACTGAGAATGTGTTTATTCTCCCCTCACCTAATGGTTGGGGTCCGGTAGGTGCCTCAACCCTACTTAGTTAATTTAGTCTAACTTAATCATTCATGCGAATTTTCTTATTATTTGTTATGGCAAGAATCTTATTTGTTATGTGCGTCCTACTTTTGACCCTCCTTATTTCTTGGCTATTCTATACCCTTTATTATACTTATTGTTCTTATTCTTTCTCTTATTCCTTATTTGACACATACCTTGTTTTCTGCTCTTGCTGGGTGATCCCAACCACTGATCGGCCTTAGACACGGGTCCAGAGAGTGGAGACGTGTCTAAGTAATCAAACTTTTATAATTTATAATATCCGAATGTCTGAGACACCTGCAACTAGCACATGGTTGAAGTAGTTTGGGGTCGAATACAGGGATAGGAAGAACGCCGCTTCAAAACTTGAGTTTTCCTCGTCTAAGCACATCAAACAGGTAAAATGATAGGGTTGGTTGTAACAAGAAAGCACCACAAAGAAATCAAACTAAAAGGCTATCTCCAACTGGAGTTACTAGAAAGATTATGATTTTAGGGTTTAGCAATTTTTATGGGGGTTTTGTATATTGGAAGCCAGGAGAATAAGACTATCGTTAAGATAAGGCACGAAGGAAGAAAACTTAGGCATAACAAGCAACATCAGAAAACGTCCCACATTCTCTTCTCTCAAAGAGGGTGCCTCTAACCATGTACCAACTCCCTCTCTCAAGGGTAGTGGTCGTAGATCAGAGTGGTAAGGTAAACCGAAGCAGTCATGATCCTGGGTACTCTTGTACACCCGGATCAGACCAAACTCTAGAGTTGCGACAACCCCCTCTCAAGGGTGTCGAAACGGGAAACACGATTCGATAACTAGTCAAAAGCGCGATCCAAAAGAAGAGACTAGAGTTCAGATGCTATAAAGAAATCATCCAACAAAAAGGATCCATACACAGAACAATATGAGATAAACTCCATAGATTCCAATAAGCTTGAAGAGAGTAAAAGGTTTAGTTACAATGCATAAGGAAATGAAAGTAAAATGCACTAAAAAGGGAAAGATAAGTATCAGTCTCCTTGATTTAAGAGGTCGATATACAACAGTGGACCCCTAAGACTCACATGACTGGAACAATTCAATATCTGGCTAACATATTGGCTAAGGTCAACAGACAGAAATGAGAATGATTCATGGATGACATACCATGATAATGAGTATCTCAGAATAAGCTAGAGATGTTGATACAATAAGGTGGATAAATGATATACATGTTCTTCATATTCCTTATAAAGTGAATACATGAATTATTGTTCTATCATAGATAGCTGCAATGCTTTAAAATATGAGAATGTTCTAAACTGCTTATCCTCTGATCAATTTTATTCTATTAAACTGCAATAATAATGTTTCTGGCGGAGAGTTATATCTCTCGCTGGGACAATTTCAATTGTCTCAAGGAAGGACTCCCTACCCGATACGGCCGTGTCGGGTTGCCAGCCCTATCGGGCAACATGCCTTGACGGTTGGTCCGTATCGGGTTCAGTATTGTGTCGGGTTAGGAAGCACTTAGGCTCTCGGGTTCCTTGTATCGGGTGTAGAGGGGCGAGCCATCTCGGGTTGAGGCCCATCTAGGAACCCAACACATTGAGGTGGCCTTCTTGGTCGTATCGTGCTGCTGCGGCTACCGGGACATGTTCTAAGTGAACTCCTCCCGCCCCTCTTGGGTTGGGGGTGTGCTCACCTAGTGTCGCCTGACACGCCTGGGAACTCGACACACTAGCTCCGCTTCTAAAGTTAGCTCTCGTTGGGTTTCGACCCATCCCATAGGAGTCCTGTAGCTGCTATTTATAGGCAGCGGCTGGTAGAGGTTACGTGTAACATCCCAGGATTTGAGGCCTTACATAAGTTGATCTTAAAAGAAATGATTGGACTACCCATATCACCAAGGTGCACCTCCTTTTCTGGGAGCCCATCACTAAAGAACTCCATAGTTAAGCGTGCTCAGCTTGGATTAGTATTGAGATGGGTGACCAGTCAGGAAGTTGACCCCGGCTTGCGCGTGAGTGAGGACAAAGCGCATAGTTGAGGCTAGTGGTGGTCTGTGGGGCTGATCGTCATTCCTGAAACTCTACTAGTGTCTTGGGCAGTGGGCCCATGCGTTACAAATGGTATCAGATCCATAACCCCTCCAGTAGGCCCACATAGACATGGCATGCCAGTTTTGAGCCGTGCGATCTAGGCATGTAGGAAAGGGATGTCCATGGTTGACGTAGCCACCCTTGCGATGGTATTCCGTGAGCGGGAGCTGAGTGTCCATGGGCCATTGTGGGTCTGCACTGAAGTGGGGAAGAGATCATGAGGCCTTATAGTTGAGCCTTGACGAGGACATCAAGATCCTAAGTGGGGGAGATTGTAACATCCCAGGATTTGAGGCCTCAGATAATATGATCTTAAAAGGAATGATTGGACTACCCATATCACCAAGGTGCACCTCCTTTTTCGGGAGCCCATCACTAAAGAACTCCATAGTTAAGCATGCTCAGCTTGGAGTAGTACTAGGATGGGTGACCAGTCGGAAAGTTGACCCCGACTTATGCGTGAGTGAGGATAAAGCGTGCAGTTAATGCTAGTGGTGGTCTGTGGGGCCAGTCGTCATTCTTGAAACTCTACTAGAGCCTTGGGCAGTGGGCCCGGGCGTTACATAATGCAATATTGGAAAGAATATGATACGCGACATGCTGCATTGTATCTTAGCCAGAAACAGTTATTTCGCTCCTGATTCATCAGCTAGACAGATATCGTTGAACACCATTGGGTGGGCGATGTAGGCGTGTTCAAAATTCTATAAAACTGGATGTAGGATGACGCCACCGACAACGCTAGACATCCTCCTGCCTTTAATAAGTCCCGAAGGTCATCGAGAGGGATTATAACGTTGTCTGTCTCATAAATGACGTCTGCGGGGGTAGAATCAACTAGCCTGAGGAGGATTTCATTGATCTATTCCTGACTCAGTGAAGCACACGCGGAATGGTCGAAATTGCTGATCATCAATTTTGAAACAGCAGGAGAAGCAGAGTCTTCACTGGTATCTCTCGTAGAACGTCCATCCGCTTGCCTGCCCCATAGACGACCATGGCCATCTGGGATTCTTCTTTTGGAGGGTTGGTGGGTTGTGATGATTTAGTTTCTTGGTCACTGTCTAACAACTTCTCGGGTATGCCTGCGTCTAGGAAATAACGTCTGTCCTTGATCAGTAGCAGCACATATGTGCTTCTGAGCTGATAGAAATTCTGGCCTTGGAGGTGTCTTATATATCTGAAGATGGAGAGCAACTCCATGGCGCGTAGGACTATGAATGCGCTATTTCCGCTTCCCGACTCTTCTTGAACGGGGAAGTCTCCAAAGGAGAAGAAGTTTCAAACACCACTGTGGCGTTGGACTCCTTCCTTGATGGCACAAAGAAGACACAGAGGGAGAAGCCTCATATGTTTGTCTTTTGGGCGTACGAATATGTGTCCTGAGCGTGGGACCTCTTCGGTGCAGCAACTGAGGAGCTGGACGTCGTGGCTGTAGAGGTCTGTCACGCAGAAGAACCAGTTTCTTCTATGCTTGTAGGGGGCCAACACCAGGTTTGGGTTGTGCTCTTCGATGTATTGTAGCATGTTGGCCACCTAGATGGAGTCATACGCCCCTTTAATTAATCTTCTTGTCAAGGTCGGGGTGGCGTTGTAAATTGGCTGCCGACCTGTCCTGTTGCCTATATTCTCAATCATAGCACCTTCCAGGACCCGGAAGAGGATCTTCCCTACTACGGCTGGGGAGCGGAACATACTTTTCAGTGCTTCCCGTCGTATAGAGAAGTAACCATCGCTCCAGACGACGTCCTCTCCATCTGCCTGCACTACTACAGAAATGGCTTATAACGTCACATTCACTGTCGTCGGTTGTATACAAATAACCGACGCCTTAAACATACAACGTCGGTTATTTTATAAAACCGACATCTATCTGTGAAGAGTGGACAGACACGGGTATCTCTTTTTATTTAGCGTCAGTTCTATATAAAAAATCGACGCCTAAGATCGACCGCCAAAACCAAATTTTTTATGGGGAAAAATTTACCTCCAAAATTTAACATATGACGTCGGTTTTTAACTTAAAAATCGACAACTAAAGTATTTTTGTGAGACAGAAATTGGGCCCAATTTAATCGCCAGTTTCGCATAAGTAACCGACGTGGATGATTTTACGCGCGCTGTCCCCGCGAAAATATCAACCACCTGTAGCGTCGGTTTTTATAAGGTCACCGACGACTATTGGCTGAGTTCGAGAACATTTTTTTTATCGGCTTATGTTTATAGGAGTCAGTTTTTATTGTGGAAACCGACGACTATTATTGAACATAGTTGTCAGTTTTACATGAGAACCGACACGATTAGTAAATAGCATCGGTTGTTTTGTATAACCGACGTTTATTGATAACTTAACCCCCACGAGCCTGACTGTTCCCCTTTCTCTCTGTTTCATTCCCGATTTTTCATTCTCGCGCTCTGGCGATTCCACTCCCCCGCTGCTGCTGCTTCGCCGCTCCTCCGCCATTGCTCTACTGCTGCTGCTGCTCTGCCATTGGTCTGCCGCTCCTCTGCCGCTGCTGCTCCGCCGCCAGCTGCTGTTCTTTGCTCTGCCGCCGCTAAACACCTAAAGCAAGGTATACCCTTCGTCCGCCTTTTCTCCTCCGCCGCTGGCTTTCCTCCTCTGCCGCCGCCGACCTGGACCTCACCCAGGCGGCGCCTAAGCAACCCAGACATTCACCTAGGGTCCCAAGCCCAGGTGCCCTGCCTAGTTAGGCCTCTGGGCGGATGCTTGGGCGGCACCAGGGCACGCCTAGGCTGCTACTGGGGTTTGGATTCAAGAGATGATCATGAACCTTTTGATCCCTGGATTGAACCCTAGATCAACTTATACAAAGGATGCCCAAAACATGCACTATAATTTTCCCACATTAAGATTACAAGCACCATTCTTGTTCTTCTCACTATCAAATAACTACTCCCCTATCTTCTCTAAGGTTTGTCGACATCCTCCTCCATTTTGATTTCACCAAGTCACCCCAAAAGCCATTGAAAAATATTCTTATTGTGTTTATTTATGTACTGATTTCACCAAGCTAGTGGATTTTTTTTAAAGTTATTTACTGATTGTGTTTATTTATGTACTAATTTTTTTATGATTTATTCATCTACTTATTTGTATTTTTCATCTACTTATTTGTATTTTTTGTCTACTATTTTTTATTTAGTTATCTACTCATTTGAATTTATTTGTGTACTGCTTTTGAAATTATATAATCATCTAGTGATGTAACTTTATCACAGGCTCCTTATGAACCATTAGATCTAGATCTTAGGGTATCTCTACCGTCCTAACTATGAAATTGGTAACTTGTTTCCTTTTTGAGTATATTGACAATGTTAATCACCTAACTTGAAGAACTAGGATATGAATGATGAAACTAGGATTGTAGGTATAAGAATGACAACACATGTATTTGTTGGCCTAGAAACCCGTCTAAGATTTACTCATTAGGAGTAAATCTTGGATAGTCCCCGGTTTGGGACTGTTCTTGAATACCTAATCTCACTTAGTATGTAAGTGTATAATGTGTATTGGGTTTTCAAGAAAATTTTGGTAGTATTTCCCCGTTTGTTCTCTAAGTACATATGTACTTAGAGAATAGCAGGGAAATGCTGCCGAAATTTTCTCGAAAAGCCAATACACATTATACACTTACTAGGGAGATTAGGTGTTCAAGAATGGGATAGGTGGTACACATTTATTATATATAAGAATGAAAACACATGTATTTGTTGGCCTAAAGTTTTAACCATGCAAAAACTCTAATCTGTTAACCCTAGACCCTAATCTTGTTGTAATATATACTTGTTTTCTCTTTGATCATAGAATGGATAGATCATGGATGCCCATTCGCAATCGCTGCACTACAAAGTTTATTTCTGGTCTTGACCAGTTTATTAGATTTGCCGAGGAACATAGGAAACAACATGGAGATCGGTTCTACTGTCCATGTAGGTATTGCGGTAACAACTTGAAAGTCAACACTGGTGACAAAATCAAAAGTCATGTCATGTGCAATGAGATTATATAAGGCTATACAGAATGACACTGACATGGAGAGATTTCAAACCCGAAACCAGTGGATGTCGATAGCAGTGCTTGTGTGGAAGAAGAAATTGCCTACGATGACATAGATGTGAATGAACCAGTTCCAGTAGACATCGTTGATGCGATGCTGGATAGTTGTGGGGTAGAGCACACCGATCCACCTCCCATTTTTAGAAACATTGTGCATGATGCTGAGATATCGTTATACATATGTTGTTCTAAGTTTACGAAGCTTAGTGCTGTGTTGAGATTGTATAAGATGAAAGCTAACAATAGATGGAGCGAAAAAAGCTTCACGTCATTGTTGTCTTTGTTGAAAGAAATGCTTCCTGAAGGAAACGAACTGCCAATCTCAACATACCAGGTAAAGAAATTGTTGTGCCCAATGGGAATAGATGCCAAGAAGATACACGCATGCCCAAATGATTGTGTATTATTTCAAAAGGACTATGTGGATTTGAAAGATTATCCAAAATGTGGTGCGTCACGGTATAAATTGACGACTTCGGGGGAGTCCAAAACTAGTTCTCCTGCCAAGGTGATGTTGTATCTACCTATAATATCACAGTTTCAACACTTGTTTGCCAATCCGATAGATGCGAAGAATTTGAGGTGACATGCATATGTTAAGAAAAATAATGATGGGATCCTACGAATTGCGTTTGATTCCCCACAGTGGAAGAAGATTGATCTATTGTACCCTGAATTTGGTGAAGAAGTCAGGAATCTAAGACTTGGGCTTTGTACAGATGAGATGAATCTGTACGGGACATTGAGCAGCCAACATAGCACTTGGCTAGTCATGCTTGTTATATACAATCTTCCTCCCTGGCTGTGTATGAAAAATAAGTACGTAATGCTGTCGTTGTTGATATCGGGCCCTAAACAACCTGAAAATGACATCTATGTTTATCTTGAACCTCTGATTGATGACTTAAAGAAACTCTGGGGTGAAGGTGTGATGACCTATGATGCTTCACAAAGAGAGACATTTCGTTTGCATGCTATGTTGTTTTGCACTATTAATGACTTTCGAGCATATGGGGATTTGTCTGGATATAGTGTCAAAGGAGCTAAAGCGTGTCCTATATGTGAAGAGAACACTGATTCAATAAGACTAAAATATGGCGGTAAGGCTGTATATTTTGGTCATCGAAGGTTTCTTACAAAATTCCATCCGTATCGTAGGAAGCGCAAATCATTCAATTGATTGAATGAGGAACGAAGTGCACCTAAACCTATACCAGGGGAGGTTGTTTATGAAAGAGTAAAAGACTTTGTCAATGAATTTGGTAAGAGATCACAATGTACTATGGCCACACGGAGTGACAAATCTTTATTCAAGATGAAGTCAATATTTTGGGATCTTCCTTATTGGAGTTCTTTGACAGTCAGACATTGTATCGATGTCATGCACGTTGAGAAAAATGTTTGTGATAGTGTCATTGGTACTTTTTTGAATATACCAGGTAAGACTAAAGATGGGATAAAATCCAGACTGGACCTACATGAAATGGGAATAAGGTCAGAATTAACAGAATTTCATGAAATGGAAAATCAGAGAACATACTTACCTCCCGCTTGTTACACATTGTCTAGAAAGGAGAAGAAAGCTTTTTGTAAATGTTTGGTAAATGTTAAGGTGCCACAGGGTTACTCATCCAACATCCGTAGATTGGTATCAATGAAAGATCTAAAGTTGATAGGTCTTAAATCTCATGATTGTCACACTCTAATGCAACAAATATTGCTTGTGCCAATTAGATCTATATTGCCGAAGCATGTAAGGTTTGCAATCACCAGACTTTGTTTCTTTTTCAACAGTCTGTGCAGCGAAGTTATTGACCCCGATACTCTCGATAAATTACAAAGAGAAGTGATTGTTACCCTATGTCAGCTTGAGATGTATTTTCCTCTGTTGTTCTTTGATATCATGGTACATCTTGTTGTCCACTTGACTAGGGAAGTGAAAGTGTTGGGACCAGTTTTCTTGCATTGGATGTATCCCTTTAAACGATACATGATCGTTTTTAAAAGTGATGTTCGAAACCGTTATCAGCCTGAAGGGAGTATTATCGAGGGTTATGTGGCGAGAGAGGTTATGAATTTTTGCAATGACTTTCTCAGTGGTAATGACACTCCTGATAATGACAAGAATATTGACGAGCAATTTGGCAAAGGAATTTTGGGATCACGTGTGAAAGTAATCAGCCGTGAGCAGTTGGAACAAGGTCACTTATATATTTTACACCACATGGATGAAGTGAACGTTTATACCGAGGAACATACCAATTTCATCAAGAGACAATATCCTCGAGCCAATACAATGTGGCTTGCTAGAGAGCATAACAAGACATTTATTAAGTGGTTTGAAGATAAAGTCTTATATCAACTATCTCAAACACCAGATGATATTACTGAAACTATCAAATGCCTCACATTTAAACCAAAATTGATTGTTATGTCTTATGAAGGGTATGACATTAATGGATTCACATATTACACAAAGCACCAAGATGATAAGAGTGTCGTCCAAAACAGTGGGGTCACCCTTGAAGCATCGACAATGTTTTTTGCAAGTACAAAGGATAAGAGTCCACGTGAAGCTAAAATGTCATATTACGGTGTCATTGAAGACATATGGGAGTTTGACTACATAGATTTTAGAATTCCGCTCTTCAAATGTAATTGGGTTGATAACACCAAAGGAGTTATAGTGGATGAATTGAGTTTCACTTTAGTGAACTTTGAAAAGATTGGCGAGAAGGGTGAACCATTCATATTGGCATCACAGGAGAAACAAGTATTTTATATCGATGATCCTACAAATGATAAATGGTCGGTTGTTCTTCATGGTAAAAGACAGTTCATTGAAGATCCTATTGATGAAGAACAGTACTATGATAAGTATGATGACTCCAGTCCATTCTTAGTTGGGTTGCCAACACCAGAAAATATTGAAGCTAATGATGACTTGTATGTGCGCGGAGATCACAATGAAGGATTGTTAATTGATAAAAAATTGCAATATTACAGGCATGTTTATATTTTTTTATATGTTTTATTTTTCTAAATGTGAACTTTACAATGTGAATTACTTTACAATGTGAATGTGAACTTTACAATGTGAATTACTTTACAATGTGAACTTTACAATGTGAATTACTTTACAACGTGAATGTGAACTTTACAATGTGAGCTTTACAATTTGAATTACTTTACAATGTGAACTTTATTACAATGTGAATGTGAATTTTCAGATGGTTGAGCATTCTCCTGATGACCGTGCTAATGATTACCGTGAGGGTGAGGACATCAATGCGCCGCCTCACAATGTAAGTTTTAAAAATATATCATATATTTATATCTATATGTCCATTTATAGTTATATCTTGTAAATGTGTTTATTTTGTCAAATTTTAGGTTGATGATGCACATGTACCATCTGAAGCACTTGAGGCACTTGATCAACATCACCAAAAAGTTGACACGAGAAGGGGCATCACTATGATGAAGAAGTTAATAGCGCAAAAGGGCAATGGATCCAAACTTGTTGTGGATTTTGATAATGCAGGAAATGCATATGGTGTGAATCACAATTCGTTTGTTTCATATCTTGGGTATGTTACTCGTAGCCATTGCGGTTGTAAGATAGATTCTTGGCATAAAGTTCCTAAGGAGAAGAAAGACGTAATATGGAAGGATTTATGCGTGAGTTATTATTAATTTGCAATTCTATTTTGTAGATTACTAATTTTTTGGATACTAGTTAATAACAATTCTATTTTGCAGAGTATATTTGAATTGGATGAAAAGCTGCATTGTAAATGCGTGATGCAACGCTGTGGGAGAGTCCTAAGGAACTATAGGACAAATCTCATATGAGAATACATAAAAGAAGGTGACAAGAGAAAGAAGACAGCCACTGAACAGTGGAACTTCCTGGACCAAGAAGAATGTGATGCGTTTGTTGCTTTAAGACAAACTGATGAATTCAAGGTATTAGGCGTCAGTCCCAATCTCATTAATATATGTTGTATTCACCTATTCAAGATTAACATTTAGTGTTACTAACCAAATCATTAATGTGCATACTAACTAGGCCCTCAGTGAGGCACAAAAATCAAGGCGTGCACTGAATGTGCATGACCACACAATGGGTCCAAAGGGGTATGCAGACATTCGCCAAAGACTATAGTCTGAGGCTACTGCTCAGTCTACTGCTACTCAGGAGTCCTCTACTATAGGTAGCACACCTCTGCCTTGCCATGATGTCTAGATAGCTGGGAGGCAAAATAAGAAGGGAGAAATAAGGAAGCCCACAACTAGTGATGCGGCTGCAAAATGGTAAAATACAACTCTTACAACAATCGTTCGAATATTGATTATTTGTGGTGTTTACTTAATTACAAATTTTTGTTTTGGCGATTAGCGGGAGATGCACAAGCTGAGGAAACTAGGCAAGTTCATCCCTAAGGGCACAAATGATGAATTGACAGTTGCTCTTGGTAACCCAGAGCATCTAGGACGTGTTAGGGCTGCAGACGCCGGTGTGGGCATCAAAGCTTTTTTTTGGTCCATCCCAGCACAAACATGTCCCAAAAGCGGGACTTTCATAAGAAGAGGTAACATATTCTTTCTTTATAATGTTACTGTAAAAGAGAATTCAATAATTGGAAGCTAACGTTTCTTTTATCCATGTATAGGTAGATAAGCTAGTTGATAGGAAACTCGAAGAAGCACTAAAAAAGTGGCAGGCATCTTAGACTGCCCTTACCACACAGTACCTATGGCGTCTCGCTCTACTCCTACTGCAGAGGTTGGGAGTAATCCTGTAGACCCACCACCTAGCACATCCGATGTAAGTATTTTTATGATATAGTAACTAGGTTTTTAATTCAAGATGATATGTTTTCAAGATGATATGTATATATGAAATTGTAGTCGTTTCAAAAAAAGATGATATGTATATATGTATATAACATTCTTTACACAAAAATTTGTAGGGGTTGAAGTCATGCCGTCTAAAAAGTAAATAATATGTCGTTGCAGAGGCATCGTCTTACCCATCCCTACTAGGGGAAATGTTTCTTGGGTCTCCATTACCAGCTGGTTGGATTCGTGTGAGCCCGATACATATATTCTCCAAGTGGATGGATCTTCCATTGCCATATGCCCACCCATATTGTGAAACACTTGGTGAGGCAGAAGGCGGAGTGATATTGTGGCTAAAAGCGGATGTCCCATTTACTGAAACTGTATGGTAAATTTACATTACGTTAAATTGTTAGTGTGTGTATATGATGTCAGTTGATCTAAAATTATATATTTATACATGTTAAAAAGAAGACACCCACAACATCTAGGCCTCCACCTCCACCTCCTACATTATCCAGTTGGGTTCCACAGGACCTACCTGTCCAGTTAGGTCCTAACTGTAGGGGTATGGCAATATGGTTAGGCGAACATGATATAAATTACCCTATAACTGTTTCTACAGATTCAGATACTGTAGGTCAATCATACTAAAGCAACCTATTTATACAAGATATTTTGGAGTTGTTTCGATATGATTGGCTAAATACATCTGTGATAGAGCTATGGATAAGGTGAGATCTTCTTTATACATCCATATACCTTGTGTAGGATCTGGTGATCTGGTTTCTTATTTATTAATGCATGCGTAATTAATACATATTTTGCAGCTACTTAAGACACGATATGTGCAGATTTTGCATTCGAACATGTAGGATTTTTGATTCCATCTTTGATTAGTCTAGTAGCTAAAGACCCTCCGTCAGTTCAACAATACTGCTGTGAGGCTTTTACAAATTTTTCTCAAAATAAGAAGACGGTGATAATAGCTCCATTCAATGTAGAGTAAGTTTACTTTGCTTATTATAATTTGGACTTAAGAAAATTACATTTTTATTGTGGATTTTGAGTTATTAATTTTTAACCTTTTTACCTCTAGTGGTATGCATCGGGAGTTACTAGTTATTGGCCCCGAGACGTTCACTGTCTATTATCTAGATCCTAAGGGGAGTAAAGTAAATTCAAAATATGGACACAAAATGAAAATGACATTATTCCGGTGAGAAATATTTCATTTTCATATCCGTTAATATATGTTATTACATTACTATTTAATTATGTAATGTACTGTGTTACATTAACATGTAGGGGTTTAGATGAGTTCAAAAAGGCGGGAGGAAAGGTCCCCAAGAAAAAGAACCAGTAAATAACTTGGAAGAACGTGGAAGTAAGTTCCCGACTGCAATGTATATATTATTTATGTGAACAATGCTTAATTAGTTGTATTTTTTAATATTTTGTATGTTTGAATTTATAGTGTGCTACACAAGACAACGGATGGGCATGTGCATACTATGTGATGCGATTTATGCACATAATTATCAAATATGCCGCAGTGGACATCGATACTATTCATGAGGTATTATATAGTCTCATTAGATAATATGAAATATATCAATCTTATTTATAGCTCATTAATTATATATATACATCATTCTCTTTACAGGTGTTTAAAACTGACCACACTACAGGAAAGGCCTTACCAGATGTACATGCTCCCTATACGACAGGAGAATTAAATGAAGTAAGAGAATAATGGACAACAACCATACAAGTAGTGGGGGTTTTAACATATAATTGGGATGTTGATAGCGAATAATGACTAAAGAATGATATTTTGTAAATGAATTTCTGAATTATAATATATTTGTGAATGTTTCTACATGTCTGGATGTTTCTACATGTGTCTGAGTGAAAATGAATGAAACTGTTGGTTGCTATATGAATGTTTCTACATGTGTGAATGTGAAAATGAATGGAACTACATATTGCAAGCTACATGAATGTTTCTAAATGTGTAAAAATCAAATGGAACTGTAGGTTGCTAAATGTGTGAATATTTTTGTTGTTAATTTTATAGGTTTGTAGCCTGTTGTTGGCTGATATCAATGGATGTCGTAAAACCTGCAGTTCCTAACTGAACTGCAGGTTTCTCATCCTGTGACTAGCCACAACAGGTCTGCAGACTGACAGAAAAAAAAATAATAGGCGTCGGTTATTTGTATAAAACCGACACCACATAGTTATAGCGTCGGTTTCTCTAATCATAACCGACGTCGATTTCCCTAATTAGGCCAGACACCACGGCTGTGCTGGCCATCACGGTCGTCGCAGCGGGCTAGACACCACGGCCGTGCTGGCCAGCACGGCCGTAGTAGCAGACCATACACCACGGCTGTGCTGGCCAGCACTGCCATGGAAGTGGGTGAGATGACGTCGGTTATTACTAATAAACTGACGCTGATAGTCCCCAAATGGCACCTTTTCTGTGGCACAAAGGTATATGGCGTCAGTTATGAGTAGAGAAAGCATACTTGATGTTATATATCAATTTTTATTGAGATTACAAATTTTAGAATAGTTGCCATGTTTGGAGTCATTAAATGGTTTATTTGATATTTTGGAGAAAACTCATATTTTCCTTTCTCAAAATTGCACGGATAATTATTAATATTCTAAAATTGTGAAACTTGTCACTCAAATCTATTGAGACCCATGGAAAATGAATATGAACTTAGATTTATCCTTTGAGTTTCCTATGATGAATTTTAGCCATTTAATATCCATTATTTGCCACATTATGTTATTTAATGCCTTATTTTCATAATTATAGCCTTTTCTATTTATTCCTTTTTCTCTTTTTTATTCCAAAGGGCCATAGAAAGTTGTAGTACAAAATTATTTTATGATTATCTCACTTAAGTGGTAGATTTGCATCTTAGACCCTGATTGAAACACTAACTGGGGTATTTGTGCACAAACCCATACATTGGCATGAATGGAGATCAAATATACTCCAAAACACTAATAATTCCACAAAAAAGATATAAAGGAAAGGAAAAGTTAGCAAAAGAGCCAAATTAAGAATATACCTAGATTTATGTACATTATATTACTCCACCCCTTAAAAAATATTTTGTCCCCAAAATTTCAAGCAAAGAGGGAAGGGTGAATATGCAACATATCATCTCTAAGCTCTTGGGTTGTTTCTTCCAAACCATAGTACTTCCACAAGACTTTCACTAGCTCAACTCAGGAGTCAAGAAACTTCACCAGCGAATCATTATAGGTCAGGTTCTCATGGATCTCCAAAGTTCTACTATTGAGATTTTCTTTTATGAGATATAATACAATTAACATTTAGCATTATATTTATTATGATATTATATCATCATTATCATTTGTTTAATTGTGTCCTATTATATTCACTTTGTTTCCCTTGTGAGAAGTAGACAAATATTCTCTTTACCTAATGGTCTTGCTTAAATCCCATCCAAAAAATGTTGAGATTTTTAGTTCCTAAAGTTGGGAACAAGTTTTATTTGATTTCAAAATTTGAATTTTATTGGCTCGCCCGGGGTGGGTTCTCTCGGTTACCAAAAAAATTTGAATTTTATTAGAGAAACTGTTCCATTTGTAATGTTAGAGGCCATGGACTTTGACTATATCTTGTCCACAAACCAACTGTCACCATCTAATCTATTGAGAGAGGTCATCCATATGTGAGTCCACAAGTTGTCTTGCTCTACAACTGGGTTAACCCCATCCAAAGAGGAACTTGCATTTTGTGGAAGAAAACTAGAGCAACAATGAATTCTTATTGATCTAAACATGGAGGCTCCGTCAAGGGACGTAATGTATTCAATTGGGGTGTATAAATATTTTATTACACTTTGACAACCACCCAACCACTTCAGCCTACCCTCCACAATCTGTTTGTAGCCATAAAGAATACGTCATGTGCGCCACCAACCCCCAATGCTGGAAGAAAGAACCCCTCTATTTAAAATAACTGCCAACCAATCACTTCAGTCATTATTTTGAGCCCACACAGGCTCTCTATTAGATATCAAGATGCACACTTGTTTTGGTTGGCCACACCATCTGCATATTCTACTAATTCATAGACAATAATTCATAGTCCCCACTCAAGTCATTACATCCACAGATGGATCGACCATGTTGAGAAATGGGAGTATTGATTGACGCTCTGGTTTTATATCCATAAAGTGTAGATTCCTCTTCATAAGAGGTTGTCCTAGCTATAGAGCAAGACTTTGGCATGTATAGCCGCTCACCATTGGCTTCCCGCAATAGATGTGGCGTGGGAAGCCAGTTATAAGACAAGTAATGGTCATACATAATGACCGTCAACATGACAAATGGAGAGGTTTCTCTAAGACTACTAATGGAATGAAATCAATTGTCCCTAACCTCTAAAATCACATACTAGTGATTCCTGAATTGCATTAAATATGAACTACTAATTAACTAGAAAATTTTAATTGTTGGGTTCAAATTTCATATTGGAATGGTTTATTGATGTAAAGTTGGGAGACACTGCTCTGACATGGTGGAAAGGATTGTGCACCGTTCATCACAAAACATGTGTGTCTACATGAAGTCATATATGGAATCCTCACTCATTTTGATTAATTATAAACAACTCCTCAAATCATCTATTTTGGAGTACATCAACCACTCAGTTGACAAGTAGACACAATAATTCACCATTTGTCTACAAGTCATAGGGTTGTTTGGATGACACTACCATGATCAAGATTAACCTTCGTAATCTCTTTGTCTAGTCGATGTTGTTCTAACTACCTCATGAATCTCAACAATTGGCAATAATATACAAGTTGCGGCCCAGTTAGATCACAAGTAGACTCGCCAAATTCCTAATATAGAGCATACTAGTTGACTTCACACTACACATATATCGATGATGGGTACTATTTCAGTCATGCTAACCACTACTGCATCTTAAGCTAGGTTTGTAAGGTATGGCTTCATAGTCCAAGATTACATACATTGGTCTAGATAGTGTCCCAATCGTGTGGTGAGTGTAACAACAGATGTTAGCAAAGAGGATGACACTAAGTACAAGGATGTATTTCCATGCAGTTAAGCTATTTATCATTAGATTTGTTAAGGTGTCAATACAAGGTGGTCTAGGGGTCAATTCGACAACCATATAGATTTTAAACTTTATTTCATTTTTCATATGTATACATAAGTTTTATGACTTTCATAGACATTTTTTCCTCATATATATAAATATAATATTTATATGGTTAGTGTGGACAAAGACAAAGATAAACTCTCATGTGACAACAACAATGATAACAAAAGCAGTTGGAGTGGACAAAGACAAAGATAACTCTCTTATGACAAGACATTGATGGAAGTAAGACATTCGTTGGGGGACATGAGTGAAAATTGAAAGAGTTGTTTGACATGGTTGGAGAAGTGTTTGAATGCTCAAAAGAAAAAAACTCAATCTTCCAATGGACATCATTGTTGAACCTCACTCAAGTGTGCTTGTAGGTATAAACATCACAAAATGAGCGACCACCAACACTCGTAGGGACAATAATAACAGTGTTCCTCACGTAGTGCATGACCAACCACTAGAAGGTGAGACAAATTAATGACCGCAAGAACTTGTACGTCACAAATAGTTGTCCATAGGGAACACAATCGAACAAACATGTGTCTTAGACAATAGACTGTGAGAAAATGACAAACACAACCATAAATAACACACACAATTGACGGAAAAAGATAATACTAAAACAATATGTGATAAAACCCTATATGTAAACCAAAATGAAAACTAATTAAATAATGAACACAAATGACATAGTCTAATCAGTTGCACCTAAACCTAGACATTCTCTGGATGAACAACCTGCCTTACATCAAATCCCCCTATTGACAAGACCACTGGTCCACTAGTTTGGGTTAGAATATAGTGCTTCTGGCAAGTCCTATATAGATGTTATATGGATAATTATGTGGCAAAGTTTGTCCAACAACCAAAAGACATATTGACCTGTATATAAGGCTAGATCTGTAGCCATTTTATAGAATGCGAAGATCATATTGGTAAAATAATCTGAGTATGATATGTGTTGCATCACAAGGCACACAATCACACAGTCAATGTCTTGTAGACACTAAGACATAAGAATATCACACACAACATGGAGTCACGATTGCTGCCTCCAAATTCTGACCAGTGAAATTGGTACGATGTGGGTGGGGTTTAGGTTGTAACATCAATAAATCCATGGACATCACAAATACAAAATTGACATATATGTCATTATAAAAAGGATGATTGTGTGTCCTACACACTTGATCTCTGAAGAAAGAGTTGTGTGTGTGAAGGAGTTGTGTGGGATTGGGCGTCTCCAAGAAGTGGTGCTACAAACTATGTGTTGTAGTGTGTCTACATCATCTCATCTAGTCTGATCATATTTTTGAAGGTGTCCACCTAGGCGACAAGGCTTCTCAGGAAGGTGTGCCTTGCCCTGTGAGCCTTGCCTAATAAGTAGGCATGAGTTATTTTGTGGGTTATAGTGCATATTCATGAATTTTTGTGATCTTTTTTTTTCTTCTAATATTCAGAACATAATTTATTGTTATGTCATGTAATATAGTCTTTTAGGTTTGTACTCATATTTCATGTTTTTCCATTTCTCTCGCTATGTGTTTTCTAACTTTAATACTTTTTCCATTTCACAGGCTATGTAAAATAATCATTACTTTGTTTAAGATTTGCATTGATGTTAGATTAAAAACTATAGTCATTTTTATATTTACTATTAATTACTTGTGTTATGTAGAAAAAAACATTTCTTGTTTTCTAATAATGCTAATTATAAATAGTTGAAAAAGAAATTAATTTTGTTTCATAACACAAAACAATGTATATGAAGAGATAAACTTACATTTATGTATATGCATATATATAATTATAATATTTATGTATATGTGGGAAAATGTCTATGAAAATCATAATCATATAAGAAATGAACTACAATTTAAAATATTTATTGCCGCCAAAGAGACGCACACCTAAGTACCCTACATTGGAACCTTATCACCTTACAACCTTAAAAAATATGATCACTAACTATCTAGACTGAATGAAAATATATTAGTATTTAATGTCATCCTCTTTCTTGACATCGGTCTTTACAATCATCTCATGATTGGGACATTGATTGGACCAATGTTTGATGCCTTTTCCTGTGAAGCACCTAAGCATGTACATGTGCAAATTGAGATGCAGACACAAAAGGGTCTGACATGACTATAGTAACACCCACTGTTGATATAGGTGTAGTATAAAATCAACTAGTGGGCTCTACATAAAAAAATTGAAGACTTTGCTCATGCTCTAACTAGGTCGCAACATGTATACCATTGTAGATGTTTGAGATGTGTAAGGTAGTTAGGGCATAGATAATTGGGACAAAGAGAGCATAGTTGAACATCATGATTAGTGTGGTGTCATCCCAAAAAAGCATTTGGCTTGTGGACAACTTGTGAATTAGTGCATACTTATCAATTGAGTGAGTGCCCAGCTTTAAAAAGATGATTTAAGATAGATTTGTTGTTTATAATGGATTGAACCAAAGTAGGATTCCATATCTGACTTTATATCAACATACATGTTCATGCAGAGGATGGTACACAATCGTTTCCATCACATGAGAGTGATGTTTCCCAACTTTGCCTCTACAAACCATTCTACTATACAATAAAAGAAGTTTATGCAATCTATTTGATAAGATAAATCATCCTCCTATATATAGGAGAAGTTGGAAGCATATAAACTTTAGACTAAACTGTAATGGGAGAAGACACACTTGGGCTCATATACAAGAAGACTAAATTAACCAGACTCTCTAACACCCCCCTCAAAATGAAACTTCAGAAGATCCCAATTCAGCTCACAAACAAAGAGAGGACTTAAAAACAAAGAAGCAAAACAAAGATTAGCCAAGCCCATAGAAGAATACCCCCCCTCAAGATTACGATAAAGCACTCATCACTCAGATACCCCCCCCCTCAAATAGATCACCCAAGTAGGTTTACAAGTAGGTCAAATCTGAAGCATGTCGTAGGTGTAGGTTGCAAACATGTAAAAGAAGTTTCTCGATCAAAAGGATGTGGCATCTAGAGTAGTAGTAAACAACAACAAGAAGGTGTGTTATAGACTTCATAATGGTCGCTATCGTCATAGTACAGATAGTGTTGGGTCATAGTCTTAGAGAGCGTTGGGTCACAATCATATAAAGTGCTGGATCACATAGCCATATAGTGTCGGGTCATAGTCCCATATGGTGTTGGGTCATAGTAGCAGAAAGTCAATGGATGTAGGGTGCAAACAATGTCAATGTGTGAATAAAGCATAGACAAAGTACAACTGAGGTAGCCATATACAAGACCATCAACTTATATAAACAAGCTAAAAATATGAATCTCCATATAGTAAGCTCTCTAAGAAGCATATAGCAGTAAAAGACTTTCAAATGCAAATATCAATAGTAGAAGTCCACAAGCTCTTACAAAAGTGTATAAAGATTCAAATATATATAGAGCAACAAGAAGATACTCATATACACAAGAAAAGTTAAATTTCGTCTTTTCAACTTATATCAACTCTCCTCTATTTCTCCCCCTCACACCATCTAAGGGATGGACCAAGAGTCATTGGGTTGGGCAATGATAAAGAAACATTTCAGAAAAAATATATTGTAGCACTATTGGGGGCTTTAGGAGTTTCAACCCCCCTATTAGGGGCCCACCATTCATAGGGGTTTGGGGGTAGAGCCCCCAGAAAAAAGGTATACAATGATTTTTGAAGAGAAATCAAGCACAAATATCCAAGAAATTGATACCACGACAGATAACATCCAGTAGTAATCAAGTTCTCCAAGATTTTTGTAAAAGGGACGAATCAACTTCATAGAAACTCTTGATGTTAGAACAAAGCTCGTGGTGCCACCTAGGGTCATCTTGTCATGCTTCTTGAGGATCCTCATGAGTTTGTTCATGAACCTCTTGGTGATTTCCAAGGCCTCCAGGGACATATATTGTGGAAGAAAAAATCATGATGTAGATTTTGGATAGAAGGAGATGGAAGATATCACAACTTTGATCCTTGAAACCATGTGATAGCATCTCATCTACTCTATCCAAGACAAACATCTTAATATGATCATAACATATGGATCCCCTCCACATCATGTCAAATACACACCCAGGAGTACCGACTTAGGTAGGAGCGAGGACCAAGGCGTAATACTTCAGTAGGGCATCCTTATAGTTAAGCACTTGCAAGATTCTAGAACAAATGGTCACCATCCTCCCAGTACTGATTGTGGTTGTTGGATGACGTCTAGACCCTAGAAGAAAGGGACGAACCTCATGATGCTGGATGATGGGAGGCTTCTCAAAAGGAGGTGGCAACTAGAGTTCATGTAGGAGGGGTTAGCAAAATGGGGTCGCTGGAGGAGAGGAGTTACTTGAGTTGTTGTGGGTGGTGTACTGGTGGAGGAGTAAACAAAAGGACAAAGTGGTTATTGTGAGGATCCTCATGAGTTTGTTCATGAACCTCCTGGTGATTTCCATGGCCTCTGGGGACATATATTGTGGAAGAAAAAACCATGACGTAGAGTTTGGATGGAAGGAGCTGGAAGATATCACAACTTTGATCCTTGAAACCATGTGATAACATTTCATCTACTCTATCCAAGACAAACGTCTTAATATGATCATAACATATGGATCCCCTCCACATCATGTCAAATACACATCCATGAGTGCCGGTTTAGGTAGGAGCGAGGACCAAGGCTTAGTACTTTAGCAGGGCATCCTTGTAATTAAGCATTTGCAAGATTCTAGAACAAATGGTCACCATCCGCCCAGTACTGATTGTGGTTGTTGGATGACGTCTAGACCCTAGAAGAAAGGGATGAACCCCATGATACTGGATGGTGGGAGGCTTCTCGAATGGAGGTGGCAACTAGAGTTCACGTAGGAGGGGTAAGCAAAATGGGGTCGCAGGAGGAGAGGAGTTACTTGAGTTGTTGTGGGTGGTGTACTGGTGGAGGAGTAAACAAACATACAAAGTGGTTATTGTGCGACAACATGATTGGTATAGGGGGGTTGATGACTGTGGGTGAGAGGCTGTGTGGTAGTATGACGACATCAATATTCGGAAGACATGTTATTGCGGAAACATCAAGGAAAGGGGGTGATGTGTCAGTTGAAAGCAAGTATAATAGGGTGAAGGGATGGATTGGCACGGAGGACAATATATGTTGCTGCGACTGGATTTGGGGAAGGTGATGATTGGGGAATCAAGACTTGCATCAATATGGTGGTGGTTTTATACAAAAGGGAGTCATAAGGTAGAAATAAAGGTTAGTAGGTGTCTACAGAGGCTAGATAGATGCATGACAAGTGTCCAAGCCAAGAAGGAGCTTCCACCCATAGGTGGATAAATTTCTTTCTTTTCTTCTTCAACAGTTAGGGTTGGATCACTGCTCTAATACCATATAGTAAAGTAAAAGAAGGTTATACAATATATTTGATAAGAGAAACTCCCCTCCTATATATAGCATAAGGAGTAAGCATACAAACATTTGAATAAATCCTAATTAACCAAGACATACTTGGGCTCATATATAAATAGACTCAAATAATTTTATTAAGTAAATTAACCAGATTTTTACCTAAAAAATCCAATGTGAGATTCGAATCCCATAACACAACTTTTTATTTAGCTAATTGTTCCTCTTAAATCCAATTTCATAATCATGAGTCTATGTGATTTTTGACTTCAGGAACAAATTTTTATTTTGTTTGTAATACAAAAACCTCTCCATTGGTTATGCCGGTGGCCATTAAGTTCGATCATTCCTTTCCCTAGAACTGATTGCCTCCGCTGAACCCATGGAACAAAGTTGATGGTGTGTGACTACACATGACGATGTATTGCTCCTCAAAAATTGGGCCAATCGCTTATAAAGAGGTATATGCAATTTGTGGATAAAAATTAGTGCATTGATAAATACTCCCTATTCTCTACTTGGCGACTCCATTCATGGATGTAATGGCTTGGGTGGGGGTATAGAATTATTGTCTAATCTATCTATGGCATGGGCAAACGTTGTAGACAACTAAAACCAGATGTTGTAAATCTCGATCTCGACATGTAGAGCACTCTTATGTGATCGAAAAAACTACTGAAGTGATTGGTAGGTGGCCTAGTGTTGACGTTGTACAAAAGAGGGGTTCTTTCCACTAGCGTTAGGTATGATGGTGCCTGCGATTCTCATCATAGTTGCAAGGTCTTGTATAGGTAGGTGGAAATGGTTGGTTTGGCTTTTGATGCATAAGACAATATTTCTACACCCCGCTTAATCCATTACGTACCCAGATAAAGCCGCCATGTGGAGAACATAAAGAATTGATATAAACTCTAGTTTTTATTCCAGAAAGTGCATGTTCCTCTTCATCTGGGTCGGATTGATTGTAAAGAAAGCTCCAACTTGTGAAGTCAGACGTCGATGACTTCTCTCAATGGGTGCGACGATGACAAAGTGTCCATGGACAATAAATGGTGGAACTTCATGGCTGCTAAGACAACAAATGGAGATATTTATCTATTAAAATTCAAAGAATGAATTTGAAACAAAAATTTGTTACCAATGCATGTGGTTTTTTGATGGGATTTAAAAGGGACTATTTGCAATAAAGAATATTGTGTTGTGAGATTCAAATCTCACTTTGACAAGCCTGAAGACCCACAAACACCAAGATCTCCATCTTCCTACTCTTTATAACGCCTATTTGGCAAAAATGACCAGGAAACGTTTCATCGTTTGTGGCTACCTTTCTTAGCAACATCTATGTTACAATGATCAAAGAGAAAGGAGAATGAAATTGTTGCCACTCACTACACACTAGATTGGGCCTTGGGGATGCGAGGGCCAAGCAAAGATGGGGGAGGCAAGCTATTATTTAGGTTTAGGCTTAGAGGTTCATGTCGAGCTCTAGTAGGCATAATGATGGAAATACGTTATGAATCTGACATCCCCCGTTTTGCTCCATTAGTTAGTTGCGAGTCACTTGACCCAAATTTTGATTGAATCTGTCTGGGTCATATTGTTATGCGAGAAAAATGCCAACACTTTCCTTTGGGATGCCAAGGTTCCCTTGACCTCCTCCTGATATTTTGTGGCCATCCATAAATTAAGGAAGAAGTAGGACATTCTTTGGTAACAATATCTTTTTACTATGTATTGTAGCATAACATAACAATTGTGTTGAACCCCCAAAAAGTTGGCAACACCTTTGATCATGAGCTTCATTCATGCCTTTGGGTAGACTCAAATGTTAGGATACCATATCAATTGTTGTGAAATCCATGTGCATGTCCACTCAAAGACTATTTTATATATTTTTTATGTATTGCACTCCAAACTTTGATCACTTGAGCCAAAGTGTTCAAGAACAACTTCAATGCCAAGATAACTAAGCATGACCCTTGTTTTTCATCCCAAGAAAGAGATATGGTAGAAATAAAAAACATTACACCACTTTGATAGTGTAGATAGATCACATTCTTTTAAAAAATGAATCAAGATAATCAACAAGATCCAAATTAGGACAATAAGAAAATTAGAATCTATAAGAAAAAAACATCCACCTCCACCTGATGTCACCGTAAGACTAAAAAACCCAGTCGATCAACAAGTTCCATGACCAATTACACTACATCAATATATCCTTCAGTTGGCACCAATTGATAAGAGTGTCAACTATTTCTCATTGTGGCAAAGTTATGAGGACTGTTATGACATGTTTTTCGTGTGAGCATGTGTGTCAATATGAATTTGAATATGGAAGAGAAACTATAAACAACAACTCTACCTCAAGTCATCTATTTTGGAGCAGGGCACTCACTCAATTGGTTAATACACACTAATTCATGACTTTTCTGCAAGTCAGAGGTTTGTTTGGATGACACCACCATGATTATGATGTTCTATTGTGCTCTTCCTGTCCCAATTTTCTCTACCCTAACTACCTCAAGCATCTCAAACATTTACAATGCTATGCACGTTACCTCCCAGTTAGAGCACAAGCATTGTTGTTAAATTCTTGATACTGAGCCCACAAAACTGGCCCAACCAGTGTCCCAATCATGTGATAATTGTAACCAGTAATGTCAATAATGAGGATGATACCAAGTACAAGGATGTATGTCCATGCAATTAATCTTGTTATAGTCATATTTTTTAAAGCGGAAGGTTGCACAATGTAGGGCATCTTGTGTCTAGGAGGCAAAAATATTTTAAATTTTATTACATTTCTCAAATATATATCAGGTTTATGATTTTTTTAAACATTTTCTCCAAGTTATACATAAATTTTATAGTTGTACATACATAAATTATTGTTAATACATTATTTTGTGGTACAAAACATATTCAAGTATGTTTTCAACAATTTATAATTAGCATTATTAACAAAACAAAAAGTGAAATTTCCAAATAATATACACGACTACTAATAAATATAAAAAAACACAAATTTCAAATCAACATTGATGTATTTTTTTTACAAAATAAAGACAATCTTACATAGCCTATAATACCGGAAATGAATTAAAGTTGGAAAAACACATAACTAGGAAAATGAAGAAACATAAAATTGAGTATAAATTTCTAGCAAGAATTTATATGGCACATAACAACAACAAAATTATTTTTTGAATATTACAACAAAAAAGAGATCATAAAAGTTCATTAATATGACTATAACCCAAACGATAACTCAAGGCAACAAATTAGACAAGGCTCGCGGGTCAAGGCACACCTCTCTAAGGAGCCTTGCTGCCTAGGCGTGTGTCTTAATCAATAAGTATGGTTACGATGAATCGGATGATGCAAAGACACTACAACACATTTTTCTTAGCACTATTTCTTTGACTGGCCCATCCCCACACAATTACCCCATGCACACAACTCTTCTGTCATAGGTCAAGTTTTGTGTGGCACACATGTATCTTTGTTTTTGACAATGAGAGATATGTCAATTTTGTATCCATGAGACGTTAGTACCTAACTGCCACTCATATTCATACTCACTTCACTGGTTGGCATCCCATGTCAGCTAGTCGGTGACTCAATGTTGCAGGTGATAGTCATATACCTCAGTGTCAACATCGATACCGACTGGATAATGTGGCACTTTGTTCATCAACACAATATACTCAGATGATCTTGGAAGTATGACTGACCTTCACATTCTATATGATGACTACACATATCTGCACTTATATTCTGATCAATGTCTTTCTGTTGATATACTCAGTTGTTGGACAACCTTTCCCTCATCATCATACATATACCATCTTCATATGACTTGAATCACACAAAATGTTAATATTGTAGTCATTAAAGAGTTTGAGTTGGTAGCTAGGGAAGTAGTTCAAATTGGGATAGAGAAAAAGTCACTGATTTCTTATCTAGAATAGTGATAGGAAGGAATTGTTCTCTAAATATTGGAAGCATGTGACCCTCACCTTAGTGTCCATCTGAGAGCATCTATTGCTTTTAAGATCATGTAGCATGTGACGTATAAAATGTTCTCAATTATATATCCCTTTGTATTTTTGAAAATTTTTCCTACCACAAAAACACACACTCTTTGCCAATGAATTCTTCATGTTTTATTTCATATCTTCCTTTACTCTCTTATGTACTCTAAATGTCTTCTCCTCTTACTCATTCTTCTCTTCTTATCTCTGCCATATCTCCACCTCACCCCAACTACAAAGTAACAATAAAAGTGGTTGGTGGGGGACAAAGTCAAAGATAAACTCCATGTGGCAAGAAATTAATGGAAGTACATGATACAGGTCGAGGGGAACATGAGTGAGATGAGAAAGAGTTGTTTGATATATTGGAGAAGTTGTTTGTTTGATCTTTTAGTAATAGAAAACAAAATCTATCGCTGGACATGCTTGAAACTCACACCGGATAGACATCACGAAGTAAGCGACCAACAAGACTTGGAGGAACAATAATGATACATTTACAGTGCCTAACTTTTCAGATCCAACTCCTTTCTAGCTTCCCTCAAAATTGGGGAAGTTAATTGATAATGCAACAATAATAATAAGAAAATATTTGTGAATGGTTGCACACCCTAATAGACCATTAAAACCCCACCCTTCTTCTAAGTAGGGAAAATTAGTGGCATTTTAATAGGTAATATCAGTTACAATATAGAAGCATTCATTGACTGAGTAATGACGTTTCAATTCAACTTTGAGTTATGAGATGGGAGTTGGAAAATATGCTTTTGAGAAAAAAAGAGATTAGAATAAAAAATAAAAAATAGAGAGTACATATATGAAAAAGGAGGAAAATGGGGAGTAATCAATTAGGAGATGGGAGTTGGAAAAGATGATTTTGAGAAAAAAGAGAAATTAGAATAAAAAGAATAAAAAATAGAGAGTAGGGACATGAAAAAGAGGAAAATGTGGATAGAGCAGTTATAAGATGGGAGTTAGAAAAGATGCTTTTGATAAAAAAGAGTAATTTGAATAAAAAAAAATAGAGAGTATGGACATGAAAAAGGAGGGGAATATGGAGAGATGATAGGAGTTCAAGCCGAAGACAATAGAAAGAGACAAAATGAAAGGAGGGACAAAGATGAAAAATTGAGAGAAAACTAATTTAAGTGACACAAGTAGATATAAATTGCATTTATCTATTTTCATAATTTTCTCTCCTTTTTCTATTTTTTATTCTCTCAAGCATCTCTCATTGTATTCACTTTCTCTTATCACTTTCTCTCCTTTAGATAATGTCTAAACATCGTGATCCCTAAACAAATGTGGTTTTAACCTAAGCAACAATAGCACCCAACCACCTAGCCACCCTCTCCCCTCTTTTCCTTATTTGTTCCTAGAGATTATTTGTTCCAAACAAAAAATGATTCATGGATGCTTCTTTGATTTTTAAAATTAATCTCTTCTATTTTTTTTACAAAAATTTGCTTATATGATATTATCTTTATTAAAGTGGAAAGGTGAATTTCATATATATAATCACAGATAGTATCACTATTTTTTCTTATCTATCTTCTCTTATTCTATTAAAGATTTTGGAAATACTTTTAAATGAACGTTGTTACCCAATAACAACTAAATAAATCCTATCACAACATCATCTTCCATGACCAAAAGCCTAATAAAGCAGCAATATCAAGGAGAAAATATCTATGAATGGTTGTACACTTGGGTTTTGGATCTCATAATTCTATAAATGACACCCTGTAACAGACCATTAAACCCCCACCCTCCCTCTAAAGTATTTTCACTCTCCTTTGTTAAATTGTGATCATCAATTACAAATGTTGACATGCCATGTTGGTTCTCTTAGTTCCTCTCAAGTTTTCCAACTAGACATTTTTTCTCTTTTCTTCTCAAAATTAACAATGAAAACTTCCACATCAAACAAAAACGAACACATGTGCTGTATTTATCAACCGGGTCAACAAAATTCCAAAACATGATATTTCAAATTCCACGTTCAGCCTTAACCACTTCACCTCTTCCTTTCTTTCCTCTGTGATGTTTCTCTTCTTCTTTTAGTAACACTTTAATTGACTAGCCATTGTTATCTTCATCACCTTTCTCTCTTGAAGCTTACCAAGGCTTCACAATAACCCTCTTGTTCAGTAATAAAATGTAACGATTCCACACACCCAAAATCCTTTCTCGCTGTTAGTTGTGCTCTCCCTAGATAGTGATACAAGAAAACCCATCTTTGATGTAGTTTTAAAATCTTGCATTTTCCTTGATTCTCATTCCTCTTATATTTGTCCACTTTTCTGAATTTTTCCTTGTTAAAGACAATCCATTAATTTAACTTCCCTAATGGAAAATCAATTGATACTAAATATTCATAATAAATCAAATGATGACGGAGTAACTGACACTACATTTTTATTATTTCAAGAAATGTACAAATTTACTTGTTATAAAAATGATAATTTTTAAAATATATGTTAGTGTCTATTAAATTTTATTTGGCAAATGTAACAAAAGTTATGAATTTTCATTAACATAATTATCTAATGAAAAATATACAAGTATAAAACGATACAGTTGCATGTGGACGTTTGTACTCACTAGTTTTAAAAAAAAAATGACAGTTGTTCCTTTTCCTACTCTTAATAAGTAAGCGAGATTGATTTTTGCCTGTGAATTGAATGTCTTCAATGAAATTCCCTGTAGGTAGACTCATAGTTTCCCTTTGTCACGCGTTACGTGCTTTTACTTGCCTCCTTTAGCACCGGCATAGGCCGCTTATGTTTTTCGTATCCTAAACTAGCCGTTGCGGGGGATTAGTAATAACCGTTCGATCCCTTACGAAAACAAACGGAAAATACGAAATAAGTCGGTTCACCCTTCTGAAATACCGTATTATAAATAAGAGTTCCAACCCGCCAACTTTGCTCTCCGTCTTCTACCTGCTGCTGCTCCTACAAACAGCAACACCGCCGTCCCAAATTTTGCGCACGACAATCGACAGTCTCTCCGCCTCTCCTAGCAAGAAGAGGATCAGACGAAGGAGAGAAAGAAGCCAGCGAACTTCTTTCCTGCCTGCAAACATAGCTGCCTGAATCAAAACACGCGATCTGAGCGAGCGAACTCGCTGTTTCTTGAAAGGATATCTTCTTTGTTCCGCCGACGATTTCCGAAGCCGGGTTTTCTTTGATTCAGTTTCTTTTTTGCTTTCGTCCTCCTCGTCTGCGTTTGCATACTGCTCTTCTATTTCTGTTGTTGTTCTTGTGTTTTCTGCCATGGATACAGGTGGACGGTTCTCTTCTTCGTCTTCGCTTTCGTCCCGGAGGTCGAAAGCTGCTGCTCCAAGGTACCCTCGGGGGCCACTACAGGAGGTCGGGATGCGGTACCTGACCCACTCGCTGCAGTCGATTCACACCAGACCGATGCCGTCCAGGAAGAGGCAGAATTGTGACAGATTCATCCCGGATCGATCTTCCATGGACATGGACGTAGCGCACTTCCTTGTAACAGAATCCTGCAAGAAGATCAAGACCACTGCGGAAGGCCAAGCTTTATCCTCCCCATCCAAGGAAGCCTATCGCAAGTGCCTTGCCGAGACAATGCTCCAGAACCGCACCCACATTCTGTCATTCAAGAGCAAACCCCCTACAGCCCCTGAGAACAACCCTTTCCTCCACCACCTTCAGGCGTCCGGCAACCTCCAAAACCAATCCGCGAAACCTGCCAAGCAGAAGCGCCACTACATCCCGCAGTCTGCCGACAGGGTCCTCGACGCGCCCGACCTGGTCGACGACTACTACCTGAACCTGCTCGACTGGGGGAGAGCCAACGTCTTGGACATTGCTTTGGGAAACACGGTCTACCTCTGGGATGCCGCCAGTGGGTCCACGTCTGAGCTCGCCAGTATCTATGAGGATGCCGTCCCGATTATTAGCGTGGGTTGGGCGGCGGACGGAAGGCACATCGTGGTGGGACTCAACAACCCGATGTCCAATTGTGGGATTCCAACTCAGCCTGCCTTCTTCGCACCCTGCGCGGAGCTCACGCTTCCCACGTTGGGGCGATGTCGTGGAACAATCATCTGCTGACTACCAGAGGCATGGACGGTCTTGTCGTCAACAACGACGTCAGGGTGAGGGACCACATGGTGAACACATACAGGGCCCATACGCTGGAGAGCTGCGGGCTCAAGTGGTCACCGAGTGGGCAGTACCTGGCTAGTGGTGGTAACGACAACTTGGTTCACATATGGGATGTCGCTATGTCGTCTTCTTCCCCCAACCAACGCCACCAGCACCAACAGAATCCTCCAAACCCTTGGCTGCACCGTCTCAGCGACCACGTCGCGGCTGTGAAGGCCCTGGCCTGGTGCCCCTTCCAGAGCAACCTTTTGGCATCAGGAGGCGGAGGGGCTGACCGGTGCATCAAGTTCTGGAACACGCACACCGGCTCGTGCCTCAACTCCGTCGACACGGGTTCCCAGGTGTGTGCGCTCCTATGGAACAAGGCCGACCGTGAATTTCTCAGCGCCCATGGATTCACGCAGAACCAGTTCACACTGTGTCAGTATCCTTCCATAACTAAGATGGACGAGCTTACAGGTCTCACCTCACGCATGTTGTTCATGGCGCAGAGCCTTGATGGATGTACCGTCGCTTCTGCTGCTGGGGACGAGACTCTAAGGTTATGGAATGCCTTTGGAGCTCCTGAGAAGCCCAAACCCACTGCTAAATTGGTCAGGGACAGCCGGATCACTAGATTCAACCACATCAGGTGAGCTGCTCCGTTGAACTGCGACATTGCTGTTGTAGCAGAGCAAAGAGGTAGGTATCCTTTTCCCAAATCATAGTTGCATAATGATTAAAGGAAAAAAAACCCATATAGCACACTTTGCCAAAAAAAATTACCGAAATAGCACACTTCCCATCTTATTTCCCAAACTAACACACTTTCAGAGTAAAACACCACTTTATTTGGCGTTTTACTGTCTCCGGAACCAAAAGCGCCACTTTATTTGGCGTTTTCAGGCTGGCGCAGACATAAGCGCCACATTGGTTGGCGTTTTCAGGTGAAAGCGCCACTTTGTTTGGCGTTTTCAATGTAAAACGCCACATATTTTGGCGTTTTCACGGTAAGCGCCACATTGTTTGACGTTTACGGATTGCGGGGGAAGAAAACGCCACATAGTCTGGCGTTTACAGGTAAAACGCCACAAAGGTTGGCGTTTTACAGTGTTTGCTGCGGTTATCTTAATATCTAATACGTATTCATATAGTGTTTGCTGCATGTTCTAAATTTCTAAATATCCAACACATTCATAATGCTATTTGCTGCATGTTCTAAATTTTTTAAATATCCAACACATTAAAGTAGATTATGATTACAATATCATAGAAATATGTCCAAAAGGGAATAAGGTAAATGGTGAATACAAAATGATCCAACATAGAACAACAACAAAAAGAAACATCAGTCTAAATGTATTTAAGAAAGATACACGATTAAACTAGGAAATCTACAATATTTGCAAATGACAAGTAATCTTCAGATGTTGCAACAAAGGCCTTCAATCCTGCAATCAAAATAAAAGAAATATTTGACCAAATTATTAAACTATAGTCAACAATACAATATATTATTTAGAATATAAAAATATTTGAAAGAATTAATACCTGGTCACCAGATTGTTGTTCTATGTTTGGAGAATCTTGGATTGGGCTCAACTGTGTAGTTTGAGCTCCACGTGTAGGCCTACTCATAGGAAGTGGTGGTGTGAGAGGTCGAGTGAAGGGCATATTCCAAGATGGTGGAGGTGATCCAAACATGGTTGTGTGGAGGCCATGTGACCAGCTAGGGGGTGGTCCATGTGGTGAAAATGGATAAAAAGGTCCGTGTTGGTCAAAGCCTAGGGACGGAGTAAAACTTGGTTGAGACCATGATAAAGTAGAAGGAACCCCAAAGTTATCAGATGGTGGCGACGAAGGAGACTAGAACATTCCTGGAAACGAAGAAGGAGTACCAACAGGAAATTGTCTTGCAGATGTAGAATCACCTACAGGCAAGGAGTCACTTGTTGTTGTAGAACAACCTGGTGCAGTAGAATGCCCTTGTGGTGTGAACTGTCCAGTTGTTGTAGAACAACTTGGTGCAGTAGAATGACCTTGTGGTGTGGCATCGACTGATGTTGTCGTAGGAGGAGCTATACCCTGATTTGGATACATGTGGCTAGGCATTTGCTCAAACCATGCATTCTGTACTTTATATATGTTATCCCAGGCTGTCAACCAATCATCAACAGGTGTCTCTTGTGTCAATGCTTGTAGTGTCTCTTGGATTTGCACATGAGTTTGGACCTATAAGAATGAATGCTAATTAAAATTGATTTCATTTCAACATTAAGATCTATATAAATATATATATATATATATAGATATATAAATATATATATGTATACTTACACAATCTCGCTCTATGTATCCACGAGGATAGTACAAAGTAGGTGGATCAACTGGCCGTTGAACATGATACTGAGGTTTGTACCATGTAGGGGGCAGCTCGACAATCAAAGGATCAGGAAGTTGAACTATACTATTACGTCTGTCATTCCATGCATTTAGCTCTGTGCTATATTGGACCAACCAGTCATTGCTGCTACGCCCTCTACCATCAATCCGTTGATATATAGGAAGGTCTTGGGGTTGTGGTTGATAGTGAGCACCAAATTGTCTTAGGACTCTATCAGGAGCATGCCACTCCATTACAGTAGAAGAGAGCATTGGTACACGTGTCATCCAAATATCTCTACCATGTTGACACATAGGCGGCAACTTGGCCAACAGTTCAACACTATAAGGTGTCCAAACTAACTGCAAATTTAAATATTTGTAACAATTTAAATAACCATAATTATGACAATACATTAGAATACATATTTCGCAAATAAATTTATGTAAAATTTAAGAATGAAATGAATTAAAACTCTCACCTGACTTGGCTGATGGGTATCAATCTCATTAAGGTAGAACGTCACAGTTCCTCGTGGTACACGTACACGCTCCATCAGATGGTTCCATCTGTTTCACATAAGTTACCAACGATAAGAATATTATGAGATTATACTTTCAAAAATAGAGTATTTATATATTCATATGACTTACCTATAGCCTAGTAGAGCATGTTCAGGCCACTGAAAATCATCTCGCATGTCCAACTTTCCAGGTCTACCAACATGCAACCTTTCCCAAGACCACAGTTGCAATAGATGCACACACCCAGATAATCATCTTTGTTTAGAACTTGGACGACACCTATACAACTGACAATATAAGTATGCTAAAACTGCACTGCCCCAGGAGTATAAACCGCAACGGTCAAAATCCACTAGAAGAGGCAAGTAGCGAAGATGAACCTCGTTACCAGTACCATCTGGTAATAGAAAACAACCTAAAAGGTGTAACAAGTATGCAATTGTGTATCGACGTTTGACTTGATCGTCGACATTCTCCAAGTCAATGCCTACAAATGTAGAACGCAACCAACTCAACTGGACGGACCCATGATCAAGCTGTTCTGGATGTGAACCTAAGATATGGTCGCACATGGAAGACCAAGAACTAAATTGACCTTCATTGGGACCTATAGGATGATGAGCTACAAAAGCATCGCCATCAACACGTAAACCTAGTAAGACTTCAACACCCTGAAGTGTGATTGTCATCTCACCCAAAGGCAAGTGGAAGGAATTTGTAGTTGAGTTCCACCTTCTAGTAAGTGCTGTAATCAATGATGCATCAAAGTGAACCCTAGAAAGGGTAATGATTGATCCGAACCCCGCTGTACGAACATACCCTAACACATCTGCATCTGTTAACTGCCACCTAGAAATTTCAGTGGAGTGGCATGTAATCCGCAATGTTTCATCTCCTTTCACCATGTCTATACAAAGAAAGAAAAAAAATATCACAATATGGTATTAAACGACTAAATACATACAATAAAATTACATCTACTATTACTATTACAGAAGTCAGGAGGAAATTTTATTCATCCCGCCCTCCTCATGCGAGTTAGCAAACTAAGATTACAGATAGAGATTTCAAAGTACAAAACAACTAAGATTACATATAGAGATTTCAAAGTACAAAACAACTAAGATTACATATAGAGATTTCAAAGTACAAAACAACTAAGATTTTGAGATTTCTAACCATTCCTTTTCTTACATGTTCTCTCATTATGACCTAAACCACCACAGTTTCCACATTTGTAAGAAGTGCGATTAGGATCAATATCCATATTTGTCATTCTACGCTTCACCTTAGGTCTTCCTGCACGTGTTGTAACAACTGGTGGTAGAAGATATACAAGACCCATGGTTGGATCAAACCCTGGCCAGTATCTTTTATCTGGGATTCCACTAAACTGAGGGGCATATGTCATCCTATAATTGTCTAGCTTGTACCAACTGCTGACAAACTGAAAATATTCATGGTGTATGAAACTAGTGCATGCCAGTACATGTGAGCATGGGATATGATGAACTTGTGGTTTACCACAAGTACACTGTGAAGGATAGGGATTTCGCAGAAGATGCACCTGATAACTATTTCCTGACACATCATTGACAGTGAATTCAAACTCATTTACTCGGACACTAATGTGATGTTTCCGTGCCTCCTGCTCCAACTTCTCCAATTTATAAGCTATTCTCTCGGTGAATTGGCCAGTTAATGATGTTGCGGAGTTCCTCCTTTTAAAGAACATCGCGACCAACCGATAATATGTGCTACATATGAGGGCTTGTATGGGAAGATTGCGAGCACGCTTTAAAATTCCATTAATCGTCTCAGAGTAATTGTTTGTTTTTGTACTGAATCGATAACCACCATCACAAGACATAGCCCACAATCTTGGGTTTAAAAGCATTAGAATCATGTTGTCTGACTTTGACAAATCGCAACTAAGAATATTGTATCGGTGATAAAAATGACTTTGACAAATCGCTAATCATATAAAAATTACTTTCACAAATATTTTAAAACTAATACATTAGAATCATGTTGTCAAAAGAATATTGAAGTATAAATCTATTTGCCTTGGAAACCATTAAACCAAACCATCATTCACAAAATAAGTGTGAAACAATAAATGTAAAACAATCCACACGATATTAGACAAATGTCTAAATAGTAGAAGTCCATGTAGGACACAGTCCACTTAGATACAGTCCAATTAGTTACAGTCCAATGAAATTACATTCTACTAATAAATACATCATGACTCACACATTCCAAACTAAAATACACATAAATAATCATATATTGCTCGCAATGTAATCTCACCTCAATGTTGGCAACCCCTTGCAACAATGCTCGTGTCCACCCTATCTTCTTTGCACCCCCTTGCAACAATGCTCCTACGGTTATGCTCCTGTATCTGCCAATACAGAGTGTATAGTAGTTGCTGTCAGCGAAGACTGGACGAAGGCTGCAAACCGCCGGTGAAAACCGACGACATGGTGTGGCGGGCCTGCGGAGGAGGAGGAGGAGAAGAGCGTTGCCGCACGATGGGAAGAGGGGAGCAAACAGGAGGAGAAGAGCAGTTACCAGGTAAAGGGCGGCTGGCCGGCTGGGCGGAGCGTGAAGAGCAGTTACAGGAGGAGGAGGATCCGCAGCGGTTGGCCGGCTGGGCGGAGCGGCGGTCGGCCGGCTGGGCGGAGCGTGAAGAGCAGTTACAGGAGGAGGAGGAGCCGCAGCGGTTGCCGCACGATGAGAAGACGAGGAAGGGCGGACGACCTATCTGTTGCGAGGAGGAGGGCGACGAGGAGGCGCGCCGGCTGCGGCTGCGGCTATGGCGGCGGAGTTCCTCCTAGCGGCGGCGGAGTTCCTCGTAGCGGCGGGCGGCGGAGCTCCTCCTAGCGGCGGCGGCTGGAGAAATCGCCGGACGAGCAGCGCGGCAGAGCGGAGCGGAAGGGCGGAGAAAAAGAGGACCGAGCGAGGGAGAAAGGAGAGTCACTCGCTCGGGGAGGTAACCTAGTGGAAAACGCCAACTTATGTGGTGCTTTACCTGAAAACGCCACACAAAGTGGCGCTTTACCCCTCGTAACCAAGCAAAAACACGCCACCGCCTCTGGCGTTTTCTGTAAAACGCCACATAATGTGGCGCTTTACGTAAAAGCTGTACAAGGACGCGACGCGACGCATCGGCCAGCTGACCGAATAAATGAAAAGCGCCAGATAATGTGGCGTTTTTCCGCCACGCAACCGGTTGGTGGGCCGCATTCAAGGAAAACGCCAAACAAAGTGGCGCTTTCACCTGAAAACGCCAACCAATGTGGCGCTTATGTCTGCGCCAACCTGAAAACGCCAAATAAAGTGGCGCTTTTGGTTCCGGAGACAGTAAAACGCCAAACAAAGTGGCGTTTTACTTTGAAAGTGTGATAGTTTGGGAAATAAGATGGGAAGTGTGCTATTTCGGTAGTTTTTTTTGCTAAAGTGTGCTATATGGGTTTTTTTTCCATGATTAAAAAAGGTAATATCTACCCATTCAAGTTGATCTGAAAATATATCTGTCCTTGATCCAGTGGTATTATTATCTTCTAGAAAGAGGTTAATTCACATGATTATGATAACAAAGGTATGCATCTTATGATGATTTCAGTTCTGTGCTTTCCTTGCATTTGTTCAATCTTTGATTTGAAAATTGAAACAATTTTTTGCCTGTCATTTTTGCCATCTTAAAATGGATTTCCTTTAGAAGACAACTCCTTCAAAGGACGTGATTTTAGCAGACCGGGTAAATATTTGTCAGTAGAATTCATATTCAGTATTCTGTTTAGATGCCGAATTAAAATAAAAAGTGAGAAATTCTTGTGGCCATCTTGTCATCAGATCAGACGCATTTGAAATCCATTTTCTTTACTGTGTTCTTTATTAGCTGAACTGACCAAGAAAATTTGCATCGTCTCCACTAATTTTCTTCTTCAATCGTAGCATGTTTTTCTTAACATGTTTTACATTATAGAAGTATTAGTGTGTAATACTCCACGTCTGTGGTTATGTCTCAGTACGTGTACAGTATTACAATATATTGTTTCTTCATCACTTTTGTTAGATTTTTCTTTTGGGGTGGAAAGATAGATACTATTTACTATACAACCGCAACACACCATATTAACATGAAAAGTAGGAGGAAAACTCCACAATTCAGATTGCTGAATTCAAAGGGAATATGTTTGTCACGCTCCTTCCAAGATGGATAACTAAAGCCGACCATTGAAGAAGGTTAGAAGAAACCAGTAAACAAAAGTTGATGTGGAACACCTTCTGAATAAAGGCACACATATATTTTAAGACCACCTAATCCACAATTCATGTTTTCACATATGGGTTTTGAGAAAACAAGTAGGGAGATTCTTTAAAAAATGAATGCATAGACTGTAGAAACCAGCTAACGAAATGTAGAGTGTATTAAAATGACAAGCATTATTATTTTCTTTGAGGTAGTGCACACTTTAAAACTGGAAATCAATTATCTTATACATACAAACATTCGTTTGTCATTGCTTCTATTTACAAGGTAATTCATAGCTCAATTTATGTATATGTTTATTTTTAATATTGAAAATGGATGGCACACTATCAATTTGGTGGTGTGAGTTCATCCAAACCATAATTTCATGTTTACCCATATTTGTTTAAGGAAAACAAGTAAGGAAACTTATCAAAATGAATAAATAGTTGGTAGAAATCACACAAACCAAATGTAGAGTGGATTAAAATGATACATATTATTAATTTTCTCTTAGTAGTTCTAATTTTTAATGGGAGAACAATGACCTTAAATACTTTTTTTTGTCACAGCATCCATTTACAAGGTAGTTGATAACATAATATCTGTGTATATGTTTCTCTAATATAAAGATATATAGTGTTAAAATACATTATAGGAGATACGATCGCGACATGTGTTTTTACCCTATTATGTATAATAGAAGTATTCATGTGTAATACTCTACATATCTGGTTATGTCTCATAAATTTCATGCCTTCTTGGTGTTGTGTATGGTATTATAATTAATTGTGTCTTGATCACTTCTAACATATTTTTCTTTTAGAGTGAAAGGATAAATATTAGGAAAAAAATCAAAATAGCACAGTTTAAGAAAAAAAATTCTGAGTGCACCTACGTAAATATAATTCCCAAAGTAGCATACTTTATTGAGAAAATGCACTTAGTTTGGCTTTTTTCTGGTCAAATTATTGGCAGCGTCAGTCCAATTGAAACTTTCTGTCCAAGATGAAAAAAAATAAAAAAAATAAAAAGATACAAAAACGTCAACCCAATTGGTGTTTTCACCCAACCTGTGTTTGCCTCAATTGGGAGAAAATGCCAATTGAGTTGGCATTTTTACATCTTTTTATTTTTTATTTTTTTCATCTCAGGCAGAAAGCTCCAATTAGACAGACATTTTAAGTGGCTTGACAAAAAATGCCAATTTAAGTGACATTTTCACTCCAAAGTCGACTACATTGGGAATTATGTTCACGGAGGTACTATACTCGTTCCAAAATCTGTGCTATTTGGGTTTTTTTTCCTAAATATTTTTTACTATATAATCACAACACACCAAGTTATTATCATGAATAGTACAAGAAAAGGTCCATAGTTCTCTGTGTGGCGCAGCTGCAGCAGTTACTCATCAGAGTAGGTACGTCTAGAGGTGGGGCGGCTACGACAAGGGCCGGAAACATACCGGCCAAGCACGCCGAGGTGGGGTGGACCTTAAGGTTTTCTAGGGTTTTGCATGTAGGAGGGAGATTTTTATGGTGGCGACCACCAAGGTTTTCTAGGGTTTTGCATGTAGGAGAAGAAATGTAGGGGGTGCTAGGGTTCATGAAAATGGAAAGAAAGGATGCAAATGAGAGGGAGTGGGGTAAAAATAGGAAGCTTTGGGGGCTCAAAAGTGTCAAGAGGTGTGAAAGGTGGCACTGAACTTTCCCCCTCCTTACCCAAACACATGGTCTATGAAGGTTGAAACACAAGCAGAAGGATGGATGACTTGGCAAGTTAAGAGGCAAAATTGTGGCCGGCCCACACCTATAAAGGAGGCCCAAGAGGGATGGCCCAATATATATTTATAGGTATAAATTAGAGATAGAAATTAGATTAAATCAAGAAAATTTCAAATGTGCTCATCTCTCTCATCCTAGCTCAAAATTGAGTGAAAGTTGGTGTACTGGAAACGTGAAAGTGTCCTATACAAAATATAAAATATGTTGAGGATAAGAAAAGAGTTATATATGGTTTGAAAGGGGATGAGAGAGCATGATGTGGAATTTTGGTGCAACCTCGGTTTCATATCATTTTGAGTGTCACCACTTCTCATGTGAACACAATATAAATTAAAAAAAGTATCAAAAAAATTCAAATCATGAAATTGAGGGCTAGAGTGAGAAATTATTGCAATGATAAAGGGCACATACATGAGGATAGAGAAAGTCTAAGTTATAACACTAGGATTGCAGTCAGCATCAGGGATATCACCCTCATCATTGAGGAAAGCCAGGGGACCGCTCAAAACAGCCTATAGTCGAAGGACAAGATTATTCCTCCAAATGAGGAAGCAATCAAAGGGATTCCTACTTTTATCATCAACAAACTGTGCCCCGAGCATCTCGACATCAGTAGAAGTATTAAGCATCACCAAAATGATCATGTTGGTTAGATGAAAATCATCGACCCAACACTTGAAGGGGTGGATTTTCCACGAATGGCCTATCCAAGATAACATCAAAACTGTAAACCCTGAGGTCAAGGAGGAATACTGTGGAGTCACATCGAGGAAAAGTTATAAAACTAGTATTGTAGTCAACATAAGGCAGATCACCTTCATCATCGACAAAAGCCAGGGTGTTTGGACCGCTCAAAACAACCTACAGTTCGAGGACAAGATTATTCCTCCAAACAAGGATCAAAGGGATTCCTTCCCCTATTGTCAACAAACTGTGCCATGAGCATCTTAACATCGGAAAAAGTATCAAGCATCACTAAGATGATCATGTTGGTTAGATGAAAATCATTGACCCAACACCTGAAGGTGTGGATGCTCCACCCAAAATAATGGGATATGATCCTCTCTGGATTTGCCTCGGCTGGCCTATCCAAAACAACATCAAAACTACAACCCTGAGGCCAAGGAGGAAGACAATGGCGTCACATGGGATGACAACAAAAAAGCCTAGAACATGATCAAGGGATGGGGTTTTAACACCATCTTTGATACAAAGGACACGGAAAACCTACAAAATTTCATCTCTCCTGTGCTGAATGATGAGGGAGCCAAGAAATGGTGTGTAGAGGATCACAACATCTTCACGATCATGTCCCCCCACACGCCCTGAAAATCCCATTATAAGAACGACACTTAATGTGGTGGTGGAGATCCCAGAGTGTCTATTCAGCCACACTCTTCCACATCCCCGCTCACCCCCACAAAACCCTTATTTTTGGAAAACCTATAAAAACCAAAAAAATTACAAAATCCAGAAAACCCAAAAGAATCTATAGACAAGAAGTCTCTTTAAGAGTTTTCCAACTATGTCACTGAAAGGAAGACATCCCTATCCCGAGTAGGCCCTCTGAAAGAATATAGTGACAAAGATGTCGAGTTTGAAGACACCCCTGTCCAAGAGTATATGACAAAGGAACATCAACCTTTTGATATCAAAGATGAGATACAAACGGTGAATATCAGCTTATGCTCTAAGCAATGCAAAGTCAAAGTGGGGCACATCTACTACAAGATATCAAAGACCGACTAATAAAGCTTTTATGCCACTACATCGACATGTTTGCATGGATTCATACTGACATGCCTGTGTTTTATGAGGTAATCACTATTCATCAGTTACCCGTCATCTTCGATGTTTATCCTATAAAGTTCGAAAGCAATACAATGTTGGTTTCTTGTCTTTGATCCTACATGGCTCACCAACATTGTACCAACACCATAGAAGAATGGAAATATTATCACGACCTCAATAAAGTATCACAAAAAGATGACTTCCCACTTCTACACATAAATGTACTTGTTGGAAACAACAGTCGACCATGCAATATTTAGTTTCATGGACAAATTCACTGGTTACAACCAGATCAAGATGGCCAGGGAAGATAAAGAGAAGAGAATTGTCATCATAAAATGGGGAGTATTCTTCTATCCGGTCATGTCGTTCAGTCTCAAAATTATCGGAGCTACATACAAAAGGCAATTGTCACCCTCTTTCATGATTTGATGCACAAAGAGGTTGAGGTCTATGTGGATGACACGATTGCCAAATCTAAAGGCCCTGAAGACCACATCATCAACCTTGAGAAATTGTTTCAATGACTGCGAGGATTATCCCTATGCACAAATCTTGCTAAATGTACTTTTGGGTTACATCAAATAACTTGGGTACATTGTCAGTTAAAGAGGAATCAAAGTCAACCCTATGAAAGCTCGAGCTATCTAGGGAATTCCCTCACCAGTAATAGAAAAGGAGATACTAGGCATACTTGATCATCTCCAATACATCAATCACTTCATCACCAAGCTCATGCCTATCTGTGAACCCATTTTCAAGTTGTTTAAGAGAACTCTGACTCAAGATTGAACAAACGATGTGAGGGAGATCTCCAGAAGCTCAAAGACTACCTTGACATTCCTCTAATAGTGAGGCCGACCATGTAGAGACTCCCAATCCTCTACCTATCTGTCTGTAAAACATTGATGGGAGGAGTCCTTAGGCAAGTGACAAATGACAACGAGCACACTATCTACTATCCGTCCAAGAATGTTAATGACACCGAGGCTCACTACACTACAATTGGCCAAGAAGTTCAATTGATTCACACAGCGAGGAGGTTGCACCACTATCTGATGACTTATCATGTACATGTAATCACCAAGTGTGATCCACTCTATTATTTGGGGTAATGTTGTCAGAATTTGACTTACCTATCTTCCAATGAAGGCAGTGAAAGCACACCCTTACCGACCAACTACCAACAGATTCCCCACTTCTAGAGGAAGCAACACATGATTACAAGTTCCCAGATGAAGATATAAGGATTATTAATCCACTAGACACAAAAACTCTTATAGCTACACACAGGTGGACAATCTTCTTCGATGGAGCTGGAAATAAAAAAGGAGTTGGAATATGTGTAGTCCTAAAAAACCCTCATGGGGAGCAACTAATAATGGCCAGACAACTGGAGTTTGATGCCACTAACATTGTGACCGAGTATGAAATGTGTATCTTAGGACTCCAGCTCACCGGACACCAAAGGGAATGATACTTATAGGTCTACCATGAGGCCCTTCTTGTAATATATCATGTCCAGAACAATTAGAAGACAAACCATCGAAACCTGGTTGATATCAAGAACATTTTTATTCTCTGGATCAGGTTTTTGAGCACATATCTTTTCAATTCTTTATAAGACACCACAACACATTTATGGATGCATTGGCGACCCTTGATTCATGGATCGACATCCCAAAAGGTCAATCCTTCTCTTTTGAGACTCAAACACTCTCTCAATTTGCTTATATTGCATGGTCATCGACAATGCACCCAATTACAAAAGAAAGGCTTGTTGGTTCCATGATATGAAGATGCATATATTAAACCAAGTCATTCCTAAGAACTTGTCCTAGAGAGAGAGAAATAGGTGCTTAGAGATGAGCCACTCAATACATCCTAGGGGATGAATAGCTGTATCATAAATCCTAAAACCAAACTCTTCTATGATGCGTCGACAAGACCGAATTAGAAACTCTCATGGAGATGTGCATGATCGTGTGACACACATATGAACGGAGTCATGCTTGCCAAGAAAGTACAACTCTTGGCCTGCTAGTAGAACACCATGAAGATGGACTACTACCAATACATATACAAATATCGGCCTATCCAAATCCATGGGGATTACATTCACTTGCCCACAAATCAACTATATAGCACGGCAAGCCTTGGGCATTCTAATCTTGGGGAATCTACATGATCAGGAAGATTGATCCTAAGGTGTCAAAAAAAATTGATTTACTTTGGTCGCTATTGATCACTTTACTAAATGGGTAGAAGCAATGTCCATAACCAACACAACATCCCAGTAGGTCGTCAAGGTCTTCAAGAAAAATATCATATTCCAGTACATAATACTACATGAGATCATCTCTAGCAATGGTACAAAGTTCATATCCAAGACCATCAAAGAGTATCTAAGCTATTTTGACGTTAAAATCACCAAGCGTCACCCTACCAGCCTCAGATGAATAGAGCCGCTAAAGATGCCAGCCAATAAGAATTTGATCAAGATCATGAAGAAGACAAGCAACTCCCATTCCAATTGATATGGACATCTCCCAATGGCCTTGTGGGCCTATCACACATCTATATAAACCTCTATAGGAGCTACGACATACTCCCTTGTATATGAGATGGAAGCAATCTTGCTAGTTGGGATGTAGGTCCCTTCACTCTCATTATGAGAAGTAGATATTCCAAAGGAAGGGTGGATTGAAGATTGAATGTACTCCCTCGACACTCTTGAAGAATGAAGAACAAAGGCCATGTACCATGCACAATGTTACCAAGAAAGAATGACTTGAGAATTCATACGGTCTGACCACGCCATTTTGTAGAAAGGTTGGTGATGCGTGTCATCCAGAACGTCGACTCTAGGGGAAAGTTCAACTTTAAATGGGAGGATCCCTACATCATCCACAATATCTACAACTAGGGAGGCATGCACTTAAAGGACATAGATGGAGACATTCATCTTTTCACGCAAATGTCATCCTCATCAAATTCTACTACTACTGACCGAACCACAAAAATGAACAAATCTCTTGCAAGAAGCCATGTGAGGGAGACAAAATCTCCCTCCCCTCTAAAAAGACCTAAAATCTACTTAAGTACCTACCCATGTTCCCCGTGCATCCTAAAGTGGAAAGGTCAAAGTAGAACCTAGGGCTTAGGATGAAAGGAGAATGGTCGTTATCCTGAGGCCCTAACGGTTTGACAACCTAAAAATAACTTCTTAAAATAGGCCCATCCTAATAATATATACCCAAACATGTTCATGATTGCAGAAAAAGGTGAGATGAAGCCCCATGGTGAAAAAGGATGGAAGATGCTATGAGTCCCCAGAGGCAATTCAAATTTGACCTTAACAATCAACATCTTGACTCCTATACCCAGGATTATACCATAATGTTTAATCTATTGAGGTTAACCTAAAAGGGAACGACCATCAAGAGGAGGTAGAGGTTGAATCCCCTTGCAGCTATCCTCGCCTCACCTCTGAAAAAGAGGTGGGATCAAACCTTTTATGAACCAACCCGAGAGTCATGAGGTGGGCAACACTCACTAGGGAAACCCATTCATACCCCACATAATATGAGGCTCTCATACTAAGGTCCTGAGCATCAAGGTATAATTCAAAGTTTCCAGTGAAAAATATCCACGACTAGTGGACACCTTACAAAACTAATACGTAAGCCCTTCAAACTGGTAAACACATGCTTGTGGTAAATTGTTATACTAAAGCATGTTGGAGGTAAAGCGTACTGGGGTGTCTCAAACTCCTGGCACATTGTCCCATCTGGGTATGGAGTTGTCGTTGATACTCTTACTACATAGAATGACTTTAGTGCTTAGCATGACACCCATGTTCAATATACATTTTTTGCATCTCCCCTAAAATGCGAAAAAATAGTCAGAGGGAGGAAACGTATATCATCAAATCAAGTCGGGAGACAGCTTAAAATGTTTTGGGTTTCAACCTTCCGACTTCAAGCAAAGAGGTGGACAAGAAGGAGGTGATCCTAACATACAGAAACTTATAAATTATCAGTGCTGTTCTTAAAACAAATAGGATGGAGCTCCAAGTTGTTCCCCATTGACTGATTTGTCAAAAGGGGACTCATAGTGATATACACCCCAAGGACATAAGTTCAAACATCATGGAGGGAGTACTCATACTAGTGTTGCATGTCATGAGAAAAAAACTTTTATTTCAAAAAAGACAAGCTCATTAACCGAATTTTGGCTTCTTGTGCAAATAAAAAATAAACATATAAAAATAGATTTCATCGTGGTTCTCCAGAAGAATCACAAGTCACTATCACTAAAGGAACCAATGCATGCCTCTCGAAATATTTAGGAGAGAAATCTCCACCTACTGGGAAGGTTTATCGCCAGTTAGCCTCTGTTGGTTCAACCACATTTCTGTCACCTTCTCATAAACTTTTCAGGAATCTACCAACAACTCCTTAAAAAGGGGGGAGAGGTTCAACTTGATACACACATAACAATTGAACTGCCTCAGCACTGACACGTGGTAGTATGCGGTGCAGTCCTTCGGGTCTAGGAAGATGACCAACCATTGATAATCAAGCATGTCCACTCCACATGCTGATTTATCAAGACAAAATTCCATCCGACGTCAGACTCACAAGCCACTGAGTCATATTTCCACATAGATGAAGGGGCTCACCAACTTGGATATGCTTTGATAGAAATTCCTTTGCCACACTATAATGAGGATTTGAAGACTTCATCAATTACAGGACCTTGAAGGGTACCCTCATCTTTCAGTCAACTATGCTTCATTCAAGCACCCATACAATTCAACCAATATCATAGGAACACTAATTTCTTTTATCCATAGGGAAGCCATGAATCTAGAAGCAGTAACCATCACTCATCTTATGGTCTCTCCAAAGAACAACTCCATCAAGATGATAAAAATATATGCTCATAGGTGAGGCATATCATGAGAATAGATACCTCCCGGATATATAAATCTACAGGACCTTGAAGGGTACCCTCATCTTTCGGTCAACTATGCTTCATTCAAGCACCCATACAATTCAGCCAATATCAAAGGAACACTAATTTCTTTTATCCATAGGGAAGCAGCCATGACTCTAGAAGCATTAACCATCACTCGTCTTATGGTCTCTCCAAAGAACAACTCCGTCAAGACGATCGAAATATATGCTCATAGGCGAGGCATATCATGAGAATAGATACCACGTCGAGCTTTTCTCTTAAATGACTCCCATGGGAAGGCCATCTGAATGAAGGGACCATCATCAGTCCATCGAGCAGCTTGGGAATTCTTTACACCAAGAAGATTCCCCAGGTCATCAGCCCAACTCAACTTCTTCACTACCACAGGCCAAGGAAGACGAGTAATTTTAGCCATGTCTTCTAAGGTGGGAGTCAGAATGACAATCCCCAAAAAGGAAGGAGTGAGTCAGAGGATCCCGGAAGGGGGTTACCGTTGACATCAATTCTCTTGCTATACGGATATACACCAAATGATGTAGATGAAAAATCACTCCAAAGCTCGCCAGCTCAAATTCTTTAGAGGCCGTTTGGGTTCCCACTTTACGATCACATCAGTAGTTGCCATTAACATAATTTAAACTGTAGCAGTTAATAAATATTCGAATTTCAGATTACATTGTTTGAATGATTATGTATTTAAAAATACAGTAATCATGATTACTGACTTCTAAACCACGTTGTTTGGTTTCACAACTGATTTAGAATAAAACATAACTCCATACCTCTCACATGTTGCATCTGATCCATTGTTGGAAACTGCTCGTCTCAGGTACCTCATTAAAACCTCTGTGGGCTTGTCGATCTTCAGACCTAATACCTCCTTCGTCAGGACTTGGAGCTCCGACTTCTGGAGTAGGGACCTCCCCATGGTGCCAGCCACCAGCATCCTGTGGTCCTGCAACCTCCATTAAACTGTGAGGCTGTTTGGTTTGGAAGCGCTCGACGTTATTGGCTATCATTCATAATATAGGGCTCCAGAGAAATTGGGACGTTGTCTGAGTGCGTGATCTGGAAGACAAAGAATTGGTGCACCACACATACCTGGAGCATGGTGTCGGGGTTCTGCTGGGTGTTACCACATGAACGCCACTATGCATCATAGCCTACCAAGAGCGGTATGTGCTGGAAGCGGTAGATGAACTTGATCCACTTGTCCACTTCGTCGCCGATGCTGGTGACGTGCTGATGATTTTATACTGGCCATCAGCCAACACCATGAATTTGTTGCCTCTGTTGTGGTGGATGGCCATAGAAATGGCACAGTGTGGCGAGAAGATGCAGAGGAGAGTGTCGTTGTGGTGGATCGTCACCAAGCGGGCAACCAAGTTAGCCCAGCAAGGAGAAACGGGCAGAACCGTTGCCTAGATTTGGATAAGAGGTAGGGCGAGGAAGAGGAGAAGTCAGGGGGGCCTCAACGATGGAGATACAACACCGGATTTGGTGCAACAATGGATCTGGAGGTGTGGGGGCATCATCAGCAGGTCGTCGAAGCCATAGAAGAAATCTAGCGGCGGAGTCAGGAAATCAGTAATAACAGGAACTCAACTGCATCACGAACTCAGCAACAACAGGTACTCAGCGTCGTTGGGAACCCATCGGCGTCAGGAACCTAGACAACCCTAGTGAATCTAAGGAAAATTTGGGCGGTGCAGTTAGGGTGGAGAGACGGACGACGAGGATGAGTTGCAGCGGATGGAGGAGGATGGAAAAGGAGACGATGGTGGAGGAAGACGATCGGGGGAGGAGAAGAAGAGAGGGTTCAGGAGAAGCGTGAGTCACGCAAGGTGATCGGGGGAGAAAGGGGGTGGAGCTGTTGCTCGATGGATTCTAAATCCCCCAGATTTGGCAGATTTTGCAAGGTCCGTCAAATGAAAGTAGGGGAGAATGTCATACTTGGACTGCCATATTTGCTAAATGCACCTATACTTATCAAACGATGTAATTATGAATGAGGTAGTTAGACTACTGAAAAGAATTACAATGCCGCGTCTAAATGCCGCACCCAAATGGTCCCTTAGTCTTAAAGAAATCAATAATGCAACAATGCACTAAAGAAAGATTAATGGGAGGATACCAGAAAAGTGGGACTTCTTGTATCTCCCTCTCTCCCCTGACTCCGGGTGTGAAAGTCAAGATGTGCATAAAAGACAAGATCAAGTATCCCTATTTATAGGCCCTACATAGGACAAATCCACAATCTAGAGATAAAAAGATTCTTGTCCTTCTCTCTAGCATAATGATGTGATCCACCATATAAGTCTACATTAACAATCAATGAGGACACACATCTCGAATGGCATGACTTTGCGTTCTATGAGATGACAGATTGTTGCAATCAGTCATCCTTAATTGGCACATAGATCAAGGAAATCCATTAAATCTTCAATATATTTTCTAATAATCAAACTCTTGAAATCCAATTCTGAATTGATCACAAAGCCTCACAAATTTATTTAACCCAAATTCAGACCTTAATTTAACATTAAAAAATTGATACAAATACAAGTATATCTAATACATGATTTTTCTTGCAGGAAAGGAAAATGCATCATAAAACAAAAATGTTAGAGACTATTGCTACTTCTTTAACTTCTTCACCCATCTAGTCAAAAGCTTGGGCAATTGCTAATGATTAGTAGAAAAAAAAAGTCAAAAGAATGACACTCATGCCTGTGTCAGAGAAAGCACCACCGCTAGATCACTGGTAACCTAAAGAGGAGCTAATGGAAGGCACCTTCATGACCATAGAAGAATTCCTACAATGGGCGGAACCTACTCCAACACTTATTGATGATGGATCTACATTCTGAACCGGTATGTCTAAGGAGAAGTTGCCAACACCAGAAGATCCCCCAAAGTACTGACTATGCCCACAACCCAGTGGGATACTCAAGCCAAAGAGTCCACCCACTGCATCTGAAGCCTATTCAACCTTTTGGAAAAATGAAGTCCAACTAAAGTCACTTGAAAAGTGACACAAGCCTCCCACACCAAAGTCCCAAAGAGGTCTCAGTCTGGGGAATTCATCAAGGCCACGGGCATCCACAAGGGATAAGGAGGAACCTTAGGTGAAGAAACTGTATCAAGAGGAGGTGGACGATGAAACTCATACCCTTGGTCATCCTTTTCCTCAACAAAATTATAGTCAATCATCTTCAGGAAACGCATATAAGAAAATGCAAGTAGACAAAGACAACACTAGACCCATACAAATACCATTGGAGGACATTGAAGATGATCATACACCCCTCTGGAAAAGAGTATCAACTGACCATGCACACAATACCAATACAAGCACTCATCATGTGGAAACTGGCCATCCATCAACTCCTGAGCAATCTGATAGAATCCAATACCAGAAGGGATCAACCCTGACAAAGGGTCGAATGGGATTTACTATCCAACAACCTACTGACAAGCAACACGCTTGCCCATATAAAGCAAACCTACAGACGGAGACTAGAATTGGATTCGACAAGCATCCATGGACAATGCCATGAAATAGGCTGCACAAGATGTGGCTGCCTTGCAACACTAGAACCTGGAAAAGATCCTGAATTAGACTTTGGAATCAGAATAAATTGGAGTCAACTAAAGTACATATCCACAAAATAATATAGTGATAAAGTGCTATGCTTACCTCAGCAACAATTATTGTCTCGATCTCTCCGCTTCACTGCTATTACCCTACCCTACTACAACCAGCCAAGTGATGAAGGTACGAAGGGATACAACAAATAACCCTTTGAACCACTCAAAGTGATGAGCCTATGAAACGGGAAGTGCTCATAACCCCGCAACTGCAATGAAGAGATCACCAAAATCAACTACCGCAGATGGTTCAAATAGAAAATGCATAAACCATTATGTAAATTCTTACCACAATCAAACCTGTGAAGCCGCAAAAACTCTGAGTAGACCAGACCATCTCCCTTGAAGTCACCCACTAAACACCTTCTCAGATGAGTCAGTAGATGAAAGGTTTAGAGGGGGGGTGAATAGAGATATTTGGAGTATTTAAAGTTAATTACAAATAATTAAACACTTGGACAAGAAGTAGGAGGAAACAAGGAAGACACAAGGATGTAGAGTGGTTCCTACCCTAGAAATCTAAGGTAGTCAGTCCACTACCCGATTGTTTCGAACTGGGATTTTAAAAGTGATTTATTTTATTACCTCGCAAGGATGTTACATAAAATACAATCACCTTCCTTCTACACCATTGAAGTAGCCTTCACCTGAAATAGCCTCAATCCTCCTAGAAGCAACCTTCTGAAGTAACTCCAAGCTCACCCTTGAAGTATCCTTCACCCGAAGTAGCTTCACCTTGAGACAGCCTTATGAAGTAACTCCAAGTCACTGGGAGCAGCCTTTACCACCTGAAGTAGCTCCGCGAACCTCCTTTCAACAACCTCCAACCTAGGAGTAGTCAAGGAGAACAATATACAATAAAAGGAACAAGATTGGAAGAAAGAAACAATGTTACCAATGAGTACAACGCTTTGATCCTATATCAAGTGTATTGATCTCCTATCCACTGTGGGTGAACGTGGTAGTGTGGTGGCTAGGAGATACTAAGCTATAGGACATTAATGTAGAACAGATTGCAAGTGTAGCTCAGCTTGTTGCTCACAAAGGATGATTCTCAAGTATAATTGTATGCACAAAAGATGCTTTGGGTGTCCTAAGACATGTCCTATTTATAAGAATGGACTATTAGTGCTTAGGGACGTTCTAAACACTTTCTAGGGTGTTCTTAGTTCTCAACTAGCCGTTAGGCGTCCACTAATTATATTGCAACAGCTAGTTGTTTATTGTTGAAAAGTGCAGTTCCAAAACTTCTCTCGGTCGAGAAGTTTGTCGACCGAATGGGAGGTTGAGGTCAATGTGTTGTAGCATTTGATTCCAACTCCAAACTACTTTGATAACTCAGTCCAACAGATAGGAGGGTCTATTCTCGGTCGAGAACTTTGTTGATCGAGAGTGTCTCGGTCGAGGAATTTGTCGATCGAGAAAATCCCTAATTCAATGTGTTGATCTACTAAGTGTGTGTATCAATGTGTAATTGTGCTTATATCTTAGGAGAGGATCTATATAAGTGTTGTGAGTGGATAGGGAAGATCTAATGCTTAATTTACATGATGTCTAAGTACTTGTACATTATATAATTGTACACGCTTTTACATTGAGTACAATCATGAAAATAAAAGTAATCTAAGGATGTCGATCTTCCAATTTGTGTAGATTTTCAGCTATTCACTGTCTTATTTGTTTTTCCCTGAAACACTAAAATAACAAGTTAGATCCACAAGTACAATCATGAAAATAAAAGCAATCTAAGCATGTTGATCTTCTAATTTGTATAGATTTTCAGCTATCCACTGCCTTATTTGTTTTTCCCTGAAACACTAAAATAACAAGTTAGATCTACAAGAAAAAATATTTGTCATCATCAAAACAAAGGGTTTGATAATGTCAAATTTAGCCAACAGTAGATGGGCATGCATGCCACCACCCCAATCAAATGAGGGCACTGCATCTAGATCTAGAAGAATTGAGAACCAACTAATATCTCTTCTATTCCCTGTGCTATTGGTAAACAAGCAACCCGTGATCAAGATGAACAAGAACACCCTGACCCCCAGGGCTCCGTAAAAAAGATAGCTAGAACCCCATCATTCACCCTCACGGAAGATAGTGGATCTCAACCAGGTAAGCTTGACCTGATATCTGGAGGCCATTTCAGTATCCTTGAGGTTCACTCTTAAAATCCCTTCCAGATGGGGACACCCCTACTCCTGTCAGTCAGGCATAAAATGGATAGGTATCCCACCAAATCCTAATGTAGTGATCTCGACAAACTCACTAGGGGTAATAGATAACTTGCCAAATACAAAAGTGGAGTGTGCTAGTCTCAGGGCAAAAATGCTCAATCATAGGGACAAGATAGGGCCTATCTATGATCCCACACTAACAGATGCTACCAAAATTGGTCCTCTTGGTAGGTCTACCCCTCAACCACTAAGCTATCATACAAAGTAGAAAGAAAATAACATGTCCACCAATACAAGTTTGACAATCTGAGACCCTAAAGGAATAAGGTGGAAGAAAAACTCAAAATTGTTGATACATGGAGAAAAAGCCCGATTCAAGCTCAGCAAAGTAGAAAGAAAATAACATAGAGCAAAGTTTCCAAGTTATACCTTATTTCCCTCTCAACGGCCTCAGTGATGTAGATTATCCACATCATGCTTGGATGATGGACAAATCTCTTAGTTGGGAACATCTGTCCCACAATCATGCTCGCACAGTTGTAATGCCTACTTAGAACAAATGCTAATTGGATCTCTCGAAAGCCAAATATGAACTTTATAAGGAGAGATACTGATAAATGCATATTCGTCACCCTTTATCACATTATTTAGTCTTTTATTTAGGATCATCTATCTCTTTTCATTCATTTTTATGACTTAATTACAATTTCCTTATTTTCTCTCCCTTTGTTGAAATTCTCATTATATTTGTCTTATTTTGTAGGTTTTTCATGCACTTTGTAATTCTTCAACCGATGCCTAAGATTGTTTCATTCTCTATTAAGGACACTTGAAGAATATAAAGGGTGTCTTCAGCCCATTGAAATTCAAAAAAGGCCCAGACCTAGAGACTTATGATATGAAGTTCCAATCTCCCAGTTAGTCAATTCAACTATTTGAAATTCTATTTCCTGAACTCCAATTGAGCAGCCCACATTCTCCAGTCGCTCGACACATCGATATTGAACATCATGGAAAAACCCTATACTTTGGGTGCACTGACTAGACCAAGTGACACATTTGAATCCAGTCGAGCGACTCATGTCAACCAATCGCTTGACCCACATCCAAGACCCAGTCAAAGTCTTAAAAAAAGAAAGTCATTACATCGGCCAAAGTTTGACTAGGAAACATTGATATGACACATCGAGTAACGCCAATCGAGAGACTCAAGTCTTAGAGTCAATCAACTCAGACCCCGCAACAGGCGGTTGCAGTTGCCACTAAGTCTTATTTTCAAGGATTTCCCACCTCCTTCATTCCTATAAAAGGAGGGAGGACTCCAAGGACAAAATAATAGAATTTTTCATACTTTAGTCTTGTTCCACTTTCATTATGCCTAAGTAGTTTCCTTATTTTCGGGACATGAGGAGCAGTCCCATGATCTCTATATCTAATCTTAGCAAATTGTAAACCCCCTTTAAAGATACAAAAGATACGTTCTTATCTGTTTAATAACATAGAATGTGATCCGATCAGTTATGCTCCATAAATATTATGATACATGATGATATAACCTTGGACTTATGGACCGGAACATCAAACAAGACTCCATGTACATCAGACAAGACTCATGTATTCTTTGAAAAGACTCATTTTGAGAATGCATGAGACGATTGAACAAGGACCCTTAAAACACCAATGACCACAGATTCGAGAAAAGATTAATCCATGTGTCTGATTTCGAAGAGGATAGATCTCCATGCTCCTAATATGAAAATATCTAAAAGGGGAATTTTAAAAGTGGTTGATTTTACTGTGGAGTTTGCAATGGTGAAATCTGGACTTCCAACAACTCATAAAATGTAAATCCTAATGGGTTGTTTCCCTCTACTCTTTGTACTCTTTATTTTAATCTTATTGATAACTTAGTGTCAACTATGCTCCATTCAATTCAACACCTTTCAATTCTAGCATTTTTAATTCTTGTACTTTCAATTTAATAACTTTCATTTTCAACAATTTTACTTTCTTACTTTAGCTTAATAATTCAGTCAAAACTTTATTTTAAATATCGTTCATAGTATTTGATACGATTTTTCTCTCAACACATCATCCTTGTGGATCGATACCTTAAGTACTACATCAATCCATTTGTTTACAAGTGGATTGGTTAGCCATCTAAGTTTAAATTCTAAAGACAATTTTCTTTGATGAATTTTGTGTTGACGACGACACATCAGCTACCATGCCTACCGTGGATATGCCTCGTCCCCTACATCATCACCTGCATCCTGCTCATTCATGACGGGGTTCTCTTCATGCCAATCGCGAGCTGCCATATTCACAAACATGACGACAACGTCATAAACTTTCCACGTCACTTGAAATCGGCTCAGTCAGACAATAGACGATTAACAAACAACAAAATAACAAAATCAGCCTGATCGCATATCAGAATGCACATCCAGATTATCTTCAACCTTCAGACGCGAAGAACGCCGAGAAGCTAAAAAAGACCACATTATAATTTTCTATGTTGTACATGAACGCAAGTGATCGCGGTAAGTTATTTTAAAATATACCACTATCATTCGAGGAATGTACCACCGAACAGGAACAAAACAGAGGCACACTTCTTTTCTAGAGCTTATTTGCCTATTAATAGTATACTTTGGCAAAAATGGGTAGGCCATTATCCTCCTGGCGCCTGAACATGACTCTACTACAAGTGATCCTAAAAATAAGAAGGTGAATAGGAACAACATGGGAATATCCAGTCTAGTCCGATGGCTACAATTTGAGCAGCTTTTAAGCATTTTCTATGGTAATTATTCAATATAGAAATAACATGTCTCCAAATAATATCAACTAGTTTCCTAAAAAAGTGATTTTACATCTGAAAAGTGGAGGGATTAATAATATTTTAATTATATTTACAACCAGCAACATTTATGAATATTATTACATTTCAAGGACCATGATAATATACTCGTTTTTAATTTTCTTTGCGAATTCATTTCCCTTGTGAGATGTTAATAGCAAAGCTTAAATCACTTTTTTATGAATTTATGTTTTATTTAATTTTAATTGTCGTACCTATAATAGTGGCCAATATATTCTAGATGGTCCCGGAAGGTTCACTTTTCTTTTAGGGTAGGAACTCGGTGAATGTGTTGGTATCATATGCAGCATGCTCTTTCTACTGATATGGTTCACGTTATAATATGTAACACACAATTCACCAGTTGATTTTTAACATGCTGCTGATCTCTACTTCAGCAGGGCCTAGGATCAGTTTTACATGAGGATATGTAACTTTAAGTATACAAAGAATTGAAAGATAGTAAGTCCAAAGATACAAAGAATTGAAGGATATGTACAGCTTGCCCCAAAATGGTGATTTTCTGTTCCGTTAATATTGTGTGCGTATATGCATCACTTGAGCTCTCAGTGAATTTATTACATGTATACCCATTAACGTGAGCCATTCAAGTTGTTGTGCACGTACATATAAGAAGCAATTTCAGCCTAATAAATACATTAAACAATCATCTTGTCAGGAACATGAACGGGAAAACTATCATTTGCACAGATATTAAAGTTGCAAACATGTAGCGAATTCCATCATTTAAACTTACGATGGAAAAGTGACTTTGTGGGGGGGGCATAAAAGATAGTCACAGTATACATCTAGTTGACGACCCACTCCTCTAGTGCTGCATCCACGTTTGGGAAAATTTCTGACAAAGGTACGATGGGATATTTGTGTATTAGGAAATGAACTGAAAAGGAATATAATTTTAAAATATTATCTATTACATGTACGTGGGAACAGGAGAGTAACATACACTTTTCTTTAACTTATCTATATATTATGATTTATACTTGGTAAATGTATTATTTAAATTGTTTAAAGAAATCGTCATAGCACTATCCACTCATCGCATATTATTATGCTAATAGAATGTATGAAATCACTACAAGTGTGATTTTTTTGTTGTTGAAAATATTAGTTTTGAACAATTAGTAAACATAGGAACTCTGTTGACAAATAATTTAGAAAATTAAAGTCCCTTCATAATATTAGTAGTTATTTAGGTTATAACTCCAACATGATTAATATTTATCAACCATAATACATATGACATGGTGACACTCTGGATGAGATTAAACATATGGTGTAAGTTATATACTTAAAAGAAAAAACCCTTGTCATGATATATATACTTGAAGTATATTCTTACTTGAGAGTGAAAATGTAAGAGGGAATTGTTTGCTTAGACAGAGACAAATTCAAGGTCCATTTATTTACATTTAATCTTTAGTTGAATGAAATAAATGCTCACCGTGACATGTATAGATATATATACATACTTGGAGAGAAATTATTCATCTGATAAAACAATACTCATAGAATAAAATAAAATCATAACAAAGATATTATGTTTGAAGGAGAATCACTTTTGGATGAAAGTTCTCTACTTTGAGGGAAAAAATGGGAATTTTTTAATCAACAAAAGTAATCAATTTGTTAGATGAGAATCTTTTACTTGGCTAGAGCTAAAACCAAAAATATTACTTAATTGAAGTAAAAATGTGGAAGAAAAACTGATTGGAAATTTTCTTTATATGAAGAAGAAAAAATGTTTAAGTTAATTTTGTATTGGTGGGAGCATATAATCAACAGAGAAACAAGTTTCTTTGAATAAAATTTCCCTTCATCTTGTCATTAATGTTATGGATCCATACACATGCCAACTTTCCCACTAATTACTCATCAATAATTTTCCCTTCCCTGTCAACTTGTTAGTCAAACAACACTAACAATTTTTTCACCATTTGCTCCTCCATCATTCCCCATGTACCCAAAATACCTAAGAATTTTTACAACTAGCATTTGAAATACTATGTAGTGCTCGACTAGTTAGATGGGGGATGAGGAAATGTTGGTCAATCTCTAAATATGATGGAACCATAGTCTAAACTTAAACAAGTGATCACATTTAACTTTATAAGGCTTCGTCTATCCAATGATGACTTTTATATGGTTCTATCATTATTCGTCATAGTTGAGCGGGTTATTTACTAGACTTAGGCCCAACATTTTTTCCATGCTCAACGTGACCCATTCTTAGCAACATGTTAGGTTGGGATATGCCTTACTATATTTTTCATCACATTAATTCTATGATGATCTTGAAAAACAACCATGCATCTTAAAAACACTATACATATCTCCCCCACCCTTTTTCTCTATCTCTAGCTCCTCAAAACTCATACTTGATCTAGGAATGTGGCAAAATGTTACAAAAAAAGATACTTTGACATATCTCTCAAAATTCTCCAAGGGTTAGAATATTACAACAATGAAAAAAGCTAATTTGATATATCTCAAAAAATTCTTTTCAAAAATTATAATTTAAACACTTTATTTATTTAGATGATAAAATTATAGTTTTGAGCATAATATTTACCAAAATTGTCTCTTCTTGTTATAAATGTTGAATGCATGAAATGATTTAGACATGACAACAATAGATTTTTTCACATAATTTACACATTATGGTATTAACAAACAATACATATCACATCATATTGTACTACATTATACCACATGTCTAGGAAGTAGAGTACAATGAAAAAGGCCTTTAACTAGTTAAATTCAACTATCAAAACAAACTATCTTGTTGAAGGCCACTACTACTTTTGCACTCTTGGGTTTACTCTAGAAAGATTTTCAGTATACTAGTGAGCTACTAGCTTCTTGCGTGAGGATCCTCAATACTAGACTGGTAATCCCCATGTGATTAAAAAAAATGGAGGTGAATAGAATGATACATTTATTAGATTAATTTGAATAAGCTGAATATGAAATAAAAATTAGTAGTATACAAGTAATAAATTAATATAAGCTTATGCTTATGGAAATTTAAATATATACATGTAGTCCAGAGCCTAAATTAAATAATAAGCATTGATTATCTCTATCAAAATTTGTTGGCTTAAATACGCATAATCTATGCTACTACATGATTATTCTTGTTAGACTTATGTAGTTGATCTATGTTGGTTTTTTTCTCATTATGTATAGTTTTTTTCTCCATTCAACACGCTTGGCTATATCGACTAAGTAGATGTAGTGCAAGTGATCTAAGTAATTCATTGTACATGAACCAAGGTAAGTTTGGGACTACAAAACAAGTAAATTTGGGACTACAAATAAGTTAATGAGTTAATTAATTGACCATGATTATGCTGTGCATGGCTATGAAGGATCTTCATTGTCTAGATAGAGGTGATATGTCCTAGTTTTATAATAACCCTAATCAGATACTCATTCCACCTTAGTTGTATACTAATTATGTATTTACCATAATAAAATCCTAGGGATAATCATGTGTCATTTCCACCTTAACATAGGTTTTGTCCATCTACATGTAATCTGGAAAATATTTAACAACAATCCTGGTTGCAATGTTTCTCTAATTTCAATAAGTTATTGTTGATTATAGGATGCTCACGTCTAGTTTCATATGATATTCATTATATCTAACTAGGTTTCTCAATTATTTATTTGAATATTGCAATCTCTTCAAAATCTCTAGTCTCTTTAAAGATTAGCTTGACATTAATCTTTAGGACATCTAGTGCATAAAATTTGAGGTAAACTAAAAGGTGCTTCTACAACATCAATGTTGTCATGAGGTATGCCACAACATTAGTTATCTGAGTACATCTTGAATACATGGATTTCCTTTATTAGCATTGTGGGGAGAGCGCTTCATAAAAATCATACTCTAGCACATTGATCTTGTGCCTAAGTTCTTATGCCGATTCAAGGCGTTTATCCTATTGAGATTTCCTTGTCAATTGTAACATCCTAACCCCATCTTTACTTAAAAACTAGATTTACTTTCTTGCTTATTCCTAATATCTTATCATCTAAGTTAATCATGAACCTTGATTCAAATGGCACATACAAATACAGTTTACCCCAATTTGCATGAAGTAACATATATGAATGTACTTGGAACCCTAATTGGGAAAAGAACTTGACAATTCAAGTAAATGATGATTGGTTGATCCTTAGTAAAGGTGCACAATTTATTAGAGTATTTTTTAGTTCAAGTAAGTGTGTATAAGTTTATTGAATTTAGATAAAATGCATGGTTGATGTATGTTTTGTATAATGTGTTTATTTGGCTAATTTGAAAGAAATGATATGTGAAATACATATTAATCTTGTTTATGATGAAAATGTATGCACTTAGTGTTCTTGGATGAGAATATATTCTTAGAGTATAAAAAAATATGGTTTTGTATACTTAAAACAAAGTTCAAAACACTTAGAATTATGCTTTTAGGCCTTGGATCTGAAACTGGCTAATTTTAAGTAAGATCGGGCTGAATTTGAGGTATGATGCAGCCACATTACATGATACTTTAGTTATGGATTGACTTCATGAAGTCAAACCAGTTCTAGTTGAGCCGCACTTTCATGAAGTCAGGCCAAAATTGGTTAACTTCATGGCTAAGTTTTCCAACTCGTCATGGGCCAAATCAATTGATGTTTTTTGTGCTTTAAGTTTCTCAATCAACCAACTGATCTTGTTTCAAATGAGAAATTAGTTATGTATAGTTTTTTCTCCATTCAACACACTTGGATATATTGGCAAGTAGATGTGGTGCAACTGATCTAAGTAATTCACTGTACATGAACCAAGGTAAGTCTGGGACCACAAAACAAGCTAACAAGTTATTCGATTGACCATGATTATACTATGCATATCTATGAAGGATCTTCATTGTCTAGATAGAGGTGATATGTCCTAGTTTTGTAAAAGCTCTAGTCAAATACTGGTTCCACCTTAGTTTTATACTTATTATGTATTTACACCCTTATAAAACCCTAGGGTGAATTAGGTGTCATTTCCACCTTAATTTAGGTTTTGTTCATCTATATGAATTTGAAATATTTTTAACAATGATCCTTGATGCGATGTTTCTTTAATTTTAAATAGTTAGTGTTGATTATATGATGTTGACATCTTCTTTCATATGATACTCATTATATCTAACTAAATTTCCTAATGATTTATTTAAGTATTGCAATCCCTTCAAAATCACCAGTCTTTTTAATGATTAGCTCGACATTAATCTTTAGGACATCGAGTGCATAAAATTAGAGCTAAACTAAAGGGTGTTTCTACTACATCAATGTTGTTATGAGTATACCACAACATTAGTTATCAGAGTACATCTTGAATACATGTCTTTCCTTTATTAGCGTTGTGGGGAGTGCGCTTCATAAAAATCATACTCTAGCACATTGATTTTTTGCTCAAGTTCTTATGTCGATTCAAAGTGTTTTATCCCATTGAGATATCCTTCTCAATTGTAACATCCTAACCCCATGTTTAGTTAAAACCTACATCAACTTTGTTTCTTATTCCTAATATGTTATCATCTATGTTAATCACAAACTCTAATTCAAATGGCACCTACAAATACAGGTAACCCCAATTTGCATGAAGTAATATTTATAAATTCACTTAAGTAACTAGAACCCTAGTTGGAAAAGAACTTGACAATTAAAGTAAATGATGATTGGTTGTCCTAATTTAAAGGTGCACAATTGACTAGAGTATTTTTTTTAGTTGAGATAAGTGTGTATAAGTTTATTGAATTTAGATAAAATGCATGGTTGATATGTGTTGTGTATAATGTGTTTATCTGCATAATATGAAAGAAACGATATGTGGAATACATTTTAATCTTGTTTGTAATGAAAATGTATGCATTGAGTGGCCTTGGAAGAGAATATATTCTCAGGGGATGAAAATAGGGTTTTGTATACTTAAAACAAAGTTCAAAACACTTAAAATTATTCTTGTAGGCTCTGGATTTAAAATTGGAAAATATTATGTAAGATCGGGCTGAATTTGAGGGCACGATGTGGTCAGATTAGAAAATACATTATTTATGGATTGACTTTATGAAGTCATGTCAGTTCCAGTTGAGCCAAACTTCCATGAAGTTAGGCCAAAGTTGGTTGACTTCGTGGACAAGTTGTCCAACTTTTCATGGGCAAAATGGAATGGTGTTTTTATGCTTTAGGTTTCTTGATCAACCAACTAATCTTGTTTGAGATAGGAAACTAGTTGGTCTCCTAACAATTTGTGCTGACTTGTCAGGGAACATACTTGGTTTTTGATGTTATCTTCATTGTATCTACTGATGCAACCCCATCTAGCTACAATATTAAGTTACTTGTTATGGAATTGGTCAATAGTTGTTCTGGCAAGATGAATGCATCTATGTGCCTCTTTGTTTTGTATATCATCACACTTTGGATCTCCATTTTCTAATTCAATGAGCTCTCTTGGAAATTTTGTGTGCAAGGGGGCTATATGTGGTGAAGAATGAATATTTCTTGAATATTTTCTTAAGAATGCATGCTTCGACAATTAAAGGAAGAATTTATGGTTTGTTTAATGGTTTACATGGTTTATCATCTTCTTCATCCTTTCCACCTTGCTCTAGTTTGTCTCCTCCCAAGAAAATTGTTTTGTTCCATGTTTTCTCTCTTTTCTTTTCCTTTCCTCATTTTCTTTGGTCTAGAGAAAGTGTTCTAAGGTGGATTCTAACCAAAACAAAGATTAACCTTATTTTTATTGCAAGATTTGTGGAAGCAAAACACTTTGCTTCTTCTTCTTCTTGTTTGAGATGAATATATAGTGCATAATGGGCTAAATGACTAAAGCAAGGGTTCCTAACTGCATAATCATATCTATAAATCTTGTTTAATGCTTGCTCTAGGCTATGAAAATGAATGAAAGCCCCATATTCATATTTCCATCTATTTCTTATGCTTGCATATATGGTGGAGATTGATATGAAGTTATAACAAAAGGCATAAATTACATCTAGTTAGAAATCTAACAATAGTAAGTTGTAAGGTAAGTATTGTTGGTTATTAAGCATTTTTTTGCGGTAATTCTTAACATATAATGTCAAAGTGAATGCTTATCTATCATTTAAAAGCTTATATCAATGGAATCTTGAAGTGGATTCCTTAATGTTGTAGAAACCCTAGATTTATCTGCATGATGATTCATATGAAACAGTTGCAATTTTGTACCTATGAATCCCTTAAAGTGAGTAAAATACCTAATGATGGAAGTAGAACCCTAAATCATTAGAGTGGTGTCTTGAATACGGTGAGCCCCCCACCCCCTGATGTCTATGATGGGGGTGACAAAACATGTCTATCATAACATGTCAGAGTAAGAACCCAACTCTCTTTTTGAGATTGAGAAATGATGATAAGGGGATAGAGACTATAATCAGAGTCATGATATCAGAAGGATGTGAGATGTGTTATGTTTTGATGTGGTACACTCTAGTCTTACACTAAGGTATGAGAATGAAAGGTAGATATTTGATAGGATCCTACCTAGCCTATGTGCTATCTATGTTAGGGTGGTGGAATGAACCCAAATATATGGATAATAGTCGTGCATGTGAGCATGCTTTGATGACCTACTTTGGGTAGGCACAAGTCAACTAGTTTTAGGGAAAAGTAATAAAAATGAAGAATCATATTGTACATTTACCACGTGTTGATAATATGATTACATTATTTTTCCAAATTCGATTTGCTTCAAAGAAAAAATTATGGTATCATATACCACACAAGGTTATTGAATAACTTGAATATATATGTTCAATTTTAAGAGAAGTTAAAGTTTATATGCATTTGATCTTATTCTTAGAAACTCAAGTAGACATTGTCTAGTCAACCAATGAACACATTCTAAGGTGTTGAAGTGCAGTCATCAGACCTTAAGCCTAAATCCAAGATTGAGTGACTTTACTTCTAGGTGAAGTCCACGTATTAGCCTTGTTGGTGTGTTTTTGTTGCAAAAAAATAGATATGTAATTAGGTGATCGCATGTATATATTCTAAAATCTTGGAAAGTTTCTTTTGATGGTTTTCAATGTCGTATATGATCTTAAATTAATATGAAATATATGTATGTTAATCTTGAATATAATATCTTTCATGAATAGTTTTTTTTTACAAGTCTTCTGATACTGTCTATTTTGCTGTCGCTGAAATTAGGGTTTTGGGATTAGTGATTGTACCAAATCTTTGTACTACCATTAATAGTCATGGTGTAGTTGGTTATTGGTAGAGATGCATGGAAACTTAATATTAGATCTCAAATTTACATTAGTCTCCTTCTTTATGTCGTATTTCCATAATATCCATGGCATATCTACATAAATGGTAAATGGAAGAGAATGACAGGCTGGACCCAGTTATGTGGTCCTAGTGGAGCTCTGATAATTCCAAAAAGATAAGTTTATAACCAACCTAACCTACCTACCTTCTGCTCCCATAGTCAGAGTAGAGACGGTTCTTGGGATTGGATACCTATGTGATGAGGAAGAGGTAGCAACACCTTGACCTCAACCTCAAGTTCTAGTAATATAGTAGAATGTTGCACAAATGTAGGAACAAATACACGTTACTAGATTTTGTTCTATTTATGCACCTTTGTTGATGTTATTCTATTTATGCATTTATTTGTCTAGGAAGGAAAATGAATCACAGAAGAGGCCTGGAGTGGAGATGTCTACACCTAGCTCTAGAACTCAGACAAGAATAGTTAGACCAACTCCACACCCAGATAAGAGGGTTCCGTTATTGTTTCATGCATTTTCTAGACCTCAATAGGTTACAACTAGAGGCTACCAACCCTAGAGGGTAGCCAATTCTAGATCTTGAACAGAGATGAAACAAAAGATCAACATCACCTAGTTACACATCAACAAACTCTGAAGTGGACCACTTACATATTTACTCATAGGGGTCAGTGCTGGGATCCCAATTTGAATATGTGCTAAACTTTTGTACATTTAGGATAGTGTTCTAAAGAATGTCGACAGAGAGGATCACAACAAGTGTTATTGTGGAGACCAAGTGGCTTTTTCAACAACCACAACAGAGTAGTAGTAGAGGGATAATTTATATGTATGGTCTAGTTTTTAGGGAATTACATCACATATAGATGAAGGAAGAGATAGATGGAGAGAATTAACAACATGATGAGTATATGTCATGAACTAATATGAGGGAGTCATATCTCTATGAGTAGTGACAAGTCAAATGTAGTTTATCACAAATATCATTGTTGCTACTAATATTTTGTGAGATCTTGGTGTTACACATATCACTATTACTAATATTGTAATAGCAAAAAGTCATTTGGTAGTTGTACTCTTGTTTAGTGATTTGGTTTTGGATATTCCTATAGTAGAACTTGTTTTCATAAAACAATCATTCTATATGTGTGTTTTGTTTGAAGGGAAATATAGTATTCAAATGTATCTATTTCCACTTGAGATACACAAATTATATACGGTCACATGCACGAACTATTTGGATTAGTACAACATAACAACAAATTGCTTCATTAGGAAGCTAAATTCATTATTGAGATAGGATGTCAACTTGTGTAACATACTGGATTTTGGTATGAAACTTCAATTTTATTTTACATATTACTCTTTGATGGAAAATATCTTTTGCTAAACTTTCATCATAATTGCACTTCATTGAACCATCTTGAAATTTGAGCACCTAAATGTAATTTGTCCTCACTTTGATAGAATTATCCCATTTGGGACCCACAACTGAGAAACTAAACTCAATAATAGATTCTTGGCTTTGGAATCACATAGAAGACATTATTAATTTTTAGATATCCATATTTGAACTAATTGTGAGAATAAATATGCATGCCATCTTAAACTCATGAATTAAAGTAGTTGGTAATAACTAGAATAATGACCATTAAAAGCATGTAGGAAATTTGAGGGTAAACAAATGAGAAATTCATAAGATATAAATTCCTAAGGTCATTAGGGTCTTAAGTGAAAAATAAAAAAAGTATTTAATGGTCCAGATAGGGTGGACCATCCCTACCCCCATGCCTATCCCAACTACAATTACAAAAGGGAAATGAAAAGAATTTCTCCTCCATTCTTCACCATCGTTCTTAGTTAGTGCAAGTGCATTGAAGCCCAACCTTGACCATCTCTCAAGCCGCTAGGTTCCTTCTTCTCCCAATCCAAAAAATGACAAAGTCGTTCTTAGTGAACAAATCATCTTGGGAGTGAAATCAAACCTCCCACTCCACATTGATTCCCTCAACCTTTGAATCCACTTGGCCAACATCCTTGAACCCTAGAATAGGGTTCTGAAAAGCTGGTCACTATAAAAACAGCAAGGTCAATGATCGTTACCCATGTGAAGATGACTCCTCATGACTTAAGGGTCTGACCACCGACAGATCTTCATGTCTTCCCCTCTTTGTCGGCTCTTTCCTCAGTGACCAAAACCCCAAGAAATCCTAGCATCCTTCCATATAAACTCATTAATGAAGAGAACCAGATGCAATCTAGACCTACAACTTGACCCTGACCATCCTCATACTCATCCTCATCCTGTCCCCAATCTGACCTTGCTGCCATATAGACTCGCCATTGGCACCTTTACATTCTACCTCTCACCTTTATGTCTCCCAAAACCCCCATAAGCAACAAATGATCGATAACCTCACTAGATTGTAAGGGTCACTCTCAGATCCCTAGTCGTGCCCCCTCCCATCTACAAACACTGCCATAATCTTACAGCTCACCGGCACCGAACCCATCAACATACAACTCTTTCACCCCTCGTCAACTACCTGTAGCCAAGCCTATGATCAATACCGGTTTGCAAGAGGACTGAGCCACTCTAGTCTGATCTTGTGGAAGTTAAGGACGAGATATGTCCATGATCTACTGATGGTGGCTTTCAAGAGAGATAGCACATGAAGACCTAGAGGATCATCTTTGAATGAATCCTAACATCTCCCCATAGAACAATCATTTGAAACCCATTGCTTTCTGTTCGAGGTCAGTATAATCTGTCGTATTTTAGCCTTTGAATAGTTAACTTATGATGATGTGAAGTCAAACCAAATAATAAAGACATAGATCCAACTCACATTGGTAACCAAGATAAGTAGAACCTAATATCTTAATTTAATATGAGGTTCATGTTGTATATCAATAAGTACTACTTCCAAGAAATACTTAATGAGACTAATGAACCCTAGTAGCAATTATAAATCAAACCCCTCTAGAATTATTATTATTAAGGAGTTATCTTATAAAACATGTTTGCATGATTGTATCATGTTGACTAATATTTATACATCCAATTAGCTTATACTTGTGTCCATATGAGTTAAGTGATGAACATAAGAGAAGTATGTTGGCTTATTGTAATCATGAATTACATGAATCCAATAATAAAGAAATGGGATACTGTACATAGGATGAGTTGCATTTTAATGCTACACAAGTTAACAAGAATATGCATAGTAAAGTGTACTTAATCAATTCAATAATATATATATTTGCATATAAATATTATGCCAATAATTAAGCTAATAACTTTAGTAGCACAGTTTACTCTAGATCTTAGAAAATGAAATAAAAATATTTTATGAATGACTTGGATTTTGAAAATTAATCTCAATAAAATTATATTGCATTAAATATACTTGACCCTATAGTGTATTACATATAACATTTTCATAAATCAAATGATTCAAGATGAACAAACCCTGACCATGGAGTAATGCCATAACCTAAGATACAAACTAAGGGTAAGAATGATAAATATCATTTAATAAGTCATTCTAAGCCAAGATACATAAAATAACTCTAGTACATTCTCTCTTCTTAGATTCATGAGAAATTGTCACCTTTCATTCCTGTGGACACCTCAATTTGGAAATTCTCATTTGGAATAAGGAGTAAAATTCTCAATTTTTTATTGAACTATTTGCCTCCCTCTTGAATTTCATTAATATAATTTTGCAAAAGTGGTGAACCAATTTATTATTAGCCTTTCCCTCTTTTTGAAGTTCACAATAACTAAATTAAATGTTCGACATTGTTGAGAAATTGAAATATTGGTTGATTTTGATATTTGTACAAAAATTCAAAATATTGTCTAAAGAGCTTTGGCTAACTAGATTTGGTCGGTCATATCCCTCAACCTTGAACAATGGATAGTGGATAATTAGAGGTCCCCCCGACAAGCACAAGTGTTGTTCTCTTCTGGAGGGGGGAACACTAGGCACTTAGCCACTGGGGAAGACAAAATATTAGATTATTTATGCCAATGGATAAATTGTTTCATATGTAATAATGTGATATGTTGATGTTAGTTTTGAGAATCTCCTTATTATTTCTAGTTACCACTTTATTGTGTTGTACCTTTATGAAACTAGCATGGTAACTATATCATCTTCTTGTTATTAACATAGTCCACCAAGAAAACATACCTATATTTAATTTCATAAATCTTTATTTTTCAAAAAGCTCGATAGTTGAATTTAGTACTAGCCTTAATGACCTATATTTTCCCTTGTTGGCGTCCATGTGTGGTTTCATTCCCTATGAAAACTCATGGACATGTGATACAAAGGAGAACTACAAGAGACGTGTAGGAGTTGTCCTATGTTGAAGAGTAGATAGGACTTATTCATACACTTTAATTTTATAGTCCTATATGTAAGCTTCCATGACTCTGATTTAAAGCATGGTTGTTAAAAGATTTATTTATAATTCTAATGCAATATTGTAAACATATGATCATAAGGATCAAATTTTCACAACTTGCATAGGAGAAAGAAATGTCTTGCATGTATGATAATTACTATGACAATGAGGAGATGATATGTAAAGAATGTCAAATATAGTTGTACATGTGATTGACAGTAGGGAAAATAATCCTAGTTTAACCAAGGTACCTATAGTTTAAGGGTTCCTAGGTGTCTTTCCACATGAATTTCTATATTTTCCACCATTTAGAGAGGTTGACTTTGACATAAACCTAGTACCTGATATGTTGCCTATATATTTACCACCTTATCATATGGCACCAAAAGAAAATAGAGGTTGAAGAAATGATTGCATGAGTTCTTAGTCAAACATTATATACTTCCTAGTACTTTTCCATGGGGAGAGAATGCGTTGGTTTAAGAAGATAGATGTGATAATTTAGTTATGCTTAGTTACAGGACAAATTAACAATGCCACTATCAATAATAGGTATTTGTTTCCTACGATTGATGATATGTTTGACCATATAAGGGGAGCAACAATTTTCTGTAACATTGAAATATGGTTGAGGATTAAGTGTGAGGATGTTCTAAAGATATCTTTACACACACTTCACACTCATTATGAGTTATTTGTTATGTTTCCTAGACTAACTAATTCTACCACCACTACAATACAAACAACCTACAATTGGCATATAAAGCTTACAATGTTTGCTATAAGTGGGCGACACTACAATACATAAGATACAATGTTAGTTTCCTAGTTTAGAAAAACCATTGTATAGTCATAATGTTGGTTTGGAAATCTTCCCAAAATGACACTGTCACCAACATATTGTGGTGGCTTCTCAGATAAGTCAATGTTACAAAGTCCATATTGTCAGCATTTCTATAGAGATATTTAGCGTTCATTTCTCAAGGGTGAACTAATGATGGAATATGTTGCCTCAGTGTAATCTCAAAATATGCTATTGACTCCATTTTGCATAAGATTGTTTGTTTTATGTGAAGGTTATAATGTCATCTTCTTAAAATAAATCTGACTATGTATATTTGAAGCCTTAGTTTTTCCAAATAACCAACACCATAGATGTATTTTTTGTAAAACAACATGTAGTAAATATGACATTCAGTATGCCATTTACAAACCTACAAAATTAAAATAAACACACGCGCAACCTACAATTTATTTTCATTCACATTCACGAAATGCCATATTCAAATTCATGTGTAGTCACACGATCCACTCACCAAGTGTTACATATTTTAACTTGCATTCACAAGAGACACTTACCAAAACATACACATATTCACATGCATTCACACGATCCACTCATCAATACATAGATTCACAAATAAATTATCATTCACACTATTGAAGATTGTAAACATCATTGACAAACATTCAGTAAAGAACTAGGTGAATATATTAACCAAACTTGATAAAAGATTGTGTACATTACTTGGATTTAGATTGTGTATATTACTTAGATTCATAATACTTTTTGTAAATTAGATAACAAATTCAAAGTCAAATTCTTTCAGAAATGATCATCCCACTCCACTCTAAGGGCATATAGAGTCTCCAATGTGTAAGTCTAAGTATTAAAGACCTACAAAAGGAATATGTGTTATTATATGATCATATATTATAAAGTATGATAATAATTCGAAATAAATGATTCTAATGCTCCATGTCTTTATAACAAGTTGTATATTTTATATGTCATGTGATGTTGTATTTACAATGATATCCATATGCTTCACAATGTAATATCAAAATGCTCAAACTTTATCTTATATAAGGAATTATAATGTTTATTATGTGAAATCTAATTTTTTCAACAAGCATAGTTGGGATAATATATTAATCTATCTAACTACCTTTATGTTCTTTTGAGTTTTTATTTCACTTTTTATCTATATTTCCTCCCCCTTCATGGAATACTTATATACCCCTATACGATAAATGAATAACATAGTTGATTAAGTGAACATATCATGATGAAGACAAAAACAATTATGTGTTGGAGGCTAAAAATTTATACTTAGTCCACAATTTGGAATTTTAGTTTGTGTTCCCTTGATATGTTACCCAATGGGTCAAGATAACACACATTCATTAACCTAAGGGTGATCACCAACAAATCTAATCCTTGTTACTTAGCAAGATCAAGGAAAATAAAAAACAACAAAATCCCATATTGAAAGATGATTTATAGATTAAAATTATAAGTTAATAAATAGAATTACATAATGAAAACATGCCCTACATTAAAAGGTTCTAGAATCAAGTTCTTTGCTATACTATAAAAATAATAATTTGAGATATATTTAGCTATCAAATTGTAATATCTTTTCACCATGCTAATCACTAAAGGAACTAGGGATGCCACATTTCTTATTTGATAATCTAACATATCCACATTCAAGTATTTGCAAGAACAATTTTAGTTGTTTCATATATAGAAAACAATTGAAGATATATATTCACATGGACATGTTATATTGATAAGCTCTCACCATATTCAAGATTCTATTATGGAGGTATTTAGCCAGTCATATTGAAATAAATTCATTATATCCTTAAGGAAGACACTAATGTCAAGATCTTGTCCTATGACGCTTTTAAGCATATGGATCACCATATCAGTCCCTAGTTTTTTGTTGTCTAAGATTTAATAAAAGGGCTTTATATTTACTCCCCAGTATGATTGGGAGAATCATAGTTGGTTTAAGATTTGGTGGAGACTAGTAGGGAGTTTCTATCTTTTTGGTTTTTGGATCTGTTAAAATTTCATGTATCAACAAAAATCATATATATGCAAAATAGAAAATATTCGAAAAAATGCATTAGGAATTTTGATGGGACTTCTCATGGGTAACCAGGTCATCGGGCCACATCACCGTACCACCTACTACTTATACTACTGTATATTATTTAGAATGAGGCTTTGGTAGTGGTTTGTATACCATTTCTTCATACACAAGTATGATAGATACATGGCTAACATCATTAGGCATTGGTTCTTAATGGAATGTGTCATCCTGGTGGTAATATACCCTTTCCATTTTTAAACTCAACCTCTATAGTGCAAGAATTTGAATAGTATTATACGACTAACACAACATATATATTGAATTGACATAATACTAAATCACAATCCAACTTACATCAGTCTGGTCTAGAGAGTCGACAGAAGTACTCCCATGGCCTTTGATGCCTCACAGATCATCTTATACCTCATCATAAGAGCAGTGTACTATATGTTGAGTTTGAATAGGTTCAATTTCCTCATGTGGCATGCCCACTCGTTGACTAGATCTACATTGCTATTAGGAGGAGCCAAAATAAGATTTTAGCCCCATGTCATCTCCTACCCCCTAACACGGCCATGTGCTCATGAGTACCAAGAGAAACTATTAGTTCATCCCTTTGGCACCAAAGGATGAACTTACCTTATTTCCTTTGCTCATAGAGCTCCCCACTGATCACTATTACTGCATTGATTCAGCAAAACATAACAATTAGAAAGGAATTAAACAGGAAATTGTAAGTGTTGGTCTTTCACCATTTTTCTTGCCACTTCCTTTGCCACATGGTTGGAAATTTATCTTGAGTGTGTTATTCTATCATCAATCCATGGGCACAACATTTTCTTGCTTCATATGCTAATATTGGAAGCTTGTTGCCCACTTGAAGAATTTATCTCAATAGAGAAAAAACTTTTGTCATTTCACCTATTGTTGCTTTCAAATTATACAATCTCAACACATCACTTAGACTCATGAGACTATTACAACCCAATATAATAGTTTCTCAGAATCATGTATGATGTTTCTAAATAAGGAAGGTAGATCAACAAGATTCTCCCCACAACTATATAGAATCACATCAACCATATCCTTCTGAATTGGTTCATTCACATCAACATTGTTCCCTATTTATTCTTCGACACAATTACCTATATTGATATTTACTAGTCTTGTAATAGGATTATCTCCATGTCAATACTATTTAGTACATCCATATATAATCCCATTGCACATGACATGACTTTTATGTTCCTCAACAATGATGATTTCAAATTATTACCACTATTCCTGCAAGGACAGCATAATCTATCTCCAGTATGTCTCTTATGTTCCTCAATGAATCTCATAAACTCAACAAGACCTCTTGTAAATTCTGGAGGGGCAATAATTTAAAATGGACATCCAACTTCATCCATTCTCTGATAACATGGAAAATTAAGGCAAATGAGTATTTAATTTGGGTGTTAGGTCAATTTTAGGCTAATATAGGTTTGATGGAACCAAACTAATTAGCTTTTCATAGACAATATTTAGCATGCATATAAGAGAATGTTTACCACCTGTCCCATTCTTGAACACTAAATCTCACTGGTAACTGTATAACTTGTATTCAATTTTCAAGACAATTTCTATAACATTTTCCAGTAGTTATCCAAGTACACTAATGTAGATGGGAAAATGCCCATCGACATATGTACTGAGAGAATAAATAGAGAAACTACTACCAAAATGTCTTTAAAACTAAACACACATTATACACTCACATCCTAAGTCAAATTCAATGTTCAAAAGAAGTTTCAAATTGGAGACTATTCAAGATTTATTCCTAATGCATAAACCTTGGATGGGTTTCTAGGACAACAAAATACATGTATAGTTATCAAATTAAGTTAATTCATATAAATTTTAATGTGTCCAGAAAAACAATCCTTAGGGTTAGCTTTGACTAATTCATTTCTAACCTCTATGGGTCCCATATCTAAATCAAGTTGTAATACTATGAACTTAGAACAAGAAAAATACAAGAAAAGGAACTTTAAAACTTATAGAAATAAGAAAAACTAGAACCACTCATCATATAAACCAAAAAATAAGGGAAACATGCAACATAATGGTATAAGGATGACCATCATTCATCAGATAAACCCCTAAAGCAAGGGAAAATAGATAAGACCAACACAACGACCAAAACAAGAACCAACCACAAAGAATAGGAAGCATGGAAGAAGAGGGATGAACCATGGAGGCCGGAAAGAGGAAGAATGGAAATTATATTGGAAGTGGCTACTTCTAGAAATCATGGCAGTAGCAGGGAAAGGGACGAAGGGTTCCTCAATGCCATCTAGGGACAGTGGCGGAAGGGACAACAACCTACCAAGATGAAACGACAACAACAACAAAGATAAACCAACCATGTCAATGGTGACAATAGTGGGGACATCAACCAAACACAAAGGCGACGATGGAAAATAACTTTCATCATGAAGTGGTGCCACCTGGAAGTTGTGGGAGGAGAGTTTGGGTTTGTGGGTCAAGAATGGCGGAAAGATGGCTCACATGCTATTATTAATGGCATGCCAAAAGTGTTGGCACTTAGGTAGAAACTGACTCTATAGCGAAGTGATATATGGGTTATTAATCCAATGACATTGAAAACCACATATAGCAGAAATTGATGCTATAATTATTTTAACAATATTAGGAAAATTTTCTGTTGGAATGAATCTATAAGTAGTTTTTCAAAGTTAACCTACGCTATAGGAAAAGTGATACCAAGTTTTTCCTTAGTTTCACCCAATGACATATAACATTAATTATATATAATCGTTGGTAGACCTTGTAATGTCGATTTGAAATAATAGTCGATGTTGGTATAACACTACTACAAATGAAAAACCTCCTAGTGACAACATGTATTATTTTGATGAATAGGTTGTTTAAGCATTTTTTCTTGACTATTTTGTTGTAGTGTTTATAGATGACATCGTGGTATGCTCACTATAACTAAGGAGCATGAACATCACCTATGAATAGGGTTAGAAATACTATGTGGACACCATGTTTATGCTTAGTCTAGTAAATGTGTGTTCTTGATTTCATAAGTCACTTTTTTGGGTCATTTAATCTCTATTCAATGGACTTGTGTAGATCCCAATAAGGTAGCATATGTGATTTAGTGGAAACATTCAAAGATACAAGTAGAGTTCCATGGTTTTCTAAGACTAGAACTATAAACGAGTTACCTATTACTTCATTTTCATAGGTATGTGATTACCATGTTAAAAAAGAAAGAGGAACCATCCACCTAGACTAAACAATGCGATGAACATATTTAGACATTCAAGAAGCAGTTGACCACTGATGTAATGTTGTCATACCATATAATGGTAAAGGTCGTATATTTTTATGTGGTGCATCTAAGAGAGTCCTATGTTGTGTGCTAGTACAAAATAAAAAGTTATTTCATATTCTTTTGGACGCCTAAAGAAGTACAAGGAGAACTCACACATGAACTAGAGTTGTATGTAGTCATGTTATCTCTTGAGACTTGGTGACATTATCTTAATGGGGAAAGCATGTCAAGTGTTTACAAATCGTGTTTGAAATACTTCTTTATGTAGAATGAGTTGAATTTGAGACAAAGAAGCTGGCTTGAGTTGATCAAGGATTGTGATTGCATGACGAACTATCATATGGGTAGAAAGATGCATATTCACTCAACCATAAGTCATATTATATGCTAACATCTAACTTGTTTCATCTTTCTTGCAAAAGGAGAGACTCATTAAACATAAGTGAGATGAATTCTCATATAGATATAGCACATCAAGGAGGACTCCTAGAACACTTACATGTAAATTCCTATATTAGGGAAGTAGATACTCCAATAACATGATGTAGATTCGAAGATACAAAAAATTAAGTAGGAAATGCAAGAAAGAAAGAGATAAGGGTTTCACTTCTCAAATGAATAACTTTATGTTTTAAGGGAAGGTTGTGTGTACTTGATCGAACATATCTAAGGAATATGGTTCTAGAAGAGGCACATACATCTACTATGATATGAACCTAATAAGCACAAAGATGTATCGAAATCTAAAGGTGTTATGAGTGGAAGGGTATGAATACAAATGTAACGAGGTGTGTGTCAAAATGTATGTCATAAAGTGAAGGTTGAACATCCGAGCAACAAGGACACTACTACCCTTGCCTATTCCATAGTAGAAATGGGATCATGTAACCTTGGAATTCATAATCAATCTCCCTCATACATCTCAAGAATATGATACCATATGTTTTTTTAGATAGATTGAGAATGTTAGATCACTTTATATATGTTAAAGAACATATTCCGATTTTAAGTACAGGATGACTACATGATATTTCTTTGTTTATCATATTGAATCGTGGACCTCAATTCACATTTTAGGTATGCGATGATCTACATGATTGTATTGGTACTAAGCTTAAGTTTAGTACAACTTTTCACCCTCTAACAAATATATAGTTATAAAGGATGATACATACACTGGAAGATATGATTACACCTTGTGTGTTATAGTTTCTAAAACATCATTAACATGTAATGTACATGGGGACGTGGTTTTGGTTTTTGAGGAGGCAGAGCTCATCCAAAGGAAGGGACTAGATCGGGTGTACCTAATGTGGAAAGTGATGCATCACTACACTTGGGCTAACAAATGTACCCCAGTCAACTGATGCATTGATTACATGTCACCTTTCACACGCTATTTTTTGGCTTTTTTGGCAATGCTAGTGCCAGATAGATGTGGTTTTGCTTTGATTTCTACCTTATATCCTATGAGTAATTTACACATCAATTATTACCTATTTCTATATGAATATGTGATTATATTAATTTTATCATACTTATGTATTAATACCTCTTATTTTAGGAAGAATGAGTACTATTCATCAACTCGGTGCCATAGACATACATGTCGGTGGTAGCAGCATGCAACGCTCAAGATCAGAGTATGCAGAAGAAATTTAGTGCTACTGAGATCACACTCGATGATATAGAACAACAACTCAATTCCACCGAGATTCAAACTTGGTGGTATCACCAAAAAGTTTAGAGAGCATCAGGGATGGAAAGTAATAAACTCACTACTACTAACAACATTATCGGTGTCACTAACTTCAACATCCAAACCCTCATGAGAAATAACTCGTTAATACTAGTGGGACTATTTTTAGTACCAACACAGTGTGCACCAGCAAAAAGATCAACATACTTGGTGCCACTGATACCCTATCAGTAGTACCAAGCCTACACAATTAGTGTAGATCTATAGTTACTAAGATCTAACCATTGCAAATTAAGTAAGAATTTGGCCTTACTTATGACCTAATAAGTATGTCTGGAGGTAGATTATCATGTAAACTTTGGACACAGACATAGAGGGAGTGGAGACAAAGGACAATGTCACCACCTAGGCAATATAAGCTCTTCTAGGGACAAATTTGCAGCCGAAAAGGTATTAATCATGGGTGGTCATCAGAAGGGATCTTTGAGTTTGACTTCTCTGGGAGTTTTCTATCAGTTTTTTATGTTTTCTTTCTCTTTTTCTTTTGATTGTGATATGATGTTGAATAGGTACGAGTAAACCATCTTTTTCCCCAAGACGAGGATTAGCCAGAAGCATTCTGTAATTGGATCTAATTGACTTCATTGCTCTAAACTTGAAATTGTGATCTCATTATTGATTTCTTTATGCCAAATCACTATAAACAAAGTGTTAGACTTTTAGTTGTTTCTCGAGAGGGGTTAGAACTTGAAAAATTAAAAATTCATGTAGCTAATAACATGCTTTGAAAGAAGGATAGCAAGTACGAGAGAATAATCCAGAAAGAATTACTATTTTCTTAGCTTATGTTCCTATACTATTGCGGGAGTGATAACATCAGTTTTGGTGCAATTTCAATAGCCTTTTACATAACAAATGTCATTAGAAATAATGTTTAGTGATTAGATTTATCCATTTAATTCTCATTTACTTAAATAATAAGTTCTAAGTCAGTTTTAGTGACATTTGAAGGAATTGGACGCAAATCAAGTGAAATCGATGAAGTCTAATTAATTATTCAATAGATCTCTCTTTAGTCTGTCGATCAATCGGACGACAAGAAGGTTTGTCCAAGAGGATCGAGAAAAGAGTGTCGATTCAAGCCCGACAAACTTATCGAGCATCAGTTGAGAAAATTGAAGCACCTCAACAGTCTTCTATTGAGGGAAGGTGTGTTGAGCAAAAAGGGGCAAAACTCACCTCCGTCGATGCAACATTGACATCCTGATCCGTCGATATCGACAGACACTTGTCGGTATGAAGCTATTGATCCAACACTTGATAAACCTATAAAATAGAGGACCCTTGATAGTCCCATCAAATCATTCCACCAATAGACTCATCGAAAACATTATCGACACCCAAAGATGACTATCGAGGAATCACCTCGACGGGCCTATTGATAGATCATTTGCAAGCAAGAACTCTGTCGACATCGAGAAGTTGACAAGTCTGTTGATCAACAAATATTGTAATAAGATTTCATTTTCGACATGGACATTGATAGATCCAATGATAGGAAACCATCGACATCGGTGGAAAGGGGTCAACAACCTTAACCCTATAAATATGCCCCAGTGTAGCCATCTCAGGCATCTAGATTATTTTGGAGTCAAAGAGCCGAGAGGCTTCTGCTAAACCTTCTCAAGTTCCAAAGATGGAGGATGAGACCTGTCGACCTGCCTAGATCCCTTGATCTAGTCCTGTCGACCCTGCTCCCTTTCGGTTCCTTCCTCGTCACTGATCAACTGAAGGACCTTCTTGCCACAAGCCAAGATAAAAAATGAGGAGAAAGACTATCGACACCACTATCAACCGCCAAGATATCAATCGAGAGGTTGGTAGATCGATCAATCAATCTACCATTGTATCGATCTTCTCTTTCTCTTTTCTACATCATGACTTGCTTTAGTTGTATTCCTTTTGTTTCTTTAGCCATGTGTGTCTAAAGCCCTAACTTGGGTTGGGAGTAGCCGTCATACCCTCCCAACCATGTAGTTGTTCATCTTCTTAGTTTATAGCATATGTTCTTTAGAGTTTTGTTCCTTTACTCTTGTTAAAATTGTGTCGATTGATGATTAGCTACCTTTCTTTGACGTTTGATATGGATGTCGTTCTAGAGAACAAATTCAATGAGATTTGGAGTATAGGATACTAATGATACACAATAGTGAGGAGTTGCTATAACAAAAGTCGTATTGTCTTCCACCAATCTTTCGATTATTAACTCGAGAGAAGGAACCCTGTTAGATAGACATCTACCCAGATATCAAGAGAAGGAAGGGACATATATTTTCTTATGATTGTTTGTGGAACAAGTAGAGAATGTATATAAAATAGGAGTGAAGGTTTTACGTGGTTGAGGTTGTCTTGATTGGTGAAACCCAATCCAAGTCCTTTTTTTTATCTTGATTTCTCAATTCCTCTATTTTTTCTTCTTTTATTTTCTATAATTTAGGTTCACCGCTTAATTAGGTTAAATCTATTCCTTAATCAAAACCCCATAAGATTGCTTTCGGTTAGGCTAGACTAAGCAAAGATTTCACCTTTTTATTTTTTTATTCTCCTTGTCCCTGACTTTGACCCAACATTACTGCAAATATTCTGTATTGAGTTGCGGACGTCTCTATTAGTCGGGTATAAATTCAAAGTCCGATTTCTTTAACTAGGAAAATTATGTTTACACTTTTGGCCCATAGAAAAGAGCGATCAACTTTTGGCGTCGTTGTCGGGGACAAGGCATCATATAACCTCTAAAAACCTGGAGTCTACTTAGTGCTAGTTATCACTTCTAAATTTTGCAAAAAAATTTTATTGGAAAATATCTTTTAATACCTATCTGCTATAATATTGGTTACGTTTCCAATCTTAGACTCTAATTCGTTCAATTTTTCCGTCTATAGGTATCCTCTTCTCACGAATCCTAGAGTTCCTCGCTGAATATCCAGAGGCAGATATTCTCCTCTTAGATCCAATGGTAGCACAAGGTCTCCCTGATGCAAATGTTCCTGAAGAAAGGCCTTCTCTACATTCTAGTCACAAGTCATGTAAATGACGACCAAGATCCTATAGTTCTCCCTTGCATGCCAACATCAAACTTTGAGTTGAAGCCTGGATTCATCAGTATGATCCAAAATCAGATGTTTGGGGGAAAGTTTGTCGAAGAAAATCCTTATCACCATATAGACATCTTCAAGAACTTCTACAATACTATTAAGGTGAATAGAGTATCATAAGATATCATCTACATGAAAGGTTTCCATTTCTCGCTCAAAGACAACGCCCTATAATGGTACCTATCTCAAAAGGGCATCACTTCATGGCAACAACTGTCTGAAGCCTTCGTGAACAAATTCTATCCAGTGGAGAAGATGGTAAGATGCAAACTAAAGATTATCAGTTTTAGACAAAAGGCTACTGAAAGCCTGTATGATGCTTGAGAAAGATATCAGGAATACTTTAGGGGTCGTCATCATCATGGATATGATGACGGGTTTATCATCACCACCTTCTATGAAAGCCTTACTTTGACTGAGAGAATGTCTATAAGCACTACAACTGCTAGTGATTTCATGAAACACAATGTTGACACCTCCAAACAGATAATCAATAACATGGCATTTCACCAAGCGGGTTGAGATTTTGAGAGGAGTTCTTTATAGACTATGTCTGCCGCCAGTGAATCCCTAGACTCTAAGCTATTGGGGAAATTAAACAACAAACTAGATAAAATGGCATCTGACATCCAAAATCTTAAGGAAGTCTATTAAAGACACGTTAATGAGACATCCATAAAGTGTGTCACATATGGAGAAGGGGGTCATGGTATTGATCACTGCATCTACACCCATGACGTAGAAGATAGGAAAACTGAGAATGTGCCTTATGTGATATACAAACATGACCATCCTGGATTCTCTTATGGGAACATCTCAGCAGTAGAAAACTCATTTCAACTAAATCAATTTTCTCAAGCAATGGGCAGAGGACAAACCGTCGGAAGAGGAATGTCACCCAGATTTCAACGAAATAGATATCAACCACTACAGTAGGCAACACTCAATGGGAAAAGGGGGAGCCTTTTTCAACAACATCAAAAGTCTATCGCCAGTCTGGAGCCTTTAACAGAAAAGATGGGGGAATGTCTCTTGAGTAATAACAACATACTAGCAAACATGCAAACATAGATGAGCACTGTGAATACCCAAATAAGTGATCTCCAAACTCACAATCATATGATCGATCAACAATTAGCTTCTATTGCTCCATCAATTGGAAGATCATCAAGACAATTCCCATCTAACACCGAACAAAATCCCAAGAACAAAACAACAAGAATGGCCACACTTTGCTCTGGGCGTTCTACTTCTCTTGCACAACCTAAAGTACCAATCATTAAAGGAAGCATCAACAACCCAGAAGAGGCCCGAGTATGCAAAAAGTTAAAAGGAGCCACAAATGTTGTTCCTCCATTAAAGGTGACCGGATTTCCCACAGGAGCCCCTTATCTGCATCGCTTTATTAAGACACAACTAGAAAAGAGGTACACCAAATTTCTTGACACTACTAAGAAAATTCATCTTGATATTCCTATCCTTGATGACATCGATGAGATGCCTACATATGCCAAGTTTCTAAAGGGTCTCATCATGAATAAGAGGAAGAGGGGAGAAGTCAAGATGGTATGCCTTACAAAAATGGCATTCACCTTTTTCCAATCGAATATGCTAACCAAACAAAAAGATCATGGTGCATTTACTATACCATTCCTCATTGGTGATTCATTGACAAGATGTGGTCTTGTAGATCTAGGAGCCAACATCAGTCTGATGCCCTACAGTTTAGCAACCAAGTTGGGCCTCATAATATTACTAAATAAAATATGAGAATTCAATTAGCAGATAATTCTTATTCTAAACCAATTGGGGTGGTGGAGGACTACCAATCAAGACAGAGAATTTCTTGATCCCTTGTGATGTTGTCATCATCAACGTAGATGAAGATCCCACATGTCCAATGATATTTGAACGACCTTTTCTTTCAATAGCATGAGCATTGACTGTGTGGTTGATGGGTCAATCATAGTACGAGTTGGGAACAGATCTATCTATTTCCACATACTCGATCACATGCGGGTCCCCTCTTCAACTGAAACAATTACTTTGTTGACTGTTGCAATCAGATGTTCATGGAAATAGCAGAGCATAATTCTATTGTTGATCCTCTGATGCACGCATTAAAAAACCCTACCCTAGGATTTGACGATCCTGAGGTTGAAGAAATCTGGGCTTACTTGGCAACCACATATGAAGTAGAAGAGTTTTATGGCACTTCTAAAACGGTACGATATGCCTCTCTTCAGCGTGAACCAAAAGACATTTCAGTTCCAAAACCAATACTAGAACTCAAGCCACTTCCGGAGGGTTTGAAGTACAAATTTCTTGATGAAGAAAAGAGAAATCTGATGATTATTGATGCATGACTGCCCTTCAATCGACATGAGCAACTTTTTTCTGAAATGAAACACCAAAAAAAGGCTCTCGAATACTCTATAGATGATATCAAGGGTCTCAGTCCAATAGTGTGCATGACAAAATGCGAGAGGTTGCACACAAGGAATTCATCAAGCTTATGAATGCAGGTATTATCTATGCTATTAGTGACAATAACTGGGTAAGTCTAGTTCATGTGGTTCCCAAGAAAGGTGGGTCGATAGTAGTGAAGGATAGTGAAGGGAAGGAATTAGTCACATGCACAGTGACTGGTTTACGCATGCACATAGACTACAGACTACTAAATGTAGCAACACACAAAGATCATTTGCCCCTTTCCTTTATTGATCAAGTTTCAGAGAGGCTAGCACATCATTCACATTTCTATTATTTAGATGGGCATTCCAAATTTTATCAGATTCCCATTCATCCAGAAGACCATGAAAAGAACACAGTGACTTGTTTGTACGGGATGTATGTTTTTAGGCGCATGCCGTTCGGTCTGTGCAACACACCTGCCACCTTTCAAAGATCCATGTTAGCCATATTTTCCGATCTAATAGAAGAGGTCATGGAAGTCTTCATGGATGACTTCTTTGTGTATGGGTCATCTTTCAAAGGTTGTTTAAAGAATTTATCTCTGGTTCTCAAAAGATGTGAAGAAAACCAGCTTAGCCTTCAATTGGGTGAAGTTCCACTTTATGGTACGAGAAGGAATAGTCCTAGGATACAAGGTTTCCAAATTCGGTATAGAGGTGGATAAAATCAAGATAGATGCAATCTCTAAGATTCCACCCCCCTCTTCAATCTCTTTTGTCTGTAGTTTTCTAGGACATGCATGATACTACCGTCAATTTATCAATGACTTTTGAAAGATTGTGAAGCCCTTGTCCAAACTATTGATAAAAGATACTCTGTTTGTCTTCGATGAAGATGCCAGAAGGCCTTCCATACCCTAAAACATGCCTTGACCACTGCTCCCATTATACAAGCTCTAGATCAGGATCTCCCCATTGAAATAATGGGTGACGCTAGTGATTATGTAGTAGGGGTTGTCCTAGGATAAAAGAAAGACAAGAAATATCATGTCATCTACTAAGCCAGCAAAACTCTTGATGAGGCTCAAATTAATTATACCACCACAGAGAAAGAGATGTTGGCCATCATCTACACCTTCGACAAATTCAGATCATATCTATTAGGTGGAAAGGTGAAAATCTATATTGATCATGGGACAATCAAGTATCTCATGCATAAAAAAGATACCAAACCATGTCTCCTCTGGCTGGCTCTTCTTTTACAAGAATTTGATCATGAGATTGTTGACAAAAAGGAGACAAAAATGTCATCATTGATCACCTCTCTAGCATAAAGGTGGAAGAAACCAAACCCCTTCCTATTAACAAGTCCTATCAAGATGAATTATTGCTTCACATTCATTCTATTGATTAAGTAACCCCATGGTATGTTGATTTCTGCAACTACCTGGCATGCCAACAACTACCTCCAGGAATGACCTACAATCAAAAGAACAAATTCTTTTCCGACATCAAGAATTATTTCTGGGATGACCCCCTACTCTTCTGAAAGTGCATAGACAATGTATATCGTCATTGTGTGGATCACAATGAAGCTCGTTCCATCTTAGAAAAATGTCATACGACCCCAAATGTAGGACATCTAGGCACTGAGAAAACAACTTTAAAAATCTTGAACTTTGGTTTTTATTGGATAACCATATTTAAAGATGTGCACGCCTTCACTAAACAATGTGACGTGTGTCAGCGCACTGGAAATATCAGCAAATGCAATGAGATGCCCCTTGTGGAATGGATCAAAGTAGAAATCTTCAATGTTTGGGGGATAGACTTTGTGGGACCCTTTCCACCTTCTGGGAACAAATATATCTTGGTGGTCGTTGACTACGTCTCAAAGTGGGTGGAGGCTATACCATCATCAACATGTAACTCTAAGATGGTGATGCATATGTTCACAAAAATTATCTTTCCTAGATATGGAGTTCCACGTACTATAATCAGTGATGGAGGGTTGCACTTCATTGAAAGGCAATTTGAGGCTCTTCTGAAGTGATGTGGGTGCGGAATAAGATATCCACCCCATATCACCTTCAGATTGCAGGACAGGTCGAGGTCTCCAACAGGTAGATCAAGTAGATTCTCGATAAAACTGTTAGCAAATCAAGAAAAGATTGGTCATTAAAACTCAATGATGCTCTTAGGGTGTATCAGAATGCTTAAAAAACACCCACATGAACCACTCCCTATCATCTAATCTATGGGAAATCTTGTCACCTCCCATTGGAGATGAAACACAAAGCCTATTGGGCAATCAAGGCCCTAAACATGGATGTTGGAATTGCTAAAGAAAAGTATTTCTCATAGTTACAGGAACTAGAAGAACTTCAACTGTACGCATATGAAAAGATAAGAATCTACAACAAGCACACCAAGATCTGGCATGATTCTCATATCAGGAGGAAGGATATTTTGTAAGGAGATAAAATTTTGCTATTCAATTCTACTCCATGTCTCTTCCCAGGAACGCTTTGTTCACGTTGGTCTAGACCATTCACAACAATCACCATCTATCCCTATGGAATGATGGACATTCACAGTGAGAAATCCAAAACATTCTCAGTCAATGGTCACCGATTAAAGCGGTACTACGGAGACAAAGCCATCACCAAAAAGGCGGATTTGGAGTTGCCAGATGCCCCAGAAGTGGAATGAGATGGATGTTCAAGAAGTCAAGCTACATGACTATAAATAGGGCACTACTTGGGAGGCAACCCAAGCATTTTTCTTTTCTATCATTTAGATTAGTTTTTGATGATTTTGTTTCATCTTGTACAAACACTTCTTAAGGATTGTCCATCTCAATCAAGGACGACACTCATTTTTCTTTAAAATGATGATTGCACGACAACCTGTCAACCTAAAATCTGATATGCCTTATCACATATTACATTTAGAAATTTGGTAACTTGTTGAGCACAGTAGATCGACAATGTTGTCAATCCACTTAGGTCGACAAGCCTGTCGACCACCTAGAATTGATCTTCTTTATGGAACAAGTGTCATCCTTATAGTCAAGAGGATCGGCACGATAACTTTCGGTTGATTGGTTGACAACGTTTTGGGTTTCCTTGAAGCTTCCTGTCAACGGGTTGGTCGACAACGTTGTTGTCAACTTCATGATTGACAATGTTCATGACACGTTTGACATCCCCACAAGTAAGACTTGTCGACCCTCTTCGTCGACACCCCTGTCGACCGACAGTGAGTTGTTGGATCTGGATCCACAGTCAAATGACCAACTTTAGTTTCACCGACCTTAACCTCAGATATAAATATTGAGTCTAGTGTTAAGAAATTTTTACCACTTTCTAATCATAGCAAAGCTTTGCCTTTCCGTTTTCTTGCCTATCGACCTCCAAGCACAGCTACTCGACAAGCCTCCCTTCGACGCCCGGTCGACACCCCTGATATGTGTTCCTATCGATTACGTTCCCATCTGATCGATAGGTAGATTTACATGCCGGTCAACACCCATGTCGACCTACACCATAGCTTACCTATCGATCGATAACCTTATCATGAGTTTACAAATCACAATGTTGACTTGTTTTCATCATAATATATTGACTACAATATCGACCATGTACTCCTTTTTCAAATCGACATCACTGACTTTTATGCATTTTGTTGACGCCTATAATAAAAAAGGTTAATACACACCTAATCAATACCCTTTCCCTTTTTCCTTACAGTAGTGGCTCACCAAGGAACCATCATCCCATCAAAGAAGGGGAGAGGAGACCCCTTCCTGAGCAGCCAATAACTAAAGCAGACAAAAGGGACAATACTACGACACTAGCACCATAGCCTTCACAAGAGCTCCCCTATTAAGGAACCTTTAGGCCTCAGAACAAAGACCATTTAAAGGCATTCAAGATAATGAAAAGAGTGATTTTCAAACCCACACGCTTCATCTCTTCCACCGCCCTTGACGAAATAGGCATCTAGGCATGAGTCGAGGGAATGTTAGCTAGATCCACTTTAGCCCACCTCTATTTCACTACTCCATGAGCATATGTAGAGGAAACTACAGAGTTCATATCATACATCAAGGAGGTAGCATCTACCAAGGAAGTGCACTCTAAACAGATACAAGTCAGAATCGACAACGTTGACTACGTTCTCACTGACTAAAGTCTGAACAAAATTTTCTGTGGTTCAGAGGAAGAAACTACCATGGCTTATACTGGCCTCCTAGAGAAAGAGGATTCCAGTTTTAATGCTTCAAAATATTGAGAAAATTTGACAGGCCAAAAGAAGTATCAATTTGGACACTCCAAAGCATATGTGGTGCATTCCGATTTTGGGAGGATTATGCATAAAATAGTGGCCAACATCCTCTTCACTAAAGTAGAAATGGGAAGCATCTACCTTGAGGAATTATATGTTCTATCTTTGATAATGGACAGTCACCCTGTAAATATTGGCTGCCTCCTAATTGATAAATGGCTACTTATCTGCTCCGCTTCACAAAGAGAATATTATATGAGTGGTCTCGTCAGACTTATGTTTCAGGCACACGAACACCCCCATGTGCTTTTTTAAGGAAATAATAGGTGACAACTTTATCACCATAAGGTGTCTAATGTCCGCTGGTATTTTGGTATGGTGCGACAATTCTACAAGCTATAGGTTTACAAGAATGAAGATTTCTATTCCTTTACCTGGCCTGGTGAATTATGACAAAAAACATTACTCTTTTCTGAGGAGGAAATTATTGCACTTGTTCAGAACTTTCGACAGACGAACCAAGCACAAACAAGCACATCACAAGGTCGGGTACAACCAAAGCCTATCATTACAAAATAACCTAAGTGGACGCTATCTAAGATATCAGAAAAAAGTGATCAAAAAAGAGTTGTCGGGTATGACCTCAATGAACTATGAGTATCACCCGAGCATGGCCCAGACTCCCTCCCAGACTCTAAAGAAGAATGCTCGTCAGTCACTTCATCTACTGTGACAAGCAAGCAACCTACATCCACCACAATCCCCCTGTCTCCATCCCAGTTACAGTTGTAGCTAAAAAACTTGTCTCTCCGCTCAGACAGACTATGCATGATGTTCATGAAAACCCACCATGACGTCAACTGCATTCCTATCGGAACTTTTCTTCTTATCAGGACCATAGGTCTAATAATCATTCTTCATCTTCTTCAGAGACAGATACTTTGGGCGGAGCCTTTGGTTGTGAATTTGACACTATACACAGAGTCACTACCACAATCATGACTTCCTTTCCTAAACTCTGAAAGGTCATAACAAACATTGAACAATGGGTTCTAGCAATGGACACACGGGTTAGTGAGCTAAGCACCATTCCTATACAAATGGTGACCCTTCAACGCTAACTAGATAAAATATTTAAGGTCCAAAACCACCTCCTTCTCAACATGACTTGTCAAAAAAAGGCCAGGCAGTGCCAAGAAGAACAACATGCCCTACGACAAGAACACATACGAGTGTGTCGATGTAGTTCTGTTGAAGCTCATCTTCACCATCTTCTCAGTATGTCAAGGGTAATTCTTATGTTGGCAACACTATGAGTGAAGATGCTCATCGCCACTCTCTTGATCAGGCTGATGGGTCATTTTGAGAATCCATATTTCACATGTTTGAATCAATTTTTGGCTCTGCAAAACCTTCAAACAGACTTCATATGCCTCATCCTCCACAACCTCTTGTGGATGGCCTACCTCAGTTTGAGACATCACCTATCATCAGCCCTTCTGAGGATAAACCAACTGAAAATATTCCTCCTCCGTCTCCGACATCATCCCAAGACATTTTTGAAAGGGAGATGAAACAGAAACTTGACGAAGCGCTGCTCAATCTGAGCCCAATACACTCTCTGCTTAGTGTACATACGGAGGAAGACATATCTATTGGGGTTTATATGACATATATGGACCTCGATGATGGTGCTATAAGTCCTTCCAACAAACAAGAAGTTTATTTTGATGATGATAATGGTGATCTCTTGATTGTTTTGTTAGTCACACCTCATCGTCTTTCGAAACCTATCTTTAAAGAACCTCTGTTGCGACTTCCACCTCATCTTCCTCTATAAATAAGTGGATTTGATCTGGATTGCTTGAAGGGAATGAAGGTTCGTGACATCTTTGTCATACAAGACATCCTGAACGATCAACGTGATGGAAGCCATATTATCTATAACAATGGTTCCATCACCCTCTCCTAAGATGATTTTCAGAATCTTTTTTGCAATCATGCTAAAGTCACTAGAAAAATGTTCACTATCCTTGCATCAACTATTCTGGAAGACGTCACACCTAGCGATAAGGATTGACCATATTATAATGCCACTCCTTCCTTGGCAAGCTTCTTATTCAAGAATCATTTGAAGGCTCAAGATGTTTTGACCTTACAGGAAAAGCTTGAATATAAGAAGACAAGGGTGATCTTGTTACCCTTTCATTTTATAGGATTATGGCTCTTGTGCATTGCTGACCTCAACAAACATCAAATTACTCTATTCAACATGTGCATTGAAATGCTTGCACATTCTGATATGAAATTTTGAGATCGCGCTGCCAAAAAACTACCCCATATCCCAATTCAACTCCAAAAGGTTGTTTGAGAAGTCCCATATTATCAACCTAACTGGACAAATTATGTGATCGCACCACTCGCCTTCCAGCACAATAATAGTGTTTTTACCATTCTCTGGGCCATGGAAGCCCTCAATCGTGAAACTCCTATTTTTAGCATGGACCCAATTTGCTTCACACCTCTTTGTGGATGTTATGCTATGGAAGCCATCCATGACAGACGCTTCTTTCAGGACCCTAAATTGCCGAAAAACCTAAGGGATCTTTATCCACTTATCCCTCACCCGGTGAAGGAGGCCTTCTGAGATGTCTTGCAGAAAGAAGAAGCAAAAGAACGGTAGATCACACCATCACCTATTGTCACTAAACAACCTGCTAATGTTATAAAAACTACAAAAGTTAAAGAAGTTGCGAATATACTAAAGTTCCTTGATGAGCCTGAGACATTTTCGGTATATGGCCCCGTTGCCACTATAGAGCCAATTTTTTTGAATTTTGACCATTGTACATGTTGTAAACCTTCTCTTCCTCAACCGATGATGTTGATGCACCGCTTTAATCCTGGTGGAAATCATGTCATTTTTAGTAGAGATGACCTTTTGGTCATGAAAGACGACCTCCTAGAGAATCTTCAACTACGAGGATGTTTATATCATAGCCTCATGGTAGCTTACCGATCTCTTATCTTCCCGGATCGATGTTGAAGATGTCTATACATTCGATCCTAATCTTGTCAATGATCTTTACTGAGACTCTAATTCATGTGAAAAAGATCTTCTGCTTCGACGACTACATTAATCTATTCCCCGCTATATCTTTTTCCCTATTCTTCATGATGCACACTGGACTTTTCTTGTTGTCTCTACTCGTGAAAGGGAAGTCGTTCTCTACAATGGTTCAGATTCTTCTTTTGATCCTGAAGGCCCGAAATACTTAGTGCTAATCCACAGTAAGAATGAAAGTATTGATGATGCATGTTCTAAGGTGTTTATTCCACTGATCCACAAATTTGGCAGTGGTTATTCTTCCCAGGAACTGAGAAGATGGAAGGCAGCAAGAGTCTAGCATCATTGTCCTCAATAATGTTCATTGTCCAATGATTGTGGCTTCTACATTCTACACTATATGTACACCATTGGAGTTCTCCATATTGTTGTTGAAGAAATTCACAATGATAATTATCATCGCCTTTGAGGAAATTATACTCGGATGCTGCTTGAGTCCCCATGGGAAACAGTGGACCTTCGCTGACAAACTCATGTGTTTACATTTTCGTTTCCTTTCTTTTTCACACTCTGTGGACAGTGTGTGTTGTAAGTTGGGGGGTGTAATCTCGTGAGTAGGTATCCATTATATCATAAACTTTTCTTCTTTTCCTTTTCCTTTAACATTTCTTTTTCATAATTTCTTTATTTGCATTTACCAATTTAAACATGTTTATGCAATGAATTTACAGTTGATGGAAAAAATCCCTCCACAAAGATTCTAGTTTCTCCCTGAACTATCCCCTTATACACAACATTTCAAGTCAAAAAAACCTTTTTATTACTGATACAATTTTTATGTTTTCCTCGTAGTAAAACATCATTTATCTTTTACAATGTCATCATTTATTTCTTACAAAAAGAACATAATTAATAAAGTCTTGTCTTCTCAAAGGTGTACTGATGCAAAAATAAAGAAAGAGCTACATTGTGCTATCCTCCAAATGTTTCATCCTAAAAAGAGTAGGGAGTGAAAAAGAATTTTAGAGACATCCCATGAATTAGAGCTATTGAAACAGTGTAGTGTTGTGCTCATGAACCTAGATATGTCAATTTATTTAATCTCTAAAACCCGTACCTCACTCTAATGGAGTTCATTTAAAGGTATTGCAATCTAGGTCAGTGATACTTAGGATATGTAATCACTGCTCTAAAACCATATAGTTTGGAATGCAGGGATCACTCCCCTATTTAAAATGGGCATGTACTTGAATGACCCAGAGGAAGAAAGGAATATCCATAAGCCTATCTAATTTCTCTACAAAAATACCTAGGTGAGAGTGAAGGCTGCTTTGACAAAGTGACAGATATACTGGAGACAAGAATTAGACAAAAACAAAATAAAGAAAGAAGTTGTTGACATCATGACATCTTGGATAAAGATTAATTTTGTTAACAAGATTGTATAAACTTGTGTTTTCAGTAATTTTTGGATTTTTCCTTATTTAAAGAAATAACGATTCCATTAGCTTGAGGAAAAGCTAAAATATAAGTTTGGGGGAGGTGGTAACATCAGTTTTGGTACGATTTCAATAGCCTTTACATAATAAATGTCATTAGAAATAATGTTTGGATGGCTAGATTTATACATTATATTCTAGTTCACTTAAATAATAAGTTCTAAGTCAGTTTTGATGACATTCGAAGGAATTGGACGCAAAAGTGAAATCGGTGAAGTCTAATTAATTTTTCAATAGACCTCTCTTCAGTCTGTCGATCAATCGATCGACAAGAAGGTATGTCCAAGAGGATCGAGAAAAGACTATTGATTCAAGCTTGACAGACTTATCGAGCATCAATTGAGTGAATTGAAGCACTTAGATAGCCATCTGTCGAGGGAAGGAGTGTCGAGCAAAAAGGGGCAAAACTCACCTCTGTCGATGCAACATCAACAACCTGATTCGTCAATACTGACATACACTTGTCGGTATGAAGCTATCGATCCAACACTCACACACCTATCAAATAGAGGACCCTCAATAGTCCCATCAAATCATTCCACTGATAGACTACATCAACAACATTATTGATGCCCAAGGACGACTGTCAAGGAATCACCTCGACGGACCTATCGATAGATCATTTGCAAGCAAGAACTCTATCAACAACGAGAAGAGATCGACATGTCTGTCCATCGACAAAGATTGTAATAAGATCCATTGTAGACCTGTCCATTGATAGACCCAATGATAGGAAACCATCGACATCATTAGAAAGGGGTCGACAACCTCAACCCTAAAAATATGCCCCCAGCACAGTCATCTCAGGCATCTGGAATCTTTTGGAGTCAGAGATCCGAGAGGCTTCTGCCAAACCTTCTCAAGTTCCAGAGCTGGTGGACGAGACCTCTCGACCTGCCTAGATCCCTTGATCTAGTCCTGTCGACCCTTCTCCCTCTCAGTTCCTTCCTCATCACTGATCAACTAAAGGACCTTCTTGCCACATGCCAAGATCAGAAACAAGGAGAAAGACTGTCAACACCACTATCGACTGCCAAGATATCAATCAAGAGGTCGATAGATCGATCAATCTATCTACCATTGTATCGATCTTCTCTTTCTCTTTTTTGCATCATGACTTGCTTTAGTTGTATTCCTTTTGTTTCTTCAGCCATGTGTGGCTAAATCCCTAACTTGGGTTGGGAGTAGCCGTCATACCCTCCCAACTATGTAGTTGTTCATCTTCTTATTTTATAGCATATGTTCTTCAAAGTTTTGTTCCTTTACTCTTGTTAAAATTGTGTCGATTGATGATTAGCTACCTTTCATTGACGTTTGATATGGATGTCATTTGAGAGAACAAATTCAATGAGATTTGGAGTACAAGATACTAATGATACACAATAGTGAGGAGTTGTTATGACAAAAGTCGTATTGTCTTCCACCAATCTTTCGGTTATTAACTTGAGAGAAGGAACCCCGTTAGATAGACATCTGTGTGGATCTCAAGAGAAGGAAGGGACATATATTTTCTTGTGACTGTTTGCAGAATAAGTAGAGAATGTATATAAAATAGGAGCGAAGGTTTTACATGGTTGAGGTTGGCTTGATTGGTGAAACCCAATCCAAGTCCTTTTTTATCTTTATTTCTCGGTTCATCTATTTTTTCGTCTTTTATTTTCAATAATTTAGGTTCACCGCTTAATTAGGTTAAATATGTTCCTTAATCGAAACACCATAAGATTTCTTTCAGTTAGGCTTGACTAAGAAATGATTTCACCTTTTTATTTTGTTATTCTCCTTGTCTTTGTGTTCGACCCAACACTACTGTAAAGATTCTGTATTGAGTTGCGGACGTCCCTATTAGTCAGGTATAAATTCAAAGTCTGATTTCTTTAACTAGGATAATTGTGTTTACACTTTTGTCCCACAAAAAAGAGTGATCAGGGAGTGGGATCCAGAGTAATGTAGTTAGTGCATTATGATGTGGGAGCTAGTAATGTTTGATATGAATCTCTAGTTCAGGATAACGACCATTAATTATTGATGAAGAAAATTGAATTGCAGTTTGCATACTGGTGAAATTTTAAGTAGTGGGGATCCTTTAAACAACATTCATGACCAACTTTAATTTTGTTTTTCTGATTTTCTCTTTTGTTTAATAATCTCAATTCAACCCTTTTTCAATCCATTTAGCTGATTGGTACTCTGTTTGTAGTAGTTTGTGGTTTACGATTCCCTAATTTTGACAACTCGGGCCTCTCCGTCCTATATTATATGAAGCATGGACTTGCATTTTACACGTATGTTCCCTATGTGTCAAGTTTTTTCCACGGTTGTTGAGCATATGAAAACACCAACATTGTGATTGTTGAGACCATCTACTCTAGGACGTTTTTCTTTATTTTTATTATTCAATTTTATTCTTAAGCAAGAGAAAAGTGATAAACCATTTTTGTTTCCACCATTAGTATTATGTTCTCTTACATTGGACAATTTAATTTTTTGGTACTAGTGTACGGTAAATACTTAGACCATTGACTACAGTGACTCAATTTAGCCCTATGTAGATCATGAGGATATTTTGCAAAAAGCACGTGAGTTTGGTGCTTCATCTGTTAAGCTCATCTGCAATTGTCCACCACTATTAGAACATGAACAAGTTACAGACATGTCTCAACACAAGGAATATTGGGTGGAAAACTTGTAGGTTGCTGACGAGGAACAAATGATCTAGGAGAAAAGTAAAGCATCATCAATAAAATGTTAACTTAGACCTATCAATTGCCTTGTCGTGAATGTGGGTATCTAGAAGATTTATCAAGGGCTTTTGGCATTAATTAAATCATAGGCGATCCATGGGCACAACATGGAGAATAAATGTAGAATATAAACAACTTTGTGGAGAGGAGTGATATGTTGAAGCTTGATATAGTACCAAAAAATGTCATCTACTTGAAGATATTTTCATATTGCTTAGCAGACAAAGCAAAAGCATGAATTATTATCTTACTTTTCGAGTCCATTGATTCACGTGATGATATGATCAATGATATCTTTGAAGGTACTCCCTTTATAGAAGATGAACGAGATAGTTGGGAATATCTACAATTTTAGGCAATTTGCAGATGAATCTTACTTTCAAGCATGGGAGAGGTTCCAAAACATACTGATGAAGATGCCTCACAATGGGATATATCTTTTGACTAAGAGAAGACACTTTATTATGTCTTGAATAAAGGGGAGATAACTATTCTCAATAGTATCATGATTTCTCCTTAATAATAAAGCCTCAAAATGCCATTAAATCCTAAAAAGCATAACCCAAAACCATTTCGAGGGGAGGTTGAATGTGAACTACCTACAATAGAAAGAATTTCTATGGAGTCTCGAGTAGCCACGTAACTCAAAGATCAGATGACACACCTTACTAAAAAGAAGAAGTTTGGCACCTCATCCAAATGTGAGAAAGAGAACTGTATGTACTTACAACAGTCAAACAATAGGGGCATCACTGAGTATTCATGACACATGTATCCTGAATTCTCATGGAAGGACCTTAACAAACTTTAGAAGGATTTGTCATAGGTACATCAACCTCCATCCTAATAAGAGAATTCCACCACAAAAAAGTCCTACCATGTTGGACATGTTAGAGGATATGCTTATTAAATTCATGACTAAGAATGAGACATTCATGACCAGAAATAAGGCATATATGGGACAATCTAAGAGAAATCAAAAAAATCAAGGAGTCCAAACTGTAGTTCTAGAAAATCAACTCTCTCAGATGGAAGATGATGTGGTAGAAATAAAAAAATCCTACCCAGTGAGGATTTCTTAGAAACATTGATAACCTGTAGAAATAATCAAAAGGCCAAGGAAGTCATCATACCCATTGTTAAAGTGGTGGATAAAGAGCATGCATTGATTCCAGATTCAAATGAACCCACATTTGAAACCATTTTTGTGATATATAAAGAATCTTTTGGGTAGACATTGGACACAACACTACAAGAGGAAGTTAATGGGGATGAAGATTTAGGGAAAGCCAAAAATCCCAAGGATCTATACATCGCTCCACACCAACACAAGATTGTGACCCTTGTACCATTTACCAATAGTGAAGGTCACAAAGGTTGTTAAGAAGTTCAAAAAGTTCCTTGATTTTTTAGAACAATTCATACCAACCTACCACTGGTGGATGCCATTGAACAAATTCATTCTTGTTGAAAGAATGTGAAAGTTATCACCAATAATAAGAGAAGGATTTCTTATTTAGATGTAGTAGTACTTTGTGAGGAGGTCATTACATTGATTCTGAGGAAGCTTCCACAGAAATAATAGTACCATGGGTGCTTCAACATTCAATGTTTCATTGGATGCATCACATTGGGGGAAGTACATCACATTGGGGAAAGTATTATGTAATATAAGAGATACATCAACTTGATGCCATTGACCACATTCAAGAAGTTTAGGCTCAAGGAATCATGGAAAAGCAATATGATAATTAAGGACATTGAGAATTCAATTGTGAGACCATTGGCCATATGTTACAATGTTCTAGTAAAGGTAGACAAATTCATTTTTTCATCAGAATTTTGTAGTCATGGAAATGTAGGATGACTACGTCAATGAGTTGTTTCTAAGAAGGTTATTCCAGACTATAATATATGTTATTTTGGAAATGGAATGAGTTTGAATGACACTTGGAATTCAAGATGATTGGTTTGAAGTTAAGTTTCTAGGCCAACTACAACAAGTCAATAAGAAATCACAATGACATTCCATTCAACATACAAATAAGGATGTTTCTCGTGTCTTAGGGATTTTTTATATAAAATATCAACTTAAATAACCCCCTCAATACACGATTACAAAATACCCTAGTAATATAAAGAAATGCCTTCACAGTGGCACGAGCTACAAGTTGGGTCGCAAATCCTTTTTGGATGGCAAACCCCAAAGATTGAAAAATGGAATCCATTTATAGACATGGAATGCGTCATGACACAGATGGACCTGGGCATCTTGGAGGTAAACATAATGGAGTAGGTTCATCAAATCTCTTTTTTGAATGTTTCCAGATATCCCAAGGAATCAAAGGATGACTTTCAAGCAATGACAATTACTCATGCAGTTTCTTCTGCTATCACACATGCCAATATTCGGTTACTATTGGAAGATTATATCATGAATTTAGTAGATGATTGTACTCACTATCATCTTTTAGATGAGTGTTCCTTGTTTAAAATGTTGATGCCTTGTTTTCATACAAAACATTTTAATGATTTAGGCTGACTACTACAACCACTAGTATCATATCTTTAGTGTCCTCCTAACATGGAACAGAAGCCACTCCCTCCCCATTTTAAGTATACATTCTTGGTAGTAGATGACAAGCTTCCAATAATTATTTCTACATCTTTGAGTCTTCGATAGTGAGAATAATTGCTTGTATTTCTAATGAACTACTGAGCTACATCTAGGTGATCCTTTACATATATCAAGGGTATCTCCCCTAGTCTATGCCAACACAAGATCTATATTGGGGAAGAATTAAACAGGTAGCATTACCTCAAAGGTGATTAAATCACATCATGACTATGGTGGTAACAAAGGAGGTAGTTAAACTTTATCGGTAGGCATAATCTATGATGTTTCATATCTTAAATGGGTTAGTTTAACTCAATCAGTCTCTATGAATGAGGGGTAGAGCTATTACTAAATTTTTTTATAAATGAATTGGCTTTACTAGATTAGTAATGTTATATGTGCTTTCATTGATCATCATTTGAATGCCGCCACCCTTAGAGACCATTTTCTCCTACCCTTTACTGACCAAATTCTTGAGAGACTTATTGGCCACACAAAGTTTTGCTTATTAAACAGGTATTTGGGTTATAACCAGATTTCATGGAGATACAAGATCAATAGAGGTCAACCTTCGCTTTCCCCTATGGTACTTTTGCTTACCACCAAATGCCTTTTGGTCTTTGTAATGCCCCAATGACCTTTCAATGATATATGCTTTCTATTTTCTCTGACATGGTTGAATGTTGTCTCAAAATCTTAATGGATGATTTTTCTATGTATAGAGAATCTTTTGATGACTTCCTTGATGTTTTTGATCAAGTACAGAGATGTGAGGACACTCATATGATTTTGAACTAGGAGAAGTGTCCACCAATAGTGTTGGGACATAATGTGTCCAACAAGGGTATAGAGGTTGATTCAGTGAAAATTCAGGTAATTTCCAAACTTCCTCCATTGTCATCGGTGAAGGTAGGGAATTTTTTTCTTGGGCATGCATGTTTTTATCACTGATTGATAAAAGATTTCTCCAAAATTTCAAAACCACTTTCTAAATTGTTAGAAATGGACAATGAATTCAAGTTTGATGATCGTTCTTCGTAAGTGTTCAAGGTTTTAAAGGTGAAACTAATATTTGCACATGTGGTGGTGGCTCCAGATTGGAACCATCCCTTTGATCTCATGCATGATGTTTCACTCTTGTGGTTGGGGCTATTTTGAGTCAGCAAAAAGATCACGCTTTATTAGTTATTTACTATGTATCACGAACTTTTAATGATTCCCTACTTAATTGATCCACCACTAAAAAAAGAACTCCTGGATGTCACTTTACTTATGACAAATTCAAGTAATATTTGATAGGAGCTAAGGTGATTTTATGGACTGATCATGCGGACATTAAGTATCTTTTGTAGAGGAAGGATGTAAAACTGATATTAATCTTGTGGATTATGTTGCTACAAGAGTATAACATAGAGGTGAGAGACAAATCTAAAGTCAATAATGTAGTAGCGCATCATTTTTCTCATATGGATAGGGTAAATGAATCCAAATTCGAGATATCCATTGTAGAGGATTTTTCAGATGAATGGTTGTTTGTGGTTAGCACAAAGGATCCTCTATGCTCTTGTATTGTCAATTATTTAGCACGTGAGGAATTACTAGAAGACCCTAGATATTAGGAAAAGAAGAAAACTTTCTATTCTTTGAAATATTTCATTTGGGATGATCCCATCTTGCTTAAGCAATGTCACGATGGAATTTTAAGAAGATGTGTCCCTGGGTGTGAGTTTGAGGGCATTCTTGTTCAACATTTCTAGGAGACATGAAATGCCTCTCATTACCTTTCAAGAAGTTGAGGTTTTTTTATCTATAAGGTATTAATTATATGAGGCCATTTGTGTTTTCTAACTCTTAACTTCTATATTTTTCTAGATGTTGGTTATGTGTCAAAATGGGTGGACAAAATTCCTACCACACTAATGATGTGCATGTGATTTGTAGATTTGCAAAGGATTACATCTTTTGTAGTTTGGAGTTCCTTGTATGATGATTAGTGATGGAAACTCTCATTACACAAATTTAAAATTTGGAAGACTATTAAAAATATGGGGTGAAGCACCGGGGTAGGCACTTCATATCACCCTCAAACCCAATCCAGATAGAGGTTTCAAATAGGGAGTTAATATGATTCTAGAAAATACCGTATCCAACACTAGAACTAACCGGAGTATGCAATTAAATGATGCCCTTTGGTCATTTAGTAGAGCCTTTAAAACTCGTATTGGTACAACTCCCTAACGATTAGTCTATAGTCAATATCTCGCTTGCCCATAGAATTGGAGCATAGGGCTAAGTGGGCCCTGAGAAACTTAATTTTGGTATATTTATTGTCGAGGATAAGTACGAGTTAGAGTTGAATGAGTTGGATGAAATTAGTCTTCACACCTATGTGAATTTGAGGATATACGATGAGATAACCAAGAAAATACAGAATTGCCACATTCTCTATCGGACTTTCTTACCAGGGAAGCAAATTTTACTTTTTCACTTATAGGATGAAGTTGCATCCCTCTAAATTGAGGTCAAGAATGAGCGGACCATATGTTGTAGTTAAGATATCCCCCTAGGGGGAAGTATAATTAGGTTATCATTCCAAGGTAATCAAGATCAAAGAACAAATAATTAAGAACTATTTTTGAGGTGAGGTTGTTGATGAGTTGGAAGAGCTCAAGCTCTTGGATTTGCCTTGAGTTGAGTCCCTAAGTTGAGCCTATGACTTTAAACATGAGCGATTATGGGAGGAAACCAATATTTAATTTATGTTGTTTTAATTCCAGCTTAGATTGTCCATTTGCATTCTTACTTTTGTTTGTGTTGGTATTTATAACTTTGGTGCAAAGAAAAAAGGTGCCTTGATGTGTGTTTTGCGTGTGCAGAGACAAGTAGAGTTGGTACTACCGAACAACCTGTTAGAAGCATCAACAGAAGGCACACAGAGATTCAATAAACTCCAAGATTTTTTTTGTAACATCGAGGCATTGAATCCTTACCAGTTAGAGGTGCAAAGGGCCGACTTGTGTCAGTATTACTTATGATTTTATTGATTTTTGAAAAAATTATAGGAAATACATCTTGATAGTCAGTGAGTCTCATCTCGGTTGTATCAAGTCATAGTGATCTAAATCATGAATAAAAATTTCAACTATGTTCCACTAACATCCATGTCAGTGGTATTGACACTTTTGGAGCAAGTTCGCAAAGCTACAACAACATAATCTTACTATTACTAAGAAGCCTTTTGGTAGAACTGAAAAAGGCCATGGTATCACTGACTAAAGCGGTCAGTAGCACTGGGTGATATGTTAGTGTCACACAAAATTCAACTCAGTACCACCAAGACACATGCCAACAAAACCGACATTAACCACAAGCTGAATTTGTGGCCCTTCATCTGACACACACATGCACAAAGATAGAATGACTAAGAGTGTTATTATACAACTCCAAACTTGCATTGGTACCACCAGCATCCATAGGTACCACCGATACACAAGGACATGTGGGTTGGTTCATCAACGACATACAAGTGTTGGTATCAATAGATACCACCGACAATAATGCAGTTCGTCAACTCATCGGTACTACTGACACCTTGTGAGTGGTGCCAACCCTTGGCGACTAGGGTGCACTCAAGCTATAAAAAGGGGAGTGTGGGTGATCTCAAATCACACCAAAGCACTCCCCCTCTACTGCAACAAGTGTGTATCTTCTCCAAGTTGCTGCTCCGACAATCAAAAATCATCTCCAAGAATATATATCGAGCTTCTTCCTCGTCTTTCCCCTTCCATATCAAAATCTTGAAGAGATGGCCCACCAATGTACAACCCATCCTCCACCCTTCCATTGGACCAACTCTTTCAGAGGCCGACAAGGGTGGCCTTCCCTGTTGAAGCATAGAAGAAATGCCATGTAGTGTTGCAAAAGAGGGAGGTCATTTCCACTCGGTATGGCAATCAGTGTTCCTCACCAAGATTAGGTTCATCGAGACCCCCAACATGTCTGCACCAATTAGGGTGTAGCGTGTGATCACCCATTCTTTGGTGGTTGGAAAACTACCTTGACATCATCCACAAGTTATTGTTACACTAGAGATATGTTGCATCCCCAAGCATGGGGAAGGATGGGATGATGGTTGGGCAAGTTTTATCTCTTCAACATCAAACAACATCTAACATTGAATGCATTTGATGCCATTTATGGATGGTCCATGGAAGGTGTGTGTATAATCCCAGACGACTTCAAATACAACATGGATTGGAGGTAGATGACAATGCTTACTTATGGTTCATCCCAATTGGCACATGTCATTCATCATGGACATAGACCACTAGTTTGCCCGCATCCTTTGTTGCTACCTAATGAACATAATATTTTCCAGGTCCTCAAAAGGGAAAGGTAAAGTATAAAAGATTGATTTGTATGTTCTTTGGTCTCTCTTAACCCTTAGGAAGGAGCACGTCAATCTGGGAACATTCTTCCTCTTTCACATAATGGTCAAAAATCCAGTTAAGAGGGAAACCCCTATTCACTCTGGGGGACTGGTTACACCAATCACCATACATCTCTCCTCAATCTCTCCAAGACCAATAAACTCCTCGCTAGACTTCAAGCATTTCAAGAGGGCTCAGTTAGTCTCCAAGTATGAGGGGAGAGTCAATATTGCTAAGATCTGGAGAGGGTTGTACCTTACCCCATCTTTATATCGAGAGGGGTATGCCATCTTCATTATCATGCTAATGGAGAGGAAGTAGCAACCACCAAAGAGGAATAAGAAGAAGCTATAGAATAAAGAGTGGGAGAGGAAGATCAAGAGGAGGCATCTATTCCTTTTATTCCATGTAGGATAATTCATCACATACCCTACCACCATGCTACTTTTTCCTCCTCCACAACAACACCTCCACCACCAGAAGACTCCTTCTACATGGAGAGCATATGTGATGTCCCTAAATTTTCAACACATTGACCACATGTGTGACGTCCAAATTGACACCAACACCTCAGCTTGAATCTCAATTAAACACTACACACTACACCAAGAAGAAGAAAATTAGAGGAAGTCAAAGGAAACCAAAGTAGCACGTATACATGAACAAAAACAAATCATAACCACAAGCTCACCATTCAACATATAATTATAAGATAAATTACTATAAATTGATATTACACATTGGATAGTAAACTTGTACATATGCACATACTACCACTACAAGATGATCATTAGACAATAGGTCCACCTGTACACTTGCTCATCACACAACTTCCAACTATCAAAACTCTTCAAGATCATATATCCACATCATGTAAAGAAGAGATTAAAAGTAGTACACATAACCACAATATAATAAAATGTTGTGATGAGTACGCTACAAGATTCATATACATGTTAATAATATGACTTGTCAATAAGATAACACTTAAACTTGGCAGTAATAAACACGTATAGAAAAATGCATACATGAAAAAAAATAATTAGAAAAATAGAACACATATTTTAAACATTTTCCATTATACCTTCTATGCATCTTCCTACCAAAGGGATAGATTCATTAATGCCTTATGATTTGATTACCAAAGAGACATATCACTTAGTAGAACTATGCTTACCAAAGAGATATAGTGCTAAGATATAATGGAACAAATATATTATGTTTCATGTGTTCACTACTATATGTATAGAGAAACAAGCAAGGCAACATATAAGAACACTTATTTCATCCAATATCACATACCAAGGATCTTGTACACATATAATAGAATGATATTATATAGTAGGCCAAGGAAGAGGTAAGCGAACCTTGAATTTAGATAACTTAATCATCATATTCCTCTGTCAACTTTATCCTTGGTCACCCTTGATTAAAACAAAGACTATATTTATCAAGTGTTAGGTTCTCATAATTAAACTACTCACCTCCATTTTAGGTTTTAACTTAGTTCAATAGAATATCTCATTATTTCTCGTAATATTTTTAGTTAATTTGTTGACATTATGTTCTAGGTTAGTATTTATTCTCTGAACACCATAGGTGAATTAGTCAAATTAGGGTCTAAATCACATTAAGAGTAATTTTTGTGTTATCATAAATAAAAACTAAGTTATCGATGCATGATGTTTAAGACATTGATGTGAAGGTATTATAAAGATTTTTAATTTATTGACCTCACATGTAATTTCTACATTGCATTTAGTGATATTAACATGAATTACCTATATTAAGCAAATTAAAAAATTACGTGTTCAAACATGATCATATTTGACATGGTATGGAATATATATAATATTTTACAGTTACTGACGTATTCTCATAATTTTGGGTCATTGTCTAATTTTTATTACTAATGAAACAAGTGTAATATATCTTACATGATAACATTGATATTTAAGCTTTAAATCACTGATATTATACTACTTTGTTGTTCTACTTATTTTTTGAATATTTTGATACCTTGTTTGTAATTTTTTGATAACTAGGCTAATAACTATGAATTATACAAGATTCATGGTATTACCTTTTTGCAAGGTCATTAAATAAGGAGTATGGGGCCCCAAATTTTAGCCATGTAGACCTTTAGGGGTGTGGCTCACACCTCTTGTGCTCATGAGCATGTTGGTTTTCTCTAGTTGGAATGGAAGGAAATTGGGCCCAGTCCCTCTCCCCTTCTATCCTTCACATCCCCATCTGACACTCAATGTCTGTGTGTGCCATATCCCCTGTTCTACTGCACAAAGCCACCACAGTGGCCAACACCTCCGATGAGAAATCCATCTCCAAGGCCACTTCCCAGTCAAGGTATACTGCACCCAAGCACTTTGCTAACCTACATTATGCATATCCTCTCTCTTAGGCTCGTCGATGGTGACTCCTTTTTCCTCTTAGTGTGGTTGTTAGCACCAACAACCGTAGTTTTAATAGGAAGGGGGAAATCCCTTCACATGCAAAGATTCACAGAATTTATTCCAGAAACACTTCAAGGTCCTTGTCAACTCCTCTATGACTGTAAAATGTAGTAGGAGAACCTTCATCTACCCCTCCAAACTCAGTTTCTCCTTTATCCTACCTTGGCTTTGTCAATCATGGATAGGGAACAAAACCTACATATTTCATATCCTCTATCCCCCTTCTTCATGTTTTCTCTTTTATCATCCTCCAATCTTCTCTTTAACTCCATTCCATTGAACATATGTCTAATGTTAAGTAGAGTGATAATCCTCATCATCTATCTCTTCATAATACAAGATAGGATAAGTAGTATCTTTCTCTTCTTCTTCTTCATACCTGCTAGAACTTCAATGTAATCACCATCATCATCGTGTTCTTCCACTTGCTTACCTTCTCCAATATTTTAACACCCCACTTGTAAAAATATTCATATCATAGAGCGAAATCATATAATTTCATTCACTTCAAGGGGGATGTCACAAATATGATATTCATAGCTCAAAATAAAATTCATATAAACCATCACAGGGAAATAATCAGAATTCTCATTCTCAACTCTTTAAAAAGGTTCACATATACATATTTCTAAAGGGAAAGAAAGGAAATTCTAACTAGGTATAGTTGACACCCCATCAATGTTTTTCTCCTTGAAGATCCTTGAGCTAGGGTTTGTATGTCAGATAGATTTTTCATCCTGAGATTGCTCCTTACCTGCGGGCATCGCGCCCCAATCCTGCATAAAACTAATGGTAAGTGGAATTGGACATATTATATATTAAAGAAATAATGTAAACTAAAAATGGACATTTTAACATTAAACATTGAAAAGGATACAACTTTGCTTTTAAATTAGTTTCTTTCATCATGAACTATATAAGAATCCTCGGGTTGCTGAAGTGCCTCTTATCTTATGCACCACAGTGCCTCTTCTCTTATGCATTGTAGTGCCTCTTTTCTTATGCACTGAAGTGCATCTTAGTTTATCTCTGAGGAGCCTATTTGTGAGGAACTTATATAATTTATATTTGATCAGTATCCTTCTCGTAAAAACTCTTAACTTTTCTTTAGATCTTATTTGTTACCTTATCTTTAATGTGCATTAAGGTGTTACGATTATATGACCAATAAAATATGACATCCAGTTTATCATAAATTTGTCATAAATTCATTGACTTTAAGAAATTGAAATAGTAATTAACACATTCATGTATTTCATGGATACATACATAAAAAGTGAACATTACTAATGTCCAATTGGCATGGACCACTTACCTTCCACTTAAAGAAGACCTTATTTCTCTTTCTATTGAGGAAACCCTAATCACATCCTTCGGTCTGAAAACCCCCAATTATCCTATTCAAAATATATTTCACATTAATATGCATTTTACCGATAACATTAAACCTTAATATCACTTCTTTAAAAACTAGGGTTTGGTCAAAGATAAAAAAATACTTTGAAACTTGGATATAATAATTCCTTATGAAAAAACCTTCCCAAAGCACAATTTTGCTCATTTTTTTGAGAAATAGAATAATTATTATGTTATTTGGAAAATATGACTAATTAAAAGTGAGAAAAATCCACATTGGCAATAAGTATCTTTGAGGCATCGGGACCCCTATGACATGGACCAACAAGGTTGACCACACAACATGGGCTCACTCAAAATAGGATGTGTATTTTCTCAAACATGGTGAGCGGTAAAAACCCTAGTTTTCCCTTGCAACATAAATTGTCTCATTAAAATCATGTAGGCATCAAGGTACTTTAACCCTTGCAAGACTTTTTTCTTCCTAGTTCCTTGCTCGACGAGCAATACTGGAACTTTGAAGATCCTCTCCGATAACGGTATTCTACAGCCTCTCGAGTCACTCTTAATGACATGATGCCTTTGCGCGGTCAATGTTAATTCACTGAGCCAAAGGAAAGGCTCGAGGGTGCACTAGAGCACCGGATCCAGGCCATGGAAATGTCCGGCTATGGCTGGAAGTGAGAAAGTGTCAATGAGGTCAAAAGGAAAAATAAGAAAGGGTGAAGATATTGTGTTGTGGTCTAGCATAGCCAAAAAACACATAACAAGGAGCAAGGACCTTTGCATCCTCAGCTCATCGAAAAAACCCATAAAACATGGGAGGCTAGTCGGTGAACCAAATCATGGCGACAGGCCACGAGCAATCTCTCAGAAGGCCAGAAAATGATTGTCAGGGTTAAGAGGAGCTTGTGACGTTGTTCCTGTGGTCAAGGAGCCAATGAGATGTCATGACATCAAACACCGTCAAGGTCCCCCGACCAAATCTATAAAATACGACGACTCGGTCAAGCTCGGGATGAGAAGATGACCAGGAAACATTGAGTAGGTGTCGTTGATGCTTATAGAGATGCCAATTGCATAGGAGGAAGCACAACAAGTCGAAGCAAGGTTGGAGTCACTAGAGAAGAAGGTTGAGTAAGTACGGAAGTCTAGGGGTCTTAGAGATGAAATTGTTGGTGGAGGAGAGATGAGTGGAGGTCGGTAGTGCTTGTGGGATGTTATATAGATGGGGGAAGGCATTGTGATGGTGACTACAATTCAGTGGTGGAGCGGGGTTTGAAATCCTATGTAGGAGTTTCTTCAATAGGCTACCAAAAGGGATGTGGTAGGGCTTGTGTGAAATGGGAGAGGTAGACATATTCAATGGAGAAGAAATATCATCAATTCATGTAGATATGAGAGAGGGAGGTAGACATATTCAATGGAGAAGAAATATCATCAAAGCATGTGAAATGGTCCCTGGCTCACGAAGAAGTCAGAGGTTGATGATGATAGAGTGACCGTTGGATCGAGGATGGGTGGTCTGATCACATGAGCGAAGAAAGGAAAGAAAATAAAGGAGAGTGTGACATCACATAACCTATGGACTGTAGAGAAATTGGTGCATAAAATGTATTTCGCGGTAAAATCCTAATAAAACTATATTCAAATCTTTCTTAATTGATTTGGAGGGTCAAACATGGAAAAACATAACAAAATTTGGAACATGCCTTAATTACATACTCTAGATCCTTTCTAGCCAATTAGATCTAGGTTTTGCTTATGTTTTGCCCATAATTTCTATTTTTGTCATTCAACTTGATTTTAATACATTAATAGAGGTAATTGTGAAGCTTTCCTTTGTGAGTATTTGAGCCAAAATTCTTGATACATTAATCACCCACTCAATAGTCATATTACATACCTTAATTCTCTTTTTGAGAAGTTTTCTTGAAGAGATAGAAAAAGAAAAGATAATATTTTTTTCCTTTATATGTAAAGAAAAGAGAAAGTCATTTAGTATTTGTCTAAATGAGTAAATTATTCCATAATTTTGAAATTGGTGCATAGGGGAATTTATCATTCTTTTTGTAAATTCAAAGAGGTGGAGAGAGAAAGATATTAATAATGTTTATCTTAAAATCTATCAAAAGAAAAGAATACTTCTTGTTCAAGTCATTTACTCCTTATTTTCGAATTCCATGCCTCTTGCCTTTATCTTTCATCTCTTTTAAACAAACTTGATGGTAAAATATTGGAAAACCAACTACTATTATTCTTCAAATAATTGCAATACATTATAAAAGGAAAAGGTGTTTTTGGGTTTATTTTTCTTGCTTTGTTATTTTAAAATTAATATTATTTCCTAACCTTTTTGCATTAAGTTTCTTCTGAAACACTTATTAGGAAAACCACATTAAAAGTTTCAAATTATCTATGAATCGGGATGTTACATTTCTACCCACCTTAGATAAATTTTGTCCTAAAAAACTACCCACCTTAGAACTTTACTTATCTTTATCACAGAAACTTCAACATTTTAACATTATCATGTGAACCCATATTTCCAAACATTTCCATTCTACTATTGTTTTAAAAGGAAAAGTACTACATTACACTCTACTCATCCTTATCATCTTCACTTTCATCCACCATGGTAAACATTCTAGCTTGTCTCTTCTCTCTAGGTGTTGTATTAACATAGGCTCTTTCTTTTAATATTTAGGGCAGTTAGGTCTATGTGGCCTTTCTCACCACATGCATAGCACACTCCAGTCCCTAACCTGCATTTTCCCATCTGATACTTAGAACACTTGGCACATAAGTCATTACAGGTTGATTTTCAACAAATTTCATTGGAGCCTTCCTCTTCTTGCCATTACGATTGTTGTTGTTGTGGGAGTGGCTATCATTCTTCCATGCTCTTCATGGATGGTCTTCCAGTTCTAGGGAAACATCTAATGCACCTTGTAGGATGTGATGTCCTTGTCTAGACAAGGTGAAACTAAGGTCTGACTTGAGGCCCCTGATGAATTACTTCGTTCTCTCTGTTCATCGTAGGCATAGCCATAGTTTTGCAAGATCCTAAACTTCATGGCGTACTATGTGAATGTCATGTCACCACAGAGAAAAATGTCACATAACTAACTTCTTCCTTCCTCTCAACCATAGCCTCAGATATGTACCGGTCTCAAAAGGATTATGAAAATCCCTCCCATGTGAGTGGAGGAGCATCAGTTGCATGTGAAACTACTAGGTTCTCCCACCAAGTCCTAGTTGCACCCTTGAGCATGTGAGTTCTAAAATGGACCTTGGACGGGCTATATAAATCTAAATCATGAAGCTAAGTTCCATGTGTTGTATCCAACTTTCATCTTTTCCCACCACATCCACCTCTTCCACTCCAAGAAAAGAGTCGAGCTTGATCTTCAAAACATCGACTAAGGAAAGCTCACAGTTGGACCTAGGGTTTCCTAGTTGGTCCTCTCCTCTTCCCATGATAGTAGCTAAAGCTCTGACCAAGATATCAAAAGTCATGATGGGGGTTCTCAACGTGAAGGTGCTCGAAAATCTCCTACAATGACATATTCATCTTCCTCCCCACCCATGGCTACTTTTCATTATCACCCTTCCTCTTAGGTTCCATCTATGAAAAGAACATAAAGTTGAGAAAAGTCTGGTGGCCAACTATATTTTGGGTCTGGTACCATTATTGTAACACCCCACTTGTATAAATATTCATATCATAGAGCGAAAGCATATAATTTCATTCACTTCAAGGGGATGTCACAAATATGATATTAATAGATCAAAATAAAGTTTATATAAACCATCATAGGGATATAATCACAATTCTCATTCTCAAAAGCTTAACAAGGTTCACATATACAATTTTTTCAAGAGAAAGAAAGGAAATTCTAGCTAGGTGAAGTTGGCACCCCACCAATGCTTTTCTCCTTGAAGATCCTTGAGCTAGGGTTTGTATGTCAGATAGCTTTTCCTTCATGAGCTTGATCCTTACTTGCGAGCATCACGCCACCAACCATGCATAAAACCAATGGTAAGTGGAATTTGACATATTATACATTAAAGAAAACATGTAAATAGAAAGTACACATTTAGCATTAAACATTGAAAAGAAGACAACATTGCTTTAAAATTAGTTTGTTTTATCTTGACCTACATAAGTATACTCAGGTTGCACATAAGTGCCTCTTATCTTATGCACTAAAGTGCCTCTTCTCTTATACACCAAAGTACCTCTTCTCTTATACACCAAAGTTCTTCTTATTTTTGCTCCTAAGAACCTCTTCATGAGGAACTTATATAAGTTATATTTTATCATTATACTTCTCTTAAAAACTCCTAATTTTTATTTAGATCTTGTTCGAAACCTTATCTTTAATGTGAATGAATATGATGCAATAATATGAGCAATAAAACATGACATTTAGTTTATCATAAATTCATTGACTTTAAGAAATTGAAATAATAATTAACACCTTCATGTATTTCATACACACATACATAAAAAGCTAACATTATATATGTCCAATAGGCATGAACCACTTACCTTCCACTAAAAGAAGACCTCATTTCTCTTTATAGTTTGAGAAAATGCTAATCATGTCCTTGGGGTCTGAAAACCCCAAATTATCCTATTCAAAACATGTTTCATATTAATATGCATTTTACCCATACCATCCAACCTTAATATCACTTCTTATAAAACTAGGGCTTGGTCAAAGATTAAAAAAAAGACTTTGAAACCTGGGTATTCAAATTCCTTAGAAAAAAGCCTTTTTGAAACATATTTCTGATCATTTTTCTAAGAAACAAAATAATTATTACAAATTTTGGAAAATTTGACCAACTAAAAAGTGAGAAAAATTCACATTGGCGATAAGTATCTCTGAGGCATTGGGTCCACTCTAACATGGACCAATCAAGGCCGACCACACAACATAGATCCACTCAAAACAAGATACATGTTTGTTCAAACATGGAAAGCGATAAAAACCCTAGTTTGCCTTTACAACATAAATCATCTCATCAATATCGTGTGGGCACATGGTACTTTTACCCTTACCTTTCTTCTTCTTGGTTCTTTGCTCGACGAGCAGTACTGGAATTCTGAAGATCCTCTCTGAGAACAATATTCTGCAGTCTCTCAAGGCACGCTTAATGGACTGCTACCTTCACGCGGTCAAGGCAAATTCATTGAACCAAAGGAAAGGCTTGAGGGTGCACTGAAGCACTAGAGTCAAGCCATTAGAATGGTCAGGTATGGCTGGAAGTGGGAAAGTGCCAATGAGGCCAAAAGGAAAAAGAATAAAGGGTTAAGATACTATGTTGTGGTCTAGTGTAGCCAAAGAAGCAAACAACAAGGATCAAGGACCTTCATGTCCTCAGATCATTGGAAAAACCTAGAAAACTGGGGAAGCTAGTCGGTAAACCAAGCCATGGCGATAGGCCATGACCAATCCCTAAGAAGGTTAGAAAATGATTATCAAGGTTAAGAGGGGCTCACGACATTGTTCTTGTGATCAAGAAGCCATTGAGATGTCATGGCATCAAACGTCGTCAAGGTCCCCCAACTAAGACTATAGGATACCAAGGCTCTGTCAAGATCGGGATGAGAAGACGACTAGGAAACATTGATTTGGTGTCGTTGATGCTTACTGAGATGACAATTGCATAAAAGGAAGCACAACTAGCTAAGGAAAGGATGGAGTTGCCAGAGAAGAAGGTTAAGTAAGTCTAGAAGTCTCGGGGTCTTGGGGATGAAATTGTTGGTGAAGGAGAGATGAATGGAGGCTGGTGGTGCTTGTGGGATGGTGATATAGATGGGAGAAGGCATTGTAGTGGTGACTGCAATTTGGTGGTGGAAAGGGGTTTGAAACCCTATTTAGACGTTCCTCCAATAGGTTACGAGAAGGTATGTGTTAGGGCTTATGTGAAATGAGAGAGGCAAGTAGATTCAATGGAGAAGAAATATTGTGAATTCATGGAGAGATGAGAGAGGGGTTGAAGAAAGGAAATCATGTGAAATAGTCCCGGACTCATGAAGAAGTCAGAGGTTGAGGACAATACAGTGATTGTTGGATCGGGGAAGGGTAGTTAGATTGCACAAGTGGAAAAATAAAGAAAAGAGAGGAGTGTATGACAAGACCTAATACACGGACTATAGAGAAATCGGTTTATTAAATGTATTTCATGATTAAATCATAATAAAACTATATTCAAATCTTTCGTAATTGATTTGGAGGGTCAAACATGGTCAAAATGTAATGAAATATGGATCGCACCTTAATTACATACTCTATATCCTTACTAACCAATTAGATCTAGGTTTTGCTTATGTTTTGACCATAATTTCTATTTTTGTCATTCAAGTTGTTTTTAATGCATTAATAGATTGGGTAATTGGGAAAAGCTTTCCTTTGTGAGTATTTGAGTCAAAATTCGAGATAAACATTAATAACCCACTCAAGAGTCATATTACATATCTTCATTCCCTTTTTGAGAAGTTTTCTTGAAGAGAGAGAAAAAGAAAAGATAGTGCTTTTTTATATTTAAAGAAAAGATAAAGTAATTTAGTATTTGTCTAAATGAGTAAATTATCCCATAATTTCGAAATTAGTACATAGGGGAAATTATCATTCTTTTTGTAGATCCAAAGAGAAGGAGAGAGAAAGATATTAATAATTTTATCTTAAAAGCTATCAAAATAAAAGTATACTTCTTGTTCAAGTCATTTTGTCCTTATTTCTAATTCCATGCCTTTTTCCTTTCTCTTTCATCTCTTTTTAACTTCCTTGATGGGAAAAGATAGGGAACACCAACTACTATTACTCTTCAAATAATTGCAATAATTTATAAAAGGAAAAGGTGTTTTAGGTTTGTTTTCTTTCTTTGTTATTTTAAAAGTAATATTGTTTGTTGACCTTTTTGCAAATTAGTTTCTTAGGAAACTCTTATTAGGAAAACCACATTAAAAGTTTCAAATTATCCATGAAAATTTTGGGATGTTACACATTTTTTTTGGAAATGTATGTTACACATATATTCATCTTCATTGCCCCTATGTCAATATGAGCGACATCATATACCACCATGTCATCATCCAACTATTGGCCACGGAATTGTCTTGTGTAAATGTAGGCACATAAAGTCAATTGGATGCACTAAGATCAATGGGCATGAAACCATACATTAGGGAAAGGTATGGTGCATGTCATAATTTGCAAAGGATATGGGCAAGAGGTGAAACTGTAAAATAATTTATAGTTGAAGGTGGTTCTTGAGGATAGAAGTGATCATTTAAAGGATGAATAGTTTTGCGTAGAAGACATGGAGAATGTAATATCCTGAACTCTGAGGTTATTTTCACAAAATGAGCATGCAATAGGGAAAAAATGAAATTTTTGATATGTATTTATGAATAATGTTTGTATCATTTTCATTTAACTTGTAAACTTATGAGAAATAAAGTACTTTCAGGGTTTTGGATGTCATAGTAGGTTGAACCCGTCCCCCGTCCCCTAGCGCCATCCCTGGTGATTAGGGTTGCGGTTGTGGACGTTTCTATCTTAGGTTGAGGGGCTGTTGTTTCTCTTACAGGTTTAAGGGCGAGTGCTCAGGGTTTTCTGGTCCGGTCTTCAGGATGGCAGCAAAACTTACGGAAAGGTGTGCAAATCTGAAGTTGAGGGATGAAGAAGAGGAACTAATCGATCTTGGGGAAGGGGAAAGCAAGATGGGAGAGGATCACACGGAGCTAGTGATCATTGTGCGGCTACTTACAAACAGAGCATACAACTTCTGGGCTCTGGAACGAACCCTAATGCAAGCTTGGGGGATGAAAGAAAAGGTTGAATTCAAGCAAATGGGGGGGGTCTTCGTCGTACAGTTCACACATTGGAGGGATCAACAACGTGTTACTGATGGAGTGTCATGGAACTTTGATGGAAAACTACTTCTTTTCAAAGAAGTATGCAAGGAGGATCAATCGAGGAAGATCAAGATTAATCATAGTCCGTTCTGGATACGTTTGTATGGGATGCCACTGGGTTACAGGGGGAGAAGGTGGTGCTAGAAGTCGCTAATCGTGTAGGCATCTTTCTACAATGAGATGGAGATGACCTAGGATGGGATTCATCCATCCGGGTACGGATTCTACTAGACGTGACTCAATCCCTAAAGTGTGTTCTAAAGATTAGGGTTAAGGGTGGACGACTGATAGAGGTGGAGATCAAGTATGAAAGGCTCGACATCTTCTACTTTGGTTGCAGTTTACTGGGGGTACACAGAGAAAGACTGTGATCGGGGCAACCAGAGGGAAAGGAGATACAATAGTGGGGGAATTGGCTGAAAGCTTCTCCTTGGAAGTAGTGATCAAGGGAGTGGGAGGGTGAGAAGGGGGACTGGAGTGCAAGGACGAAGCTTACGTTCAAAGCCTCGGGAGTGGGGGAAGCTTCGTCAGCGAGGGGGGGTCCGAGTCATCTATACATAGGGAGGAGGGGTCGGAGGGGAGTTCGGAGAGGAGGCAGGGAGTTTCGTCACCCTTACCAGGTCTCTGGGGGCGGGAGGAATTGAGCAACAAGGAGACCCTTGGGGTACGTGATGGTGAGGATGAAGGTAGCACAGCTGCAACACATGAGGTAGGTGTGAAGCGCGGGAAGGGGGTTCGGGGGCAGGGGATGGTGAGTGGAGGTGCTCATACGACCTCACAGGAGGACGGGGAGGCAAAGGTCAAAAGTATTAAGAAGAACGACAGGGAAGGAAGACAGAATAGAACATATAGCCGAAACCACCTGTTGAAGCTAAACCTCGCACAGCAAGGAGGAGGGACAGTGATGGGTGAGGTTCGGGAAGAAATAGAAGGGGATGGAGACATGAAGGAAGACGATGTTGAAATCACGGAGAATGGTGAAAGTAGGGGGTTGTAGTGGAAAGGGTCAGAGATGGAAAACCATACCCATGATGATGGTGGAGGTCTGGCTGAGTTGCATCAGGAGGAAAAGACGAGGGCTCAAAAAAAGAAGATGGTTGAAAGCAAAAAGAAAAAGAAAGACAGTATGAAGGGAGAGGGCAAGAAGAAGAGAATACCTTGGGTGTATAAGATGAGTAGGGGAGTAAGGCTGGGAATCTCAGAGGAGAACGTGGAGTGGGACACGATGGTGGGGAAAAGGAGCATAGGACATGAGTATTGTAACATAGAGGTAGATACACATGATGATGCAGAGGGAGTCAGAAAGAAATGAAGAATTCAGTGGGATGAAGGTCTCAGTTGTGCAAGTAGGGTTGTGGAAACCCAAGTAGCGGAGGTCGGTGTGGACCGACCCCGTGAACATCAATGAAAATCCTCTCTTAGAATTATCAGGGTATGGGCAACCCTGACACGATCAAGGCTCTCCGTGCATGGTGCAGGAGGGAGTGCCCAAACATTGTCTTTTTGATGGAGACAATGATTGTAGGAAAAAAGTTGGAGGAAACGCAAAGGAGTTGTGGTTTTCTGAATGAGATTTTCCTTTCTAGCACAGGGAGGACATGGATATCAGGTGGTTTGGGTTTCTGGTAGAGGGAGGCTGAGGTGGAGTTACTGAGCTACTCACAACAACATGTGGCATGTCTGGTTACCGATAGGCAAGGAATGGGAAAGTGGAGAGCAGTTGGAATCTATGGTTGGGTGGACCAACAACAAAAGGAGAAGACTTGGGACTTGATGAAGAAGCTAAAAGCTGAAGTAGAGGATCTGATTATTTTCTTTGGGGACTTCAATGAGATCACGTCAAACTCAGAGAAAAAAAGAGGTCCTCCACGCGAGGAAAAATTCATGTAGAATTTGCGTGATGCTATGGATGAATGTGCTCTGGGGGACCTGGGTTTTGTAGGGAATACATTTACATGGCATAGGGGACTGACGGTAGAAACAGAGGTGCAAGAAAGGCTGGACAGGTACTTATCTGACATGGAGTGGAGGGGTCTATACAATTACTGCAAGGTTTTTCACCTACCTATTTATGAATCTAACCATGCCCTGATCGTTCTGGTAGCTGGCAATAGGAGGGTGCAGCAAAATTAAAGGAGGATATCTTTCATGTTTGAACCTATGTGGGTGGATGAGGAAGAATGTAAATATGTTGTCCATGAAGCATGGGAGGTAGGAGGCGGAGGAGGTATCACGGGCAGACTGAAATAGTGTGGGAGATGTTTACAAGACTGGGCGGCTACAAAGTTCGGGCAAAGGAGAGAAAAAATTAAGACTTTAGAGGCCGAACTTAGCAGGATACATGCAGCACCACCTGATGTAGAATGGCTATGGAAAGCGGATGTGACTTCACAGGAGTTACAATACTGGCTGAGGAAAAATGACTCATATTGGTGTGCAAGATCACGGGTCAAAGAGATGAAAGAGGGGGACAAAAATACTGCCTATTTTCACCGGAAAGAAACAAATAGAAGGGAAAGGAATCGTATCACGAGCTTGAAGGATGCACAAGGTGTCTGGATAACGGAGGAGGAGGAGGTCAAAAATATCATTGTTAATTTTTTTGAAAGTCTTTTCAAGACTAGCAATCCATCAGATTTTGAACAGGAAACACAGGGGATAGAAAGGAGGGTTAGCGACGTGTAGAGTGTTTTATTGGAAAGGGACATTGAGGATGAGGAGATCCATACAACCTTGGGTCAAATGCATCCAAATAAGGCTCCGAGCTCGGATGGGATGAAAGCTATGTTCTTCTAGAAATATTGGCACATTGTGGGGAATGATGTGGCAAGCTACATCAAAGGATGGTGGCGGGGGGAGTGCAGCATGGTGGGCCTAAATGAAACTCTCATCATGCTAATTGCCAAGACTGAGAAACCAACTGAGTTGAGCAAGTTCAGGCCTATTAGTCTCTACAATGTGGTATATAAATTGGCTTCAAAGGTAGTTGCAAATAGACTGAAACTACTCATGAATGGGATGGTATCGGAAAACTAAAGTGCCTTTATACCGAGGAGGATGATAATGAATAACACTCTTATTGATTATGAGCTCTTCCATGCCATGAAAGGGAGAAAGGGAGGTAAGCAGGGTAGCATTGCAATGAAGCTGGATATGTCTAAGGCTTATGTCAGAGTGGAATGGGACTTCTTACTACACATTCTAGGAAAATTGGGTTTTGGTACACGGTGGAGGGATAGAGTCAACCATTTTATCACATATGTCAACACACAGTTGTCATGAATGGAGACAAGACCAAAGAACTCAAGCCTTCCTATAGACTGTGATAGGGTGACCCCCTCTCTCCTTATCTTTTTATTTTGTGTACTGAAGCCTTTTCTACCTCCCTCCTTTTTGTTGCACGTGCTAACATGTTGCATGGTGTAAATCCATGTAGAGAGGCACCTCGTATTTAACATCTCTTCTTTGCAGATGATAGTATTCTCTTTGTGAGAGCAACTACTGTGAAATGCTAGAAAGTTGTTGAAATTATCAGCTAATATGAACAAGCTTTGGGCCAAAGAATTAATCTATCCAAGTCAGAAGTGGTTTTCAGCAAAGGGACATCATCCACAAAGAGAGTGGAATTAAAAAATATTCTGAATGTGAGGGAAGTTGACAGGCATGCCAAATATCTGGGTTTTCCAGTGTCGGTTGGCAGGTCAAAAAAGCATGTCTTCAGCTACATAAAGGAAAGAGTATGGAAAAAATTGCAAGGATGGGTGAAAAATTTGTTGTCAAAGGCGGGGAAAGAGGTACTTATCAAGGCGGTGGCTCAACCAATACCTACCTATGTGTTGACCATATTTCAGCTACTGAGCGGGTGCATTGATGATATCCAAATGGTGGCAAGATTTTGGTGGGGAGCCAAGAAAAATGAGAGGAAGTTAGCATGGGTCAACTGGAGTAAACTGTGCTTGCCTAAAAGAATGGGGGGTTGGGATTTAGGGACCACCATACTTTCAATTAGGCTCTTCTTGCAAAGTAGCTTTGGCGGTTGGCTACGAATCTGTCATCTTTGGTAGCGAGAGTGATTAAGGCGAGATATTTCTCTAGGACATCTATTTGGGAAGCACGCAGGGGGTATAACCCCAGCTATACATGGCGTAGCATGTGGGGAGCAAAGGCACTGCTCAAAGAGGGGATAGAGTGGAGGATAGGCAGAGGTGAAGAAGTTCGGGTCTGGGATGATCTTTGGCTACCGGGAGAGGACATGGATTTGGGATGTCTACGGGGGGATGAGGAGGGAGGACCGATCCTGGTGAAGGAACTCATGATAGCGGATGGAGAGTAGTGGGATAGAACAATCATACAAGAACACTTTTCGGAGGCATATGTGAACTGCATCAGTGCGATCCCTCTATGCAACATGAATGAAGTGGATATCTGCATATGGTGGCCAGCACTGAAAGGAACCTTTACAGTTAAGTAGGCATATTGGCTAGGGCTGCTGGGAAGAGAGGAGGCAAGGCGGCATGCAGTTGGGGTCAGGCATCATCTCTGGAATAAGATATGACATTCAAGATGGGTTCCAAAGGTGGCACATTTCCTATGGAGAGTTACTATAGGTGGCCTAGCAACGAGGGGGTGCCTCTTTGATAGACATTGTGTCGAGGATGCTAGGTGCAATCTATGTTTCTCAAAGGGCGAGAGCATTCCCCATATGATGTTTTGGTGTCCGAATGTTATTGACCTATGGGATACTCGAAGTGGGTCAGAAAGAAGGATAGTGGAGGAAGTGGAAACTGGTGATATTACTACCATAGTGGAGTAGATTCTGGATGTAGAGACTGCATCGGTCAAAGAAGAACTAGTGGCGGCGATGTGGGCAATTTGGAGAAGCAGGAATGAGCGGATTTTCAGTGAGCAGCACATAGGGACACACTATCTGTTTGTGTAAGCTATGGTACTTATCAAAGACTACAGAACGTATGAGCCGCAGTCACACACACTAGTAGATGCAGGCAATGCAACCACGACACAGAGATGGACAAAGTCAGAGTAGGGGGTCATCAAGATCAATGTAGATGTCTCCATTGGTGAGGACGGATGAGTAGCGATAGGTATCATGGCACGGTGCTGGGAGGGAAGGTTGTAGGCGATGGGGGGTTTCAAGATGGGTCTGACCCAGTAGGTGTCAGAGGCAGAGGCACTAGGGGCTCGGAAGGCGGTGGAGTGGGCTCAGACTTTGGATTACAAAATAATCGTTGTTGAAAGTGATGCGCAAATGGTGGTGCAGGCGTACACCTCTGATGAAGTGTGGAGGGATTATGTAGGAGCCATTACTGATGACATCAGAAGGCTTAGTGTTTGGTTTGAGTCCTTTTCTTTCTCATTTAGTAATCATAGTAGTAATAGAGCAGCTCATACAGCTGCAAACCTAGCTCGTACTAGCAGCAGTAGTAGTCTATTTTTTACCCACTCTTTTCCTTCATGTTTTATAGACGTGGTTATGGCTAATTAAGTCGAGTAATGAACGATGGGGGACCCTTCTGGGTTCATCATCCTTAAATATAAAAAAAGTACTTTAAAATACTTGTAAATGAATATATGAAGAATCAAGTCACATGGTTTTATTGTGATGAATGATTTCACACATTTAAATACTAAGTTTTAACTCATTCTTGATTTCTTATTGACCAATTTATTGTTTTTTAGTAATGTAAAATATTTGGAGTTGAAAATATATGATATCAATCATGTGTTTGGTTGAGGTCCTTTGGTTGAGTCATAGTAATGAATATTGTGAAACATGCCTTTTAAAACTAAATTTGATAGAGAAATGAATTATATAGGCCAAGAAAGACTTTTTGGTTTTAAAATTAGTTGAGATAGAGGTTACCTAATAAGGAAGCAATATGTAAATTATTTTTGCATTTATAATGATGGTTTATTGTAACATCCCTGACCTGGGTTATGCTTTAACCCTAGATGTTTTGTTTAAGAAAAATAATTATATGCTTGCTTTTACCTTTTGAAAAGTAATTAAGGCTCAAGAGGAGCTTATGTTTCAATTTTAGTCCTTCTTGAATAATGTTTTGCCTGTTTTAGACTAAAGTGCAAATTACCCAAGTTGAGGGGTTAACTTGCAAATGTTACATGATAAATGTTCCTCAAGTGTTGAAGCATCATAAGAATGAGAATGATGCAGAGGTATGGCTTGTGACAGCCTGAGCACCAAGAAAGAGCTTATTAAGCAATGTTTGTGCATTAAAACCCAATTTTGGTGCAATGTGTAATTTACCCAAAACCTAGGGTTCAATATGAAAAATACCACTTCTAAAGAGTCCCTAATGTTTCTTGGTATCAATTAGAGACAAGAAAATCAGATGGGCGTCTCATTTGAATCTCTTTGGAGGAGAGAGAATCTTGATATTAAAATAATCAAGATTTAAGCATAATTGAAACCCTAATTCAATTTAATGCAAAAATAAATATATTAATGGAAGTGCCCTTCAACAAAAAATGTGATGGTTGAAATTACATAAGTATAGACGTCCTTGTGCCTTGCAAAGGCAACGAAATATCTAAAGTGAGTGGAGAGTTCACTCACATTAGTTAAAGAAAAAGTAATATCCCACTCAATTTTAGATATTATTATTATATTGATTAAGGTGCTTAATTTGTCTTCTTTTAATTCATGGGTAATGAAGAGGAATTACAAGGTGGGAGAGATGGCTTAGTATGCAAGGGATGGAGGGGAGTATGTGGCACCAATTTTGGGAGTTGAAGGAATTATTTATCACTTTCTCTCTCATTGAAATTCCCTTATATACATCCCATTTTCAACCCACATGAAAGGATTTTTCGATTCCTTTTTCTTCCTTACTTTGGCCATGCATAAGGGAGCTTAGGAGAAGTGGGAGGATGTGCCCCAACCTGTAGCCATTCATTTCACTCAAAGACTTGAGAATGGACCTTGGACAGTTGAAAAAGCTTCATTCACCACTGAGGACGTTAAGCTTGAAGCTTGGATTCAATTTTGAAGGTAAACGCAGAAGAAGAGGTAGAAACCCTACTGTAGGGGAAGAGCAACAGCAAAAACAATAGGGACACCAGTGATATTCCAGGTGGAGACATTGGTTGTCATGTTTTGTATAGAGAGTCCTATGTGTCGTCTCTGTACTCTCAAGTCCTTAGAGTTAGTAGTTAGTAATTTTAATGAATCGATCTGAGGTTTTGGCTTGATGCCTCAAGGTTATTATACTGTCTATGTATAGTTTTAACAAGACAGTTGATGCTTATAATCCTCGAGAAGATACGGTACAGGATATGTACTTATGAACCTGGATGTAAATATAATATTTTGGTTCTTGATAAAAGAGTTTTCTGTGTTTGGATCTCTTTGTAAATGGTTTTAATTTTTAGTGATTTTTAGTAATTCCATTGTTGATGATCACTTCCATTTAGTAAATGATGTTTTGTCCGGACGATGCGTCATAGTTTAGTTGGTATCAGAGCTCTAGGTTCGCTGAGTCTACAAAGACATAGGATTAAGGTTGTTGAGTCTGTTCTAGTTTCTTCCAGTAATCTAATAATATCTTCTGCTCATATAGGAGGAGAAGAAGAACTTAAAGATGTCTGGATCACATGAAGAACATGCTCCTGAGAGCAGCATTGCTGCACCAGGAAGAGGTGTAAGGGATCAAGATAGGGAAGAACCAGTACCTAAACATCCCCAGCTTAACCAAGCTGCATTGGAAAACCCAGCCTTCCATGATCTGTTTGGGCAGTTCATGGCAACCATGATGCATATGGAGGACAGGATGCCACCACCTGCACCTAGGGCACCAGCTCACCATGAAGGACAGGGCACCTATAAGACTTTTGAACGACTTCTCTGGGTTGGAGCCACAGATTATGCTGGTATAACTAACCCAACAGATGCAAATATGTGGCTGACCGAGCTAGAAAAGGCCTTCAGAATCCTTAATATCCCAGAAGCTGAGAAGGTGAGGCATGCAGTGTACCTTCTGAAAGGGAGTGTTGGCCACTGGTGGACCATAGAAGAGGGCAAACGGCCAGGTGTTGATATTGGATGGGGAGAATTTCGATGAGAATTCGTCAATAGATATTTTCCCAAGATGTTTCTAGACGAGAAGATCTCTCAGTTTGAGAGGTTAAGGCAAGGACCAATGAACATTAGTGAGTACGAAGCTAAGTTCATGGAGCTTTTGCAGTTTTGTCCGCATATGGTAGCTACTGATGAAGAAAGAATTCAACATTTTGAGAAGGGGCTGAACGCTGATTTGACCACTCCTGTGTTTGATTTAGAGAACAGGGAGAGGTTCGCCACCTTTGTGGAGTCCGTGAGATGGATAGAAAGGTCGGTGATTGAGAAGTGTCAGACTAAGAGTAAGAAGGTGTATACTCAGTTTCAAGGACAAGGGTCCAAAAGTTTCAAGAAACCGAGATTTTCTGCACCAATAGCACCACCAAGATTCAATACCCAGACACAATGGACGTCAAGTAGGGGTAGAGGTCGTAGTTTACCACCCGAGGGAGCCCACAGCTTGGCATAAGTGTCAGTAATAGGACCACCCAGGTCACATAAGGAGACTAGAGGTTGTTTTATATGCAGAAAGATGGGGCATTTGATGAAAGATTGTCGATCTAGGGATGCATGTGTGACTCAACCTCAGAGGCAGAGTCAGCAAGGCTCTCAGAGGTGATAGTTTTCGAATGACGTCAGAGGACGTGGACAAGCGTCCTAAGCTGGTTCGTCAGCACCCAACAATCGAGTACAGGGCCAACAGCAAGCAACGATGAGGTTCTATGCGATGAACCAACCCGAAGCAGTAGTCAACCCTCGAGTTGTGACAGGTCAGATGGAACTATTTCATTCTGATTTGTCTTCATCCTACTTCGTATCTGTTTTAATTGATCTGGATGCTACACATTCCTTTATCACTCGAAGAGTGATTCATGACTGCAATATGATTTTCATTCATAGAGCAGATAGTCTGTTATTAGAAACCTTTTTGTTGGGATCTGTAGTGTTGTGGGAGGTGTGTTCTGTCTGAATTCTTTCCTTTTCTGAACATTGCATTCAGGTGGATCTTATACCACTTGAGATGCATGGGTTTGATAAAATTTTTGGGATGGACACCCTGGAAAAGTATAAGGTTGTCTTGGATTGTGATTTCAAGCAAGCTGTGTTCACAGATGACAGTGACACATGAATCTTTTAGGGAGATAGAAAGATTCTTCCAACCTGTCTTGTGTCAGCTATGGTAGATGAGAAGCTGATGAGACAAGGATGCTTTGCATTCTTAGCACATGTGGTAGACATCACAATAGAGAGTTATAATCTTTCTGAAGTTCCGATAGTTAGGGAGTTTGAAAATGTGTTCCCTAAGGAACTTCCAGGTGTTCCTCCGCCCCGAGAGATTAATTTTGAGATTAATCTAATCTCGGGCACGCAACCAATAGCACAAACATAGTATAGAATGGCACCTGCTGAGATGGCAGAGCTCAAGAAACAATTACATGAGTTGCTTGAGAAAGGTTTTATCCGACTGAGTACTTCACCATGGGGTGCTCCGGTTTTCTTTGTTAAGAAGAAGGACATATCAATGTGACTATGCATTGATTACAGATAGTTGAATAAAGTAACCATAAAGAACAAGTATCCTTTTCCAAGGATCGATGACCTATTTGATCAGTTGTGTGGTGCAACTATCTTCTCTAAGATAGATCTGAGGTCGGGATATCATCAGTTGCGTATCAAGGAGAGTGACATATCTAAGTCTGCCTTTAGGATAAGGTATGACCACTATGAGTTCATAGTTATGTCGTTTGGACTAACTAATGCACCAGCTGCATTCATGGAACTCATGAATAGAATCTTTCGACCTTTTCTTGATCAGTTTATAGTAGTCTTCATAGATGACATCTTGGTATACAATAGAGATGCTCAACAACATGAGAAGCACCTTCGTCAGGCTTTAACTTTGCTAAGAGAGCATAAGTTGTATGCTACGTTTAGCAAATGCGAGTTCTGGTTACCAAAAGTTTCTTTTCTAGGACATGTAATATCTGCCTCAGGTATCCGTGTTGATCCTAAGAAGGTAGAATCTGTCCTACAATGGGAATAGCCAAAGACACCGATGGAGACATGCAGTTTCTTAGGACTGGCAGGCTATTACAGGAGGTTCATTAAGAACTTCAGTTCTATAGCTTTACCCCTAACCAAGTTGACCAGGAAGGAGGTTCCTTTTGTCTGGAATGACAAGTGTCAACATTCTTTCCAGTTGTTGACAGAAAGGTTAACAAGTGCACATGTGTTGGTGTTACCTGAGAAAGGGAAAGGGTACATAGTTTTTGTGATGCATCTAAGAATGGTCTAGGATGTGTGTTGATGCAGGATAATCAAGTGATTTCTTTTGCCTCTCGACAACTTAAGAAACACGAGGAGAATTATCCGAAACATGATCTAGATCTAGCTACTGTGGTCCATGCTTTGAAGATCTGGAGACATTATCTCTATGGGGAAACATTCCAGATTTTCACAGACCATAAAAATCTAAAATATATCTTCTCACAACATGAGTTGAACATGAGACAACGCCGTTGGATGGAGTTAATCAAGGACTACGATTGAACAATTGATTATCATCCAGGAAAGGCTAATGTAGTGGCTGATGCAATAAATAGGAAATCATCATCACCAGCCTTAGATAAAGTACAGTTGAACTCCTTAGTGTGCTTTAAAAGAGATATGCTTATCTCCTTGAGGCAAAACAATATACAGCTTAAAGTATCATTTTTATCCGGGTTGTTAGCTGAGATGCAAGTGAAACCTACTCTAAGACAGTAGATTAAAGAAGCACAACAAGCTGATGTTGTAGTTCAGCAGATTAGGTCAGAGTATGGTAGTGAGAAACATGATGGCTTTCATGAGTCAGAGGATCATGTAGTTTGTTACCATGGTAGGATGGTAGTACCTGATGCCAATGACTTAAGAAAGTTAGTCTTGGAGGAAGCTCATTCTTTGATGTATGCAATGCATCCAGGGAGCACCAAAATGTATCGTAACTTGAAGGATATGTATTGGTGGCCTGGTTTGAAGAAGGATGTAGTTGAGTTTTTTATACGGTATCCGGTGTGTCAGTAGGTTAAAGATGAACATCAAAAGCCCACAGGAACAATGCAACCTTTGCCTATACCACAGTGGAAATGGGATCATGTGACCATGGAATTTGTGGTTGGTTTGCCTAGAACAACCAAAGGTCATGATTCCATATGGGTGATAGTTGATAGGTTGACTAAGACAACACATTTACTTCCTATCAAAACAACCTACACTACTGAGAAGCTTGCACAGATATATATAGATGAGATAGTGTGGTTGCACGGGGTTCCAGCTACTATCGTTCCTGATAGAGGTCCCCAGTTTACAAGTCATTTTTGGGAATGACTACATTAAGCTTTGGGTACACAGTTAAGGTTTAGTACAACCTTTCACCCATAGACAGATGGACAATCTGAGAGGACCATACAAACCTTGGAGGATTTTCTTAGGGCATGTGTCCTTTAGTTTGTAGGAAGTTGGGATCTACACCTGAGCTTGATAGAATTTCCTTATAATAATAGCTATCAACACAATATTGATATGGCACCATGTGAAACATTATATGGTATACGTTGTAGATCTCCTTTATGTTGGTATGAAACAAGAGAGTATCAACTTTTGGGTCCTGAGCTTGTACAACAGACAACTGAGAAGATTAAAGTAATACAACAACAATTAAAGACTGCACAGGATAGACAGAAGTTGTACGCCGACAAACAGAGAAGACCCTTAGAATTCTAAGTTGGAGACATAGTATATCTCAAGGTCTCACCTTGGAAGGGTGTTCTTAGATTTGGAAAGAAGGGAAGTTAGTTCCTAAATTTATGGGGCGTTATCCAATCATTGAACGGATTGGAAAGGTAGCCTATAAGCTAGAGTTTCCACCCAAGCTGCATAAGTTGCATCCAGTGTTCCATATCTCCATGCTGAGAAAATGTCATCCTGACACAAAGTCATTTTTGCAACCTGTGGAGGTAGAGTTCAATGATGATATATCATATGTTGAAGGACATGTGATGATCCTTGATAAAAGAATTAAAAAACTGAAAAAGAAAGCATATGTCTTGTAAAAGTTCTCTGGCATCATCGTGGCATTGAAGAAGCTACATGGGAGCTAGAGGAAGAGATGAGGAGGAAGTACCCTTCTATTTTCTCTTGATGATTTTGGGGACAAAATCCCTGTTAGGGGTGGATAATTTGTAACATCCCTGACCTGGGTTATGCTTTAACCCTAGATGTTTTGTTTAAGAAAAATAATTAGATGCTTACTTTTACCTTTTGAAAAGTAATTAAGGCTCAAGAGGAGCTTATGTTTCAATTTTAGTCCTTCTTGAATAATGTTGAAAATAATGTTTTGCCTGTTTTGGACTAAAGTGCAAATTACCCTAGTTGAGGGGTTAACTTGCAAATTTTACATGATAAATGTTCCTCAAGTGTTGAAGCATCATAAGAATGAGAATGATGTAGAGGTATGGCTTGTGACAGCCTGAGCACCAAGAAAGAGCTTATTAAGCAATGTTTGTGCATTAAAACCCAATTTTGTTGTAATGTGTAATTTACCCAAAACCTAGGGTTCAATATGCAAAATACCACTTCTAGAGAGTCCCTAATGTTTCTTGGTATCAATTAGAGATAAGAAAATCAGAGGGGAGTCTTGTTTGAATCTCTTTGGAGGAGAGATAATCTTGATATTAAAATAATCAAGATTTAAGCATAATTGAAACCCTAATTCAATTTAATGCAAAAATAAATATATTAATGGAAGTGCCCTTCAACCAAAAATGTGATGGTTGAAATTACATAAGTATAGACGTCCTTGTGCCTTGCAAAGGCAACGAAATATCTAAAGTGAGTGAAGAGTCCACTCATATTAGTTAAAGAAAAAGTAATATCCACTCAATTTTGGATATTATTATTATATTGATTAAGGTGCTTAATTTGTCTTCTTTTAATTCATGGATAATGAAGAGGAATTACAAGGTGGGGGAGATGTCTTCGTATGCAAGGGATGGAGGGGAGTATGTGACACCAATTTTGGGAATCGAAGGAATTATTTATCATTTTCTCTCTCATTGAAATTCCCTTATATACATCCCATTTTCAACCCACATGAAAGGATTTTTTGATTCCTTTTTCTTTCCTTGCTTTGACCATGCACAAGGGAGCTTAGGAGCAGCAGGAGGACGTGCCCCCAACCTGTAGCCATTCGTTTCACTCAAAGACTTGAGAACGGACCTTGGACAGTTGAAAAAGCTTCATTCACCATTGAGGATGTGAAGCTTGAAGCTTGGATTCAATTTTGAAGGTAAACATAGAAGAAGAGGCAGAAACCCCACTACAGGGGAAGAGCAGTAGTAGCAGCAACAGGTACAATAGTGATATTCCAGGTGGAGACACTGGATGTCATGTTTTGTATAGAGAGTCCTATGTGTCGTCTCTGTACTCTCAGGTCCTCAGAGTTAGTAGTTAGTAATTTTAATGAATCGATCTGAGGTTTTGGCTTGATGCCTCGAGGTTATTATACTATCTGTGTATAATTTTAACAAGACATTTGATGCTTGTAATCCTCAAGAAGAGACGGTACAGGATATGTACTTATGAACCAGGATGTAAATATAATACTTTGGTTCTTGATAAAAGAGTTTTCCTGTGTTTGGATCTCTTTGTAAATGGTTTTAATTTTTAGTGATTTTTAGTAATTCTGTTGTTGATGATCTCTTCCGTTTAGTAAATGATGTTTTGTCCGAACGATACATCACAGTTTAGTTGGCATCAGAGCTCTAGGTTTGCTGAGTCTATAGAGACATAGGATTAAGGTTGTTGAGTCTGTTCTAGTGTCTTCCAGTAATCTGATAGTATCTTCTGCTCATATAGGAGGAGAAGAAGAACTTAAAGATGTCTGGATCACACGAAGAACATGCTACTGAGAGCAACATTATTGTACCAGGAAGAGGTGCAAGGGATCAAGATAGTGAAGAACCAGTACCTGAACATCCCCAGCTTAACGAAGCTGCATTGGAAAACCCAACCTTCCATGATCTGTTTGGGCAGTTCATGGCAACCATGACGCATATGGTGTTGGGTCTTAGGGGAGGCAGAGAAGGCAGCGGAAACAAAAAAAAATTCCTCCCCAAACCGAGAACAAGGAAACGCGTCAACGTCTATACAATAGGAAAGGATGGTTTGTGGAATCATACCTTATCCTGAGGCTTGCTCAGCAACAATACCCCGCGGCTTGCACGGTCTTCACCTCCAGTCTTGGATGGTGTCTGTGCAGCTCCTTGTCGCACTGGGACTGACGACTCCTGGTCTCACCGGGACTGTCGGGATTGACAACTGTCTTCCGAGCTGTAGAAATCTCCCGCCTCTGAAGTAGACCACACGGACCACCTGGAACTCCAATCTCCTTCTCCCACAAGGAATTGGAAGGAGTCACACCCTCCTATCGGCGTACTAGTCACCAACACACTCTCCTGCCACCAGTCGCTTTCTGCAGTTGTCTTTCCCTTGCAGTGCCTCCCTTATCGGGTAGCACTTGCTCGGGCTCTCTCAGTTACCAAAACCAGAGAGAACGACAACTTTACAGAGCAACTGGTTGCACTGATTTGTACTTTGAGAAGCCCCCAATACCCCTATATATAGGAGAGTTATGAGACAGGGTTCTCTATCCCAGGCAATGTGGGACTAAAGCAGGAGTAGAAGGGTTCGAGATTTTCCACAAAAATAACCAACTCGCAACCTGAACCGATCGTTTCATTTCTGAAACGGTCGGTTGGGGACCTGAGCCGGTCGGTTGACACCTCAACTGATCGATTGGGATCCATGAAACGGTCGGTTCACTTATGAACCGACCAGTTCGTGGTCCTGATCAGTTCCCAATTGACTTTCCTTCTTTTGTTTCTAATTGGTATCAAATACCAATCCTTGTTCCAATCAAATTAGGCAAGTGAAATGAAAAGAAATTTCTCACCAACCTGACTTTCCCAACTTTCTCAGTTGCACCAGTTGAACCGATCGTTTCAACACTTGAAGCAATCGTTTCACCCTGTCCATGAGCCGATCAAATCACCATCTGAGCCGATCGGTTCACCAAGCTGAGCCGATCAGTTCATCACATGAGCCAATCAGTTGGGAGTGCAGATTGTGCAGAATTAGTCAATTGCAGTTTCAATCAATCTGATACTCCAATCAATGTGTCCAACACCTTGAACATTATGACATTGAGCTATCAATTGATTGAGTGTTTAATTGAACTACTAAACTCCTTTAGTAATCAATCTAAACATTGTTTGTGGACAAAACTCCTCTTCCAGGTTAAATCCTATGTGTGTGACCCTACAGGTCCATTTCACGTTGGCAGTGAAAGTCCATAACACTTATGACTTCACAAGCAAAGAGCGGTGCCTAGTCACACATCAGTGCTACCCAAGTGAAATAGAAAGTTGGAGAACAACTTTCAATCCTACAATTCGTGAATGGTGTTACAGTGAATGTATAATTCCTTTGTCACTGATATCCCGAATGAACTCGAGGCATGGAACAATAATCCTATCAACGTTCATTCACTTTCTTGATCTCAGAGTAGATTGGAAGAGATATGTATGGCATCAATATCACATACTGATTCACACATGCGTGCACGCCTTTCTCAATCCTACTCATCAAGTGGCCATGGATATCAAACTCTCTCAGGAGGGACAAATCCCATATCTATCACTCATCTCTCAAAAGCCCCATGTGTCAAAGCCACCCAATCATCACCTTTATAACAACCCATGTTTCAGGATTGCGTTTGATGATGTCAAAGTGTGCCCAATGACATGTGTTGAGTGTAGTGATTTCAGGTCAAAGAATCACACTCACCACCATCACTGTGAGTACTGACTGTGACTACCATGTCATGGTTCCATGTGTCAAACTCATGGTGGGTCTGTCCGGTGCGCTTGTTCTCTAACAAGTACCTATGTATTTGGTTTGATATCTCTATATCATGACTAATGAGATTCTGTCATCAACCAACACCACAATCTAGTCTTGTGTGTCATTACTGTCTATCTACCTTCCATAATGACATCCGACTAGGGACATAATGAGAATATACAAACTCTTAGCATCTGTATGATCTCATCGTTCAGGTCTTGAACCTGAAGGCATACGTCATTGAGTACTGTCATTCTCTAGACATTCAATCTGTTCTATCACTATCTCATATGACTGAACCAAAAAGAATTGGAAGCTTGCCTTTGATGTTTATCAAATCAATCTTAATGTATCCCACCAATCATCCCATGATTGGCTCTCAGGGCATACATACCAACAGACTCCCACTTGCACTGCGAGCCAATCACCCTTGAATCATATTCATAGTGATCTTCAAACATGTCCCACATGTTACTCTGCTCTAGTGCAATCATAGTGAGTAATGGCAACACCTTGCCAAAGTCAGTATAAATTGCATGTCTCTCATATCTTCGTTGTATGTCATACGTATGAGATGGAGTTGTCGTAATATGCGATCTATTATTCCTTTGCTAACCTTTAGCCACATTGCATGATCAAGGATTCCATACTTGTCATCAATGAGAAGAATATCTATAAGTTCATCTCATGAACTTCTAGATCCATATAGTATCCACTATTGTTCTCTAACACATAGATACTTGGCATTTCCTTTTTAAATGGTTTTATTGGAACACTTCCAATTATCAACAAACTTTCACTTTTATATATCCTATATACATTTTGCGATTAATTTTCTGTCCTTTCAGAAGTTCGCATCAATGTAACTCTTTACATTGAACTCTTCCTTATCTCCATAGAACTAGTACTTCCCAAGTACTTATCAAGTTCTCATGGTATTCCAGTAACCCTTACTGGAAGTAGACAGACATCCACTCGTCATGTCTCACATACGAGTTATCAGGATGAGCATATCTTATTGCCATGTCCTACATACAAGATGATGAATGCATTTTGTTCTTGCCATGCAAGATAATGGGATGATTACATACATGATAGATCCATATCTATTCTTAGTGTTCCCATTCTTCATAAGTATTGGACACTTGGCCTTGGGATACTAACTCCATGTAACATGGACAAGTTTTCTCCCACTGAATATGTGCATACTGAACCCTTCAGTACAGATTGCCAATGAATGCTTTCTGTTTTCCAGGTCAAGAGGTTTTCGAGAACTATCTCTATAGATCTCTATTCCTATCACATAGGAAACATATCTATCTTCCTTAAAGATAATTTCCACTTTTGGATTTCCATTCTAGACCATTTCCATTTCACATCAACATGTGGAATGTGAACACGCTCCCACTAAATCACAGATCCTTCTTTATCTTTAACATATCAGTCAAACCCTTTGACTATATTATCAAAGTAAAGATCCAATTCTGAGTTGCTTGTACTCAATCAATCACATTGATTAGTCCATTGTAACTTATAGACTTCATTTGCATTAGTGGATTCATAAACCTTATAGGTTGTGTCACGTACACATCCTTGTTTTATTCCTCATAGGAATGCCGTTTTAGTATCCATATGCCAAATGTCTTAGTTATTAAGTTGCAATCAACAAGCATCATCCTTCTCAAAATGTTATCCATGTGTCTTAACACTTAAGATTCATTTGCACTTATGGATTTCATCCAATGAGTGCTACCATCAAGGTCATACCTTATGGTTCACATGGATGTCATTTAGGATGTAATGGTCATAAACCATAACTCAAAATTTGGTTCCTCATATTCATCTGGATAGTTGACTCACCACATGAACAACTCATCATACAGATAAATGAGGTGTATCCACCAAGGATATAAGAACTTACAACCCTTGTGATTCTTAATTTCTTTTATTAGTGAAGTGTATTCTTTTATTAAGAAGAATTCCGTTATTTGATAATCATTCTCTAACTCCTTAGAGTATGATTCCTTCTTGATTTAGACATCACCATGCCTTAATCATGAGTTCACTATGATACACTATCATAATCACTCATAAGGATCTCAAACATTTGGTCCAAGTATTTCATTCATTGATCTCATCAAGAATTAACACTTTACCAAATTTGCACTTCATCTATGATAATCTTGAACACTTCAAGATATTCATATTGGTATTTCTCTAAACACCATTTGAAGTATTAGCATTTGTTCCAATAGGTATGTAAATACATCACATGTATCATACCTAATCGGATAATCATTCTCCCACTATCTTTAGTGAAGATTGATTAATCATGTCCAAGATATTCATGTCTCTTACTGGTTCTCTAACCAAAAGAGTCTAGATTTATCCATCACATGGAAACTAGAAATGAATTTCTCATGATTGATGTTAATTTGATTGTTTGAGTTATCTATAACTTTTAGGTATCATTTTATCTTATGCATATCAAATACCACAAGATAAATAAGGCATTGCCACAAAGATCATATCTTTATAAATTGAAACATCTCTTTAATGATTGCCATCATTGTCATACAATATGAAAAAATAAAGTGTTTCTATCTATTGGCAAAACTAAAATAGCAGTTCATAACTGTATTAAATGCCTTTTAGGCTGAAAATAAACTAAAGTACTCCTATCTATGGCGGCAACACTTGCCCCATTTATTGAGTGCTTTACACTTTACATCTTGGTATCATATACCTCAAAAGTGTTACAAGTTTACTTTCATGACACCTTTAAGTAGAGACGTCTGTCACCTCCTTCTTCTTTTGTTCTTCCAGATAGAGAGGACAATTCCTTTTCCAATGTCCTGGCTTTTGACAATGGTGGCAATTGCCTTTCTTGGTCACGCCTCCCTTGGCCTTGAGAGATGAAGATGACTTGGGCTCCTGGCTAGCATCAGAACCTTTCTTAGCTTTGCCCTTGCCCTTGCACTTGGACTTGCCTTTCTTTCTCGTGATCACCATCACAGACTTAGGCTTGTCCTTCTTCATCCGTGTCTCGACTGTCCTCAACATGCCCAACAAGTCTGTCAGTGGCCTATCAAAGTTGTTCATGTTGTAGTTCATCACAAACTGACTGTCGGATTCTGGCAACAATTGCAGTATCATGTCAGTAGCCAACTCTTGGCTCAGTGGAAATCCCAGTCTTGTCAGGTTCTCCACATACCCAATCATCTTGAGTGTGTGAGGACCAACTGGATCTCCTTTTGTCATGACATACTTGAACAGTTCCCTTGAGACATCGTATCTCTCTTTCCGTGCTTGATCTTCATACATGTTCCTGAGATGCTGAATCATCTCAATGACACCCATGTTCTCATGTTGTCTCTGCAACTCGTGGTTCATAGAGCACAACATCAAGCACTTTGCATCAATGGCATCATCAAATCGCTTCTTGTAAGCATCCCTTTCTGCCTTTGGTGCATTAGGAGCATGTTCCTTTGGAATTGGAGTATCCACTACAAAGAGCTTTCGCTCTTGAGTGAGAACAATTCTCAATGTCCTATACTAGTCGTGGAAGTTTGTCCCATTCAGCCTGTCCTTTTCAAGGACCGATCGCAAAGAAAAGTGATTGTTGTTTGTTGTCATTTGTACTACAAAAGGAAATATGCACTTTTAGTCCAAAAACTCATTTTTGACTTATTTGATTGATTTGAAAAGTTGACGATATAATTAGGCCTTTAATTAATTATCGCTCCCACTATTTTACTTCAAATTGATAGCCTTCACGATCAATTCGGAAGATTGCAGCGTACAACCTTCTAGTGGGCAAGATCCTGAAATCCTCTAAGCCATGGACCAACTAGGGCTGTCACCCACAACTTAGATCTCTCAGGTAGGCAACTCTTGCCAATTGCATCATATGCAACTCTCGATAAGATGTCATATGAAACTCCTTTCCATGATCATCTCCATGACTCAAGGTACTAGATCCCATCTAGATCACCTTGTTAAGTCCGACCCAAAGCAAACACGATGAATATGCACCCTGCTAGGGCAGACCCACACATTCATCCTTCACGCTTCCACGAGATAGACGGTGCACCACGCTAGGGTGTTCCTACACTTGGTTGATCAAGCTTTTCACGTGTGTCACATTTGGAAGGCATCTAAAACATTAATATTTAATGATGGATTTGGTTTTATATACATATACATATCCAATCACCACAATATATAGTACATATCATATACATGCTATATCCCACTGAAAACATGTGAAACGATAAAAGCGATGATTATGGCCATCCTAATGTGATTCCTCGAGCCAAGAGGAATCACGGTCATCTAGTTCTACATCACATGCAACCTGTACAAGATGAACTCTGTGCTTTGCCTTTATAGGTTTGATCAACTCATCACATGACTGATCGGCTCGCCATCAAGCCGGTCGGCTGGGTGCCACCAGCCGATCGGTTGGCTCCACCAGCTGATCGGTTGGCTCCTCCAACCGATCGGTTTTCCTGGTCGTCGTGCATCTCATCATGGCCGCCACCCTCTCGTCTCACTCCTCGAACCGGTCATCAACCGATCGGCTCACTCCTTGAACTGATCATCTCGAACGTCAACTGATCGGTTGACGCCTTTAACTGATCGTCTCAGCTGTCGTCAGGATGTCCTCCGTTCTTTGACATAATAGGAAATAAAATTCTATCCTATTTTACATTGTAAAAAAAGAGAAACCTCGAGTTACATTCAAGGGGAGCAAAGGTAGGAAAGAAAATCTTGAATTATTTCGATTTCATCAAGAATAGGAGAAGGAAGATCAGTGTGCAGACTGAGATGCAAGCAACCACATACAACCATACACATATAGGGTTTATTGGCCATAACCACGCTATGCATCCACCACAAAACTCATTTAAGGGTGACGCGTATCGAGTGCATTCATAATACATATCATATATGTAAATTGGGATTTGTGGATTTAATATTGGACATGCATAAAGCCAATTTTATTCGCATCTTATGCAATAAATAAAGGCGACAAACCAAAATCGATCATATCGATAATCCTAAAGTATAGAGCAGTTGACGTGGCTCTGATACCACTGTTGGGTTTTAGGGGAGGCAGAGAAGGCAGCAGAAACAAAAATTTTCTCCTCCCCAAACCCAGAATAAGGAAACGCGTCAACGTCTATACAATAGGAAAGGATGGTTTGTGGAATCATACCTTTTTCCGAGGCTTGCTCGGCGACAATACCTCACGGCTTGTGCGGTCTTCACCTCCGGTCTTAGACGATGTATGTGCAGCTCTTGGTCTCACCGGGACTGTCGGGATTGACATCTGTCCTCCGAGCGACAGAAATCTCCCGCCTCTGAAGTAGTCCACACGGACCACCTGGAACTCCAATCTCCTTGTCCCACAAGGAATTGGAAGGAGTCGCACCCTCCTATCGGCGTACTAGTCACCGACACACTCTCCTGCCACCAGTCACTTTCTGTAGTTGTCTTTCCCTTGTTGTGCCTCCCTTATCGGGTAGCACTTGCTCGGGCTCTCTTGGTTACCAAAACCAGAGAGAATGACAACTTTACAGAGCAACTGGTTGCACTGAGTTGTACTTTGAGAAGCCCCCAATACCCCTATATATATACGAGGGTCATGGGACAGGGTTCTCGATCCCGGGCAATGTGGGACTAAAGGAGGAGTAGAAGGGTTCAAGATTTTCCACAAAAACAACCAAATCGCAACCTGAACCGATCATTTCATTTCTAAAACGGTCGGTTGGGGACCTAAGCCGGTCGGTTGACACCTCAACCAATCGGTTGGGATCCATGAAATGGTCGGTTCACTTCTGAACCGGTCGGTTCATGGTCCTGATCAGTTCCTTATTGACTTTCCTTCTTTTGTTTCTAATTGGTATCAAATACCAATCCTTGTTCCAATCAAATTGGGCAAGTGAAACGAAAAGAAATTTCTCACCAACCTGACTTTCCCAACTTACTCAGTTGCACCAGTTGAACCGATCGTTTCAACACTTGAAGTAATTGTTTCCCCCTGTCCATGAGCCGATCGACTCACCATCTGAGCCGATCAGTTCACCAAGCTGAGCCGATCGGTTCATCACATGAGCCGATCGATTGGGAGTGCAAATTGTATAGAATTAGCAATTGTAGTTTCAATCAATCTGATACTTCAATCAATGTATTCAACACCTTGAACATTATGACATTGATCTATCAATTGATTGAGTGTTTAATTGAACTACTAAACTCCTTTAGTAATCAATCTAAACATTGTTTGTGGACAAAACTCCTCTTCCAGGTTAAATCCTATGTGTGTGACCCTGCAGGTCCATTTCACGTTGGCAGTGAAAGTCCATAACACTTATGACTTCACAAGCAAAGAGATGTGCCTAGTCACACATCAGTGCTACCCAAGTGAAATAGAAAGTTAGAGAACAACTTTCAATCCTACAATCCGTGAAGGGTGTTACAATGAATGTATAATTCCTTTGTCACTGATATCCCGAATGAACTCGAGGCATGGAACGGTCATCCTATCAATGTTCATTCACTTTATTGATCTCAGAGTAGATTGGAAGAGATATGTATGACATCAATATCACATACTAATTCACACATGCGTGCACGCCTTTCTCAATCCTACTCATCAAGTGGCCATGGATATCAAACTCCCTCAGGAGGGACAAATCCCATATCTATCACTCACCCCTCAAAAGCCCCATGTGTCAAAGCCGCCCAATAATCACCTTTATAACAACCCATGTTTCAGGACTGCGTTTGATGATGTCAAAGTGTGCCCAACGACATGTGTTGAGTGTAGTGATTTCAGGCCAAAGAATCACACTCACCACCATCACTGGGAGTACTGACTGTGACTACCATGTCATGGTTCCATGTGTCAAACTCATGGTGGGTCTTTTCGGTACACTTGTTCTCTAACAAGTAACTATGTGTTTGGTTTGATATCTCTATATCATGACTAATGAGATTCTGTTATCAACCAACACCACAATCTAGTCTTGTGTGTCATTGCTTTCTATCTACCTTCCATAATGACATCCGACTAGGGACATAATGAGAATGTACAAACTCTTAGCATCCGTATGATCTCATCGTTCAGGTCCTGAACCTGAAGGCATACGTCATTGAGTACTATCATTCTCTAGACATTCAATCTGTTCTATCACTATCTCATATGACTGAACCAGAAAGAATTGGAAGCTTGCCTTTGATGTTTATCAAATCAATCTTAATGTATCCCACCAATCATCCCATGATTGGCTCTCAGGGTATACATACCAACATATGGCGGATAGGATGCCACCACATGCACCTAGGGCACCAGCTCACCATGAAGGATAGGGCACCGACAAGACTTTTGAATGACTTCGCCGGGTTGAAGTCACAGATTATGCTAGTACAACTGACCCAGCAGATGCAGATATGTGGCTGATCGAGCTATAAAAGGCCTTCAGAATCCTTAATATCCCAGAAGCTGAGAAGGTGAGGCATGTGGTGTACCTTCTGAAAGGGAGTGCTGGCCACTGGTGGACCATAGAAGAGGGCAAAAGGCCATGTGTTGATATTGGATGGGGAGAATTTCGATGAGAATTCATCCGTAGATATTTTCCCAAGACGTTTCTAGATGAGAAGATCTCTCAGTTTGAGAGGTTAAGGAAAGGACCAATGAACATTAGCGAGTATGAAGCTAAGTTCATGGAGCTTTTGCGATTTTGTCCGCATATGGCAGCTACTGATGAAGAAAGAATTCAACATTTTGAGAAGGGGTTGAACACTGATTTGACCACTACTGTGTCTACTTTAGAGAATAGGGAGAGGTTCGCCACCTTTGTGGAGTCTGTGAGACGGATAGAAAGGTCGGTGATTGAGAAGCGTCAGACTAAGAGTAAGAAGGTGTATACTCAGTTTCAAGGACAAGGGTCCAAAAGTTTGAAGAAACTGAGATTTGCTACACCAATAGCACCACCAAGATTCAATACCCAGACACAATGGACGTCAAGTAGGGGTAGAGGCCATAGTTTACCGCCCAAGGTAGTTCACAGCTCGGCATCAGTGTCAGTAACAGGACCACTCAGGCCACAAAAGGAGACTAGAGGTTGTTTTATATGCGGAAAGATGGGGCATTTAATGAAAGATTGTTGAGCTAGGGATGCAAGTATGACTCAACCTCAGAGGAAGAGTCAGCAAGGCTCTCAGAGGCGATAGTTTTCGAGTGGCGCCAGAGGACGTGGACAAGCATCCCAAGCTGGTTCGTCGGCACCCAACAATCGAGCACATGGTCAACAACAAGCAACGATGAGGTTCTATGCGATGAACCAACCCGAAGTAGTAGTCAACCCTCGAGTTGTGACAGGTCAGATGGAACTATTTCATTCTGATTTGTCTTCATCCTGCTTCGTATCTGTTTTAATTGATCTGGGTGCTACACATTCCTTTATCACTCAAAGAGTGATTCATGACTGCAATATGATTGTCAGTCATAGAGTAGATAGTCTGTTATTAGAAACCCCTTTGTTGGGATCTGCAGTGTTAGTTTAGACAAGCATATATACCATTTTGATTAGTATTGTGAGACATACAAGCCTGTAACCATAGATTTTAGTTTTGAACATGCTTATATTCTAATATTTCTATGTAATGATGCATAAGTTGATTAGTCATGCATAGTGGTATTAAATGACATATTTTTGAATGGAAAGTTATAAATAAACCATGTTGGCCTTGACTCTAATTACTAAATTTTAGTGTCTTTAATATCATTTTTTTATATGTTTAAATGATTTTAATCCTTGCAAGAATAATATTTATATAAACTATATCTTCATTCGTAGTTTTAACCATGACTTGATGGGTTGGGTTAGGATGACTGTAATATTACATTAAGATGTGAATATGGTCAGAACGAATTTGAATTAGAAAATTAATACATGATATTCCTTTGATGAGGTTGAATAAGTTTTGTGACTACATTACTGATAGGATCAAAATTAGGTATGTGAGACTATCTTCTTTGATGATTGTTTAATTCATCGGGGCAAGATTTCCTCTATTGAAATGTTTGATATTATATTATAATAAGTGCACTTTATGTCATATTTTCATGTCATCATTGATCTCTTATCATCTTTAGACGTCAGAGTATTCCCAATATGTTGTTTTTGTTTATTTTTTGTTCTCCCCATTGTTTTGATTACAAGCAAACATAATTAGTTACATCTTCCACTTCGGGTGACTTGAGATCCAATATTTAGAAAGAAATATCATTTTGTGAATATCAGAGGAGACTAATGCTAAGAAGAATATTGCATGGAGTGCATACATAGTACATAATGTATTCTCATTAGTAAGTCAAGGAAAGATGATCTATAATCCAAATGGTGTAAAAGTCCATTTTATAGCATGTTGAGAGTTCCTTTCCATCTACTATATGACAAATTACCCTAGTGGAGAAGCATAACATTAGAAAACATGATGATTCAACTTTATAAGGATAATATATCATGGAAGCTTCCCTAAGTTATTAAGAGAACCCAAAGTGAAGGTACCTACTAGGAAGAAAAGTCACATTCTTTCTTGTAAGTTGGATTACTACCTTGTAGGATGTATGTATGGAAGTTTTTTGTGTGACCTTGTGATCTTTTCTGTCCAGGATAGGTTGTACCTAGATAATGGATTCCTAGAGTCATACACAATGTCAAGATAAGAAAAATCTTAGAAGAACCAATGGTGGTAACCTAAGCATGTTTCAGTTCACCCAAGCCTAGAAGGACAAATCCTAGATAGTATATAATGAAATCTTGGGTAAGTGGATTATATGAAAATGCCAGGATCGTATGAACCCATAATTTTGGGTTAACCCATATTAGTTACAATAATGTGCACTGGTAGATTTAGACACATGAAAGTATGTAAGGTACAAGTGTGTGGTCATGCAAGTACATAGGCAAGTACTTAAGCTATAGATGAGTGATCATGGAAGTACATAAGGTACATGTAAGTTGTTATGCAAGAACCAAAAACACAAGAGATCACTTGTTAAATAAAGAAATATGTGAAATCAAACTCTCTTTTAAGGAATGGTACTTAGAATCATTGTCTGTCATCTACATGTCGGGTTTAGGCCTTATGGGAGAAAAATAATATGAAGCCCATGGGGCCAAGATATGTATTAAGATCCTAACCTCCTTATATTTGTGAAAAATAAGAGAACGTCCTAGACAAGACTACAACTAGGAAGATGCACCTTGCTTTTTATTTTATTATTTGAGGTAACTTCAGATGTCTTCAAAGAACCTAAAAATATGATATGTTTTATGATGTCATGGTATGGATATAATATAGGATGCATGTAATATCTTGTAGTTACCTAGATGTATGCATAAAGAAAGTTGCTTTTTTGATATTTTGGGAAGGGTTCACCACATGTATATTCATGTGAATATTTGATTGATGAGATCCTAAGACAATATTTCTGATGAAAAATCAATATATTAAGAGAGTTTACAACAATACAAGTAAGTCATAGGGCTTCCTTGTTTAAGGTAAGTCCATGAGACATGGAACTATATCAAGGTGAGAGACACTCTACTAAATCAATTGAGAATGAATGATGACAAATATAAAATGAAGGTCATAAATGACTTCTCATATAACACTATCCAATGAAGATATTAAAAGAAATCCTAGGATCAAGTGGGAATATAATAGAGGGTACACATTGTTGGAGGGGCCAAGAGAAAATCACTCCATGAGTACCTAAACCCCTAGAAACTATAAGCGAAAGGATAAAGACTAATGATACATAATAATTATATGAAGAATGGAATGACTTATAATATGCATATGTCAAAAAATGAGAACCTAAATCCCCTAGAAACTATAAGATTAAGGCTAAAGGCTAATGATACATAATAATTATGTGAAGAATGGAATGACTTATAAAATAAGGGTATATATGTCAAAAAAATGTGTTAAATTTATAATCTATAGGCATGAAATAATGCTATTTTAGAACGAGATAGTCCCTTGACTATGGCATGGCCTCGTTAGAGTGACTATAACTTGGAAATCTCACCCTGGATGTAACATCTGGAAAAGAAAAAAACCTAAGGGAGGTTGTGCAAAAAATAAAGGGCCTTAAGAAAATCAATTCACTTGGGTAAATAACATTTAAGAACTCATTGTCTTTAGAAAAAAAATTCATCTATGAAGAGTTACCCATTGATCTTGACTCAACCTATTTATAAAACTATAATATCATACATGGATTCACTATCACTACACACAAAATAAGGCGAACTTTGTGTTTGGACTGCAGTCAAATAGTTTTTTCATCATAATGTAGGTTTACGAGATTGGGTAATCACCTTCAACACACACCATTTGTATATGTGATGAATATCTTGAGCTCAAGTTAATGGTATAATGATGATATATAGAAATATTACATTAGAATCTTATGGATATGGATAGAAAGTAGTTCTTGTGCATGAGAAAAACCTAAGTAAAAATGTGCATTAGGTGATTAAATAATGCAATGAACAAGGAAGTAGGACCATACTTGGATTAGTATCAACTCAAACTTAATTGGTTGTATATGACCACCTAAATAAAGGATGATGATAGTGTTAAGAAAAAATTACTAGGGTGGGGTTCTAGACCCAATACTACATGTGAAACCCTTATAGGGTTGGTATGATAGTATATATGAGAAACATGTGTGATATCATCTTGAGGAAATTACCTTCATGGTCATCTGTCTTTCCAGCTGATACATGAGTACTAGAACATATATTGATGCATAATATCTAAATAAGATATGTGATGTGAGGACTGGTTAAACACCATTCTCCCTAGGAACAAGGAGAACTAGGTTTATATATATATACACACACACACACACACACACACACTCTAGTTGATTCATATAGGATGAGGATCGAAATGTTTAGAATTAGAGATCCTTATACAAAGGAAAGACATAGATTTGATTAAATTTGTTCCTCTAATTTATATAGTCCCAATACATGACACTCTTTGGTAGGAGAAGTGAACCCTTTGAGAATGGTGAGGTTCTCAGTGATATGAACCCTATATTTCCTTATGAGGCTTGATGCATGAATAAAGGTTAGTATGACCATATATGGGAATGGGGTATGCATAAGACCCTGGAAAGGATCAATGAAACTTGATCGTTAGAACAACCTCATAGGTAATGCATTGTCTTACAACATGTGTAAGGAATTTTATAACAGATCAACTTTTACTTATAAAAAGGAAGTCAAATAATTGAATAGGATAGACTTAACCTTAACTATTTTAATCCTATGGGGATCTTACCAAATAACTCATGAAGTAACTTTGATAGATGGGGATATCTAATATCTTGAGAAATGCATTCCCCTTAGTATATAGGAAAATTTAAGTTGAAGACCTCATATGAGCTAGCCCTGTAATGTATATAATAAGTCACTTAGTCTAGCCCAAAAATCATGACATGTTTGGAAATCATGTAGGACTTAGCACAATCATGATTCTAATATAATATTCCAATTTTATTTTGAATTTAGTGAAGATTTCTTATATGGAGGGAAGGATGTGAGAACTCATTATTTTCCTCCTTTCATAGAAATTGTAGTTGAAAAATCTTATTGAGTAAAAGAATTTTGGATAAGTGATGTTCATTATATATATTCTTTTAAGTCCATCATCATCATCATCATCATCATCGTCGTCGTCGTCATCATCATCATCATCATCATCATCATCATCATCATCATCATCATCATCATCATCATCATCATCATCATCTAAGCCTCTGTCCCAACTATGTTGGGTTTGGCTACATGGATCCTTCATTTCCATTCAGCTCTATCATGAGCCATATTCTGGTTGAGATGTAGAGATTCAAAATCTCTCTTTATAAGCTAATCCCATGTTAATTTAGGTCTTCCTCTTCTTCTATTTATTGTTCTTGACTCAAAAGCTTTGATTCGTATAGGCGCATTATCCGGTCTGTGTTGCACATGTTTGTACCATCTGAGTTGGCCCTCACGCAACTTATGTCCTCAATGCTTGCCACCCCCACTTTATTCCTGATATAATCATTTCTCAAGCGATATTTTCTTGTCTTCCCACACATCCATCTCAACATACACATTTTAGCTACATTCATCTTGTTGATACCTTATTTCTTCACTATCCAACATTCACTCCCATAGAACATGGCTGGACGTATAGCTGTTCTATAAAAACTTACTTTTTAACCTGAGAGGGATCTTTCGATCACATAATACTCTAGTTGCACTCCTCCATTTCAACCATCCTATAGTGATCCTGTAACACATGTCATTTTGGCCATTCCCATCTATTTGAATAATAGGGCCCAAGTAACAAAATTTATCACATTTTGGTATTATCTACTCCATCCAACTTGGCTCCATCATTCACACTGCGGGCTGGGTGAAATTGCTATGCATATACTTAGTTTTTCTCCTACTTATCATCAATCCATTTGTTTCCAATGCCTCTCTCCACCATCCAACTTTATCATTTAATCCATCTTTAGTTTTATCAATCAAAACAATATCATCAACAAAGATTATTTTCTTTTAACTCCATTGGGACAAAATTTCAAGAACTCATGGTTCAATTGTATAGTTATCAATCAATTGTGATCCTACTGTCTATCATATTTCCTTGCGAAGATATAATCAAATTTTGAATGTAATGGGAGGTCATACATAGTATTAAGACCTTCATTTGAATTAATAAAATGATAATTTAAAGTCCAAGGAAAGGACATTTAACTTATTTATTTTGTTTCCATCTTTTTATGAAATAAAACTAAAAACTTCAAAGAAAATGGACCTTCCTAGTGGCCTAGAGATTTTGGGAAGGTATATATTTTGCATAAAATAGAATTGTAGATTTAGTAAGGAAAAACAAGACTTGAGGGGAATTCCGACCCAGTCCCTTGATGTGTCGGATGCTCATACAACCCTTAGATCATAGACCAACAGTTCACTGGTCACCCCCTTCACAACGAACATATATTAAAGGTAGGAATAGGTATTTCCTATTCCCCCCCTCTCTCTTGACACCTACCCTCATGTTTCCACCTCAATTACCCTCTACATAACTTTACCTCACCAAACTATCCCAAAGGTAGTGCAATATGATCACAAGGCATGCCTTGACCATTAAGATCCCATCTCGCTAGCTTCCATGATCTCTACCCATCAAATCCCAAGATTTGAAACCCTAAACCTTGACACCATATGAAATAAAAACACCACCCCTAGGTTCATTTTCTTACCATGAACGACTCAATTATGGATCTTGAATCCCCCTCATGTTCCTTCTCCTATTCTATAGTGAGGTGTACTACTGTGGGTACTACTTTTCTTACTTGTAGTTGAGGTGACACACAAAAGTCACCTGATCTTGGTCAAATGTTAACCTGGATAAGTCAAATGGCTGGTAGTGACCACTAGCCCTCTCTATCTTTCTCTTCTTCTCACATGGCCCTAGTGGGACATTCTACTCAATTGCATGACCTTCGAAATATCATATTTGACTCGAGATCAACAATCACTATCTTTATACATTATGAGGCCCTCGTACACCCAAAGATGCACTTCTACTACAATATATCCACTCCCGTCATCTCTAACCCAATCTAATGGCCTAACAATATGAGAGTCATAAAATCCACACAAAAGAAGCTAGTAGGGTGATTTACCTCAATCATCCAATCCATTCAGGATCGCCATGATGTCCTTATCAATCACCCATAGCCCATACAACCCTAGAGAGAAGGGTCCCACACCTTCAGGCCACATGATAAAGATTTAGGTCACTGGGCTTTAATCCAATGACTAGAAAATGTTAAAATAGTTGATTGATACTATGATTGGATAATGGTTACACCAAATCAAGGAAGTGGGTTATTTATAATTACTAACTTAATTGTGTTATGGTTAAATTGTTTCATTTTGGAAAAATTATATTTCCTATTTTATGTCTTGCACATGATAGAAGCCTATGTGTATTATTAAGATAGAGAAGAATCATTGAATCCCACATTAGTATCTCATAATGGTATGATCACAATACCAATATTCCCCTATGAAGTCACCAGGAACAAGGGTCCAATGTTGGTAAATAATTTAGAGTATGTTTTTGAAACATAATATAAAGTTCATTGTTGGAATATGAGATTCATTTGATACTATAAGAAATACTAATGACCATATGAGGTCTCAAATATATGGGTTGTAACTATGTGTCACAGAGTAAGAATCCCTATCACATGAACTAAATGGATACCAAGACGACAAGTCAAAGTGTGAAATGCTCAACAAACCTGAACAAGTAATAAGATGAAACCACCAACACAATCTCAACATTACTTTTTTACAATATTTTAATTAAATATTGAAGAGTACATTATACAAGTTTGATCATGGACACTAGATAGGATCCTACAACAGGTACACCTAAACACATGCTCACAATCCATCATCTCCCAAGCTTTCCTTGAACCTCAAACATATGAGAAAAAATAGGTTTAAAACAATAGGTATTGAGTACATGGAAGAAATATACATGTATCTAAGATTTTCATAATTTGAAAATATTTGCAAATGTAAACAAACAAGAATAAATGAGTTAAGTACTTAGCAATAAAACCATAGCTTAGCCACTTCACTCCAATTATACCAACAACATCATGTATCATAAGGCCTTTAATGAATTTTCTAAAGGAAGGAGTTCGTGAGGGTTCTTAAGACTCAAAGCCATTAGCTAATCTCATCTATCAACATGGTTTGTCCTAGCTTGACAACTTAAGTAGGGCATCTATCATGTGTCCTTACCTCGATAATATAAACATTCTACACAAAGTTTGCATAATGGAGTTCTACATTATGTATTTCAGCTATAAAATCAACAAGCAAAGCATTGAGTACAATACCACAATGCTACATGACAATATTTGTGTAAGTAAACAAGCATATGTACATACGAAGACTCAAGCAAGAAACCATAATCATATAATTATTTTAAGATCATACCTAATTTTGAGATTCTGAACTTAACTTATCCTTGACCATCTAGATCAAAAAAATAATTTTGTTACCAACAAGATCATGTATTAGATTCTCATTATGAACCCTACATAGTTCCAATTTAATGGTTTGGATAGTTTGATTCAAAGCTAGTTAATTACATGTTTGATGACGTAATACTGATTTAGGGTCCATCAAGAAGGTGTGGTTTAAGATTCAAGTAATTTTAAGTTTCCATCTATTTTATATGATTATTTTAAGATCCAAGCACTTATGTACATGTCAAGGTCAAAGGACTCATTATAGGGCATGCAAGCTCTAGGTTCATCAAGACATGAAATCCAAGAATAAAATTTTGCTTAGATAAGTAAGAAAGGATATAAGAAGTACATTCCAAGGTTAATTGGATGTCCCTAAGGTCAATGCAACATATCAAGCATTGGTACCAACATATAATCATACATGATATCATCAACATGGTGTACCTAGGATTAGGTTTCAACATATACTTAGGTGTCCACCCACATTCAAGGGGCCATAAGGATTTGAGAGAAATTTGATTCGATGGGGGAGAACACTAGATTTAGATCCATATTGAGATTAGGGAACCAGAACATATATCAAGTCATGATAGGTTACATTACGTAAAAACCAGTGGACTTAGGGTTACAAACATATATATCACAATAGGGTTTGGACTTATCCATTAAGGTCCCATTACATCACAAGACTATTGATTTTATGGATACAAAACGGTTGGATGCATGACATAGGTCAAAGTTATCATATGATCTACGGTATAACATGCATTCACATGAAAAGGCACACAAACATGCATTAGGTGTCATATGAATCAAATCTTGCAAGCAGGATATCATGGATTGATATATGTACTATAGAGAGGTACATAATATTGATTTTGAGGTTAGTCCAACATTAGGCACATTAAGAAGAAGCATGATTAGCAAATTTGGGAAATTGTAATAGCCATAAATTTTCAAATTCGAAATGAATTTGATAAAAAATATTGTCTCAAAATTTCTTTATGTTTAATAAGATGAAATTCCAAGTGGACCTAAATTAAATTTCACATGTTCAATTACCTAAGTTAATGTCATGGACACTTGTTATTCTTAAAATGATTTAATATGGTCTCAAGATATTAATAAGTCCTATAATAACCCTTGAATATGACAAGAACACCTTAGTTTTCATTATAGTCAAATAATGCACAAAATGCAACTTTAAATGTGAAATGATGACTAGTTAGGGTTTAAATAGAAATTAACCCCCACATATATGGAAAATATGTTCCTTTTATTTTTATATGCCTATAAGAAAAGAATATTAGAGCTTCTTATAAATTTTGATGATGCAACTTCTCAGAAAATTATTAATGCATGAATGACCCTAAGTACCTAATATTATAAATCATATAGTCCCTTAGTTCAAACCTAAAATATAAGTGATTTTTTAGATTCCTCATATCCAAATTAGTCACCCCACCTCGGATGACCCTAGATATGTGATTTAGTGCAAACTTAAAAAAAAAGTGATTTAGTGCAAACTTAAAAAAAAAGTGATTTAGTGCTACGAAGAATGGCGAACAATTATGCACGTATAAACCTAGATTTTAAGTTAATATATTTAATCAACCGCAATATAACTAGTTTGCGGTGGAGTTGCTATTATATGAGGGGTAAGGCGGCCTCGTTGATTTCATTATGTCACGGCCTCTCTAATCCCTCCTACCGAGAACGCCTAACATGTTTGCTTTGTAGGATATAGTTGGATTTTGAGGATTACCGTATTTCGCTGATCCCGGTTTCAAGTAATCCCTGGCTTTGAATAATTCAACAATGCAGAACATTTTGTTTGGTAATATAGATGAGATTTCTGCATTGTTAACGTTGGTGGGGACCAGCTTGTGACAGCCGTGTAAAAGAGAGTCGAGAAGAATGGAGTGGTCAGCCTCCCTCGACGTAACTCGGCGTCCCACCCTTTTGAGATTTTTTTGATCAAAAGGTTGGGTTATATAGAAGAAAAACAAGTTCACATGTGGGGAATAATAGTGCATACATAAGACTAACTTATATAAAAAGGCTCGACAGGGGTGTTATAGCCGGCGGAGGAGAAAACGGAGGGGGGGGGCACTCCTAAAAACATAACCCCGGCGGTATAAAGTAAATAGCTAGAGCGGTGGCATAACATCATCATCGATAGGTTATCGGCGGAAGGGTAAGCATGGCCCATTTTCAAAATCCATCCTCGTCCTTGTCCTCCTCAATCTCCTCCAACGTGTACGTGCGGATGGGGGTATGGAAGCTCAGGTCCTTCATCGGTGAAGATGATGCATCGGTGATTCTACCGGCGTCTCCAGTACAATGCAAACATGAAGCAGAGTTGTAGTGATGTTAGTTGTTGTATAATCTGCAGGATGTGAAGAATGATGTTTGCGATGATTTCTTTCCTGCCATATGTGCCAAGCGATGATGGTGATGATGGAAGCGTAGTTAATGTTGTATCTGGTTGAGATGTTTTTTTGCAAAAGTGGATGTGATGACATCTTGAGAAGAGTGTTGGGTATGGTATGAGGGATGTATAAATTGTTGAGTGATGCTACTAGTGGTGGGACTGGGGAAGAAAATATGATTGATGTCTTCATAAGCCTTGCAACAGAGATATCATCTTGACGGTCCATGAAAACCTCTGCGACAGAGGTTTTGATCGGTAAGCAGTTTGTTTTTCCAAAGAATTCATGCAAAAAGTTTGTATTTGAGGGGAATGTTGGATTTCCAAATGTGAGATATGGGATTTGTGAAACCTCTAATGGTAAAGTGTTTGTATGCTTGGCTGGTGGAGTAAGTGGGACCCCATCTCCAGGTGACGTGTGGATTCATATTTTGTTCTAAGATCCGGATGATTTTGGTGATGGGGAGGGAAGGATAATTTTGTACAAGAGTGCGTTTAAGATTGTTGTTTCTATTACTGCTGATGAGGTGTAGGGCCTTGGGGATGGTGATGTACAATAGTGGGTGTGGGATATCTTGAGAGGTGGAGAAATTTGTGATGGATTGCTACTGAAACCATGAGTCGAACTAAAAAAGGATGTTTAGATGGCAATGAGGTGGCGTGATAGTGGTTGTTTGGATGAGGTGGAGAAGACTGTTGAGGTGCTTCCATAGAGGGGAGGTAGATTTTTTCTTTATGGGTCGCCAAGGAGGGTTATGTGTGTAGTATTTCTCGTTAATATGTTCTGACCAGGCCAATTTTCTATGGTGGCATAGTTGAGCAATAATCTTAAGGAGGAGGCATGCATTGTGCATCTTGATGTCGGTGATGCCCCAACTGTTGGGTTTTGGAGGAGGCAGAGAAGCAGCGGAAACAAAATTTTTTTCTCCCCAAACCCGGGACAAAAGGAATCGCGTCAACATCTATATAATAGGAAAGATGGTTTGTGAATCATACATTGTCCCGAGGCTTGCTCGACGACAATACCACGCGCCTTGCGCGGTCTTCACCTCCAGTCTTGGACGGTGTCTGTGCAGCTCCTGGTCGCACCGGGACTGAAGACTCCTCCTCCTACCGGACTGTCGGATGACAGTTGTCCTCCTGAGCGGCAGTGACCTCCCGCCTCTGAAGTAGTCCACACGGACCACCCGGAACTCCACTCTCCTTGTCCCATAAGGAAGTGGAAGGAGTCGCACCCTCCTGTTGACGTACTAGTCGCCAACACACTCTCCTGCTGTCAATTGCAACTGCAGTTGTCCTTCCCTTGCTGCACCTCCCTTTGTGGGAAGCACTTGCTCGGGCTCTCTCTCGGTTACCAAAACCTGAGAGAACGACAACTTTGCAGAGCAATCAACTTGCACTGAGTTGTACTCTGAGAAGCCCCCAATATCCCTATATATAGGCGGGTCATGGGACAGGGTTCTCTGTGCCCGGCAATACGGGACTAAAGCAGGAGTAGAAGGGTTCGGGATTTTCCACAAAAAGCAACCATCTCACAACCTGAACCGATCGGTTCACAAGTGAACCGGTCGGTTGGGGACCTGAACCGATCGGTTCACCACTGAACCGATCGTTTGGGACCCTTGAACCGATCGATTCACTCATGAACCGGTCGGTTGGGGTTCCAGGTTGGTTCCCGATTGACTTTCCTTGTTTCTTTCCCAATTGGTATCAAATACCAATATTATTTCCAATCGAATTGGGCAATTTGAAACGAAAGGAAAATTATCACCAATCCTACTTTCCCAAGTTGCTCGATTGCACCAGTTGAACCGATCAGTTCAACACTTGAACCAGTCATTTCACTCTGTGCATGAGCCGATCGGTTCAACAATTGAGCCGACCGGTTCAGCAACCTCAGCCGACCGGTTCATCACATGAACCGATCGGTTGGGAATGCAGATTGTGCAGAATCAGTCAAATGCGATTTCAATCAATCCGATACTCCAATCAATGCGTCCAACACCTTGAACCATACGATATTGAGCCATCGACTGATTGAGTATTTAATTGAACTACTAAACTCCTTTAGTAATCAATCTAAACATTGCTTGTGGACAAAACTCCTCTTCCAGGTTAAATCCTATGTGTGTGACCCTGCAGGTCCATTTCACGTTGGCAGTGAAAGTCCATAACACTTATGACTTCACAAGCAAAGAGCGGTGCCTAGTCACACATCATTGCTACCCAAGTGAAAGTAGAAAGTTGGAGAACAACTTTCATCCTACAATCCGTGAATGGTGTTACAGTGAATGTATAATTCCTTTGTCACTGATATCCAGAATGAACTCGAGGCATGGAACAGTCATCCTGTCAATGTTCATTCATTTCCTTGATCTCAGAGTAGACCGAGTGAGATGTGTATGACATCAATATCACATATTGATTCACACGTGCATGCGCATGCCTTTCTCAATCCTACTCATCAAGTGGCCAAGGATATCAAAATCCCTTAGGAGGGACAAATCCCATATCTATCACTCACCCCTCAAAAGCCCCATGTGTCAAAGCCACCCAATCATCACCTTTATAACAACCCATGTTTCAGGATTGCGTTTGATGATGTCAAAGTGTACCCAACGACATGTGTTGAGTGTAGTGATTTCAGGTCTAAGAATCACACTCACCACCATCACTGTGAGAGCTGACTGTGACTACCATGTCATGGTTCCATGTGTCACTCTCACGGTGGGTCTGTCCGGTACCTTGTTCTCTAACAAGTACCTATGTGTTTGGTTTGATATCACTATATCATGACTAATGAGATTCTGTCATCAACCAACACACAATCTAGTCTTCAGTGTTATTGATGTCTATGGCTATTTCCACAATAACAACCGACTAGGGACTAAACAAGAATGTATACTCTTAACATCCACATGATCTCATCGTTTAGGTCATGAACCTAAAAGCATATGTCATTGAGTAAGACAATCTTTAGACATCTATCATGTTACACCATCATCTCAGAAATAGCTTAAACATATAGATTGGAAATTGCCTTTATTATTATTCAAATCAATTACAAAGTATCCCATTACAATCATCATATGACTTGCTCTGTGGGCATACATACCAACAGACTCCCACTTGCACTTAGAGCCAGTCACCAAGGAAACGCAGTCCTTGTGACCTAGCATGACCATCATGCTTCTGCTGAGAAAGGGCCTTAGTCAGTGGATCAGCTATGTTGTCTTCAGTTGGTACTTTACAAATCTTCACATCTCCTCGCTGTACGATCTCTCGTATGAGATGGAAGCGCCGCAGTATGTGCTTGGACCGCTGATGTGATCTGGGCTCCTTAGCTTGTGCAATAGCTCCATTATTGTCACAATAAAGCTCAATTGCATCACAGCTACTGGGAACTACACCAAGTTCAGAAATGAACTTCTTGATCCACACAGCCTCCTTTGCTGCATGCGAAGCAGCAATATACTCGGCCTCTGTAGTAGAATCGGCAACTATTTCTTGCTTGGAACTCTTCCAGCTCACATCTCCATTATTAAGGCAAAACACAAATCCTTACTGCGATCTGTAATCATCTTTATCGGTTTGGAAGCTTGCATCGGTGTAACCCTTTACAACCAGCTCTTCCTCGCCGCCGTACACAAGAAACTGATCCTTAGTCCTTCACAAATACTTGAGGATGTTCTTCACGGCTGTCCAGTGAGCATCCCCGGGATCTGACTGGTACTTGCTCGTCATGCTGAGAGCATACGAGACATCTGGGCGTGTGCACAACATAGCGTACATGATGGATCCGATGGCTGATGCATATGGGATCCCATTCATCCGCTCCCTCTCTTCACAAGATTGGGGACATTGAGCTCTAGAGACGGTAACTCCATGTAGCATAGGGACATTGCCTCTCTTTGAGTTCTCCATGCTGAACCGTTTCATCACCTTGTCAATGTACGTGCTCTGACTTAGTCCGAGAAGCCTTCTAGATCTATCTCTATAGATCTTAATTCCTAGAATATAGGATGCTTCTCCTAAGTCCTTCACTGAGAAAGTTTTCCCAAGCCAAGTCTTTACCTTCTCTAAGGCTAAGACACCATTCCCCATCAAAAGTATGTCATCCACATACAATATGAGGAATGTGGTCGAGCTCCCACTAACCTTCTTGTACACACAAGGTTCATCTTCATTTTGAATAAAGCCAAACACTTTGACTTCTTCATCAAATCGAAGATTCCAACTCCGAGATGCTTGCTTCAATCCATCGATTGACCTTTGCAGTTTACAGACTTTATTGGCATTCTTTGGATCTACAAAACCTTCAGGCTGTGTCATGTACACATCCTCATGAATAGTCCCGTTAAGGAATGCGGTTTTAACATCCATCTGCCAAATATCATAGTCATAATAAGCTGTAATAGCAAGCATGATCCTGATGGACTTAATCATGGCAACTGGAGAAAAGGTTTCGTCATAGTCAACACCTTGAATTTGTCGAAAACCCTTCGTAACCAGTCTGCCTTTATAAGTTTGCACATTGCCATCCATGTCGGTCTTTTTCTTAAAGACCCACTTGCACCCTATGGGTTTTACCCCTTCGGGTGGTTCCACCAAAGTCCATACTTTGTTGGAGTACATGGATTCCATCTCGGATCTCATGGCTTCAAGCCATTTCTCAGAATCTGGTCCCTCCATAGCCTCTACGTAGGTAGTTGGATCATCATCTATGATCAACTCTCCACCTTCCTGAGTTACAAGGTATCCAAACCTCTCAGGTTCAAGGCGAGTCCTACTAGATCTACGAGGTCCTTGTGTTACCTGAGGAGACTGAGATTCCATAACACCTTGTGAATCTCCATTTTCCTCTGGTACATCTACCGGTTCAATGTTTTCTTGTTGGGCTTTAACCTCTTCAAGCTCTACTTTCCTCCCACTGTTTCCTTTGGAAATAAATTCCTTCTCTAGGAACACAGCTGTCCTGGCAACAAACACTTTGTTGTCAGTAGGGTGGTATAAGTAATATCCCCTCGTTTCCTTGGGGTATCCAACAAAATAACATTTATCGGATTTGGGTCCAAGCTTATCAGGAAACGTTTTCTTGACGTAAACTTCACAACCCCAAATCTTCAGAAAAGACAAATCGGGACACTTCCCGTACCATATCTCATATGGTGTCTTTTGAACCGATTTAGATGGTACACGGTTAAGCATAAACGCGGCGGTTTCAAGAGCATGACCCCAGAAAGAAATTGGAAGATCAGCAAAACTCATCATAGATCGCACCATATCTAACAATGTGCGATTCCTTTTTTCAGACACACCATTATGCTGTGGTGTTCCAGGCGGAGTCTATTGTGATACAATACCACGGGCTCGCAGAAGGTCCTCAAACTCCTGGCTCAAGTATTCTCCACCTCGATCGGAACGAAGTGCCTTAATACTTTTACCAAGCTGGTTCTGTACTTCATTCATGAAATCCTTGAACCTTTCAAGGGTTTCCGACTTATGTTTCATCAGGTACACATAGCCATACCTACTGAAATCATCAGTGAAGGTAATGAAGTACTGACACCCATTTCTGGCATTAGTTCTAAAAGGCCCACATACATCAGTATGTATGAGTCCTAATAGATCACTATCTCTCTCACCTTTACCTGAAAAGGGAGTCTTGGTCATCTTGCCCAACAAACAAGATTCACATGTCTCTATTGATTCATAATCAAAAGAGTCTAGATAACCATCTTTATGGAGTCTAGAAATGCGCTTCTCATTTATGTGCCCTAGACGACAATGCCAGAGATATGTTTTGTTTGAGTCGTTGAATTTTTGCTTTTTGGTGTTTACGTTGTATACACTTGTCTCCATGTCTATCAAGTATAGACCATAAGTCATAGGGGCACTGCCATAAAAGATCCTATCTTTAGAAATGGAACACTTTCCATTCTTAATAAGAAATTCAAATCCATCTTTGTCCAAACAAGAGACGGAAATGATATTCCTATTTATGGCAGGTACATAATAGCAGTTCTTCAACTCTATTATTAGCCCACTAGGTAGAGTTAACTCATAGGTTCCTACGGCACTGGCGGCAACTCTTGCCCCATTAGCAACACGTAGTTCAACCTCGCCTTTCCCTAAAGGCCTACTTCTCTTAAGATCCTTCACATTTGAACAAATGTGAGATCCGCATCCGGTATCAAGTACCCATGACGAAGAAGTAGTAAAGTTAATCTCTATCACATATACACCAGAAGTAGAGATCTCTATCTCTGACTTCTTCTTCCATTGTTCCTTCCATCCTCTCCATGTAGAAGAAATTGGTTTGGCGAGAGAACACTTCTCTCCCTTACCTACTTTCTTCTTCACCAACGCATTAAGCGTACATAGAGTGGATTCTAAGGCTCCTGGTATATCTGGATTGTGCAGAACACTTCTCACAGTCCTCAACCAGTTATGGAATTTATTCTCAATTAATTTGCCCATTTTAAAGGATGATTCTTTTGCCATTCTACAAGAGAAAATTTGCATTTGTCAAAACCTTTTTGATTTGATTTGAATAAATTTGACGATAGTTAATTAGGCCTTTAATTAATTACCGCTCCCACTATTTTGACTCAAATTGATAGCCCTCATCATCAATTCGGAAGATTGCAGCGTACAATCTTCTAGTGGGTCAAGATCCTGAAATCCTCTGAGCCATGGACCAGCTAGGGCTGTCACCCACAACTCAGATCTCTCAGGTAGGCAACTCTTGCCAATTGCATCATATGCAACTCTTGAAAGATGTCATATGCAACTCCTTGCAATGATCATCTCCATGCCTCAAGGCGCTAGATCCTATCTAGGTCACCTTGTTAAGTCCGACCCAAATCCAACACGATGAACATGCACCCTGCTAGGGCAGACCCACACATTCATCCTTCACGCTTCCACGAGATAGACGGTGCACCACGCTAGGGCGTGCCCACACTTGGTCGATCAAGCTTTTCACGTGTGTCGCATTTGGAAGGCATCTAAAACTTAATATATAATGAGGGATTTGGTTTTTATATACATATACATATCCAATCACCACAATATATAGTACGTATCATATACATGCTATATCCCACACAAAACATGCATAAACGATAAAAGCAATGATTATGGCCATCCTATTTGTGATTCCTCGAGCCAAGAGGAATCACGGTCATCTAGGTCTACATCACATGCAACCTGTACAAGATGAAATCTGTGTCTGCCTTTCTGGGTTTGATCAACTCATCTCCATGATTGATCGGCTCGCCATCAGGTAGGTTGTCCGGGTGCCACCAGCCGATCGACTGGCGCCTCCAGCCGATCGGTTCACTGGTCATCGTGCATCTCCTCAGGTCGCCACCCGCTCATCTCGTTCCTCGAACTGGCCGTCTGGATCACCAACCGATCGTCTTCAGGTTGTCCTCCGTTCTTTGACATAACAGGAAATAAAATATATCCTATTTTACAATTGAATTGTGAAACCCCGAGTTACATTCGGGGGGAGCAAAGGTAGGAAAAGAATTCTCGAATTATTTCGAGTTACATCAGGAATATGAGAAAGGGAATCGGTGCGCAGACCGAGATGCAAGCAACCACACAAACAACCACACATAGATATAGGGGTTTATAGGCCATAATCATGCTACACATCCACCACAAAACTCGTTTAAGGGCGACACGTATCGACTACATTAATATTACATATCACATATGTATATTAGGGATTTGTGGATTGGACATGTATAAAGCCGATATTATTCGCATCGCATGCAATAAATAAAGGCGACAAACCAAAATCGATCACATCGATAATCCTAAAATATAGAGAGGTTGACCTGGCTCTGATACCACTGTTGGGTTTTGGAGGAGGCAGAGAAGCAGCGGAAACAAAATTTTTTTCTCCCCAAACCCGGGACAAAAGGAATCGCGTCAACATCTATATAATAGGAAAGATGGTTTTTGAATCATACCTTGTCCCGAGGCTTGCTCGGCGACAATACCACGCGCCTTGCGCGGTCTTCACCTCCGGTCTTGGACGGTGTCTGTGCAACTCCTGGTCGCACCGGGACTGAAGACTCCTCCTACCGGACTGTCGGATGACAGTTGTCCTCCTGAGCGGCAGTGACCTCCCGCCTCTGAAGTAGTCCACACGGACCACCCGGAACTCCACTCTCCTTGTCCCACAAGGAAGTGGAAGGAGTCGCACCCTCCTGTTGACGTACTAGTTGCCAACACACTCTTCTGCTGTCAATTGCAACTGCAGTTGTCCTTCCCTTGCTGCACCTCCCTTTGCGGGAAGCACTTGCTCGGGCTCTCTCTCGGTTAACAAAACCTGAGAGAACGACAACTTTGCAGAGCAATCAACTTGCACTGAGTTGTACTCTGAGAAGCCCCCAATACCCCTATATATATAGGAGGGTCATGGGACAGGGTTCTCTGTGCCCGGCAATACGGGACTAAAGCAGGAGTAGAAGGGTTCGAGATTTTCCACAAAAAGCAACCATCTCGCAACCTGAACCGATCGGTTCACAAGTGAACCGGTCGGTTGGGGACCTGAACCGATCGGTTCACCACTGAACCGATCGTTTGGGACCCTTGAACCGATCGGTTCACTCATGAACCGGTCGGTTGGGGTTCCAGGTTGGTTCCCGATTGACTTTCCTTGTTTCTTTCCCAATTGGTATCGAATACCAATATTATTTCCAATCGAATTGGGCAATTTGAAACGAAAGGAAAATTCTCACCAATCCTACTTTCCCAAGTTGCTCGATTGCACCAGTTGAACTGATCAGTTCAACACTTGAACCGATCGTTTCACTCTGTGCATGAGCCGATCGGTTCAACAATTGAGCCGACCGGTTCAACAACCTCAGCCGACCGGTTCATCACATGAACCGATCGGTTGGGAATGCAGATTGTGCAGAATCAGTCAAATGTGATTTCAATCAATCCGATACTCCAATCAATGCGTCCAACACCTTGAACCATACGATATTGAGCCATCGACTGATTGAGTGTTTAATTGAACTACTAAACTCCTTTAGTAATCAATCTAAACATTGCTTGTGGACAAAACTCCTCTTCCAGGTTAAATCCTATGTGTGTGACCCTACAGGTCCATTTCACGTTGGCAGTGAAAGTCCATAACACTTATGACTTCACAAGCAAAGAGCGGTGCCTAGTCACACATCATTGCTACCCAAGTGAAAGTAGAAAGTTGGAGAACAACTTTCATCCTACAATCCGTGAATGGTGTTACAGTGAATGTATAATTCCTTTATCACTGATATCCAGAATGAACTCGAGGCATGGAACAGTCATCCTATCAATGTTCATTCATTTCCTTGATCTCAGAGTAGACCGAGTGAGATGTGTATGACATCAATATCACATATTGATTCACACGTGCATGTGCATGCCTTTCTCAATCCTACTCATCAAGTGGCCAAGGATATCAAAATCCCTTAGGAGGGACAAATCCCATATCTATCACTCACCCCTCAAAAGCCCCATGTGTCAAAGCCACCCAATCATCACCTTTATAACAACCCATGTTTCAGGATTGCGTTTGATGATGTCAAAGTGTACCCAACGACATGTGTTGAGTGTAGTGATTTCAGGTCTAAGAATCACACTCACCACCATCACTGTGAGAGCTGACTGTGACTACCATGTCATGGTTCCATGTGTCACTCTCACGGTGGGTCTGTCCGGTACCTTGTTCTCTAACAAGTACCTATGTGCTTGGTTTGATATCACTATATCATGACTAATGAGATTCTGTCATCAACCAACACACAATCTAGTCTTCAGTGTTATTGATGTCTATGGCTATTTCCACAATAACAACCGACTAGGGACTAAACAAGAATGTATACTCTTAACATCCACATGATCTCATCGTTTAGGTCATGAACCTAAAAGCATATGTCATTGAGTAAGACAATCTTTAGACATCTATCATGTTACACCATCATCTCAGAAATAGCTTAAACATATAGATTGGAAATTGCCTTTATTATTATTCAAATCAATTTCAAAGTATCCCATTACAATCATCATATGACTTGCTCTATGGGCATACATACCAACACCAACCGCCCTGATCGACTGGTGCAGTGATAGATCTCTAGTTTGTAAGATGTATACACTGGCCCATATGGTACCATAAAAAGGTTCTACGGAGCTTATCTATGTGATTTGCAATCTTGGTAGTCAGAGGGATACAACTCATGTAGTAAGTGAGTATGGGAGTTAGGGAGTTGTTAAGGAGGGTGAGTCTTCCCGCCAAACTCAGGAAGTTTGATTTCCAATTGAAGAGTCTCGCTTCAAGGCGGTTGACCACAGGTTCCCAAGCAGTTGTGGGAATGTGTTTAGGTGAGATGGGGAGACCCAAGTATGTAAATGGGAAGTGATCTCTTTTGCGGTTGAGGAGATTCTGAGATTTGATCATATCATCATCAGTTATGTGGACTCCAATGATAGTGGATTTTTTGAGGTTTATTTTAAGTCCAGTGAGATATGAAAAAATGCCAAGAAGTCTGATGGTGTTAATAATGTTATGATCGGAGGGGGTAATGAAGATCATAGTGTCGTCTGCATATTGAGTGACGTGGAAGTTGCAGATATCTGGGGTGTCAATGAGATTGTTTTCAACTGCTAAGGTCATCATTCTGGTGAGGATCGTGGTGCACAGAATGAAGAGATAAGACGAGAGGGGATCTCATTGTCTAAGACCGTTTGTGCTACCGAAATAGGGCATGTTTGGTTACTTGGATTTTGCTGTATTGGATTGTATTTTAGACTCCAGTTCAACAAATTTTACGTTTGGTTTGCAGGATTGGAGAACTGAGGCTAATCCCGGGATTTTCAGACATAATAGGAATCCCGCATTTTGGTCTCCATCAAAATTCTCCCGGACGCCAAAATTCAACATGACGAACGTCGTGGACACGAAAAAAAATAAATTCCGCACTTACAAAATCCAGCAAACCAAACATAAAATTTATTTTGCGGGATTTTGACAATGCAGCATTTTAATAATGCGGGATGGACAAAATACAGGATTTCTAAAAATCCTGCAAACCAAACGTGCCCATAGTCCTGAGGGGACCCATTAATGAGTGTAGAAAATTTGCAGGTAGTAATAAAGGATATTATCTAAGTATTCTATTTGTGTGGGAAGTTATGATGCTTGAGAGTGTCGCAATTTACATAGTCAAGGGTGTCCCGGCCTTTTGAGATGGAAAAGGGAATCCAGCTGTTACTGTATACTAGAAAAGTACCGGATTTTCCTAATTTCCCATCTCCATTAATCCAAACCTAAATTTAATCATGATGGATGCAAGATTACAATCCAATACAGCGAAGTACGGAAAACCAAACGTGCCAAATCAACGGCACATCGCACAGGCTCGGTTGATCCCTGGAGAACAACCCGGAGCCAAAGAGACCTCTTACCAGCCCCAATTTCTAACGACGCTTGCCGAGGAGCCTCTTCCAAATTGATGTCCGTCCTCGACGAGGCGAGCTCGAGCATGCAGCTCCGGCGACCTCTGTTCAATTAAAGGCAAAGTAAGCATTCTCGCACCCCATTCATGCTTTAGCTTATGCCCTTTATCAGTGCCTTTCACCTATACGATGTACCCACGAACTCCGGCTTCACGCCGACGGAACTTGACTACGGCCTAATTCTGGTCTGATAACAAGTGCTGGAATCGCCCTAGCTTTCTTTCACCAATTCCTCAACTACAGCGTGATCACCACAGTGGCAATTTCATTTCCTGCTTCGACGCAGCAACCTGTCGACAGAAGCACAGCATGGGGCATTGGCCCGCGGTTTCCCGCTTTTTCATCGTCTCACTGCTCCTCTTCCTCGCCTTCCTCATCCCCTTCTTGGAGGCGAAGAGACGGGTGTGCATCCCGGACGAGCTGGGCGACGTGGTGGACGACGAAGAGGACGAGGCGTGGAAGGACTGGGGGAAAAAGAAGAAATCCTCGGATGCTGGTGACAATGATCCCGTCGGCTCCCTGCCGGCCTACGATCCCGAGCAGATGGGCATGCCGGAGTTCCAGGCCGAGATGTTGAAGCGGCACGTCGGGCCGGCCTTCGGATTCGTCAAGCTTCAGTTGGGCGCCCATCGGACTCCGGTGCGGGTTTCCTCCCTAATATGCAGTATGGTTGCTCCATTTATCGTGTGTTTCCAAAACTCTGTGTTTTTTCGTCATCTTCCACGAGTTCCGCTTTGGGGATTCTATTCTGCTTATAGATTTGGGTGAACCTGAACACTCCGCTCAGCTCTGGTTGCTCATATGCACGCTCACGATATTGGAATCTGTTTCTGCATAAGTTCCATCATTTTTGGTTTGGCCAAGTGGTGCGCTTTGGCTGTTACACTAGTTTAACGTCTGACGTTTTTATTGATACCAGGATGACGTCACTGAGATAGCTTCTAGGTGGTCAAAAATCCTCCGGACAGGCTCGATTGAGGTTACGTTCATGGCAGTTGACACGGCTACGGTCATGTTTAATTTACAAAAGGGACAGAAAATCATGGAGGTACTTTGATTCTTCTTTGGGCACCCACTAAAGTTTCTACATCATCAACCCTTGTCAAATATATTTTCATTCACTGTTAGTAACGATGTGCTCATGATAAGACAAATGGTAAACTGAAATTGTCACTCTCACTGTGAAGAGCTCATCTGCTGCCCCACCTAAGTCTCTGGTTTTCGTGGCATCAAAAAGTATTATGTTTTCATAACATTTTCATTAGATGCTACAGGATGAACAGAATGCATAGAATAAAACACCTCCTATCTAAGCTGGTCTAACATATTTTCCTCTTCCAAACAAGGGCACTCATATGTCAGTCAACTGAGATGCAGAAAGCTAAACCATACAATGTAGTAGTCCAATCACATAACATAGTCTTCTAGCCCCTATTTGGTTCGAAACCGAGATTACGAAGTCCGGACCGAGTTAGTCGATAAATCCAGATTAGTTCATCTGGATCCAGATTAGTTCATCTAGATTCGATCTTGTTTTTATTTGGTAACCCAATCCCATTGCAAGCACTCATTAAACTGGACTGGCCTCGTAACTTATGTGTTTTTTAGTCTGAAATATAAAACAAAATAACACAAAAGACAGCTAAATCCGGATTGGGATTCCAAAATCAATCTGCTAGCAGGACTGACTTGATCTGGATTAGAGAATTATGGAACCCAAAACGGACCCCGTCAGTCCAGTTTTTGCTAAACAAAACAAGACCGGATCCTGACTGGATTAGTCGGGATTAGTGCCTACGTGGTACAAAAAGACAGCGCCCAGTCCTGATTGGATCCTGAACCAAACAAGGGCCTATATTTCAATCTTTCAGGAACAGTAAATAAAATGTGTGTAATAGGACGGATTGCCAGCTCTTATATGCAGCAAACTTAGACGGATGTATGGCTGTTGTGTTATCCAGATTACCCTACTGGCTGTTTGTCTGTTTTTGCTGCTTGTACAAACCGTTTCTTTAATATATCAAAAAGGCATGCCCTTTCTAAGTTCATTTTTCTAAATGTTCTACGTGTCCTCCAACCGTCTTCTTGTTTCGTTTCAGCTAAAGGATTTTCTCCTGGATCAGCCTGAGGCCTATGAAGTGAAGATTGGTGAACAGTTATTCCAACGACCTGGCGATCCTCCTTTGGACAAAGTTGTAGAAAGATTAAGAAGAGAGAGAAGTGAAGCTAGCAAACCAGGCCACTCAAGCGATGAACTCTAAATCCTTGCTCTCTCGAGGATCCACTTTTAAAATCTAGATCATAAGGTGGGTACGAAATTTTTTTGGAGAAAGCAATCATGATTGACATTGTCAGGGGCCGCCTGTGAGCAACCCCAATAATTTTATCGAGGGAGTGGGAACATTTGCTCAGGTGTCAAAGGTTGCCTCTAGTGAACATCATTATTGCCTTTTCTCAACTGACAAATAGATTTGTATTATACGTATAACGGAGTCCAATTTGCATTTGGATATTTGCCACTACAAAAGAGCAATTTTTGCATTGGTCCTTAAACCTCTTATCATTTTAATTGACGATTGTACGACAGGGTTTAATAAGAAATAAACTGTTAACCTCATTGTCACAGTACTTGTTTGCCAGACACTGACGATTGTGATGTCTTAAAAATGAAAAGGTGAATTGACAGTGTAAAGAAAGAAAAAAAAAAGAATTCCCAACGTCAATCTAAAACTATCATCATGGCAACTAACAAATAAGAAGCAGAACAGTGACTTCTGTAATGTTACATAGTGCTATCATTGAAGTTTTTTGCTGAATCTAGTTAGTTCAAGGAGTTGGATTCTAGATACCACTTCAGCCTTTTGCTCTCTATCAAAGTGTTGTTGTATCCCACCTGTTTACAAGAAGATATAGCGTTAGATAAATGCAGGCATGACATTGCAAAAAATAATCTGAAGTTGATAAAGAAAAAAAAAAGGTAGAATAAACGACATTGCAAAAAAAAAACTGTTGACATTAGTTAGAGCAGCAGAAACTTTCCACTAGATATAATAGTCAATTTCCCAGACAGAAATATGGTCGGAAAAAACATCTCCAATGTAACTCTTCTTCAAAGGTTCAAATAGACTGAATTCGACTCTGGATATAAAAGGATTTATGTTGGAATAATCTGGTTAGTAGAATATAGAAAAAAAATCTTTGAGAAATAATTGTAAGTTTATATGAGTCAAATATCCACATATTTCCCTAAATTATGTTTTAGAAACAAGGGATAATGATGTGGCATGAAATAAATAGATGAAATATTTCGACGACAAAAATATCCCCTAAACCGCTAGTAGACCAGAATAAGTAGCTTATTGCTAAAAGATGGGGATTTTTTATTGGACCACAAGGAGAATTTGAAGGACAGAGGACACACAAAGTGCTAGCTTTTTGTAGAGAAATCAACTATGTAGTGTTGATGGGGTACGAGATAGACCAACAAATCCTGAATGACTATATACACAACAATAACAGTACTAAAACATCAAAATGATGTAGATCATTAGATGGTTGCTAGTTCTACTCTCCATAATTAATAATGAATTTCAAAATTTCCTACCTTTTTTCACCAAGAGAAGCTATAGACAATTGTATGCCGAACATGGCGATATTCTTTCTTGATTTTTTCATGGTTTTGTGCCGAGTGAAGAATGGTTTGAATCTAATATCCATTCACTTTCTTTAAATTCACTTTCTTTAGAAAAGGTTTATTTTGCCTTGAATGTGGTCAGTTCATTAATGGCCATGGTCAGGTGGCAGAAAATTGAGGGATAACTAAAGGATGAAGCATAGGAGTCGAGAAACTAGATAATTGCTATATGATCTCACTCTCTTGGTGATGTCAAGCTTCCACATGGAGAGATGAACCTAAATGGGTTGATTACCATCATTCTCAGTCTAGTGATTGAGAAAATATTTGTACAAGTTATATTATCATATGTATATCTGAGCCATATGAAGGTTGAACACCATATCTAGGTAAATCAAATTGAAATGTATTGAAGGTTTGTCTGCTCTAAAATCTATATACTCATGTACTAAAATGTATGATATTGCTCGCTAATGTAGATTAGGTTTATTCCAAAACAATAGACTTGGTGCTAAGAAATTGGGCTTTAAGATTTGTAAGAATGATAAATATGATTGGATTAAGATTAATCATAAGTGATTGGAAGGATTTTATAAATAGGAGTCAAGATAGGGTAGCACTCTTTACTCATCAATATGAACTAAATATATAACCTTATATATCTTTGTTGCATGCACATTCTTAGTGCTTGCATGGCTGAGTTTTGGTAGACAAGTGGCACATGTGGCGTGACACCTAACCCCCTTACCACTCTCCTACCCTTGTGTATATATACCCCTCTCTTTGCACACAAGTGATACTTTTGCACTCTCTCCCTTCTCTCTTCTTCTCAGAGCTCATCCCTTGTGTTCTTGGTGGATAAGGTGGTGCTTGAGCTTGGAGAATGAGACCAAACCCTTGCATGTAGATCAAGAGCTTGGAGCAACAATTGGTGTTCCTTGATCTTGGTAAGTGATCTCTCTTGCTTGATCTTGTTTATTGCAACCCTACCTCTCTTCCTTCTCTTGGCCAAATCCATGGGTTGCCATGGTGGTGCTTCTTGAGGAACTTCTCTCTTCTTGTCTGAATCCATGGTTCTCCATGGTAGTGCCTAAGTTGAGTTGAAGATCACCTCTCTTCCTTATCTTTTCGGCCTAGGGTATTACCTTCCTTCTTGTGCTCCTTTAACCTAGGGATGTTCTTCTTTCATTGAGGTGATGTTAGGTTGACTGTGAGGTGGTGATCAAGTTTGGGTTTTCCTCTCTTCCTTGGAGCATCTTGCTTTTGGAGTTGTTCTTCACAATCAAGGCGAGTTATATAACTTTCTCCTCGATAATTGTTGGACTTAATCTTGCATGCAATTAACCTACCTCTGAAACGTGGTTCTAAGTAGTGATCTTGAGTAATGTAATTCCTTTTTATGAACCCTAATTCTTGTACATGAACTCTTGTTGATGATGGAGGTGTTGGTTCTTACATGCACATGCTAAATGTTTATTTTCTTCTCATGATCATGGTTTTGTTTTCTTGCTTGAAGATGGAAGTTTTAATATATGTGTGATGGCTAAATGATTGGTTTTCTCTTTTGTCTCATAGTTCAGTTTTCTCTCATGACCTGGTTTGATTTGATGATGATCGAAGTTAGGGTTTGGGTGTTGTTTCCCTTCATGTGGTTACACGTTGTGGTTCCTTTTCATGGTGACGATCAATCTATTTGGCCATGTGGCGAATGGTTCTCTCTCTCTTGTTTACCACTAAGTTAAATCTCATGACTTGGCCGATGTGTTTTCCAGGTCTCTTCGGTCGCCATGTTTTAATGCTAGTGGTCGCCAAATCTTGATGTTGTTTGGTCGCTAAATATGTTTTTCTCTTTGGTTGATGAGTTTTGTTCATGACCTTCGGTCTCCAAGGGCTTCAAATCCCTTTGATCGATTAAGAGGTAAGGTCCCCCTTCAATTTCCAAGTCTTCTTTGATCTGGTTCCCTTTGGCTGATGCCATGCTTTGTTCCTCTTCGGTCGCTGTGGGTTGATCCATGTGGATGATGAGAGTCATCCACATCTTTGACCGGTGAAGATGGTGTGATCTATTCTTCTGCGGGTGATGAGATTTTTTTGACATATGCTTTCATTGTATGGTGACTATATGGTGATAATGTTTCACTTGTTTACTTCCAAGAAAGTTAGAGATGATGGTAATTAGGGTTTAATGTTAGCTGCTGATTCAAAACCCTGATTTGGTTGGTTATGTTGAAACCTAACCCAAATTGCAAGTACATAATGATCTTGCTTAAGTTACTTGAATAACTAGCATGTTGATAGCTTTTTTTCTCTCTTAAACTATTGTAACCCTAATATGTTATCATATAAGCACTATATCTCTTAAATGCATGGTTATGCCAAACTTATGTGTATCATGTGCACCATGGTAATGATGAGCCTTGATGAGGCATGGAGAGATAATAATGTTCTTGTAAGGAACTACGTGAATGGTCTTATGACCTTAGCGATGGATTTGTGCCCTAATTTGAGGTGATATCCTCTATGTGATGTGATAAGGGATTGGTATCCCATGTGATGCAATGATGGTGATGGACTCATGAGTGGAAATGAACGGTATCATGTGGTGATGTGATAAGCTTTATGTATCATAGATTTGATATCTTTTGAAGTTGCACTCTACCTATGCTTTTTAGAATCTGTTTAGGGTTTCTTGTAACTTGATTGATGCAATAAAAGACACTCAATTGGATTTAACTAATCAAATGAAGCCCTAATCATGTAGTTGCCTTGGCCATAGATCCATTCTAGTGTGAGAACTTACTGATGTTGAAACGAGTATTCCTAATCAAAACTCAGAGCACATACTATTGAGTATGCATGTGTAAGTGGCTAAGTGTACTTGTCATCTTGACTCCATGGTTTTGAGGATGGTTGAGGTCATGCCTCGATAGGAGAACGACTGCGGTCGTGTCTCAACGTATATGATGTGATAGAGGACAACTGCAGTTGTACCTCTGATGTTTGGGTTTGTATACCATGTTCACTAGTTTCATGACATATATACCAAGGAGGACTAGGCTTATTTGTAGCTGGACTTTATATGTCATTGCAGCAAACTCATGACCGAGGGCAGATGAGATCATAGGAATCCAACTCTCCTAGATCTTGTATGGCACTATTTTTGGCATCACAATGGATAGTTGGAGTATGAGTGGTATAACTCATCTCCTCTGGCTCAAAAGACGTAATACAAATGTGTAGTATATCTTCTTGTAGTTAAACACGATTCACATTGGATGTTTATCGTTGCCTTATTTTTATTATTATTTAATTGTTATATAACGTGGTAAGAGAAATCAGCCGTTATACATGTTCTTCATATTCCTTCTAGAAGCATATGATGATCGACCTATCTTATAGAGCTATTAAATCTACCTAACTTGTGTAATCAGTTTAAATATAGCTAAATCTGCTCATCCTGCTTAATATTGTTATATCCTACTATGTTACAATAATCGTTGGTTGGGAGTTATATATCTATTGGGACATGGGTCTCAGCCTCGTGGTTTGCCACATCTTTTTAGGTGGTCGTCAATGATGTGGGCAGGATCGTTGCTATTGAGGGAGAGCAGTTTGGAGATCAGTAGTCACAGAAAGTTGGATAGTTGCTAGTCTTGTAGTAGAGTCCCATGCGTCGTCCATGGACTCTCAAATCTGGGTGCGATGTGGTTTGTAGATGATCTATGTAACGGTTTGTGTTTTGGTAGTACACCTTCGTTGTATATAAGTGGCTTGTATATGTGAACAAATATCTTTTGTAATAGGTGTGTTGAAGATGGCCACTATAGAGATGTAAACACTTGGGATGGAATGTGATAATGTACAAGTTGTGGATCTTGTTATAATATGTTTTCACACAGTAATGGTAATATAAGATTGATTTGAATTTACCTGCTTTTGTGGTTATATGGTTGTTTAGATGTTGATCGTGTGCTTTGTTTTGACTTATCTCATTTGTGTGGTGGAGGTTCACCACAATGAGATGCAGACGACAAAGATGAGAAGTCCAAGACGTGGGAGAGATGAAAAATGAGCTACTTCATGACACATGAAAGAAGAGTTGAGGGACCAATGAGTGTGTTTTGATTGGGGGATAGAAAAGGAAGAATGAGAGTGGGGCCAATGCTTTCTCATAAAAGGGACGTTAGGACACACAGAGAAGAGAGAGAGTTGAGGTTAGTTTGGAAGAGAGCCAGAGAGGCAAGAAGTATAGTGAAGAAAAATAGAAAAAAGGGGAAATTCTTTGACAATGAAACAAAATGAGAGGAAGAAAGAATGCGAGGAAGATTAAAGGGGGGAGGAAACAATGGTTTGACTAGAAGAAAAGCAAGAAAAAAAATCTTTGATTGGTAATAAACTTTTACTAACATTGGAGAGAAGGAACAAAATAGAAAAGAATGAGATAGGAGTAAAGTTATACAAAGGACAAATAAAGGAAGAAGGGGGGAGTTAAACTTGCTTTGCTAATACGTCGTGGTTCCTGAACATATGCCTAGTTGGTAGAGAAGTCAAAAAAGAGTGGATGCTTGCTTGATGAGGAAGAAAGGTGGTAGAACTAGAGAAGAGGGAAGATGACTGACTTGAAGAAGAAGACAAACAACTGGATAGAAGGGGTTGATGGGGTAAAAGGAAAGAGGTATAGCAATATGAAAGAAAAGAAACTAATGAGAGATAAAATGTAAAGTAACACTACTAATAATTAAGAAAGGATACTTTGACAATACATTTAATAAAAAAGAAAAAGAGGAAAGTTCTGCTATTAAGGGAGAAAGAGAAACGAAAAAAGAAAAATATTAACAACAAAAGGTAAGTGGATGGCTTCCCGAGAGAAAAGGGGTCACGAACCACCTACTAGGATCATATTTATTTTTATTTCTTATGGAACCTTGGTTCTGATGCCATGGAAGAATGATAAATATGATTATATTGAGATGGATCATAAGGGATTACAAGACTTGTACAAATAGAAGTCTAGACAGGTTGACACTAATGTACTCATCAATGGGACCATATACATAACCCTCTAATACTTACAATAAACCATATTCATGTCCATGCTATATAAAAATAATGGAGCTCAAGAGTTAGATTCAACATCTTTGCATACAAGATCATGCTATTTGTATCCAAAAGGAGAATAAAAAATGATAATCATAAATTTAATCCTGGTCTGGACTTGATTATCCGATTTGGTTCCACCTATTGTAGGAGCCACAATAGGGTCAGGTGAGGAGCATGCCTTACCCGATTTTTGAGAAAAAAATAGAAAAAATATGGTGGGGTAGATTAATAAAAATAAAAAATATACATTAATACTCATTTAGTTGGTAAATCACACAGTTGGTTGTAGCGTACGTAGTAAATTTGAAACCTACTAGGGCATCAAGCAGACCGGTTTAGATAGAAACATCTATTGCGATGAGATATAGACATATCTTTTACACACAACCAACCAAGATATCGAAAAAATAAAAATGGAAAAACTATCTTACTATTGTTGTGACTCTATAAAATTCCAATTAATATTTGACTGTACATATGTACACCACATTAGAAAAAGACGACTCTTACTTTTAGATTAAATTGTGTCAACCATATGTAATAAAGTTTACAAGTAATAGCTAGAGGAATAAAGTCTGCATGTGCATGTGGTTCATTGGTAATAAACCAACAATAGGAAGGGATGATTTTTAATCGACAAGACTTGATGCACCACATGTGTGCCTATTGTCAAGAGACAAACACTAGTCACAAGGTCAGTAGGTTGTGTGAGGCAATGCTATGTGATTTTCTGGTCTTTTATTTCTAAATTTTTTCTTTTCCATTACATCTTTATTTTTTTTATGTCATTCTGTGTTATATTTTTTGCTTTTTTATTCATAACATACAATTGAAGGAGGTCTTCTATAATAAAAATTGTGAAATGTTGTCTATAGAATATATGAGTAATGAATATCTCATTGAATGTTTGGTGACATGCTAAAAGAGAGATCTTCACAAATCTTGAAATAGTAGTTAAGATGCAAAGATTTCTTAATATACAATTTATATGAGAATCTTACGATATATATATTGTAAATTTTGATATTAGTTCTTGTTTATTAATATTTACAAAACCTTGCCATCATTTTATATATCAACCATCATTTGATTTTAAAAATTACAACATTTATGTGTGCCTCACCTAAGTTACAATCTTGACTCCACCACTGGTTCCACCCCAACCCACTGTGCATTGCAACCACTACCCCGGTGCCAACTCAATACTTTTTTCATTTCTTGGAATCGATGGCACAAGTTAAAGCACAAATGAGCACTACTAAAGCATGGTTAGTGTAGACAAGAAGGCGGGACTGCGGGATCCCATTCAAAAGTATATTATAAAAGAACTAACTAGAATTTTGCAACAATAGAGCCACCAATATCCAACAATACACCTTTAATATCACATATATCATGCTTAAGATAATGTCACAACTGATGGCAAATCCCCTCTTCAAGCTATTAAACTAGATTTTGAAAAAGCCTTTGACTACACAAATTGGGACTATCTCATCAAAGCCATGACTGGATATGGCTTCCCTGATACTTGGAATAACTGGATCCATGCCTATATTTCCACAAACTACTTTTCCACCATCATCAGCAGATCACCATTCAGTTTTTTCCACAACACAAATGGGCTTAGACAAGGTGACCCCCTCTCCTCATATCTCTTCATCATTGTCACATCTATTCTCACAAACATAATAAAACTTGCCACCTCTCATGGCCTCATAGCCTCCCCACATGAATGTCAGGAAAATACCATTCAATTAGCAGATGACACCATCATTTTAGTCAAGCCTAATGACACCACCATCATAAACACCTTCCACATTATAGGGCTTTTCTCATACATCTCAAGGCTCAAAATAAATCTCACTAAATCATCCATCATTGGTGTTAACACACATCAAAACATCTTGCATAGATATAAAGATCTTCTCAAGTGAAAAATAGAAAACTTCCACTTCAACTACCTTGGGCTACATATAACGCCACACCCAATAACCCATTCAAATTGGAGCACCATCATTGAAAAAATTCAAAACACACTAAACTCATGGAAAAACAATTTCATTAATCTATAAGGAAGACTTACTCTCATCAACATCGTCATAATACCCATCACAACTCATTTCCTTAGTTGCATCCCTCTGCCCACCAAAACCCACAACATGATTGACAAAATCAGAAGAAACTTTCTCTGGAACAACCATACACCAAATAACCTACATAGACATATCCATTTGGTCAATTGGGGTACAATCACAACACCTATCAAATATGGGGGTGGGGCATCATCAACATCAAAAATCATGCTATATGTCTTTTCACAAAAATTATCTACATCCTAATAAACAACACAATCAAAATTTAGAAAAAACTTGTCCTTCAGAAGTATTACAAAAACAAACCACATTGGCATAAAACCTCACAAAACATCTCATACCCCTTTGGAAATTCATCAACAAAAACATGGATACAATCAAGAATCTCATCAGTACCCCCACATGCACATCAGAATATCAAATTCTGGGAGGACCCATGGTTCCATCAAAAATCTAAACACACACATGCAAATCCCACCACCTCTGAAAAACCTCAGTATCGCCAAAGTACTCAAATACCTAACCAGTAATAGGCAAAACTCACTCAAAAGATATCTTCAAAACCAAGTTGATAACAATTCTATTAGTGGGATCATTCATGAACTTGAATACAACATCAACAACAAAATTTCTTAGATTTGGGGTCCACACTACACATCCAAAGCAACTTACACTCATCTCACTTATAGAGGCCATACAGCAAACATGGTGCACTATGGAAAATAAAATGGCCACAAAAACTTAAAATTTTCTTTTGACTGCTCACAAATAACAAAATTCTCACTGATCATAACCTCACCCACAGAGGTTTCATGGGGCTAGCTAGATGTTAGCTCTGCAGAAAAGATGAAGAAACTACCCTCCATCTCTTCACAAAATGCACAGTAACAATGCACATTCTACTATCATTCTTCCCACTTTTTGCAAACCTTAAAAATATCCTTCAACCAACGGCTATACCTAGATTAATGCCCCTCCCACAACGCTCAAGTTTTCATTATGAGGATTTGATGATTTATACCGTTTAGACCATTTAGATTGAAAGAAATAATAGGAAATTCAACAACACCCATAAGCACGCTTAGATCTTGATCAATGATATTAACCATGCATTATCTCTACAAAATACTCTGCAGATAATGCTTCTACTTCAACTCAGGTGATTCCTGGTGAAGCTGATCCGGGAAACATTTTTGGAGATCAAACTGGTGGTGGATGCTACTCTCTGGAGGACATCATTGCTGACGACATGAGATTCTGAAGATCCGATCCTGATGTAGCTTGATGCTTACTTCTTAGTTTTTATTTCATCTATTTCAGTACTTTGATTAGAGGCCATGTTTAAGGGGTGCCTCCCCCATGAACAATACCTTTAGATCTGCTTCACCCTACTGTGTTTTCCTCTCTAGTTTTTTTTCTATGATTGTGAGGCCTCATTACATCGGTTGGCCTTTCTTTTTCTTTTTCAGAACTAGCACCATACGTCATGTGTTTTCAAGCTCTGTATCTATTTCTTTCCATTAATGCATGGACTTTTATCAAGAAAAAAATTGATGGCATACAATTTAGAAGAAAAATTCCTAGAACTCCATACATAATTTGTGTTATGAATTAGGTAAATAAACCACGTTTGATTGAGTATGATATGCTAAAAATGAAATGTAGCTTTCTAAAATACAAGTCATTGATGCTCATATCTCTTTTGGAGTTTCTTCTTTTTAACTTTTACGTAGTGTTTGACAATGTGATTGCATTCATCACCGATAATCCATCACAGATGGCTCATTACAATAATATTTCACGGTGAGAAATGAGCGGCCGGTATAGTTTGCCGAACACTCGAGACAGAAAATACTATATAAAATGAGAGATGTTGATAACTGTGTGTTTGGCTACGTGATTAGTAGTAATCGACCCGCTTCTCGGGTTGTCCATCATTACCCAAGCTATCTCTACCGCTTTGCCAAATGAATCATTAGTCTAGCATAATAAGTAATTTTAGACATGAGAAGTCAAGTTATACATATAAAAAATCTTTATCGTTATTTTTAAAATTTGAAGAAAGTGAATAAATATTTCAAATTTGAATATGTCCAACCCAATCCTAGCCTATATATTCCATATGATGTGATGGTAACCCCTACAACCTCTCATAGAAACGCATTGAGAACCCTCTATGAAATGGAACACTAAATAATGACTATGAAATACATAGCTCATAAACTTGAAAATTTATATGAAGAGTGTCACTGTTAAAACTCCTAAAAAGGTCTCTAAATGAATATATAGAATCCACACTTCGATCTGACTAATTTTTTTAAAAAGAGTGTCACTATAAAGACTCCCCATTTGACCTTCAAAATGTAATTATTATGAATATTATAGTTTCTCCATCTACCTCCAATAATTTTGGATTTAGATCAATAGGTTTTGCTATTAAAAAAGGATTGACAATTCAATTTGTTGTCCACACTTATGTTAAGGCATTTTTATAATACCTCAAAAAAACATCTTGAGGTTTAGTATAAGTTTTTTGAATTATATATGAAACATTTAAAATAGATATCAGATATTGTTGTATCCTCTCAAAAAAATGAATGGATTCAATATATATCTATGGGATTAAGAGAGGCATTTTCTCCCCCTCTCCCTTGCCCATGGCGGAGGCCGAACGCCCGAGAAGGTGGTAAATCAAGGTGACAACTGTGATATATATATATATATATATATATATATATATATATATATAAAGTTAGGCTAGAATACACTCGAGTGTACAGATCATGTCGTACACACCAATAGTGTTTGTCTATCTAGACCATGTTTTTCTAAAATCTAATCCATTGATCTTTATGGTTACAATAATAATAGGTCACATATAAAATTTGAACTCATTTGGATGATTGTAAGTCACTCATCCAAGGACAACTAAATCGACGCACAAAACTAATTTGAAATACATGGTTTTTGCATCCTTTAGATGCACAACCTATAAGTGTCCAAATGAGCTAAAATTTATTATATTGTATGTTCTTATGATAATTAAGAAGATCAACGGTTTAGATTTTTCAAAAATTTACTACATCTTCAAAAATGACTGAGATGTACAGTGCCTCCGGTACACTCGAGTGTACACTAGCCTGACTCTCTCTCTATATATATATGTGTGTGTGTGTGTATTTTATATATATACATCATATATATATTATTTACATTTAAAAAATAAAAAATATACATTTTTATCATATATTAGTGAACGCACACGTGCACATGCACGTGTATCATTGCATTAGTTCAACTAATTATAGACACATGACAACTTCCAAAGATGATTGAATAAGTCTTGTAGTGAAATTTCAGAATCATGCTTGAAATAAATATGTATCATGTTGTTAATCAAATATGCTCTTTAATAAAAGTATATACTACAAAATATCATAAATAACTATATTTTTTATAAGTGAATATGTTTCAAAAATGAATCAATCCTTATTGCACAATATTATCAATCAAAGCTTAAATACATACTATAAGTATTCTTTATCATGTAATTCACAAAGAAAATGTGTTTAAACAAACATTGATCTAGATTTACATATTCATACAAATAAGAAAAATAAATGACTAAGACATAGAAGATAATTTACATGTTATACACAAAGCACTCTTGCGCATCTAATATTTCAGAATCATTTTCTCATTTTCACAAGATGAATTTTATTGTGGTTGACATCTATTGATAAAAATAAAAGGCGTTAATATTATAGTTTTTTATTTAAGTATTGAAACATACTAATTTATAAATGAAGTGATTGCTTACTTGTTTTGGAAAAACATGCCCACTTTATTGGGATTTAGCCCCAAATAATTTAAATTTTGAATGTATATCTTGCAAAGAGATATAATACATATGTTGTTAGAAAATTATAAAACTAGACGAAATATTTTCCAAAGAATTGTTAAAACTTACATCTCCAGTGATAATCAAAATGATGTGGTTCTATAGTTTTACAACTCCACTTATACTTGTTAATACAAATAGCTTCGAGATAAAATTTTTATATAGTATAAAAGAAATTATTTTAGAGTGCATCAATATAACCAAAGAATAACCACGGTTTATACTCAAATGTCTAAATTTATAAAAAACAATATTTGAATTGAAAGGAAAATGGTATCAAATTCCATGGCCAAATCACAAAGAATATTCGTACATTCATTACTAAAAGCTTACAATTTTATGTCTACAAGGTTGAATGTCTGTTTTGGTGAAGCTTGAAATGATGGTTTTTTTTTGAAGAAAATGATGGGGAACTTGAGACTTTAGAAGAAAGAGCATATGATTCAATTGCACCTTTGAGATTATTTCATCTAGCATATCATCTCCATTTTCCTATGTTGTAAAATAGTATAATGGTTAAAATATTAACAAAGAAAAACTTCAATTCATCTACAATATATTATATATGTATCTACATGCATAATTCTTGTTTTTCAGTTGCAGTGTATCCAAACATACTTTGTGCTAGTTTGTCAAATAATGTAACATGTATTGAACTAAAACATCTACAACTCCAAATTTGATAAGGTACCTATATGGAAAATATAATGATGATAATTTATAGTAAAATGTTCTAAATTTGTAATTGAATTGTAGTTATCTCAATATGATATTTGTTGTGGAACACTTTTGACACACCTTCCCTTGTTCAGTTCCATTCTCCACCTTTTTCATACATTTTAGACACACAACGACCTTGAATTTTATATATGTTGTCGCCATATTCTTTATCTCGTATATATGAACCTATAATTGGACAATTTTACATGTTTGCATCAATTTTAAGTACAATAATAAATTCAAATAAAGAAGTCTTTACCTTGGTTAGTATTCCAAGATCAAGAGATTCACATAGCATATCTACACTAATCCTTATTGGATGTAAATATTCCTCATTTGTAGTTGTAACAATTGTTAAATTTTCTTGTACGTCATTTAATAACCTATTAGAAGTAGAATGCTAATCATCTGTATGATGACTTGGTTGTAATGATTGCATTACCTTCTTCTCATTTCTTCCACTCTTGGAATATGGGGGCCAATCAAGATTCTGCATTTCGTATGTACTTCACATACATAAACCTATAGTAGTTGTAATTATATCATAATTATAAACAACTATTTTGTGATTTCAAATAAGTGTTGTGGTATAAAGTTCCATATCTTGAAAAATCTAACATGCAACCCTGTTAATACAATAATATTTCTCATCTTTAAGGTCTTTCAACTTTTCAAATGAGATGATAGATAATTCATCCCATTATGTACATGTAATAGTATCATGCCTGCATATGTGAAATATTATTCTACTACAATAAGTTTTGACAACGTCATGTGAAAAGATACATGTCAGTACAACCCTTCTGGCTTAGTATTATGTAGAGATTATAAAAACCCATGTATTTGTATCCTTTTCTTATTTTTTGCAAGGCTTCATAAAATGCCTTTTTTCCTGAATTCCTATCCAAGACTTTAGGAGAATTTTGGTATCATAAGGATGTAAATTATTAAAAATGACTTGTTTTGTATATTGATAACAAAATGACTTGTTTTCTTCAATCAACATTTCTCAAAGGTATATATTCACTTCTATATTTGTTCCTACTAATCATTTTTTCCTTTGATGTACATAGAAATCTATTTGTAAAATCATGAGATAATAGGAGATATAGTTTGAAGGTAGTTGATGAGATTATTATGAAGTCATTTATAATTGTGACAGTAGGAGAGATGTAATGAAGAAAATTTAGAAGATTATTGGGACCATCAGGGAATCATTTATAATTTTTGGTTTAGAATTAAAATAAAATGTACTCGAAAGGAAAGAGAGGGGGGAGGGGGATGACTAGAGAGTGAATAAAAGTGGGTGAGAGACAAAAATTTCTTATTTTCCATTATTCAATGTTTCTGAAAGTATTTTTGCCTTCTAGATTTCTTCCCACTAATTGTTGTTTTCTTTTATGTATACGAAAATGGACTTATAAAATAATGAGATAGCACGAGGGATGTCTTAAAGAAAATTTAGAGATTATTGGGATCATTAAGGAATCATGTACAATTGTGTTAGTAGGAGAGATGGGTTTAAGAATGCTAGAAGATTATTGGGAATAATAAGGAAATCATTTATTATTGTTTGGGTAAGAATTAAAATACAACATTTTTATAAAGAGAGGGGGGTAATTGGATAGGGTATTGAAGAATTATATGAATGGAGTATGGTCTGGTACAATTCCATCTCATTTTTAAATTATAAATATAATCTTGTATATGAAATTCTTATTATAGGACGTCTAACTTCAATCTAAATAGAATTCTTTTTCTTTATCTATTTGTACAAGGTTTCTAGAAACAAAATTTTCAAGTTTTTCCTACTATTAATTGTGTTCTTGCATGTAGATGTAGATCTTTTTGTAAAAATCATGAGATTATAGGCTTAGAAAAAAATAGGAGTTTTGTTGGAGAATAATAATATAACATATATGGATGGAGAAAAGTCATTTGAGTTAGAATTTAAGAATCAAAGAGTGTGGTCGGGGAGAGAGCACATGATTTTTTTTAAAGTATAAACCAAAGTGATAGTGTCATGGAGAGAGAATTGTGGGATGGTTTTAGGAAAGTGTGAATAACATTGAGAGAGTGGCATAGTATAACACCAATAATATAATTTATAATCATGAACATCAATATTTTCACTCCATATGTTTCTACATTTATTACAAATAATTTATTTTATTCTTTTATTATGCACGTACGGTTTGTTGAAATGTATCTTCTAAATCATGAACGTGGCTGGTTCTGGAGTTTACCCTTGGCTGAGTGGGGTCCAATAGTGGTCGATCCGGGGAGGGGTTCCTCGTTATAAAAAAAAAGTGATAAGAGTCATGGGGAGAGAATTGTTGGGCGGTTTAGTGTAAGTGTGAATAAGAATGAGAGAATGAAATAGAATGCCAATAATATTATTTTCAAAATTTACATGTCACTATTCTTATTACACCATGCCTTGCTACATCTAATACAAAACAAATACATATTTTTCTTTCCCTATTCATGCAAGGTTTCTAAAAAGTAATCTTCTTAACTTCTTCCTATTATTTATTGTTTCGTTCTATCTAGATGAAGATTTATTATAATAATGAGATATTAGAAGAGAGGGTTAAACAAACAATAAAGAGATAATCAAAGTCATTACGAATCATTTAATATTATTTGTTTGAGAATAAGAATACAATGCATTTCAAGAGTGAGATAAAGGCGGACCACCGGAGATAATCTAAGAATCAAAGAGTGAGGTGAGAGATTCATTGGTTGGTTTTTAGAAAGTATAAAACAAAGTAGTAAATGTGGTGGCCCATGTAATGTCTATCATTTTGTTATGTCATTTTTGGTAATACAATATTCTATGAATAAAATCAAGTAGCATTTAAAAGACACAGAGTATAGACTGTGTGATACATGTAAGACAGTTTATATAAAAATAGATATGTAGCGCCATGTTTCCTTTAATTTAATTAAAATTTAAATGGCATGAAAAACTGGAAACCGGTAAGGATAATCCTTTATATTTTGACCCTTTGTCTAAATAAATCCCATCTACACCATATGTCCATTCAATGTCCGGCCATCCTTTGTTGTCCTATTCACCCACCGTCCTCCAACAGTTCAACTTCTTCCCCTCGCGATTTCATCATGCCTCCTGGATGCCCTCCCCTAAACCGTCCATCTGACAATTTCATTGAAGCCAGGAGATCTCATCCATACCTCCCGACCACCCTCTCCTCCAACCCTCCTCACGATGACTTCTTCCCAGCAGTCGTGATCTCTGTCTGCATGCCTTCGCCCCCAACTTTACACTCGTTGCTCATTCATTCATCCCTACGCCAGTGAGATATCTCGGTGCCCTCTCCTGACAAATCTTTGCTCCATGATTGCAATCCTCTGATGTCCGAGATCTATCCTAGCTTCAGAGTTTGTCAAGAACTCATTGTCGCAAGCGTAGATCTAGCCAAAACTGAAGACCCGGAAGAAAATCTATGTGGTTTTAGAGGGGAGACAGTCTCAGGAAGCCACTTTAGTAACATGTAAGGCATGCATGTTCATAATTGTTCTTCTTCATTTTAAACTAAAGCTTCCTCCATGCAATCATCCTATATGCCCAACGTTCCACCCGAGGATTCCATCCTCAACTATACCATCCCTCCATACATTATGATTTGCAACATGTGTCCTATGATGTTTGAGTCTTGTCCAGATCATCGCCACCCATCCCCAAATACATATATATGAGACAGAAAGTTGGTCACTGGCTAGTAGCTGAGGTTCTGGATCAATGTTGATACAAATCTAAGGTCTTTCAAAGGAAATATATTCTTAAGAAGTTGCTTCAGTTGATAGGTAAGATTAGATGTATTCTGTTTGTGGCTCTTCTCTACCATAAACTGATCTCCTACTTACTCTCCAAACTAATGGTGTTATTTTTGTGGAAGATTTACTACCTCAAACCCACCCTATGATTGATAGGGCATGTCTCCACATGGTAGGAGCCATAGGAGATCCGACTCTCTAAATTACCCAAGTTCCTAACCTCCATGATGACGGTTGTGAGGTACTATCTAACAACACTTGAGTTTAGTTGCTCTATTTCAAGGAGTTTGTCACCAGGGTACCAGAGGACCTCAAGATAGAGGTAAACTTATTCATTTTGTTGTCCAATGATATCATATCTATGCGATGTATGTGGGATCTATTGACCATCATTTAGGAATTCATGCCTACTGTTGTTCTATACATACTTATGTTGTGGATGCATGATTAATCACATAGAGTTTTACTAGAGATAAATGTACGTATGGTATATTAATTTGAACGTAAAAAGCTATGCATGTTACGTTATTTTAGTAGTATTGATTGTGTACATTTTTTCCTAATTATGTTAGGGACATGCCTTGGTGAGATTCTTTCTGTTGTGTTTGTGCCTTCTTAATTAATGTAGGTGGTTCCTTAGAGGATATGTTGAATATGCATATTTTTCCAATGTGCTATCATGCTAGCATTATATTATAGAGGAATCCATTTTAGAGAGCATCCATATTATTCAATAGGCCGAGTACTACTACACATTTGAGTTCAGATGAGTAGCTTTCTTGATAATTTATTTTATTTTGTGTTCTTAAAAATAAATGATATATAAATCATCCTTAAATTCAATTGGTATGCCCTTTCCCTTAGTCTATATTAATGGATTTGTAGTTGAACTTTGTTATATTTATTATTTTAGTTTGTAAAGTAATTTCTGATTTCATGTTATCTAGGATATATAGAATAATACTTCGTGAATGTTTTCCTGACATAGTTTACTTGTAATAGCATGTTTAAACGTATGTCACATTCTCTGATTGCCTATTTTTTTGAATTCCTCATGGTGTTAAAATTTGCCTCATGTCTCTAAAAAAGAAAAGAGTTTGAGAATTACTAGATGTACATACCTCTCCAGCGGTGATTACAGACTTTGGATTGAACCTAATATAATTAATATAAGATCTTATTAATTTGCTTCTTAATAAATATGTTTACAATTTCTTCCACATCAAGAATCCTATTAGAACTATGTTGGACATGTTTTACATCTCCTTTCCAAATAATTTATCTATATTCAGTATTGTTTGATCAAAGGGCTCTAGATGGGGGTGTATAGAGCTAAAATCACTCACACAAAACTTGTTAGACCTTCAAGTTACTTCAATAATCACTATTGTAAATGGAAAATTTGAATTGCAATCTAAACATACATAACAAGGATGAGAAAGATTGAACAAATACAAGAACAAGCTATGTAGAGTGGTTCCAATCTCCAAACTAGGAGAAAGTCAGTCCACTACCTAGAGAGGTCAAGCCCTAGGATTTTGCAACCACTGTATACTTATATTCCATTATAAGACATACAAGATGACCTTCCTTTTCCTGGGCCAAGAATACCCATCCTCCTTTTTAAGGACCAAATGGAGCCCATAAACCAATCAAGGGCTTACCTATCCTTAGAGCTAGAGTCTTCTACTTCTACAAGGTCTTACACACTCTTGCAAGCAGCTGTAAACCTTTTCCAAGGAGATCCCCTTCTTGCACCGAGTCTTTTTCCTTGATGGATTTACCCACTCTACTCCTGAATCTTCAACCTTGACCTTCTCCTTCACCTTGGAGAAGCTTTTGCACCTTATCCTACACCTTGGAGAAGCTTTGCACCTTATTCTTCACTTGAAGAAGCTTTCACTAACTTGATCTTGAAGAAAGGGGTTGAGGGTTGAGGAAAGGGAAGCTTTGAGAGCTTTACAAGCCTACAATGCAGTAGCTCTCTCACACATATTCTATCTCACTCATATGGATGATTTGATTTGCAAACAAGAGAGAGAAAGGGGCTCAAGTGGATTGGATGCACATAACTATAGCTAGGAGGTTAAATAGCATGAAAAAGTGGCCTTGGAATGAACTCTAAGAGGTCTTATTTATAGTTGGGGGTGTCCAATAGAGGCTAGGGGCACTAAGGAACATTTTTTAATCATTTTAGGTGTTGCAACGGATATAGTTTTGAGCTTTGCATCACTCCAACGGTTAGAATCACTTTTTCTGCACTTTTTGTATAGTGCATTCGGTCAAATTTTAATAAAGGTAACTCGACTGATTGCGCTATATGACAAAGAAAATCGAAGCACCGGTCAAGTTTATCTTGGATGAAACTCGACCGATTGCTTAAATTTAGTTTACTAGTGTAGGTTGTTGGTTGAGTTCTGTGTATTGAAACTTGATCGGACCTAGACATTCTCAAAATGCATTAAGGGTGTCGGTTGAGTTTTTCATAGGATAAATTTGACCGAATATACACTCTGTGATGCATTTTGGAAAATGTTATTGGAGTGATTAAACGTTCAATTTAAGATATCCTAATTTTTTCTCATATTAGTTACAAGTTATAGCATTAATACAACTGATTAAAAAAATCATCCTAAGGGTTTTAGGGTATTTTCTATAAAAGTTTATTTGCATTTCTTTTGACTTGAACTTGATCAAGCTAGGGCTTTATTGAATAGATCCTTTTCATGTACCTAATACCTGAAATCAATCTCAAGTAGACATATTAGATACAAAGGATTGGAATGGTTCAGACATTATAAAAATATGAACAATGTATAACTCTCTGGTCAACATTCTCCCCCTTTTGACAATGACAAACCATTCCTCAACATATTGAAAAGGGTATGAAAATTAAACATTTACCTTGTGAATTGCAAGGGGATACATGAATGAACAATGTTAATTGCTACCCCTCAATTCATGCTTACTTTTACACACATGGTTAGTCTTTCCACAAACAACCATAGAACCTATATATACTACATGGTCTAGCAAGTCACATGATATTTCATACATTTGACTAGAAAGGATCACATAAGCAATAAATTAAATATGGCTGAGATCATTTCTCCCCTATGGTACATGTAATACATGAACTCTCATTTTCTTCTTCCCCTTTGTCATTTCAAAAAGGTAGTGGGGTAGAAGATCTATAAAACAAAGGTCTTCACCACATGCACAAACTACACAAGCAAGCACCAAACAGAGACAAACAACAATTTAGAGTCATTATCAAAATACGGGAGCACATACCAACAACTCATAAGATGTAACTAAACAAAGAGTTTAGGTACATAATATTAAGATTACAACACTAGATATATCCTCTCGATATGAAAACTACAAGACAAAGAATAACATGATATAAGAAAATAGCATGCCTTAGATACAATGCCCAAATGTTGTATACATAATAGTCTACAAAAAGAAATATGCATGAGTACCCTAATAGAGTGCAGAACTAAAAGCTCTAGAATATCTATATCAATGGGGTCATTGTCAGAATCATCATCCTTGGGCTCTGGCTAGTAATCCCCATCTCCATCACATGATGTATCAATGGTAGTAGGAGTAGGCTCACCATCAGAAGAGCATCATCAACATCCTCAGCTTCATCACCATCTCCATCATCTTCTGCAACAACCTGGTTAGGCATCTCCTCATCACTAGGAGGTCCAAAAGCATGAGTATCAGGCCACTTGGCATTGTGCATAGCCCAAAACATGCCATAAGTGTGTAATGCATTTTCTTTGGGAGTAGCAACTCCATCATAGCTAGGAATTAGAGTGGAGGAAGGGCCAAAAAGAAGATCTAAAAGTGAAAAAGCACCAGGGGCAGGGGTAGGTCCACCATCAGAAGCAGAAGGAGGTGCAACAGAAGTAGCATGTGGTGGGTCAGGGTAGAATTAACTATATGCATAAGAAGCATATTTAACACCTGGGTAAGCTTGGTAGGGTGGGTAGGGATGTCTGCATGATAGGTTCTTGTGTGACATGGCTTGAATGAGGTACTGGTGGATGTGGTCCTGGACCTGAAGGTTGTATGCCCGTTGATGTATCACACATCCCATGAGGATTTCATTGGATATATAAAACAAGGTGTGATCAGGTCGAGGTGGTGGTGGAGGAGGATGGGTCTGGATGAAGGTAGAGGCACCTGGTGTGGTAGAGGAGGTAGGACAAAAAGTTTTCTTGATGGTAGTCTCACTGATGCAAACCCCTTTCTTTGTTTGTATCCATAGGTCATGGAAGAGAGATTTTTTAGCATGGTGAGAAACCACGCCATAGATCAGGTTAGGATAAAGGAGATCGGTATTAGTGGTGTTCTTCCCTGAGTCAAAGCAGGTCATATGATGAAGAATATAATGAGCCCACTTGACTTCGATATCATTCAACAAACAATACATGATTGTTGTAGTATTATCCAAAATATCAATTTGATTCCTCTTAGTATGGATATTGCAATTGACTACTAAAGAGATAATATGTGTCTTGATGTCAAGGGAAGATGAGGTTAAGGTGGACTTCTTCTGGTATGATACATTAGGCTTCTTCAAAAACTTATTGATACCAGGAAGGGTAAGCACAAGATTAAAGCTTTTGTAGAAACCTTTAGGGTCCAATAGGTCATGGTATTGAGGATAGGAAGCAACCCACACAGCGATAAAGTCAGTACAAGAGAAATATGTATTAAATGAACCTCAGATATAGTTATCTTATTACCGACTATCATCAAATTCAAGATGACCAGGGTATTAGGTGGTGGCACATTGGTGTTGTAGTTCCACGTAAGATTGGCATAAAATTGGTGGAAAACCTTAGTGCTAGACATGGCATTTGCAAAGGTCAAATGATCTACATACAAACCACTAAGATGATGTACTTTGAACACCTTAGGAACCTCTTTAATCACCTCACTCATTGCAAAATGAGGTTCAAACAAATCATGGAAAGGAAAGGGAGTCATAGGAAGGAGTTCCTTGTACCTATTCACAACTTGAGTTAAGATGAAGGAGGTTCCATTGAAGGAGACATGGCAACGAGCAATGGAGGAGGATGGAGCTCCAAATGGTGCGGATCGTTTCCTATGGTTAGAGGCCATCTAGGTCGGACAGAGAAGTAATGACCACCAAACGAGAAGGAAAACACAAGAAGAAGGTTGCCAAACACCTAGGTCACAATTGGGAGTGACAAGTAGGGCTGATTGGAGGCTAGGAAGGGTGTAGGAGAGGTTGGGCTAGCTTAGGGCTGGACGACGAAAACTTGAGGTGCCTATTGGTCGACTTTCTCTAGTTAATAGGGAGATAAGTTGGCCAATTGACCTTTTTAATTTGTGTCTAGTCACGTTGTCGGTCGAGTTCTGTGTGTAGGAAACTCGACCAATACTGCATTATAGCTCATTCCTCAGCCAGGGATCGGTCGAGTTTCTCTAGGTCAAACTCGACCGAAATTATAGAAAAATTAATTCTAAGCCTCTATCGTACTATGTAAATTTATTTTCTTAGCCTATAATGTATTTTAAACATATTGAGGCACATTTCACTCATTTTTGTCTAATGTTTTGCAATAAAACATGCTTTTGCAAAAACTAGCCAAAAACAAGAAAAACAAGGCATGAAAACATTGCACTATTATGATCTAATTCTTTGAGTGCCAAATCCAACTTCTTAATTTCCAAATTATATCATTATCTTGATCATGAAATTATGACCCCGATCTTGCAAAATCTTGACATGGTTGCCCTACTATAATCTTGAATTTTGACCTTATGACCTTGAGGAATGTGATTTGATCATTGATACTCTCCCTATTTGGTTATGCTTGACGTCTCAAGACTAATGTAAATTAGTGTGTTAGATTAGGGTAGTAGTTGACTCCTAACTCCCCTACCTAGTTCACATATCTATTATGACTACCTCTAAATTTTCACCTTATTGATTATTTAGAGTTTGGAAAGGTAAACGCTTTAACCCAATTTTGATCATTGACCTAAGTTGAATAGGTTAAATCCATGATCATATTGATACTCAATCTTGAATCTTGATTTAATGATGATCTTGAAATATGATAATGTTGAATATAGCTTGTGGTTGACTTCATAGAAATACCTAGGTCTAGATAATTCCTCAACCATGAATACCATGATAATGAACTCAATATTGGTATCTTGAAATGTTAGTCGATTATTTCTCTATTATTTTATATGGATGGATGATAACCCCTAAGGTCTAAAATAGGAATCTAAACCATAGCTTCAAAATTTTAGACATATGACTTTTGTTGTCCAAAAATCTCGACTCTTGATATCGATTAATGAAAATTTGACTCATGATTATCAATCTCAATAATGATGCAATCATATGTTCGTAGTATTCGGGTCTTAAGATCACCCTCGATATATGACTAATGACTTTCATAATTCCAAATTCTGAAAATTTTAAAATGTTAACTGTGTTGATTCCCTCGATTTATGACCTAGGGTTTAGCTCTCATTAGGACTAGGGTGGGACCTTCCATTGATTTTGAGCAAAACATAATGATACTGAAATTATGACATTTTTCTCAAATTGTTGAAATATGAAATCTCAATCATGGATGTATAACCCCACCTAGACCAATGTAAAAGCTAGAACCCTAAAATATTGGGATTGGAAGTCGTATTGTACCCTTGATTCACAATCTGTATTTGTTTGACCTCAAATCTGATCTCTCCCAATTTGTGATTTGTGTGATGATCTTTCCTAATTGATGAACAATGTGATTGTGATTTGACCTTGATGCTTCATTGCTCGATTATGATGTGATATGAAACTTCGATCTTCATTGATGGATTATTGGAATTTGAGGACAAATTTCCTTTTAAGGAGGGAAGGATGTGATGAAATGTATTTTCCCGCATTTATGATAAAATTTCAATTATGTTCTCCTATAATCATATATTACTCAAATCACCCACTTCATAACTCTTGTAATATTTCAATGATTTTGAAATCCAAACCTCAATTCAAATGCCAGATTTTCATAATTTGTACCTTATTACACTTAATTTAGTTCAATTGTTGACTTTACTCAATTGAATTTAATAATTCATCATAAATTATCTTTTTGACTCAATTTTTTTAGCTAGGTTAGAGCTTGATTATGAAATGCATTAAATTTGGTGATTTTTGGATGTTGCAATTTGAAGATACAAATTTTAGAAGGAAATACATTAAAACCCTACAATACCTAGCCTAGATGGATCCAAATCCTGTCCCGGATCTTGATCTGAAAGAGGAGACGACTGAGTCATCTTCTTCACCTGCCTCTAGCTGATCACAAACCACACAGTTGTGCGGATTTTCAAATACCCAGTTTTCATTCCTCATTGATCCTTTCTTTGTAAAACTAGTTGCAATAGATCTAAAATCCGCTCTCTACCTAACGATACGTCAAAATATCATTAATGATCCATATCGAAGAAACACCCAAAAGGGTTGTGTGCTTAGCTCGAAGGAGAAGCAACCTTGAGCAATCCTAGGCCTTTGGGCTGCTATTTCATTCCCTTGATATCTTGTCTAACCTCTTTTTTGTCACAAACACACATCAATTTCTCACCAACTCTCCCTCTCTTCTCCGCCCAACTCCATCTTCATTTTATTGAAATAGAGCTGTGTGGTCACACCTTTGTCCCTCTCTTCCAAATTGGTTCCACTTACACCATCCTAGTACTCCACCACAACTCTTACCACCTTCACGAGGAGCCATGATAGCCTGGAGGGCTCTATTGGAAAAGCTCCTCCAAGCTTCCCATGTGTCATGCTCCTGGTGATCTGCACCAGTTACCACCCAGTGCTTCCACACAGACCTGAGACTCTCACACAACTCCATGGGAACTCACGAGGCAGCCAAGACTTCTTGTTGTCCCCTATTTGTGGTACTTTTCTCGACCCCACCTTCCTTTCTTTCCTGCAACACATCATCACCTACCCATTTTGTGCACTGTTTTGAGCCAAGTTTGCTCATTGGTTTCATATCTACCTTGTTTGTACCTTGTGTAGCTGCTTCACACCATCAATATGTGCTTGTCTTCTCTCCTCAGTGTTGCCATGGTGTGAGTAAGGGTTGTAGGTCCCTAGTCAATCAGAACATTCAAGGGCTTGGTTTTATTAATCTGTCGTTAATTTGTCACACCCTTTATTTCTTTGCCTTGGGCACTTTCGGCCTTTGGCACCCTTTGTGCATTATAATACAAGCTTTGTCTCACAAGTCATTGGAAGGATCCATGAAGTCATATCCCTCCCCTGATCCATGAAGCCGACTGACATTCTCTTTTTTATTTTCATTTCTATTTTCTATTTGTTTTCTGATTGTTTGGTTTAAAAAAGGTAAAAATAGCATGTGTATCACAAAAATGCCCACAAAATATCGATCTTCTAAGAAAAATTACTAGATTCACATGAATTCATTACCTATCCCTATTATAGTAAGATTCAATGATGATATAATATCTCTTTCAAATAACTTATTTAGGGTTTCAAACTATGTTAAAAACCCTATTCTTGCTTAATACTTGCTTTTTCCTTGATAAATGTGTATATCACGACTCCGTTAGACTCTGACCTTATATTGATGAGTAGATTGCATGGCTATTGATCCAACCCTATTCTAGGGCTGTATCTTGTGTCATTTTGTACTTTTATCACATTCAAATGCATTAGAATTACATGTTATTCTCCCCAATATGATTATCATTGCAAATATGCTTATGGATGTTCTTTACATTGTTTTTTAGGTACTTGGACCATGCTTAGATGGACTAGGGAGAGAGAGGGACCCAAAGAAGGCCCCAAAGTCTCCCTCAACCTACCTCAAGTGGCCAAGACTCATCCCCGAGCAAAGACATCCGAAATTGACAAAGTAAGAAGAGAAATCAAGAAGTCAAGCCCCACCACGACCGTGGCCCCAATGCCACGGTCGTGGCTTTTTTGCCAAAATCCAACAGGTTGCAACAAGGAAATCCACAGATCGCCCACGACCATGGCCTCTCAGCCACGACCGTGGCCACTGAAGATAGCACGGCTGTGGCACCCTGCCACAGTCATGGGAATTAATTTATAAGAAGTCAGGTTGCAACAGGGAATTGGCCTCACTGACCACGACCGTGGCCAAGTCGCCACGACCGTGGCCGATGCTGATCAATACGCCCGTGGCCCCTCCCCACGGTCAGATCCAACTCCTCCAAAATGGCCGTGTTACCCAACACGGCCGTGGTGCATGCTACCCACCACGACCGTGGCACTCCGCCACGGCCGTGGCCACCACCATCTCACCACTTCCTTCACCCCATGACCATGTTTACCACCCCATGGTCGTCCCCCACTACCATCACCACGACCGTGGTGCTCACATACCCTATACAACTTTCCACTATTTTTCCTATTTTGCCCCCACTTAGCCCTAGCTCCTATATAAGTACTAGTTGCTCCTAGGGCTCGAGAGAGAGCACTCCCTAGCCGTCACCCAGCTGCTCCCTTGCATTCAACCCCATCTCCATACATTTTCCACTCATTTCCACCATAGAAACCTAGTTTCTCTAGGTTTCTATCCATCCATTCCACCATTTTCATGCACCCCTGCACCATTGGAGGAGGGAGGACGTCTGCAGCTGCTTGGAGGTGAAGAAGAAGGCCACTTCATCAAGCTTCATGGAGTTTCTTCCTCTTCTACCCCTTTCTTTTCCTATTTTCATGACTATGTCTAGCTAAGCCCCCTTGTGGTGGGCTGTTTGGGATTAAAATGTTACTTTGATACCATGTTGGGGGATAAATTCTTGTAATGAACTCAATTCATATTTATGATGATTACTTCTTACTTCCATCTCTTTTCCTGTCTTATTGCATGTGGTTTGTGCTTCTTGTATGAATTGCTTGTTTTGAGGTTTTTGATGACACCATTTCTAGGAGGAATTGGGGTGTATGTGGCAATCTTAAGAATGGCTCCTAGGTCCAATTAGTGGATCCCTAGCTAGCCCCCTTCATTCCTACATACACACCCCTCCTCTTACAAATGAGTGTGAGATTTAAGTGGCTAGTGTATGTGAGAGTGATGCAATTGCCTAGGGCCTTCTAAAGGCTAGAGTGGCTAGTGGCATGAGGTTAAACCCCTTCATCTCCACTCCCATCTCTACCCTCAACCCTCAATTGTCCACTATCACTTACCCTAGAAACCTAGATTTGGCCAATCTCACTAGAACTACACCCAACCCTAGTCTTCTACTAGTAGTATAGGGTATGTTCTGATGGCATTGCCCTTGTTGTTTGGTTTGGTAATCTAGATATGAATCGAACACCATGCATGTTTAATGAACTCCCCTAACTAAAATCAAAGTGACATTCCCCAAACGGCCCACCCACCTTAATCACCTTGCTTAAAACCCTAATCGCTTAGTCTGCTTGTTAATGCTAGCTTAGTTCAATTTCTTTATTTTAACTTAGTCAATTGCTTAGTTCTACCATTCAGTGTTAACTTAGGTTCTTGCTCTTGCTAGTGGTTAGTTTAGTTCTTTTTTTGCTCCTTGCCTTGCTAGAGTAGTGTAGCCATTCTTGCTCCTGCTTAGTTAGTTTGATAACTTAGTTCACTAATTTGCTTGCTCTTTCATAATTTAGTTTCCTTTTCGCATCTCTTACTTGTTCACTAGTGTAATCAACTAACAATCAATCTTAAAACCCTAAAAACCCTACTCTCCGCACTAGGAACATAGCTCACACTGTCTAACTCTAGCGCCCCGTTTATCCTCGCGGATCGACCCCGTACTCGTCGCCTCACCTATACTACGACACGACCCCGTGCGCTTGCGGGCGTAGTGTCTTAGTAGACGTAGGTAGTTAGTGTGGGACCATATAAATTTTGAAGGCACAATCCCATATCCCGTGCGCTTCGACCTCGTGGGGTGTAAAAGCACCACTAGCGGAGAAACGCCAAGCTTTCTGGCGCCGTTGCCGGGGATAGAGGCGCTCGGCCTAGTTAGATAGTGTAGCTTAGCCTTTCCTTTTGCCCTCACCATTGCTATTATTTATTCTTTGTGTTACTCTTGCATATTGGTTTGCTAACTTGGCTCCTTGTTGTTTGTTTGTGACTTGCGCAGGTGACAGCTGTGCATGCGTAGCACGCGTTTGACTTGCACCGACTTGGTGGTTTACGACCCCGAGATTGGGAGAAGAAGACGCCAAGCTCGCCGCAACCTACACCGAGAGGCCGAGATGGCTGAGAACAACCCACCACCGGATGTTCCACCTCCACCGCCACACTGCCCGCTTCATGAGTACTTCACGCCGGGGAACTACAACTCCCCCATCGCCACTCTAGTTGACCAGATGCCAGGTCAACAGTTCTCCATCCCGCTGGCACTCTTGGGGCTTCTCCCTACATACTTCGGTATGGAGAACGAGAACCCCTACCACCACATAGACGTGTTCCTTGAAACGTGCTCTACCTTCCGCACGCCGGCCGCCACAGACGACTCGATCAGGAGGACGCTCTTTCCCTTCTCTCTCAAAGAGAAGGCCAAGGAGTCGTATGTTTCGAGGCCAGAGCTTGTCACATGGAATGAAGTAAGGAATGAGTTTCTGAAGAAGTTCTTTCCGATAGCCAAGTTATCCTACATGAGAAGGTGCATCACGTCCTTCGCCCAAAAAGAGAACGAACCCTTCCACGAGGCGTGGGAGAGGTTCCAGAAGTTGCTTCGTGACTGCCCTCATCATGAGGTTCCGCTTTGGCAGCTAGTTCAGGCCTTCTACACCGGGCTTGAGGAGCAAAGCCAAAACAACGTCGATTCTTCTTGCGGGGGCACGTTCATGGCAAAGCCACCCGAGGAATCATGGTCGTTGTTTGAGCATCTCGCCGAGAATTCACACCACCGAGCTTCCACTAAAGGGGGACATTGCAGCCGGAACTACATCCCTCCCCCTTCTTCCGTGGCTCCCGCACGCAATGCCGCCGACCCCGACATGATGAAAATGATGGCAGATATAATGCAGATGATGAAGAATCAAGTGGGTGGCTCTTCTAGACAACCCGCGATGGCTGTGGACACTGTAGACGAGGAAGTTAACGCTTTACATTCCTTTGGTGGCCACAATAACCAGGGCCCAATGTCCCAATCCTACACCCCCGAGTGGAGGAACCACCCAAATTTCTCTTGGAAACAACAGAATGAGGATGGGCAAGGACAGGGGCAGCAGAAGCCACGCTACAGCTCCAAGTTTGAGGACGAGGTTCTAGGAAGGCTAAGGAGCCTAGATGAAGTAAAAAAGGATGTCAATGCACATGGGAAGTCTATAAACCGTCTTGAGCAGAGGTTGGACCAAATTTCTCTCTCTTTGGCTAGAAGGGAAGAAGGTAGACTTCCATCTCAACCACTACCAAATCCGAACAATGATGGGGATTTTCTAGGGAACACTTCGAGTGCTTATGTTCCACCATCTTACCAAGCCCCACCAAACTCCTATGCTCCTCCACCTCCTCAAGCGCCGCTCAATTATCAATATGCTCCACCTCCACCTCACACTTACCAACAACCACCTCCACAATATCATCCCCCACCACAACAACAACCGCAACCCCAATTCATCCTTCAAAACCCCAACTCCCCTCACCAAAGGCATCCACCACCCCAACAGCCACAACCACCTCCACAAGCTCCCCCTTCTACCACCCATGAGCATGTGAAGGCTGTGACTACTTTGAGGAGTGGTAGGACTTTGGAGAGGCCCCAAGGTACAGTTGTTGGCAGAGATGACACGGAGGCAGAGCAGGTTGATACTGAGATGCAGATTGATGATACTGCGATAAGAGGCAGTGTTGATACCGTGACGCCGAGTAGTGATACCATGATTCCAGTGATACCAGTGGATGATACTGTTGATTTGGACCGATTGGGTTCCGAACTCCCTCCATATCCTGATGCGCTCGAGGAGCCTTCCGCTGCAAAGAAAAAGAAGAAGCATGCGGAAGATATTTTAGAGATCTTCAAGCAAGTGAAAATCAATGTACCTCTTATAGATGCAGTCAAGAAAATTCCGTCCTATGCAAAGTTCCTTAAAGAATTGTGCACCTTCAAAAGAAAGACAACAGGGAGGACGCCTAAGAACATCAAGCTCACCGAGAAAGTGAGCTCCATCCTCCAACACACCATCCCCCAGAAAAGAAAAGACCCCGGTGCCCCCATCATCTCATGCTACATCGGGGCACATCACATAGACCAGGCTCTTCTTGACTTAGGGTCTAGCGTAAACTTGATGTCGTATGACCTGTTTGCTGAGCTCCAAATGGGGGAGTTGAGGCCAGCCCATTGCACTCTACAGTTGGCCGACCGATCTGTGAAGACGCCTAGAGGGCGTGTGGATGATGTGCTAGTCCGTCTTGATGAGGATACTTATGCCTTCTTCCCAGCCGATTTTATCATTCTTGATATGGAAAAAGAAGCTAGAAAGGTGCCGATCATCTTGGGGAGACCGTTCTTAGCCACTGTTGATGCCGTGATCCATGTGAGAACTGGGACCATGTATGTTACATTCATGCACATGAAGATCAGGTTGAACATCTTCAAGTCTTCTACTACAGCTGAAGTGATAGCAGCCACCGAGGAAGACTGTTATTTGGTGGAATGCCTAGATGAGATTGTTGAAGAGTTCCTACCTGTGTGGATTGAGACTGCCACTCAAGGTAGAGGTCTTGAACCAATTTTTGAGTTCCCTGATGACGATGATGAGGATGATGAAGAGTGCGAGCTAGCCTTAGTGGCTGCAAGCCAGGACCTCCCTTCTATTTCTGCACCTTTGAAAAACTCCCTTGAAGCACCCCCCGTTCTTGAGTTGAAGAAACTTCCTGAAGGGTTGAAGTACGCTTTCCTTGGCTCAAATGACACTCTCCCAGTGATCATTTCCTCTATTCTCTCTCCTGAGCAAGAAGATGCCTTGATGGAAGTCTTGAGGAAGAACAGCCAAGCCATTAGATGGTCTATTGCTGACTTGAGAGGGATTGACCCCTCTATCTGTGTGCATCAGATATACTTAGAAGAAGATGCGAGGCCAACACGTCAAATGCAAAGAAGGCTAAATCCAAAGTTGAAGGACGTTGTAACTCAAGAGGTTGTTAAGTTGCTTGATGCAGGGATCATCTACCCCATTTCTGACAATACGTGGGTGAGTCCCATCCAAATTGGGGAATGTGCGTGGATTATCGGAAGCTCAATGAAAAGATAAAGAAGGACCACTACCCACTTCCATTTCTTGATCAGATTTTAGAGAGATTGGCTGGGCAGAGCTTCTACTGTTTTCTTGATGGGTACTCAGGATATTTTCAGATTTCTGTGCATCCGGCGGACCAGGAAAAGATGACATTCACTTGTCCAAGTGGTACATTTGCCTACCGGAGAATGCCATTTGGATTGTGCAATGCCCCTTCTACTTTCCAAAGATGTGTAACCTCGATCTTTGCTGACATGTTTGATTCGTCACTTGAGGTTTTCATGGATGATTTTTCAGTTTTCGGGAAAACCTTTGATGAGTGCTTGCTACATCTAGCTGCGGTTCTGGAAAGATGTGTGAAAGTTCGCTTAGTTCTATCTTTGGAAAAAAAGTCATTTCATGGTACCTGAGGGTATAGTTCTGGGACACCAGTTTCGAAAGATGGGATTGAAGTTGACAAGGCCAAGGTGGGCCTTATTTCTACACTCGACTTTCCTTCGACCGTTAGACATGTTCGATCTTTCTTGGGACATGCAGGCTTCTACCGGCATTTTATCAAGGACTTTAGCAAAATCTCAAGACCACTCTGTCGATTACTTGAGAAAGATGTTGAATTTCAGTTTGATGACAAATGTGTTGAAGCCTTCAATCATCTAAAAGAGAGGCTTATTTCTGCTCCTATCATGCATCCCCCAGATTTCTCTTTGCCGTTTGAGATCATGACGGATGCATCCGATATGGCGGTGGGGGCTGTGCTGGGTCAACGCATTGGCTGAATCCCTCATGCTATTTATTATGCAAGTAAAACATTAGACGATGCTCAAAGAAACTATACGACTACCGAGAAGGAGTTGCTTGCGGTGATCTTCTCTCTTGACAAGTTCTGGTCGTATCTCTTGCAAAACAAAGTGACAATCTACACGGACCATGCTGCGTTGAAGTATCTCATGTCCAAGAAAGACTCAAAGCCAAGGTTGATCTGATGGATTTTGTTGCTCCAAGAATTTGACATAGAAATTGTGGATAAGAAAGGAATAGAAAAGGGTGCTGCAGATCATTTATCCCACCTTGATGGACCTTTTGATGTGACAAGTCCAATCAAAGAGACAATGCCACATGAACAACTCCTCTTAGTCTCATCTGTCCAAAAGCCATGGTACAAGCACATAGCAAATTTCCTAGCCAGTGGGAGGATACCGAACATGTGGACAAGAGAGGAAAGCAAGAGATTGTTTGCTATGGTAAAGAACTACATTTGGGATGACCCACACCTCTTTAAGTACTGCCCGGACCAACTCATTAGAAGGTGCATTCCGGAGATGGAACAGCAAGAAGTCTTATCTATGTGCCATTCCGGAGTGTGCGGAGGCCATTTTGGAGGGAAACGCACGACCGCCAAAGTTCTTCAATGTGGATTCTACTGGTCGACATTGTTCAAAGATGTGCATGACTTTTGCAAAGGTTGCTTCAAGTGCCAAAAAGTGGGCACCATCTCAAAGAGGGACATGATGCCTCTATCACCTATTCTTGTGGTAGAAGTGTTTGATGTTTGGGGGATTGACTTTATGGGTCCTTTCCCTCCTTCCTTCGGGTATGTCTACATCTTGGTCGTCGTAGACTATGTATAAAAATGGATTGAGGCTGTGGCAACAAGGACAAATGATCACAAGGTGGTGTGTGATTTCGTGAAATCCAACATCTTTAGCCATTTTGGTGTTCCAAGGGCTATGATTAGCGATGGAGGGAGTCATTTCATCCACCGCACCTTCGAAGGGCTGCTAAAGAGACATGGAGTTAACCATCGTGTAGCTACTCCTTACCACCCTCAAACGAGTGGTCAAGTTGAGTTGGCAAATCGGGAGATAAAGCTCATTTTGGAGAAGACGGTGCGACCGGACCGAAAGGATTGGTCACTTTGACTCAATGAAGCTTTATGGGCATATAGGACTGCATATAAAGCCCCGATTGGCACTACACCGTTCAAACTTGTCTATGGTAAGAGTTGCCATTTGCCGGTTGAGATGCAGCACAAGGCATTGTGGACCTTGAAGACGATGGACTTCGATGAAGAGAAAGCCGGAATGAAAAGAAAGTTTCAATTGAATGAGCTAGAAGAAATGCGACATGAAGCATACGAAATGTCAAAGAACTACAAGGAAAGAACCAAGTTTCTACATGACAAGATCATAAAGAAGAAAGAGTTTGAGCCCGACAAATGGGTATGGTTGTACAATTCAAGGATGAAGTTCTTCCCCGAAAAGCTTCGTTCTAGATGGGAAGGTCCTTACCTTGTCAAGAAGGTGTACCCATCTGGGGCAGTGATCATTTGTGCAAAATAAGGAGCTAAGGAATTCACTGTTAATGGGCAAAGGCTAAAATATGTTGTTGAGGTCGGCCCGGATAAGGCCAACCAAGATTTCGATATTGTCATGCTTATAGAAGAAGAATCTGAGGAAGAAGAATGCTTGGACGAGGATGAGAAAGGGATTTACTACAAGGATCTTTTGAAGATTCCCAAAAAGTGAAAAAAGTCCAGCAATCAATAAGCCTGGCTGAAGGCGTTAAATTTAGCGCTAGTGGGAGGCAACCCATGTGGTTTGAGATTCTTGAACCCTTCCTTTGATACTTTGATTTTGTTTTACACAAATACACACACGCACACTTGTGCTTTACAGTTTTTGTTTGAGTTTTGATGATTGCAGGTGATAGACATTAGAGAGAGAGAGGATCTAGAAGTTAATCGTGGTCATTCAGTCATGGTTGTGGCAAAAAGAACAAATAAAATCCAAAGCTCAAGTTTTAAAGTTTGAAAACTGAAGAAACAACCCCAACACGGCCGTGGAGACAGACCACGACCGTGGTGTTTTTGGCCAAACACGACCGTGGCCCTCCGCCACGGCCGTGGGAATTATTGCTACAAATTGGCCAAAGTTATAGGTTGTTATGAAGATCGGCCACGACCGTGGCGCATCCACCATGACCGTGGTGCTCTTGGCCAAACACGGCTGTGGCCCTTCGCCATGACCATGGGAATTATTGCTGCAAATTGGCCAAAGTTACAGGTTGTTTTGAAGATCGACCACGACCGTGGCGAGTCGACCACGACCGTGGCATGAGGACAAGGCCACGACCGTGGCTGGACGCCACGACCGTGGCGAGGTCAGACTAGGGTTCTCTTCATCGACAACATGACTGTGGCACCCGCCACGGCCGTGCTACCCAACCCTGGCCACGACCGTGGCCGAACCCGGTTCAGGAAAAAAATTATACTTTTAAGTGTCCAAAAACGACCCTCCCCCTCATTCCTTCATTTTCCACCTCCAGAAAATGACTGTGGTGGCAAAAGACGACCCCGTACTCGCCGCCTCACCTATACTACGACACGACCCTGTGCGCTTGCAGGCGTAGTGTCTTAGTAGACGTAGGTAGTTAGTGTGGGACCATATAAATTTTGAAAGCACAATCCCATATCCCGTGCGCTCCGACCTCGTGGGGTGTAAAAGCACCACTAACGGAGACGTGCCAAGCTTTCTGGCACCGTTGCTCCCCCATTCACCACCAAATCCACCACAATCCACCGCCTTTTGATCCCCAATCCATCCCAAATCGATCCCCAGCCTTCCCTCTCCCATTCCCACCGTCCAATCTCTCCCAATTGCATATCCATCTCCATTTCCATCTCCATTCCGCCCAGCAACTCCCCCACACAAAACCTCCACAAAAACCCCTCCATTCTCACACAAATCCACCACTAATCATATAACCATCATCCGTACATCACTAACCTTCCATTCCACCCATAAAACCACACCCATACCACCTTCTCCACCAAATCCGAAAATTCCCCTCCTACACCACTTCCACCTCCATTTCCACAATGAAGAAGATTGGGAAGGCTATCACAAAGGGGACGAACATCCTCACCGGCTGGAAACGGCATTCTAAAAATGCCTCCTCCGACGTCTCCATTCCATCCCACACCCCATCACCCACCGCTTCCGCCCACCATTCTCTCCGCCAGTCGCAATCGGTGAGCGGATCACACTCCCGCTCATCTGATACCCTCCAAAAGTTTGGGGTGGCCACATCTTTATCTCCCCGCTTCACTCTATCCACCATATGCCCTATCTACACCAGGGGCAAGAAAAAAAGAAAAAAAAAGAAAAAAACAAAACAAAATAAAAGGATGCTCCTGTTTAAGAGCATTCAAATAAAGAAAAGATGAGTGTGTAAAAACACTCCAAAAATCTTACCGCATCCCTTTCTTCCACTTTTATACCCATTGAGCTAGGAAACTTCAAACCTAGCTCACTTTATCCCTTTTCCACAGCCAGGTGGGTCATTTGGCATAGATTGAAGCATAAGGTTGAACGCATGAAAGTGAAAACAACACTCCTAGTCATCGGCGATTAACATCATCATGAAACGGTCTACCCGGAACCTTATGAATGAGATATTGACGACTTGTGCAATCCATGCATTATATGCGAAGTTCATGTGCTCTGTGCTCTCTTCATGGTTGGTTCGTGAAAGCAGAAGAGGAGGGAGGTGATTTGCATGTACCTAGTCACCTTTGATCCCATTTAGCATTTGTCGCCCATCATATTGTATTTGTCATATCTTTTGATTGTGGAAAATGGAAAAGAGATTGAGTTGGAGCATACTTGAGGACAAGTATGTTTCAAGTTTGGGGTGGTGATCCAATCCTATTCTAGGGCTGGATCTTGTGTCATTTTGTACTTTTATCACATTCAAATGCATTAGAATTACATGTTATTCTCCCCAATATGATTATCATTGCAAATACGCTTATGGATGTTCTTTGCACTATTTTTCAGGTACTTGGACCATGCTTAGATGGACTAGGGAGAGAGAGGGACCCAAAGAAGGCCCCAAAGTCTCCCTCAACCTACCTCAAGTGGCCAAGACTCATCCCCGAGCAAAGACATCCGAAATTGACAAAGTAAGAAGAGAAATCAAGAAGTCAAGCCCCACCACGGCCGTGGCCCCAATGCCACGGTCGTGGCTTTTTTGCCAAAATCCAACAGGTTGCAACAGGGAAATCCACAGATCGCCCACGACCATGGCCTCTCAGCCATGACCGTGGCCACTGAAGACAGCACGGCCGTGGCACCCTGCCACGGTCGTGGGAATTAATTTATAAGAAGTCAGGTTGCAACAGGGAATTGGCCTCACTGACCACGACCGTGGCCAAGTCGCCACGACCGTGGCCGATGCTGATCAAGACACCCGTGGCCCCTCCCCACGGTCAGCTCCAACTCCTCCAAAATGGTCGTGTTACCCAACACGGCCGTGGTGCATGCTACCCACCACGACCGTGGCACTCCGCCACGACCGTGGCCACCACCATCTCACCACTTCCTTCACCCCACGACCGTGTTTACCACCCCACGGTCGTCCCCCACTACCATCACCACGGCCATGGTACACCCACCACGACCGTGGTTCTCACATACCATATACAACTTTCCACTATTTTTCCTATTTTGCCCCCACTTAGCCCTAGCTCCTATATAAGCACTAGTTGCTCCTAGGACTCAAGAGAGAGCAATCCCTAGCCATCACCTAGCTACTCCCTTGCATTCATTGCTCCCATCCACCCATTTCCTTGCATTCAACCCCATCTCCATACATTTTCCACTCATTTCCACCATAGAAACCTAGTTTCTCTAGGTTTCTATCCATCCATTCCACCATTTTAATGCACCCCTGCACCATTGGAGGAGGGAGGATGTCTGCAGCTGCTTGGAGGTGAAGAAGAAGGCCACTTCATCAAGCTTCATGGAGTTTCTTCCTCTTCTATCCCTTTCTTTTCCTGTTTTCATGACTATGTCTAGCTAAGCCCCCTTGTGGTGGGCTGTTTGGGATTAAAATGTTACTTTGATACCATGTTGGGGGATAAATTCTTGTAATGAACTCAATTCATATTTATGATGATTACTTCTTACTTCCATCTCTTTTCCTATCTTATTGCATGTGGTTTGTGCTTCTTGTATGAATTGCTTGTTTTGAGGTTTTTGATGACACCATTTCTAGGAGGAATTGGGGTGTATGTGGCAATCTTAGGAATGGCTCCTAGGTCCAATTAGTGGATCCCTAGCTAGCCCCCTTCATTCCTACATACACACCCCTCCTCTTACAAATGAGTGTGAGATTTAAGTGGCTAGTGTAAGTGAGAGTGATGCAATTGCCTAGGGCCTTCTAAAGGCTAGAGTGGCTAGTGGCATGAGGTTAAACCCCTTCATCTCCACTCCCATCTGTACCCTCAACCCTCAATTGTCCACTATCACTTACCCTAGAAACCTAGATTTGGCCAATCTCACTAGAACTACACCTAACCCTAGTCTTACACTAATAGTATAGGGTATGTTCTGATGGCATTGCCCTTGTTGTTTGGTTTGGTAATCTAGATATGAATTGAACACCATGCATGTTTAATGAACTCCCCCATCTAAAATCAAAGTGACATTCCCCAAACGGCCCACCCACCTTAATCACCTTGCTTAAAACCCTAATCGCTTAGTCTGCTTGTTAATGCTAGCTTAGTTCAATTGCTTTAGTTTAACTTAGTCAATTGCTTAGTTCTACCATTCAGTGTTAACTTAGGTTCTTGCTCTTGCTAGTGGTTAGTTTAGTTCTTTTTTTTGCTCCTTGCCTTGCTAGAGTAGTGTAGCCATTCTTGCTCCTGCTTAGTTAGTTTGATAACTTAGTTCACTAATTTGCTTGCTCTTTCATAATTTAGTTTCCTTTTCGCATCTCTTACTTGTTCACTAGTGTGATCAACCAACAATCAATCTTAAAACCCTAAAAACCCTACTCTCCGCACTAGGAACGTAGCTCACGCTGTCTAACTCTAGCGCCCCCTTTATCCTCGCGGATCGACCCCGTACTCGCCGCCTCACCTATACTACGACATGACCCCGTGTGCTTGCGGGCGTAGTGTCTTAGTAGACGTAGGTAGTTAGTATGGGACCATATAAATTTTGAAAGAACAATCCCATATCTCGTGCGCTCCGACCTCGTGGGGTGTAAAAGCACCACTAGCGGAGACGCGCCAAGCTTTCTGGCCATCCCAAATCCACCACAATCTACCCCCTTTTGATCCTCGTGCTCCCCCATTCACCACCAAATCCACCACAATCCACCCCCTTTTGATCCCCAATCCATCCCAAATCGATCCCCAACCTTCCCTCTCCCATTCCCACCGTCCAATCTCTCCCAATCGCATCTCCATCTCCATTTCCATCTCCATTCCGCCCAGCAACTCCCCCACACAAAACCTCCACAAAAACCCCTCCATTCTCACCCAATTCCACCACTAATCATATAACCATAATTCGTACATCACTATCCTTCCATTCCACCCATAAAACCACACCCATACCACCTTCTCCACCAAATCTGAAAATTCCCCTCCTACACCACTTCCACCTCCATTTCCACAATGAAGAAGATTGGGAAGGCTATCACAAAGGGGACGAACATCCTCACCGGCGGGAAACGGCATTCTAAAAATGCCTCCTCTGACGTCTCCATTCCATCCCACACCCCATCACCCACCGCTTTCGCCCACCATTCTCTCCACCGGTCGCAATTGGTGAGCGGATCACACTCCCGCTCATCCGATAGCCACCACATCACGGACGCTACCTACGAGGGAGAAGACGAAGAAGAGGAGTCCATGGGGGTCGACATGGACAACCTCATTGACGAGATTGAGCCGGCGACCGCAAAAAGAAACCAACGATCCAAAGCGGCACCGTCCTCATCCAGGCTGCCTCCAAAGCCCGCACCACCCCGCCACTCGACATCTAGCGCGGCGGCGAGACGTGAGGTGCAGCCGCAACACTCGCGGCAATTGCAGCACGGTGAGGAGCAGTCGGCCCACCGGTACAATTTTGATACCAGTTCGGGGTCGCAATCTTATGCGATGGAGGAAGAGCAAGATAGCGAGGAGGAAGAGGTGGAGCTGGAGCCGGAAGGAGAAGATATTATGACATTTTTGGAGGCAGACAGAGAGAAGACCCTAGGTAAAGCACCGGCGGGGGTGTCCTATGGTAGAGGACATAGGAAAAAGAAGGTTGATCTTACCTACCCCGAGTGCATGACGAGGCGAGTCGTCGCCACCAAGTATGGGTCACAGAAAGTGATCGAGGATCTAGGGATCAAGGAGGCAGTGGAAAGGAACTTAAAGAGAATAGGATTGTGGGATGTCCTTTTCACACTGCAGCCAACCTACGTCGCCTTGACCCAAGAATTCTTCGCTACTCTCGAAAGGACTAAAGTGACGGGTTGTGACGCAATCAAATTTGCCATAATGGGCAATGTACACACCCTCACTTCCACTGAGCTGAATGGGATTTTTGCTGCAAGTCCTGAAGAGGCCGTCAAGATGGATGACGTCTTGCTAGAGAAGGTGAAAGAATTGGATTATGCCTATTTCTGGGAGCAAATCACAGGCAGCGACGTGTACGATGCAGGAAGATCAAATACAGCTGCCATAAGCAATCCAATGATGCGCTATGTGCAAAAGGTCGTGGCAAACACAATTGTAGGGAGGTATGATAATAAAGGCTCCATCTCACAAAAAGATATGTTTGTCGTGATATCAATGTAACTCAAGAAGCACCTCGACCTTGGTGTTCTTTTGATTAATCATATGAAGTCCATACCCTACAAGAGCACAAAACCCTTTGTCATGGGTGGGTTTGTGACTTCGATTGCACTAGCACTGGGGTACGATCTCTCAGGGTTACAGGACGCACTTGAGGCAGAGTTTGTGGACCTCAACTACTTGGTGCGCTCGCACACTATAAAGATAAAGGACAAGAAGATGATCTACCTTACTACTAGTGTGCCGGACTTCGAGCTCGAGCTGCCATACCACGCGGTACCCCTTCTTTCCGCGTTGGGAATTAATTTCAATCTGAAAGAAAAACTCTTCAAATGGCAGCAAGAACACCCACGAGAGACATATACAAGGGGAACCACTGCCGTACATGAAGAAATCGATGAATCTAATGTACAAGGGCAGGAGCATGAAGCAGAAGAAGAACGACAGCCCCAAAGAATTAGAAGGAGGGATGAGGGTGCATCCCAGCTGCAGCCGCCCTCAGGGAACACCTATGACATGGCTACCATCCAGGCGCACCTTGAGAGTATTCAGAAGACTCAAGGCGACATGCAGCTTGTCCAGCAGTACATGTGGCAAGATCAATAGCAGATGCACTACCAGATCAACCACTTGTACCAATACCAACATGCCCAGGCAGCACGAAACCCCAAATGGGGTGCAGACTTTTGGGGTGGTATAGCTGGACATCCACAGGAGTATCCTCCACCCCAGGACGACTACTGGGGTCACTATTACCAGCATCCTCCGTCAAGCTCATCTCCAGACTCGGCTCCTCCTCCATATCCTCCGAGCATGCCAGACCAGCCACCGCAGCCATGATACTTCCCCTATCTCCCCTAAGCTATAGTTTCATGCTGAGGACAACATGATTCTAAAGTTTGGGGTGGGTAGGGCGGTACGCATCATCCTTTCTCTCTAGTTTTGGTCATTTTGATATCACCCTGCTATCTAGTTTAGTTTTACTGTTTTCACTCTTTTCATTGCATCTTTGCATAACATGTAGTTGATTTCTGCATTTTTGAGTAATTTTTCAAAATTTCTGCATATCTTGTAGTTTTTGTTAATTTCTGCATGTTTTAGCTAGGATTTACTTGCCTTTTACCTAAAGTTGTGATTGAATGTGATTTAGTGCAATGTGGCACCTTTTTGACCAATTTTTCCCAGATTTGATGTTTCTTGTCCAAAAAGCGTGTTTTGACTCAATCTTTACCATATTGAATGAAATTGCTTATCTTTGACAAATACAAGATGATATGCTGTGATGAAGTGCTATGTGGTATCAACGAGTGACTCCTTACATGCTCATCACCTCCCTTGGGAATGTGTTGGTTTGATTGAATTATGATCCGAGCAAGCATAGAACGTTTAATGTTTGTGGAGTTACTGGTTTGATATATGGATTTCATTTGGTTCATTCATGTGATGTGATATCTATGGTGAAGTGTTGGACTAGTTTTCATGCAGGAGACCTTATGTGGAAGAATATGCCAAGTGACCCCTCTTTGACCCGACCACTCTTTCATCATCTTCATACCTCTCCGCCTCATAAAAAGATGCCAAAGCGCACATAGTAGCCGTGGCCACCTCCAAAAGTTTGGGGTGGCCACATCTTTATCTCTCTGCTTCACTCTATCCACTATATGCCCTATCTACACCAGGGGCAAGAAAAAAAGAAAAGAAAAGAAAAAAAAAAAAGAAAAAACAAAACAAAATAAAAGGATGCTCCTGTTTAAGAGCATTCAAATAAAGAAAAGATGAGTGTGTAAAAACACTCCAAAAATCTTACCGCATCCCTTTCTTCCACTTTTATACCCATTGAGCTAGGAAACTTCAAACCTAGCCCACTTTATCCCTTTTCCGCAGCCAGGTGGGTCATTTGGCATAGCTTGAAGCATAAGGTTGAACGCATGAAAGTGAAAACAACACTCCTAGTCATCGGCGATTAACATCATCATGAAACGGTCTACCCGGAACCTTATGAATGAGATATTGACGACTTGTGCAATCCATGCATTATATGCGAAGTTCATGTGCTCTGTGCTCTCTTCATGGTTGGTTCGTGAAAGCAGAAGAGGAGGGAGGTGATTTGCATGTACCTAGTCACCTTTGATCCCATTTAGCATTTGTCGCCCATCATATTGTATTTGTCATATCTTTTGATTGTGGAAAATGGAAAAGAGATTGAGTTGGAGCATACTTGAGGACAAGTATGTTTCAAGTTTGGGGTGGTGATCCAACCCTATTCTAGGGCCGTATCTTGTGTCATTTTGTACTTTTATCACATTCAAATGCATTAGAATTACATGTTATTCTCCCCAATATGATTATCATTGCAAATACGCTTATGGATGTTCTTTGCACTGTTTTTCAGGTACTTGGACCATGCTTAGATGGACTAGGGAGAGAGAGGGACCCAAAGAAGGCCCCAAAGTCTCCCTCAACCTACCTCAAGTGGCCAAGACTCATCCCCGAGCAAAGACATCCGAAATTGACAAAGTAAGAAGAGAAATCAAGAAGTCAAGCCCCACCACGGCCGTGGCCCCAATGCCACGGTCGTGGCTTTTTTGCCAAAATCCAACAGGTTGCAACAGGGAAATCCACAGATCACCCGCGACCGTGGCCTCTCAGCCACGACTGTGGCCACTGAAGACAGCATGGATGTGGCACCCTGTCACGGTCATGGGAATTAATTTATAAGAAGTCAGGTTGCAACAGGGAATTGGCCTCACTGACCATGACCGTGGCCAAGTCGCCATGACCGTGGCTGATGCTGATCAAGATGCCCGTGGCCCCTCCCCACGGTCAGCTCCAACTCCTCCAAAACGGCCGTGTTACCCAACACGTCCATGGTGCATGCTACCCACCACGACCATGGCACTCCGCCACGGCCGTGGCCACCACCATCTCACCACTTCCTTCACCCCACGACCGTGTTTACCACCCCACGGTCATCCCTCACTACCATCACCACGGCCGTGGTACACCCACCATGACCGTGGTGCTCACATACCATATACAACTTTCCACTGTTTTTCCTATTTTGCCCCCACTTAGCCCTAGATCCTATATAAGCACTAGTTGCTCCTAGGGCTCGAGAGAGAGCACTCCCTAGCCGTCACCCAGCTGCTCCCTTGCATTCATTGCTCCCATCCACCCATTTCCTTGCATTCAACCCCATCTGCATACATTTTCCACTCATTTCCACCATAGAAACCTAGTTTCTCTAGGTTTCTATCCATCCATTCCACCATTTTCATGCACCTCTGCACCATTGGAGGAGGGAGGACGTCTGCAGCTGCTTGGAGGTGATGAAGGCCACTTCATCAAGCTTCATGGAGTTTCTTCCTCTTCTACCCCTTTCTTTTCCTGTTTTCATGACTATGTCTAGCTAAGCCCCCTTGTGGTGGGCTGTTTGGGATTAAAATGTTACTTTGATACCATGTTGGGGGATAAATTCTTGTAATGAACTCAATTCATATTTATGATGATTACTTCTTACTTCCATCTCTTTTCCTGTCTTATTGCATGTGGTTTGTGCTTCTTGTATGAATTGCTTGTTTTGAGGTTTTTGATGACACCATTTCTAGGAGGAATTGGGGTGTATGTGGCAATCTTAGGAATGGCTCCTAGGTCCAATTAGTGGATCCCTAGATAGCCCCCTTTGTTCCTACATACACACCCCTCCTCTTACAAATGAGTGTGAGATTTAAGTGGCTAGTGTAAGTGAGAGTGATGCAATTGCCTAGGGCCTTCTAAAGGCTAGAGTGGCTAGTGGCATGAGGTTAAACCCCTTCATCTCCACTCCCATCTCTACCCTCAACCCTCAATTGTCCACTATCACTTACCCTAGAAACCTAGATTTGGCCAATCTCACTAGAACTACACCCAACCCTAGTCTTCTACTAGTAGTATAGGGTATGTTCTGATGGCATTGCCCTTGTTGTTTGGTTTGGTAATATAGATATGAATTGAACACCATGCATGTTTAATGAACTCCCCCAACTAAAATCAAAGTGACATTCCCCAAACGGCCCACCCACCTTAATCACCTTGCTTAAAACCCTAATCGCTTAGTCTTCTTGTTAATGCTAGCTTAGTTCAATTGCTTTAGTTTAACTTAGTCAATTGCTTAGTTCTACCACTCAGTGTTAACTTAGGTTCTTGCTCTTGCTAGTGGTTAGTTTAGTTCTTTTTTTTGCTCCTTGCCTTGCTAGAGTAGTGTAGCCATTCTTGCTCCTGCTTAGTTAGTTTGATAACATAGTTTACTAATTTGCTTTCTCTTTCATAATTTAGTTTCCTTTTTGCATCTCTTACTTGTTCACTAGTGTAATCAACCAACAATCAATCTTAAAACCCTAAAAACCCTACTCTCCACACTAGGAATGTAGCTCACGCTGTCTAACTCTAGCGCCCCCTTTATCCTCGCGGATCGACCCCGTACTCGCCGCCTCACCTATACTACGACACGACCCCGTGCGCTTGCGGGCGTAGTGTCTTAGTAGACGTAGGTAGTTAGTGTGGGACCATATAAATTTTGAAAGCACAATCCCATATCCCGTGCGCTCCGACCTCGTGGGGTGTAAAAGCACCACTAGCGGAGACGCGCCAGCTATGGTTACTAGACATGAAAATGACTAAATGACCTAATAGCATTAAACCTTGATATTTTGGACATTTGATAGGCCTAACTCAAAATATAAGTTCTTGATCTCAATCATATGATCCTAGATCTACATTCTTAATGAACATAGGGCAACAAATACAATAAGAATAAGAATATGTTGCTAAATTGTAGGGAAATATGGTGACTGAGTAGGTAGCGGAAACAAAAATTTACTACCATAATCCCCTTTGAACATTAGATCGCATCAACAACTATATAATGGGAAGGATGGTTGCGAGGTTATACCTTGTCCTGGAGCAAGTCCAATGACAATTCCCTCATTGTGGCATGCACCTTTCTTCAAGTTGCACCTAGACAACATCTGTGTCGGCCTCCTGGTCGTTCACCAAGAATAGTAGTTGACCTTATCCTTTGAGAGTCAGACAACAACCTCCTCACCTCTATAGTAGCCCACACGGACCACCAGGAATCTTGTTGTTCTAGTAAAATGGAAAAGAAGGAGTTATCCCTTCTAGTCAGTGTACTAGCACCAAATTGCTCTCCTGCAATTGTCTTTGCTATCCCTCCATTTGACGGGTAGGACTTGCTTGAATTCTGTCATTTTTTACAATCAGAGAAGACAATAGTTGTCAAAGTGATTGATGTGTCTGAGAAGCCCTCAGTACCCCTCTTCTTATAGGAGGGTTAGGGTTGGGATTCCCTGTCTGAGTGGGAGTAGAAGGGTATACAATTTCATGAATTTTTGCATCCTATGAGTAGCGAAATGATTGATTCAGAGGTGAACCGATCAGTTGGCATGTGAGTTGATCAGTTCAGTCCTTAAAACGGTCATTTCATCATGTTTCCCAACAATTGTATTGGAAATTAATATTCTATTAATGCATAATATGGCATCAACGCTAATCCTTAATCCTCAAATTGATTCATGAACTAGGCGGTTCAACTCTTGAATCGGTTGTTTCAAACCTTGAACCAGTCGGTTCACTTAGAGAACTGGTCGATTCATGCCCCAACTCAACCAATATTTAGGCAATGTAATTTTAATTAACCTGACACCAATGAATCGATTCAACACTTGAACTGACCAGCTCAAAGTCTAGTCAGTCAATCTTCAACCATTCTTATTTAGATTGAATATCTAACTTCTTTAGTAATCAAGTTTAAACTTCATTCATGAATAAACTCCTATTCTAAGTATATCCTAATTGTGTGACATGTATAGGTTCCAAGTTGGAAGTGAATGTCCATAACTAATATATGACATTAAAAGCAATGAGCAGTATTTAGCAACACATCATTGCCATCCAATTAATTCAGGAAGATGGAGAAAAACTTCAACCTATAGTCTGTGATTGGTGTTATAGTGTTTTTATAGTTCCTTTGCCACTGATATCTAGATTGAACTCGATGCATGGAATCGTCATCTTCTTCAATGATCAATCTTTATTCCTTGAACCAAAGCAGACTGTATCAGATATATTATGCTCAATATCACATATTGACACATATGAGCATGGCCATGCATTTGTCAGTCTCTCTCATCAAGTGGAAAGGATATCATACTCATGTAGGAGGGACAAATGCCATCTACATCACTCATAGTCATCCCCATGTGTCACAATGTACTCGAGCACCACATTTATGGCAACCCTTATTCAAGGTCATGGTGGACGATGTCAACATACATAGAAATAAATGTGATGAGTGTAGTAATTTTTGGTAGAACCACAATCACCATCATCACTCTAAGAGATGATTCTAACTACCAATCATGGTTTTCATGTATTACTCTTAATGTAGGTCTATCTGATACACTGTTTTCTAACAAGTATCTATGTGCTTGGTTTGAAATCACATATCATGACTTAATGAGATCTATCATCAACCAACACACATTCTATTATTATGTGTTATTGTTGTCTATTAGCCTTCCACAATAACATTCGAGTAGGGACTTAACAAGAATGCATATACTCTTAAAACATGTATCATCTCATTGTTCAAGTCCTCAACTCGAATACATATGTCATTGAGTAATATCATTCTATAGATATTTATTATGTTACTTTATTATCTCAGAACTGAATAAAATAGAATAAATATGAATATTACCTTTATTATTCATCAAATCATTTAGAAGTTATGACATTACAATCATCATATGATTGGCTATCTGGGTATACATACCAACAGACTCCCGGTTGCACTTAGATCCAATCACCCATGAACTTAATCCCAAGTGATCTAACATGACCATCATGATTCTACTGTGAAAGTGCTTTTGTTAAGGGGTTAGCCACATTGCTTTTGGTTGGTACTCTACAAATATTCACATCTCCTCGATGTATAATCTCTCATATGAGATGGAACTGCCTTTGTATATGCTTGGAACCCTAATGTGGTCTAGGTTCCTTAGCTTATGCAATTTTCCATTGTTGTCACAATATAGCTCAATTGCATCTCTGATGCTTGGAACCACCCCAAGTTCTGAATTGGATGTCTTGATCCAAACAACCTCCTTTAATGCATTAGATGCAATAATATACTCGACCTATGTTCTAGAATCTACAACTATCTCTTGATTGGAACTCTTCTAGCTCACAACTCCTTTGTTGAGGCAAAACACAATTCAGACTACAATTATAGTCATCTTTGTCAGTTTGGAAGCTTGCATCGGTGTAACCCCTTACCACCAACTCTTCCTCACCATCATACACAAGGAATCGATCCTTAGTTCTTCACAAGTACTTAAGGTTATTCTTCACGACTGTCTAGATTTGACTGATATTTGGCTGTTATGCTCAAGGCATATGAAATATCAGGACGAGTGTATAACATTGCATACATGATGGATCCAGTTGCATATGCATAAGGAGTCTTACTCATGTGTTCCATTTCTTCGCAAGAAATGGGACATTAAGCTCTAGAGATGGTAACACCATGAAACATGGATAGGTTTCCTCTCTTTGAGTCCTCCATGTCGAACCTCTTCAACACTTTGTCAATGTATGTGCTCTGACGTAGTCCAAGAAGCCTTCTAGATCTATCTCTATACATCTTAATTCCTAAGATGTAGGATGCTTCACCCAAGTCCTTCATTAAAAATTATTTCCCAGACAGGTCTTTACCATTTGTAAAGTAGGGTGTCATTCCCCATCAATAGTGTGTCATCTACATACAATATGAGGAAAACAATCATGCTCCCACTAACCTTCTTGTAGACACAAGGCTCATCTTCATTTTAACTAAAGCCAAAATCTTTGCTTGCTTCATAAAATTGAATATTCCAGCTCTGAGATGCTTGCTTCAATCCACAGACTGACCTTTGTAGCTTACATACTCTATTTGCATCATTTGGATTTATAAAACCCTCAGGCTGTGTCATGTACACATCCTTAAGAAGACACCCGCTAAGGAATGCTATTTTAACATCCATCTGTCAAATCACATAGTCGTAATAAGTTAATGGAAAGAATGATCTTGATGGACTTAACCATGGAAATAGGAGAAAAGGTTTTGCATAGTCAACACCTTGAACTTTTTTGAAACCCTTTGCAACCAATCTGCCCTTATAGGTTTGTACATTACCATCCACGTCAGTGTTTGATGAATGCATATTCATCCCAGTTTTAGTTGCATTATTGTCTAGTTTAGCATTCATATAGCTTATTTTTCTTTAGGAATAGCTTTGTTTTGATCTACTTAGGTTTTTATGCTTTTGTAGGAATGTGATGCTTTTCTTGACTCCCTTTTTAGGTTTTGAATTTTATCACTCTACAACAAGTTTTCCTAGGGGGATTTCGAGCACTTCTAGAAGGAAGATCGATAAACCATTTTTGAGTCTGAGGACAAAATAAGCCCATCGATCGACATGACAATCAACCTTCAAAAATCACCAATTATCAAAGCCATTGACTCAAAGGTTGACAACTCCATCGATCCACTAGGTCAAAATTTAGGAGGTCGACATACAATCCATCGATAATTGAGGTCAACAACTCTATCGATCTCTCTCTTTTGATAATATCATCAGCCAGTTTCCTACAAGCAAATCAGACATCAATCTACTATGTCGACACTCTTGTCGATGACCACAATTACTCAATAACCCCATCGACTCCCTAGGTTGATAGTTCCATTGACCAAAAATCCAAGACTGATAAATGTGTAGATCAACAAAGTGTTCAAAATCGATGGAAAGAGGTGGACAACCGTGACCCTATAAATAGGCCCCCAGCGCAACCATACAAATCATTTCATATTTCTAGAAACATAACACGCCGAAAGGCTACCGCTGAGGTCAGAGCAAGGATAAGAACTACCGACCAAGCTAGTTTTATTGACCTAGTTTGGTGACATCAATCGACCTCCAACATTGATCGATAGATCTCTTTCATCAGCAACTCCAAGCCATCGATCTCCCTCTCTAGGCAACTAATATCTCCTATGTGTCATTGTTCATCCACCAACTTCTACTGTAAGTCAGTGTTAATACCTAAAGGAGAAAGAAGGATGGAAGACTTCCGTCGCACACCACACCGCGAGCCGCTTTTGTTACCATCATGACCATGATGGTGTCCTCTTCCTCTATTAGTGATACTAATCTCACCATATCAAGGGAGTAATCTTTTCACTAGGGTGTGGTGACTAGCCCCACTACTCATTTCTTACAATTTCATTCGTATTCCAACTCTTGTATGAACTCATTTAATTCATAGCTAATCGATTATTGCATGTATTTTGGATTATTCACCCACTTTATGTGGTTTTTTATATTCTTTTACCGTGAGAACTTCAACATTTAAGATTTGAATATCGATAGCTTTGGTTGACACCTTGATAAGAACTTCTGACAGAAAGTATCCAGAGTAATGGATAGAGGATCCATAAGTAACGAGACATCGAGCTTATAAGGATATCTACTCATGCAATTTTCTAACGCCGAAAGAGGAAACTTGCATAACTCCAATTATATCTTAATACAGGTTTGGATTTGAATGATTGTGTAGATTCGAATAGTGGCAGAAAAACCCATTTCCACCTTAGTGTTTCCATCCATAAATAACTAGAACCTAAATCTCGCTCTTTTTATCCTGCAATCTTAGTTAAACAAACCAATCTCAACTTTTGTTATAATTACTAGTTCTTGCTAAGTTACTTTCATTAGATAATTCTTAAAAATGTTGTCCCTTGGGATTTGACCCTTAACTATACTGTGATAAGATTCGTCTGTTTGCGAGTGGCATTATTACACTTTAGTTTTGGAAAACTCTAGGAAATTCCACTTCTAGTGAATTTGTAGTGTGATAATATTCCATGTCAGTCTTCTTCTTGAAGATCCACCTGCACCCTATGGGTTTTAACCCTTCAGGTGGATCCACAAATGTCCATACATTGTTGGTGTACATTGATAACATCTCAAATCTCATGGCCTCAAGCCAATTCTTAGATACTGGTCCTTTAGTAGCTTCTAGGTAGGCTGTTGGATCATCATATATGACCAACTCACCACCTTCTTGAATCACAAGATAACCAAATCTTTCAAGCCCAAGGTGTGTCTTACTAGATCTATGAGAACCTTTTTTGACATGAGGAATTTGAGATTCCACAATAGTTTGTGATTCTCTATGTTCCTCTTATACCTCTAAAGGTTCTATGTTTTGTTGTTGGTCATGAACCTCTTCGAGTTCTACTTTCCTCCCACTGTCTCATTTGGAAATGAATTCCTTTTCTAGAAATGCATCATCTCTAGCAACACACACTTTGTCGTCACATAGGGAATAAAAGTAATATCATTTAGTTTCCTTAGGATATCCAACAAAATAACATTTGTCTAATTTGGGTCCAAGCTTTTTGGAAAACAACTTTCTCACATAAGCTTCACAATCCCAAATATTCATAAAAGACACATTGGGACGCTTCCCATTCCATATCTAATATGGTGTCTATTGAACCGAATTAGATGGTACATAGTTTAGTGTAAACATGGCAGTTTCAAGAGAATAACCCCAGAAGGTATTCAGAAGTTCATCTAAACTCATCAATGATCGCACCATATCTAGCAATGTGTGATTCCTTCTTCCTGATACACCATTATGTTGAGGTGTTCTAGGTAGAGTCCACTATGATACAATACCATATTGTCACAGAAGGTCCTCAAACTCTTAGATCAAGTATTCTCCACCTCAATCAGAATGAAGTGCCTTAATACTCTTGTGAAGTTTGTTTTGTATATCATTCATGAAATCCTTGAACTTTTCAAAGGTTTTTGACTTATGTTTCATTTAGGTAAACATTACCATACCTATTTAAATCATCATTAAAGGTAGTGAATTACTGATAATCACCTCTAGAATTTGTTCTAAAAGGCCACCTAAATCAATATGTATGAGTCCTAGTAGACCAGTAAACCTCTCATTGTTACCAGTGAAGGGAGTCTTTGGCATCTTTCCCAACATACAAGACTCACATGTCTCTATTGAGTTAGATATATTTTTCTTGAGTTATCGAGTTTTAATCTTTTCGTATTTACATTATAAACATAGGTCTTTAGATCCAGCAAATAAAAACCATAAGACATTGGGTAACTAATATAAAAGATCTCATCTTTTAAAATAGAACATTGACCATTCTTAATATGAACTTCATATCAATTCTTGTCCATACAAGATACATAAATGATGTTTCTATTTATGGTAGGTACATAATACCAGTTCATTAACTCTATTACAAGCCCTATAGGTAGAGATAAATTATAGGTTCCAACTACAGTGGTAGCAACTCTTACTCCATTTATGACTCCTAGTTTGACCTCACCCTTTTATAAAGGCCTACTTTTGAAAGATCTTGCATATTCAAGAATATGTGAGATCCACATTCGATATCTAGTACCCAAAATAAAAAAGTAGATACATTTATCTAAATAATGCATATAATTGAAGTGGAGATCTTTATCCCCAACTTCATCTTCCTGAATCCCTTCAAGTATACTAAGTCATAAGTTTCCATATTAAGATCTCCTTTTCAACTTCTTTCTCATTCTCATAATCAAATTTCATTCTATAGTAAAAAATCCTAACACTTAAAGAGATTTATGACAACTAACCTACACTATAGGGTATGATCTTATGGGACACATCACGTAAGGGGTTACTCATCAAGATCCTTATGTGTACCTTGTATGTTTCTACATGTTCACTCAATTATCTCATGAACAACACAGGTATATTCTAGGATAAACTTTTCACTTAAAGGGTTTTCTCATAGGGTAAAAGTCCTATAAGGAACCCACAGAAAAATATAGGAACATAAGGGAGATAAAATTGAAATAGTTATAATTTAACTGACTTAGCTCTAGTACCATCTTATAACCAGTGGTATCCAAGAGGGGATCCACTACTTATTCAATTTGAGGAATACACCCATCTAATCCAAGCACACCAATAAATATGCTTGAATAGATGTACTTTTTCATTTCACAAATGAATGGTATACAACAAATAGCAGTGGAATAATATATCATGATGATTTTCAATTTACAAGATTACACAATAATCTCCGACTTGGGGTTTACATGAAAGAAATAACTTCTTCACTAGGTAGAGGGATATACAAGCTATTTCAAGTATATCTCCCAAGATTTAGCTCCACTAAGCCAAGTCCAAGTAGTCATGTCAAGTTGATCATGTACTTCACCTAAGGAGCTGAAAGCATACTACACAGGCGATAAGGGGGAATTTTTCACCTTAAAAATGTCTTCTATGAGCATATAAAATAGATATTGAGAATTGTAAGGAAGATCAACATCAATATACTTATCAAGTCTTCCAACAGAGAGAGAAGTATAAATCCAAGTGGACATCAAAGAAAAATAAAAGAAGATAATCAATAAAATATTTCTTTCCTTAAATAATGTCACATCAATAACATCACAAAACCTAATCAGTGCATGTAAACAACATTAACATAATGTTATTTAAAGCATTGCTAGGACACCATATGATCTCAACCAAAAAGTGGATGAAAAAGTGAACCCTGGACGGGATAAGCGTGCCCCACATATATGTTGAGTGCAAAAGCACACTCTGGGTGGGAAAAGTGCATCCTTGTGTATGGTTATACTCATATACCACTACTAGAAAAAAATTAATCAATGCCATGAAAAAATGTAGAGGCAATAACTGAGTTTAGTTGAAACTCAAATAGAGGATGAGAACATCCAACATTATCATGTGGGATCAGAGGACCCAAAACAAATATTCAACCATATCCACAATTAAGGTTACATCATGAAATAATATGAACATGATATCACTCTAATATCCAATATGCATATCCACATATTAAGAAGATCAAAATGTCAATAGTATCATATAACCACTCACATGATTCAACATCTCAAAAGAGAGAGAAGTGTATGTGGTAATATGTCCCAAGGGACCGAGAGAGAAAAGCATAGGTATTTGCTCAATATAGAAGTAAAGGGATGCAACATACCTTATATCATGTCTAGATATATCCATGATCAATCACAATTTTACATAAGGGTTACAAGCCACCTATTAGATGCATATATGAAATTAGGGTCAAGTTCACATTCATTACACAAATCCTAAAAACTATCTTTTTATTACTAATGAACTAGGTGATCAAAATCACACCATATTATAAATATATTTTCTTAAGTCCATAACATATTTTTCTTCGTTTTATTTTGACTTATAGATTAATATATATGAAATTTAGAAATTCTAACCAATTTGAAAAATCCTTAAAAATCACAAATTTAGAAATTCTACCATTAGATGTAGAAAAATTTGAAGCATCTAAAACATATTTTATTATATTTTCTTGACCTATAGATAATTTACTATGAAAATTTTGAAATATTGAACAATCATTTTATTCCAATAAGCCACATATAATACATTATATGTTTAAGAAAAACCAACTAAGGTGGCCCTATCAGGCTTGTGCAAATGTCCTGGGCCCACAACAAGTTAGGCATACAACTAAACATGATAGGATCAAAATAAAAAGTGGATCATGGCGAGACAAAATAAAAATTAAAACAAGGGCATCTATGTAATATTTTCGACATTCATCTTCCCAATTAACACGTTGGGAATAATTGAAAAGAGGATCTTTAGAATCTTGACTTGGTGGAGATAGGAAAATGGAATCTTTCCAATAAGTCCAACACCGACAAAAAGGGTTCCTGTCATCTTCCCCATCACCTGATGGTCTCAGGAAAACCAAATTTGGGCCTAGAGATGCCTAGATGACAAAGGAATGTATTCTCTCATTACTGGAGGGGAAAGTGAAGTCAAAACCTGACAAAAGATAAAACCCATAAGAGATTGGGAGTCTAGGAGAGTTTGCTGACCACACCCAAGTCCCTAATGAAGAACTGTAAAAATCATGATCCAAAACTAGACTATTGTTGCATACATCAAGAAGAGGTCAAAAGGGGAAAGACAATTACCACTATAAGGGACCGAATACAAAGTTGAAACATTTTTTTGTAGGACCAAGGAAGAGTTGCAAGTACTCTCCAGGATTTTCTAGATATGTAAGCCTCACCCCCAACTCGGGTTCCCTAGTGTAGGTGACTGGAGTAAGGCAAACATGCTTGGGGTCTGAGGAGGCTAAACCAATGCTAGGAAATGAGGTCAGGGATTGCAACAGAGGTTAGGGAAGAGTTTCCTATATGTTTAAATACCCAATTGAGAGGTAGAGTGAAAGAAAGGTATCACAAAATAGGGTATATGCAAAAAAATATTGACCCAGGATATGACAGTGGGTTGAAGGACTCAAAACCCTAATATTTATACGACCAATAGGTTTTGGGAGACATGAGGATGGCAAGGGAGAAGAAATTGTAGAAAGAGAGTGAGGAAACAGAAAGATATTTGAGATAAACATTGAGGAAGAGCATGGTTTCCCAATCATAAGAACAGAAAGGGACGGAGGTAGGAGAGAAAGGATGAGACACATGTTTTAATCCAATGGTCTACATGCAGTGTGACTAATATCCCAAAGCTAGAAACTAACTTGACATAGAAAAGTGTTCTAGACTTCAAGAAAAAAATGAGAAATCAATTAATTAAAATACAATTGCAAAGCAAGTGTGATATAATTATTGCACTTTACCCTTTTTTTATAAACTGGGATAGTAATATGTCTTTAACTATTATGAAACTAGGTATCCAAGCTCATCCTGACTCAAGGAACCTAGTCTTGAGATTGAATTTCACTCTTGAAACCTTCTATTATGAGCTCTAATATAATGAGGGTTTATAATATTTACCTTTATATTTATAATTATTATTATCATCAACATGCATTGAATTGAGTCATACAACTTCAAATTGCTATCAAAAGGGTTATCTTATATTATTATGCACGAGTCATTCTACTTTACTCAATTACTCATTAAGTCCATTTATATCAACATTAACTTATTTAATGGCACATTATTCCTATTGATATACATGAAAGTTCCAACTATTATTCCATTTCATATATTAAGCACATCATAACTCCGATTAGTCGTATTTTAGCCATTATGTATGCATTAATGAACAAAGAAGCATATATTGTTGACCTAATAGTTATAGATTGTCCATATTTTGATGATGACTTAACCATTCCATTCATATGTATCTCATATGTCTATTTGATATTGATTTCAAGTATTAGGTACATGAAAAGGATGAATGCAATTAAGCCCTAGCTTGACCCAATACAAGCCAAAGTCAATGCAAATGCACTTATTCGAAAATGCCCTAAAACCATTAGGACAATTTTTGTAATCATTAATATTGATGTTATGACTTGTAAGTAAGATGTTAAATTTTTTTTGTAGTACGTAAAATGAATGTTTAAGCACTCTAATGACAATTTCTAAAATTCATTACAGGGAGTTTCATTGATCGAGTTTCATCCTTAATAAACTTGACTGACAACCTTGATGGATTTTGGGAATTGCCAGCATCGATTGAGTTTCCTCAGGACAAACTCAACCGACACCCTACACTAACCAAATAAAATTTAAGCCATCAATCGACTTTCATCTAGAATAAGCTCGGCCGACACTTCAAATTTGCTTTGTTGCATAGTTCTATAGGTCGAGTTTGCTTTATTGAAACTTGATCGACCACACTATATGGAATGCATAGAAAAAGTGTTTATAGCTGTTGAAGTATTGCAAACATCAAAAATAGATCTATTGCAACACCCCAAATGACTAGAATTAATTCCCAAGTGCTTCTAGTGGCTATTAGACATCCCCAACTATAAATATAGACCCTTGGGCTTCATCCCAAGTTTACTTTTTATGCTCCTAGCTATGTTTGAGTGAATTTTTCTACTAAGACCCCCCCTCTTTCTTACTAATCAAAACTTCAATCTAAGTGAAATAGGTTATTTGTAAGAGAAATACTTATTGTAATCATTATGAAGCTCTCAATCTTATCTTTCTCCAATCCCTTTCTTCAAGTAAAGTTGGTGAAAGAGAAGGTAAAGGATGAAGATCCTTGAGAAGAGTGGGTAATTTCTTCAAGACGGAAGACTTGTTGCAAGAGGGGAGTTCCTTGGTGAAGGTGTCCAGATCATAACAAAAGTGGATAAGTCCTTCTAGAGGTTAAATACTCTTGCTCAAAGGATAGGTAAGACCTTGTAAGGTTTATTGGCTCCTTTTGATCCTTAAAAAGGAAGGCTAGGTATCTTTCCCTGCAAAAGGATGGTCTTATTGTATGTCTCATGATGGAATATAAGTATGTATTGCTTGCAAAATCCTATAGGTTGACCTCTCTAGGTAGTGTATGTACACTCTCCAAGTTTGGAATTTGGGACCACTATACATAGCTTGTTCTAGATATCATTCAATCTCTCTCATCCTTGCTATGTATGTTTAGTTGCACATAAAATTCCATATTTTCAATCTTATCCCTTGAAGTAATTTGAATGTCTAACGAACCTTGTTCAAGTGTTTAAGTTCTTTCAACCCCCCCTCCCCCCCTTCTAGAGTCCATTGATCCAACAAGTGGTATCAGAGCCACGATCTTCTCTAACAAGATCTCCCACAAGACGAGTAGATGGGTGACAAACTTCTTGGGTCTCTCAACTTGGAGGGTGGATTTTTCATGAGACCTCCAATCTTCAGTGACACAAAGTTCCTCTATTGGAAGAAATTGATGCAATTCTACTTGCAAGGGATGAACTATGATATGTTGAAAGTGTTCATCATTCCCTACAAGGAGTCGGTAGGACAAGTGTCTACTTGGGATGAAGCTACATTAAAGAAGGCCCAGCTGAATGCAAAGGCTATTAACATCATTTATGCATCCCTTACTCCTTCTGAATTCAACTAAGTCTCCTCTTGGGACACCTCCTATGAGATATGGAACAAACTTTGCATCACCTATGAATGGACGAAGCAAGTCAAGGTGTCCAAGGTCTACATGCTCAAAAGTCTCCTTGAGAACTTCAAGATGGGTAAGAAAGAGAGAGTGGCTGAGATGTACTCAAGACTCAATACCATTGTTAATGGACTTGCTTCTTTGGGCCAACCCATGGATCAAGGCACCATCAAATCCAAGATCCTTAGGTCTCTTCCTTAGAGGTGGCAATACAAGGTGACCACCATTGAAAAAACAAGAAGCCTTGCTAAGATTGCTACTGAAGGGATCATTGGGAACCTTTATGCCTATGAGACAAGACATGACAAGCAAGAAGAAGAATAAAAGGTTGATGAAAAGGAGTCAAATAAGATGAAGGAAAATGCCTTCAAAGCTCAAGCGGAGGCCATTGTTATTCAACAACAACTTTCTTATTGAGCTACTCCCTCCTCAAGTGAAGATGAAGTCCCTAGTGATCATGAAGCTAACTAATCCAAGGGAAAGCACTTCAAAGGAAAGCCCTCCTCCTCTTATACTCCAAGGTCATATGAGTGTGGCCAAAAAGGACACTACAATGATTATTGCCCCAAGGCAAAGAAATCCTATCACAAGAGCAGATCCAAGAAGGAGGACTACAAGAAAGAAAGCAAGTTCAAGAGAAAGGACAAGAAGGAAAGAAGAAGCAAAGATGTAGTCCATGCCACATAGGAGGAGTCTTCTTCTAGTGATTCCAGCTCCAATGACAAAGAATGCCACCTTTCTCTCATGTCATCAACTAGTGAAGAAATATGTGAGGTAAGTGAGGTAAGCTTGAATGAGTTAGACAAAGAAGCCCTCATTGACATGCTTAATATTTCCTGTTCTTCTTATTCCAAATGCAAATCTAAGAAGAAAAGGTTAGGGAAAATTATTGATGACTGGTATGCTAAAATTGATTTCCTTGACCAAAATGAGAAAGTCCATATTGATAGTATAGATTCTTTGCAAGGTAAATTTCTTGAACTTGAGTTGCAATACAATGGAGTTGAGGTAGAGAATGATATTTATCTTAAGAACATCAATAGTATTAAAGATCAAAACCAAACCTGCCTTAATGATCTTGTTTTGATTAGAACTGAAAATGATAAGCTTATTGCCAAGTTTAATGATCTTAGACATGCTTGTGATGGTATTAAGGATGAAAATAGAATATATATTGATGGTTATCTTTATGTTATTATTCTTGATTTTAAGCCTATTCTTGGAAAATGCCTTGTTGTTGATAAAAGTGATATATCTTTATGGCACCATAGGCTTAGTCATGTAAATATCTATCAATTGAAGAAGTTGAGAAAAAAGGAATTGGTCCAAGGACTTCCCAAATTGGACTTTCAGAAGGATGGGGAATGCCAAACTTGTACAGAAGGAAAGCAAAACAAGTCCTCCTTTAAATACAAAGGAGTCCTTAGTACCAAAAGATCTCTTGAACTTCTTCACATTGACCTATTTGGACCAATGAGAACTCAATCACTTTGTGATAGTAACTATAGCCTCCTGATAGTCTATGATTTTTCTCACTTTACTTGGACTTTTTTCTTAGTTTCAAAAAGTGATACTCTTGATATTTTCTCTACTATACAGGTTGAAAATGAAGCTTCTTTCCAAATCGTCTCTATCTGTAGTGACCATGGGGGAGAATTTGAACATGATATGTTTGAAAAGTTCTATTAGGAATCCAGTTATTCACACAACTTTTCTTCCCCTCATACACCTCAACAAAATGGGGTTGTAGAGAGAAAGAATAGGTATTTACATAAAATGGCTAGGGCCATGCTTCTATAGTATGATACTCCAAAAGAAGTTTTGGGCCGAAGCTGTTAGTACTTCATGTTTTGTGTAAAACCAAGTTTTGACTCATCCTTCCATAAAAAGAACCCCCTATGATTTATTGTGTGGTAAAAAATCCCTCCATCAATTTCTTTAATGTTTTTGGTTATCCTTGCTTTGTTTTAAACACCAAGGATTCTCTTGAAAAGTTTGATGTGAAATCTTACAAGGATTTCTTTCTTGGAAATAGCACTACTAGTAGAGCATATAGAGTATTTAACATTGAATTGTCTAACATAGAAGAAACTATCAATGCTAAATTTGTTGAAACTAAGCCCTCTATTTCCAACAATATTGTGAATGATGATGTTGTAGATGAGGTGATTCTTAGATGAAAAGATCTCAACATCATTGACAAAGGAAAAGGGGTGGTAGTAGATGAAGAAGAGAAAGAAGAAGAAAATAAGGATCTAACTCCTTAGTTTGCTAAAGATCATCCTAAAGAGCTCATAATAGGAAATTCTTTTGAAAGGGGGAATACATAGGCTACATTCAAAAAAGAACAAGTTGATAACACCTTCCCATCTCACAACTTGAGCCAAAGAACATCAGAGAATCTATTAAAGATGGTAAATGGATCCTAGCAATGCAAGAGGAGCTAGAGCAGTTTGAAAAGAACAAAGTATGGACCTTAGTGCCAAGACCAAATCATAGGAAGATCAGTGGCACCAAGTGGGTATACCACAACAAACTAGATGAAAGTAGAAAAGTGTTAAGGAACAAAACAAGGTTAGTTGCTCAAGGATACAATCAACATGAATGTATTGATTTTAATAAAACTTATGCTCATGTTGCTAGACTTGAATCTATTAGAATGTTACTTGCCTTTGCTGGCTATAAAAATTCTTTTTATACCAAATGGATGTTAAAAGTGTGTTTCTAAATGGTATAATAGAGGAGGAAGTCTATGTGTCATAACCTCCCAACTTTGTACATGACAAGCTTCCTAACCATGCTTATTTACTACAAAAAGCTCTATGTGAATTCAAACAAGCCCCTAGAGCTAGGTACCCGAAATTAAATAATTTTGCTAAATAAGGGATATGTCATGACCAAAGCTGATTATACCCTCTTTATAAAACACTCTTCTAGCAACTTTTTGATCATTCATATATATGTTGATAATTTCATATTTGGCAGAACCGATCTAGATCTTTGTAAGGAGTTTAGTTCTCTTATGCTAAAATTTGAGATGAGTAGGATGGGAGACCTTACTTTTCTTCCTTGGATTCCAAATCAAGCAAACAAAGTAAGAAAGCTTCATCAACCAACACAAGTATACAAATGAACTCTTGAAGAACTTTGGGATGGAGAACAACAAGCTGATGGACACTCCCATGTCAAAAACTGTCAAACTTGATAGGGATGAGGAAGGTGAGAAGGTAGATGAGAATCTCTATAGAGGTATGATTGGTAGCTTGTTATACTTAATGACCTCTAGACCTAATATTATGTTTAGTGTTGGATTGTGTGCTAGATTTCAATCAAGCCCTACAAAATCTCATCTTATAGTGGTTAAGAGGATTCTAAGGTACTGTAATGCCCCTCCAAACACATATATAAGTCAGCGGAAGCAAAACCCTACGTTGTCCATAACATGGGTCACTTGGATCCGAGGAACATTACAAAACATGATATACATTGCAATAAGTTAAATGAAACACCATGCATTAACTCAAAAATAGATTCATACATTGTTCTTTGAAAGGGAAAACATAAATTGTCTCATCTTGATCTCAAGTCTAGTACATGTAGTCTAAGCAAATCTAAAGCATGAAATGATAAACTAGACTAGATAATCTATTGAACTTGTAGATGGCACCCCACCAAGCTAAAGTCTCCTTGATCAGCTACACTTGAAGGGCTCACTTTAATTCTCTCTTTCTCCTTGATCTAGGGACATCTTGTCCCACAGACATGTAAAACAAAGCAACAACATAAGTAAGCGACACTATGCATGTTATAAGAACTGAAAAGTAAGCATATATATTTGAACTGAAATAAACTTGATATGGCTTAACATTATGAATTATCATTACACTTTATCTTTCATTACATCAACGAATTAAGAAACATTACTATATGCATTGTCTCCATCACTGCCTTGTGGGGCACATCATGCTCGAAAATCCCATCATTACTAGGAAGCCCATAACAACCATAAAGGTCCATCATTGCGAGAAAGATATAATAAGTTACTTAATTCTCTTAACTAAATCATTAACATCATTATTCTTATCTTGCCATCAATTTCAATTGTCCTATCCAATAATTGCACCAAATTCTCATTAGGCCAGTTAAGGCTCATCTTAGTTGTACCAAAGTGCTCATCAATGCCAAAAAGACAAAATAACATAAAGAGGAAAAATTCACAACTTAGGTACATTATCTCATCATCATGGGATTTCTCCCTCTTAATCTTGATATTAACATTAGATGATTTACATGAGTCTTTCTTCAATTTCTTAATAATTACATGGTCATATCATTAAACTAATGAGCATTAGTGGTAAGCGTAGGACTTTATGATCATAGAAAACAACATGAAATAATAAAATATGAGGCATCCTCATTATCTTAATATCATTCTTTAACTTGAAAATTGAAGCATAATCCTAAATCATACTTAACATATAATCCATCCAAAGTAAATATATGCATAGTGGCATGACCCACTTACTTGGAGCAAGGTAGATCCTAACTTAGTATCCCTGATCTTGATCGAATCCTATGTTCTTGAAATTACATGATTTCTAATTATTTTCATCATTAATGTATCCTAAACCCTAATTTAAGTCTTTCAAGTAAAACTATCCAGAGGCAATATATCTTGGGTTTAAAACCTTGAAAATTGACTTCCTTATTGAAAAGCTTTCAAATGAGTATTTTTGGGTATTTTTTATCATCCTAGGATTTACAAAGAATTATCAGATCATCGCCTAATTAGAAATCATAGAAAATCCATGTGGGCCTGGGACCCATATCTAGCTAGCCCAATCAGGGCTGGCCACACAAACAATGGGGCCTCGTTGGGGCAGACCAGTAGTCAATAAAAAAAGACGAAAACCCCAAAACACCCTTCCACAAAAAAATCACTTGATTAATGAAGGATGGGCATCCTGGTCATTTTCTAACCATGATTCTCGTTGCCGATCCATGGCTCTGAGCTGTGCTCTAGGAGAAGAAATTGGTCTTCAACTTTGATCAAAACTCGAGAACTAGACTCGTGCCTTGGAAGGCAAAGACACTGATGGGTCCTCCATCACCCAACGAAGGAACAAGCTATCTAGGTGGTAAAACCATGTACTAGGGTGCCAGAACTACTCGACCATAGCTACAGTAGTGCCAGGCAGGTGAAGGTCCAAGAAGACCCCGCAGACAGGGCACCTAACTCACACAACTGGTTCGCAGCCTCAACTTGAGGGTGTGGGAACTAAAACTCGAAGAAAAACTTCATGAAATGCTACTGGTGACCTCCAGGAGTGTTGAGAAAATAGGGGAGCAGAGGATCCTATAGGGTATAATGACATGAGCTATCTGGGGGGAAACTGGTGATAGAAAAAGAAGGAAGAAGGGTCAAGGAAGCTTATCAAGTTCTCAATTTCATTAAACCGGGCAGAGGAGGCTAAGATGCACCAGAGGTCGTCGAAGATGAAAATTGGGTTTGTCAGCATTGCCCATGGAGCTAGAGGTGAAATTGGAAGAGGATGAGGAAAGCATTGGGGCTGACGATGCTTATAGAACCCGTATATATAGGTACGGTGTATGGGAAATTGTTCTGTAAACCGATGGTGGCGAGAAGAATCCCAGCCCTAATGGGCATTTTGTTGATAGGGCACAAAGTCCCCCAAAACTAGGGTAAGTTAGATTCACGTGGAGATCCCAAATTCATTGGTGAAGAGATCATGGAAAGTGGGACACTGTGGGAGGCCGATTGGGGTCATGGAAGAATACACAATTGGATCACCTATTCTCGGTCTCCTACTCAAAGTAGGAGATGAGTCTTGAACCATGCCATGAAATATCTAATGGTTGGGAGAGACTCCACTTAATACAGGCACGCGTGACACCCAACCTTAGCAAAAAATCAACAAAATCATAGCGTGACATCTAAATAAAATGGAATCTTAGGTTAAACAATCAAATATTCGATTAATGTTCCTCTAAAACCATATGTTAACTTCCCTAATGAATTTGAAGGGTCAAATGAAGCCCTATTGACCCCAAATTTGAACCACAAGCTAATTAGGACCTCTAGAATCTCCCTATATAATTAGATTTAGGTTTTCATTAACTTTGTTCATCAACCTCATATAGGTCACTATTTTAATGCATATATTATTAAAAGGTGAGGTTAATGAAATTATCCTTTCTTTAATGAGTTGGTTGAGCAAATTTTGAGGTTAGGAGAATATTTCATTATATCTAGGACTTAGAGGTACATTACATTCTATTTGTTAGATAAAATCATAAATTTGGAAATTAGGGTTTCAGTTTAAGGATCATTGATATGTTTAAGATTTTGAGGATGTTACAATTCTACCCACCTTAAATAAATTTCATTCTCAAAATTTTCTTAGACCACTACCCACCTTAGGGTTTTCCATATTCCCATAACATCATAAAATATTATTCAAAATCTCAAGACTATATACATGTATGGTCTAAGGATAAAGTCAAAATATAAAAGTGACGATCTAAACCATACCTTGATAATTTTCCTCCTCCATGTTCATTGCAAAAATTCTCGCATGTCTCTTAGGAGTTGGGTTCTGGTTCATGGCTTCCTTCCTTTGTATCTTAGGGCAATTTGGCTTTATGTGTCTAGGATCTCCACAATAATAGCATAATCCAGTACCAAACCTACACAACCTTCCATGAACCCTCTTATAAGTCAGGCACTTTTTTTTTCTCGTGGGCAATAGGGGCTTCAACCTCAGAATCCTTCCTCAAGTTGTTGGGAGGTTGATGTTGATGTTGGTTGTTCTTCTGAGTAGCTTCCTTCTTGTAGGACCTCCTGGGGTGGTCTTCTAGCTCTAGGACAGCATCTAACGCAGCCTGAAGGGTTCTGTGGCCTCTTCTTGATAGGGCAAAACTTAACTTGGGCTTGAGTCCTCAGATGAACTTCTTTGTCCTGCATTTCTCATCATAATCATAATCATTGTCTGCAAGATCCTGAACTTCATGGCATACTGGGTCACCGTCATGTCACCCACTTAAGCTATATTGGAAAACTCTAGATGCTTCTCTATCATGACTTCGGACACATAGTGTTCCTAGAAGGATTCAACAAATTCTTCCCATGTGAGTGTAGGTGCATCAACCTCTCTTGAGTATGGAAGTTATCCCACCATGTACGGGATGATCCCTTCAACATGTGGGTGGCAAAGCGAACCCTAAACTATTGACGGCAGTCCAGGTCACGAAAATAATGCTTGATGCTCATAATCTATTCTTCTCCCTTGGTGATGACATCATCCTCTCCTTCTCTAGCAAAGGAGTCGGACCTGATCTTCAAGAAGTCCACCAAGGTCAGCTCATGGTGTCTGGGATGATGTTGTCCTTGTCCTAGGGCATTGGTGAGTAGTTGGACTAAGTCCTCCAACGTTTCCTTAGGGTTCCTCCTTGGTCCACTTCCCTCACTAGAAGAGCTAGCACCATATTCCCTATCCTTTCCCTTGTCAGACTTCTTGGGAGCCATCTAGAAAAACAAGGTATACATAGGGTTAGAACATGTGAATCTTTAGCTTAGTGGCTATCTACTCATTGCTCTGATACCATATTGTAATGCCCCTCCAAGCACATATATAATTCAGTGGAAGCAAACCCTATGTTGTCCATAACATGGGTCATTTGGCTCGGAGGAACATTACAAAACATGATATACATTGCAATAAGGTAAATGAAATACCATGCATTAACTCAAAAATAGATTCATACATTATTCTTGGAAAGGGAAAACACAAATTGTCTCATCTTTATCTCAAGCCTAATACACATAGTCTAAGAAAATCTAAAGCAAGAAATGATAAATTAGACTAGATAATCTATTGAATTTTTAGATGGCACCCCACCAAGCTAAAGTCTCCTTGATCAGCTACACTTGAAGGGCTCCCTTCAATTCTCTCTTGCTCCTTGATCTAGGTACATCTCATCCCACAACCATGTGAAACAAAGCAAAAACATAAGTAAGCAGCACTATGCATGTTATAAGAACTGAAAAGTAAGCATGTATACTTGAACTGAAATAAACTTGACATGGCTTAACATTATGAATTACCATTACACTTTATCTTTCATTACATCAATGAATTAAGAAACATTCCTATATGCATTCTCTCCATCACTGGCCTGTGGGGCACATCATGCTAGAAAAGCCCATCATTGCTAGGAAGCCCATAACGACCATAAAGATCCATCATTGCGAGAAACATATAATAAGTTACTTAATTCTCTTAACTTAATCATTAACATCATTTTTCTTATCTTGCCATCAATGTCAATTGTCCTCATCCAATAATTGCACCAAAGTACTCATCAGGCCAGTTAAGGCTCATCTTAGTTGCACCAAAGTGCTCATCAATGCCATAAAGACAAAATAACATAAAGAGGAACAATTCACAACATAAGTACATTATCTTAATCATCATGGGATTTCTCCCTCTTAATCTTGATATTAACATTACACGATTACATGAGTCTTTCGTAAATTTCTTAATCATTACATGGTCGTATCATTAAACTAATGAGCATTAGTGGTAAGCGTAGGACTTTATGATTATAACAAACAACATGAAATAATAAAATATGAGTCATCCTCATTATCTTAATCTCATTCTTTGACTTGAAAATAGAAGCATAATCCTAAATCATACTTAACATACAATTCATACAAAGTAAATATATGCATAGTGGCATGACCCGCTTATCTGGAGCAAGATAGATCCTAACTTAGTATCCCCGATCTTGATCGAATCCTATGTTCCTAAAATTACATGATTTCTATTAATTATCATCATTAATACATCCTAAACCCTAATTTGAGTCTTTTAAGTAAAATTGTTTAGAGGCAATAGATCTAGGGTTTAAAACCCTGAAAATTGACTTCCTCATCGAAAAACCTTTCCGATGAGCTTTTTGGGTTTTTTTATCATCCTAGGATTTACTGTGAATTATCAGATCATCGACCAATTAGAAATCATAGAAAATCCATGTGGGCATGGGACCCATATCTAGCTGGCCCAATCAGGGCTGACCGAGTAAGAAATGGGCCTCATTGGGGTGGACCAATAGTCAATAAAAAAAGATAACCCCCCCCCAAAAAAAAACACCCTTCCACAAAAAATCACTTGATTAACGACATATGGGAATCTTGGTCATTTTCTAACCATGATTCTCGTTGTTGATCCATGGCTCCGAGATGTGCTCCATGAGTAGAAATCGGTCTTCAACTTCGATCAAAACTCAAGAACTAGACTTGTGCCTTGGAAGGCAGAGACACCGATGGGTCCTCCATCACCCAACGAAGGCGACGAGCTATCTAGGAGGTAACATTGTGTACTAAGGTGCCAAAACTACTCGACCATTGTCGCTATAGTGCTAGGAAGGAGAAGGTCCAAGAAGACCCCATGAATATGGCACCTAACTCACACGAACTGGTTCACGACCTCAACACGAGGGTGTGGGAACTAAAACTCGAAGAAAAACTTCAGGAAAAGCTATTGGTGATCGCTGGGAGCATCGAGAAATTAGGTGAGTAGAGGATCCTATAGGGTACAGTGACATGGTCTATTTGGGGGAAAACTAGTGATAGAAAAAAGAAGAAAGAAGGGTCAGGGAAGCTTATCGAGTTCTCAATCGCATTGAATGGGGTGGAGGAGGCTAAGATGCACCAGAGGTTTCCGAATATAAAAATTGGGTTCATCAGCATTGTCCAGGGAGCCAAAGGTGAAATTGGAAGAGGATGAGGAAAGCATTGGGGTTGGCAGTGCTTATTGAACCCATATAAATAGTACAGTGTATGGGAAGTTGTTCTGTAAACCAAGGCGGCGAGAAGAATCCTAGCCCTAATGGGCATTTCATTGATAGGGCACCAAGTCCCCAAAAACTAGGGTCATTTGGATTTGTGTGGAGATCTAAAATTCATCAGTGAAGAGATCATGGAAAGCGGGACACTATGGGAGGCCGATCGGGGTCAGAGAAGAATACGCATCTGGGTCGCCTATTCTCATTCTTCTACTCAAGGTAGGAGATGAGTATAGAACTGTGCGATGAAATATCTGATGGTTGGGAGAGACTCCACTTAATACAGGCATGCATGAAACACAACCTTACTGAAAAAGCAATGAAATCATAGCGTGAAATTTAAATAAAATGGGATCTTAGGTTAAACAAACAAATATTTGATTAATGTTCCACTAAAACCATATGTTAACTTCCCTAATGGATTTGAAGGGTCAAATGAAGCCCTATTGACTCCAAATTTGAACCACAAGTTAATTAGGACCTCTAGAATCTCCCTATCCAATTAGATTTAGGTTTTCATTAACTTTTGTTCATCAACCTCATATAGGTCACTATTTAATGCATATATTATTTAAAGGTGAGGTTAATGGAATTATCCTTTCTCTAATGAGTTGGTTGAGCCAAAATTTTAGGTTAGGAGAATATTTCATTATATTTGGGACTTAGAGGTCACATTACATTCTATCTATTAGATAAAATCATAAATTTGCAAATTTGGGTTTCAGTTTAAGGATCATTGATAGGTTTAAGATTTTGAGGATGTTACAGGTACCAATCCAAAACCCAAAATTTTGGACTATGGTATCCTAAGTCAAAGGACTTTAATTTTACTGCTTATAATGATGTGGATTATGTCGGGTGCTTAAATGATAGAAAGCGTACAAGTGGCACTTGCTTCCTCCTAGGACCATGCTTAATTTCTTAGTTCTCTAAGAAATAAGGCATAATGGCTCTTTCAACTATCGAGGCTGAGTTCATTGCAGTTGGGAGTTTTTGTGCCCTAGTCCTTTGGATGAAGAAAATGCTCCAAGACTTAAATATTCATTGTGATGCTTCTCCCTATCTTTTGTGATAATATTAGTGGAATCAATCTTTTGTACAATCATGTATTACACAATAGAGCCAAACATATATAGGTCCGCCATTACTTCCTCCATGACCACATTGTCAAGAAATACATCTGCATCACTCATGTGGACTCGGCAAAACCAACTTGCATACATTTTCACTAAACCTCTAGCTAAAGAGAAATTTACTTTTGTTAGATCAAAATTTCTTATCACTACTCTTGATGATAAATGATATGCCTTATAATAAGATGTTCTCATGACTATATTGTCTTGCTCATAAATTGCTCACCTTATGCTTGTTAATGGCTACATATGCCTAATTGTAATGCCTTATTTTGCTTGTTTTTGGCTATTTTCTACAAACACTTGTTTTACCACAAAATAGTAGCCAATGGTGAGTGGAAAGTGCCTTAATATGTTTAAAATGCATGATTGGGTAGAAAAATAAATTTAAATAGCACTCTAGTGAACTAGAATTAAATTTCATATCTTTTGGACATGCTTTCTTTTCAGTCGAGTTTGCTCTGGGAAAACTCAATTGACAACAGACCCAAGGACCAATACACAACAACGTCATATAAGTTTCCCACATCTCAAACTCGATCGACAACATTGTTATGTGGATATATATATATATATATATATATATATATATATATATATATATATATATAGAGAGAGAGAGAGAGAGAGAGAGAGAGAGAGAATGTTGACCGATTTTCTCCCTCTCAACTAGAGAAAACTCGACCAATTTTTCACCCCTTCCATTCTTCCTTGACCCCTAGGTCACACAATCCCCTTTCCTAGCCCTATCTGGCCTGTTTTGACCTTCCCCAACCTCTAAACCTAGCTTGGGTGGCCTACCGCTTGGTTTCTCTTCCTTGTTTGGAATCATCTTCAGTTTATCTTCTCTCCATGGCATCCATAGGCAAAAGAGAACTGGTCCTTCAGGTGTACCTTCATCTTCTACAACCTTTAGGTACATCTCATACAATGGTACCTCCTTTTTTTCCAATCAAGCAGTAAATTAGTTGTGGGAGCTATTGCCTAGGAACCCTTATCTTTTTTATCCCTTGTTGATTCTGAGCAATGAGCCACTGAAGGAGGTTAAGAAACTCTTTTGTAACAAAAAACTTAATGATCTTTTCTATAAATGTTGGACCTATAACAACTCCCTCTTGAGAAAAAGGTAGTGCATGAGTTCTACACAAATCTAACCTAGAACTACATCACCTTGGTGCCTCCTCCTAACACCCAATTTGTTTTGGCATCCATGATAGGGGGAGTCAAGTTTACTATCTCCAAGCAATACTTTAATTAGTATTTATCTTGCTCCTCACCTAGTTGGATGACTCCCTATCCCACCTTTAGAGACCTCTTTGGCCCAGAAGCCTTCTACAAGAGTTTTGACCCTGAGTTATCTCTTTCTGATATCCACATTACTCTTAAGAAGCCTGAGGTCCCATATTGGAAGAAAGTCATCCTCTTGTCTTCTTCTCTAGATATTAAGACACAGTTGGTTTCCCTCCTTGCCAACTTCAATATCCATCCCAAAAAGAATCAAATGGATATTGTAGAAGATTTGGATGTGATCATATACTGCCTTATACAAAATATCTTTGTCAAATGGGAAACATACATCCTCCACCACATGACTTGCTTTGACATAGAGAAGAATACTAGAGACTCCCACCTGCCCTACCATAAGCTGATTTGTGGTGTCTTTCAATATCACACTAGAAAATCCCTTTTCAGAGACCTTGGCTACAAAGTCAGTCAAAAAGGAGTTTATATCAGTGACACTACGGTCAAGAAATCCTTTCACCCCACCTCCTCTATCCCTAGTGTTTTGACCTCCACCTAGGGTCCTCCACCTCCTTCTAGACCTGACCATGCCTCTTTTTCGGTGTCTAATGAAACCCTCATGGGCTACATGATGCACCAACATGCATACAACATGTAGGACCAGGAGCACATCCACTAGGATCAACTTCATATAATGTCAAACATGAAATTTTCCTACACCCATCCCTATCCCACCCACCAACCCTACCTAGCTACTGACTATGCCTCTTATGCATATAGTCAATTCCATGCCTCTTTTCAGCATGTTGCTTTAGTTTTACCCCCTACCTCTACTGGTGTACCTACCCCTATTGCCTCTCATCCACTTGCCCTTCATGTTAGCCCTTCTGCTGCCATTCTTACTAACTTTGATTGGGCTTCTATACCCAATTATGAGAAAGCGAAGCCATTGTATGAGTGTATACGTCTCATGGGAAGAGAAAAACTACAAATGGCCCTGTCCTCATGCTTTCTCTCTTTTGGAGGACACATAGATGGTTCATGAGGATGTTGAGGATGATGATGTTTGTGATGGTGATGATGATGAGGATGATGATGAGGATGGTGTCGATGGCTCTGATGATAATGTAGGTGGTGAGGCTACACATGCTGCCACTGATACACCCTCTGATGGTGATGGAGACTACCATCATGATGATGATGAGACCATTGAGATAGATGCCCTTTATATTTAGTTCTTAGTCCATAGAGTGTATATCTTATTGTAGACTTTCATGTACTGAACAATTGGGCACTATATCTGAGCCTTACTGTTTTCATATCTCATTGCTTTTCTTCATTGTCTTGTGGTTTTCATCTTGGGGGAACATATCTTGTATTCTAATTTGATTATATGTACATTAACTCTATGGTTGGTTATATCTCATGATTTCTGGATATGTTCTTCCATATTTTGATTATGACTGTAGTATATTTGTTCTCTTTGGTTTGTTGGTTGGTGCTTGAATATGGTGGTTGCTTGTACCATTTACTCCTTGGATAAGACATGTATTTTAGCTCTTCTACCCCTTGCCTTTTTGATATGACAAAGGGGGAGAAATGAGCCTAGTACATATTGAATTGTGATCCTTTTCTAGTTAATTCTCTGAAATATCATGTGACTATGTAAGAGGACTCAAATAGTATAGATGTTCTATGCTTTTTGGAGAAACTAACCATACAAGAAAAGATAAGTATGAATTGAGGGGGAGCAATTACTTTTATTCATTCATGTATCCATCTATAATTCACAAGGTAAAATTTTAAATTACAAGTCATTTTCTATATGTTGAGGAATGGTTTGTCATCTTCAAAAAGGGGGAGGATGTTGACCTAACAGTTATACATTATCCATATTTTGATGATGACTTAACCATCCCATATATATATGTATCTAATATGTTTAATTGATATTGATTACAGGAATTAGGTACATGAAAAGGATCAATTCAATCGAGCCCTAGCTTGACCCAAATAAGACAAAGTCAATGCAAATTCACTTTTGTGGAGAACACCCTAAAACCCTTAGGACAATTTTTGTAATAATTTGTATTGATGCTATGACTTGTAATTAAGATGAGAAAAAATTAGGAGCTCTTAAAATAAATATTTAAGCACTCGAATGACAATTTATATAATTTATTATAGGGATTCTTGTCGATCGAGTTTCATCCTTGATAAACTCGATCGACACCCTTGATGGATTTTGGGAATTGCCAGCGTCGACTGAGTTTCTTCAGGACAAACTCAACTGACACCATGCACTGACCAAATCAAATTTAAGTGGTCGGTCGATTTTCATCTAGGATAAACTCGGCCACCACTTCAAATTTGCTTTGTCTCATAGTACTGTTGGTTGAGTTTGCTTTATTGAAACTCAACCGACCACACTGCACTGAATGTGCAAAAAATGTGTTTTTAGTTGTTGGAGTCCTCCAAACATCAAAAATAGATCTGTTGCAACACCCCTAACGACTATGATTCATTACCAAGTGCATGTAGTGTCTAGTAGACATCCCTAACTATAAATAGAGACCCCTGAGCTTCATCCCAAGTTTGCTTCTTATGCTCCTATCTATATTTGAGTGGATTTGTCTACTAAGAGCCCCTTTCTATCTCGTGCTTACTAATTAAAATGTCAATTTGAGTGAGATAGGCTATTTGTGAGAGAGCTACTTCCTTGTAATCATTGTGAAGATCTCAATCTTCTCTTTACTCAATCCCTTTCTTCAAGAAAAGTTGGTGAAAGCATCTCCTTGGTGAAGGAGAAGGTGAAAGTTGAAGATCCTTGAGAAGAGTTGGTAATTCCTTCAAGGCAGAAGACTTGTTGCAAGAGGGGATCTCCTTGATGAAGTTGTCCAACTCGTTGCAAAAGTGGATAAGCCCTTGTAGAGGTTCAAGACTCTTTATCAAAGGATAGGTAAGATCTTGTAAAGTTTATTGGCCCCTTTTGATCCTTAAAAAGGAAGGCTAGGTATCCTTTCCCTGTAAAAGGAAGGTCTTTTTGTATGTCTTAAAATGGAATATAAGTATCCAATGGTTGCATAACCCTAGAGGTTGACCTCTCTAGGTAGTCGTGTACACTCTCCTAATTTGGAGTTTGGAACCAATATACATATATTTTTTCTAGATCTTATTCAATCTCTCTCATCCTTTCTATGTATGTTTAGTTGCACATAAAATTCCATATTTGCAATATTATCCCTTGAAGCAATTTGAAGGTCTAACAAATATTGTTTAAGTTTTTAAGCTTTATTCAACCCCCCTTTTAAAGCCCATTGATCCAACATATATGACTTATTAAAATGGATCACTTGTATTTTAAGCATCATTTAGTTTATTAGGTTTGTTGTATGCTTGTTTAGATATACTATGTTATTATGACATTAAATGATTCTAATGCATTATATGAGGTACCAAACATGGGTAGGCGATGTTAGTCAACTACAACTATAATCATATCAAGGTCTACAGATCCAAGGTATAATTATAGTTTCATGTATTCTTACCTAGGGTTTATACATGAGTTACTCATTGATATGCAATAATGTCCCCTCAAGTACAAATGAGTGAATTAGGTTTTATGTGTCTCCCTATTTTTCCAATACAAGGATTCAAACATACTAACCTCTTATCGAGGAGATTAGGGTTTATAAAGTCAAGATGCTAGATTTATGTATGTTGCATGCCTTGCCTCCTTGGATCAATTGTAGTGATTCTAGGCATTGGGCGTGAAGATGTAGTCACCTCAAGGTGGAGGATGGTGATTTTTCTGAACTTGGTCGGGCAGTCAAAGTTGATCTTCAGGCTTGTGTGGCTTGAAGTCCTTGACTTTCTTGCCTTCCACTTGGATGTGTTTCCACCTCCACCTAATCAACCACAACCTCAAATTCTCCATGGGAAGAATCCTATTGACCTCCTTGATAGTTTAGATCAACATAGTCACCCTTACCATGTGATGACATTTGGATGTGAGAATTGGTGAAGGAGGGATGCAATTGGGATGCATAGGGTGAGTTTGATAGTGGGGTGATGAGGGCGGCATTCTTGGATCATTATTTAAGAGTGTATGCTTTCTTTATCATGAAGGTAATTCCCTTTCCTATTTTCTTCAAACCATATATGGTTTTGGAGAGTTTGGGTAGATTTCATTGTAGTAGTAGGGTTTGAGTATGGAGAGGAGATATTGGAGGTGGAGAAGGAGAATAAGGCTATTGGAGCTTGAGGAAGCTTCATGGAGAGTAGGAGAAGGCCAATGGATCTTTATCCTTGGCTTTGGAGGCTATATCAAAGCATGGGGAGTCTTTGTGAGCATCTTCCATAGAGTCAAGGGTGTTTTGGAGTTAAGGATGTTGGGGTTCATTGGGAGTTCTCATGGGATCAACCTCATTTTATCCCCTTGAATTTGAGTCTAGACAATTCTTGAACGACCCTTGTGGTGCTAAAGTCAAGGATGTCAGGGTTGAGTGGGGTTGTCATGGGAGAAACCCTCACTTAACCCCCTATAAGTTGTCTTGGGCCCAGACTAGAACAACTATTTTGGGCATAACGACCATTCTAGCATGGGCCAAACTCTCCTTTTTTCCTCTCAATTTCTAGTGTAGCACCATTGTGGACATAATACATTCTATTTTTGGGCTAGCACGACTATTTTGAGTGTTGGGTGGCCTGTCTATTAGGCTCAAATTTGCACTTCCACTATATGCCCCCCATCTTTCTCAATTAATTTAGAGTGACAGTTCTAAACAGAACACTCATTCTACTTGGTCATCAACATGACCGTTCTTCTTGGAATGATAATTCCACATGAATTTTTTATGTTCAAAACATCATAAAGCTTTGTCAAATGTGCCATAATAGCACGATAGTTTTATTGCCACAACAACTATTTAAAGATTTTATTCAACACAACTAATCAATTTCTTATTAGTTAATTCCCAAATTCGAAGTTTGATTCTTGACACATATGACGGTATTTCATTATCTCTCACTTCTTTGCTATATTGAAGAACTCAAGACAACAAAAACCTATGAAATGCAAAGTGTGTGTTTATGTTTTTCTTTGAGTGCATAAATACATAAAGTATGATATAATTGGGTTTTTAGTGAAAAAATTATGAAACCAACATGTGTTTCTTCTCACTAATGCTAAGTTTATTTCCTTTATCCAGGCTTGATGTTACTTCAATCAATAATCATCTCGATAATATAGTAGTATCACCACCATAGTATATTTCCTTTTCATGTGCATTCAAGCACAACTCTTCATCACAAGGTAGTTCTTCAATCAACAATACCATTTCAAAGTTTTGATTGGTCTTGTTGAGCCCAATCTCAACATTTGTCTTGATTCTTTAACCATTTCCAGCAAATTCTATGAAACCTTCCTTATATTAGACTACAATTTCTTAAGATGGGTACACATGTCTCAATTGATATGGCCCTTTCCATCTTGATCTTAGCTTCCTGAGAAAAATTTTCATTCATGAATTGTACATCCAAACTCATTGATTGGGCTAAAATGTCTTCTTCCTCTTGTCATGCAAAAACTTTGTTATTTCCTTGTATCTCTTGGACATAAAATAGACCTCATGCCTTAATTCTTCAAGTTCACTCAGTTGAAACTTTCTTCTAATTTTTGTTGTGTCTACATCCATGTCCATATATTTCAATGCCCCAAGAGCCTTGTGTTACAATTATAAAGGCAAGTGGTAGCTTTTTACATAGATGAGATTGAAAGGAGTGGTTTTGATCGAGGCTTTAAATGTAGTCCTATGTGCCCACAAAGCTTCATTGAGACAGAGTGACCAATCCTTGTAGTTTGGTCTTACCGTCTTCTCTAGAATGAGATTTATCTCCCGATTGGTTAGCTAAAATTACCAACTTGAGGATGGTAGGAGGTACATACACAATCATTCACTCCATGTATTTTCAACATGTTCTCAAAACTTCTATGTATGAAATGTCTTCAACCATCACTTATCATAGCCCATGGCACTCCAAAATGGATGAAGATGTTGGACTTTACAAAATAAAAAACCATTATGTTGTCATTTTCCATTGTTGCTATGGCTCCAACCTATTTAGATACATAGACAATGACCACCAAGATAAGACCTATCATAAAAAAGGGCATCCATGGGTCGACCCATTCATGTCAGGCTCGGATGATGTAATTACCACATGCTAAAAATTAGCCAAACTCTTACCAACCCCTTTAGTTAGTGGCTTTGACAGGTGGGCTGAGGGAGCCTACGGGTAACTCACTTGGCTCAACCAATTACATAAAAGCATACATAATGATCTACTACTACTTAAAATAAATATACTGATCTAGATGACTTAAATATGCAACAGGGCATTATAAGTGGCAGTGGCCTTGCTACCAAAATCCATTGAGATCCAACCCTTTTTCACTTGGTTTTTTGCATCAAAAAATAGATAAATATGATGATATACCACTGCCCATAAATTTATGGTGTTCCAATCCAAACTCAAAAATTGTCCAACAAAAACAAATATTTAAGAGAGAGATATTAGTGGAAAACAAATTGACATCTACTACTTATCTAATTGGTCTATCAAACTTTAAGTAGAGTTGTACTACAAGTTAATAACTCTAGTTTGTTAAGAATAATCATACATTAGAGAATTTTAATTATAATTAGAGAAATTTACCTCAGGAAAAGGTATGTAGTTGAATGGCTATATATATTGAACAACTTACTTTTTTGCTTAATAGCGATAATGTATAATATTTGGTTGTTTTTGTGCTATGTTTCACATAAAAACACTAGAGAATGGTCTTATATTATCCTTAGAGAATTATAAGGACCCTGACCTCCATTTTGGGCTTACCCTATTTGCTTTGCCTAAACCTTGTGTTTAGAGGATTGCCTAATCACCTGGGTTGTGATTAGGGTTTGTTTGTGCTCTGTTGAGAGGTTGAGGTGCAACTTGCAAATTTCCCAAGTTCTAGGGTTGGTGTGCAAGTTTGTCACCTTGAGAGATATCTTTCTCTCTCCTTACATCCTCTAGGGTTGAGACGATGGGTTGGGGCACCTTTCTTGAGTTGTTTTGGGCCTTGTTTGAGCTTGTTTAAGCTTGGGCTTATTGTTGGGCTTGAAGCCCTTCCTCCTTGCTTGAGTGTGTCGGGCAAGGGAGAGCTTGGTGCCTTGTGTCGGCCATGGTGTGTCAGCCAGGGAGGCAAATCGGCCAGAGGGTGATGGTGGGTGTGATGGGTTGCCATGGTGGGCGATACACACCCCTCCACCTAGCATCGTTTGTGTCACCCCTTATGGACACTTAGTGCTTGTTGCTAGCAAGGTGGCAAAGGCTATGGACAAGTGTTCTTAGGGAGGATGACACCTTGCTTGTTCCTACGCTTTACCCTCTTCTATATACCTCTCTCTTTTCTCTTGGTTGGGATCTCTTTGCCCCTTAACCGTTTGCTCTCCCTTGCTAGCCGAGAATGAGAAGGAAGGAGAGGAGGTGGCCAATATAGCTGTTGCTGTTGCTGCTCCTTGGTGGTGGCCGATACATCCTACTACTTTTCTTCTCTTGTTGGTGGCCGAAGCTTGGAGCTTGGAGTTGTGCTTAAGGTGGGTTACATAACTCCTAACCCTAGCTATACTACCTTTTTTACATGTTGCATTACTATGTTATCTTGATCGGCCTTACATATCTTTGTAGTAATGCTTCTTGTTTTAGTCGGTTATGTTGCTGCTCATTTTATGCCCTAGATCTTGTTGGACAATATGTGGTATGTCAGTTTCCCTTTGTTTCGGCCTACCCTTTGGGTTAGGGGATCTTGAGCAAAACCCCTCTCTCGCTTTAAGTTGAGAGGTGAGCTTAGGGTTCCTTAGTTCAAAGGTGTGTGTAGTGTTCCCGTGAGGCAATACCCCTCTCTCTCCTTGTACTTGAAGAGGTGAGCTTATGGTGTTGGGTGACATAGTGGTTGGCTTGGCCGATAGAGGGTTGTCCTACCCTAGTTGCACGATATGCCTTTAGGGTTTTACCTTTAGTTGGTGCCTTGGGCGATAGGGATGGCCATGCCTTTATTGGTGTGTTCTTGGGGCAAAACCCCTCTCTTTCCTTGGCCTTGAGAGGTGAGCTTAAGCTTTAGTTGTGTGGGCAAAACCCCTCTCTCCCTTAGTTGCTTAGAGGTGAGTCTACACTCTAGTGCTTGAGTAATACCCCTCTCTTACCATGGATTTGAAAGGGTGAGCCTAAGGTTTGTGTTTGACCTGGTTGTGGGATGGCCGATATGTTGATGACCCATCTGCCTGCTATGTGATAGTGGTTGTGCAAAATCCCTCTCACTTAGTTGTTGAGAGGTGAGCCAACTCCCTTGATCATTTAGGGTTTGGTGGTGGTTTTAAGGTTGAAGAGGACCAACCCGAGATGAGGTGTAACCCGACACCCTTGCTAAACCGATATCCCTGTCCTAGGGTGGATCTTGGATGATATGTCAGGTGGGTGTCTTGTTGACCCCTTTGACCGATATGAACCCTTGATAGTGGGTGCTTTGCCCAGTAGACTTAGCTGGATGATAGGTTGTTTAACTAATGTAGTAGCTCGTTGCTTCCTTGACCGATATGGGTATAGTGTGTTGACCCTTATGTTGTGTGATACAATAGGTGGCGACTTTGTTGATCCTTTGGGCGATACAATAGATGGATGAAGTGTTGTTCCCTCAATATGGGGTTGTGTTGGGCATTTGGGCTTGTTGGTGCCTTGCACGAAATTCTCTTGGATGGTGCTACCTGACACTCTGTTGTGACGTGTTGCTTGGTGTTGCTACAGCGTTGCACGTTAGGTTGTTGCCTGACATGACATTGCATTGCATGCTCTGGCATTACAGGTTGCTCGCTATGTTGTTGCACGATATCAGCTGGCTTGTGCCTTGCCCGGTATGGGTGTTGGCCGATAGCGTTGGCCGATACAGTAAGTGGTGGTTAGTTGCATGCTAAACCGATACAGTGTTGGGCGTTACACTCTTTGATGAGGCGTGTCTTACCTTTAGTGAGGTTTATGGCACCTTTGGTGAGGGTTGTCCCTTACCCGTTATACCTTTGGTGAGGGTTGTCCCTTACCCGATATGTCTATAGTGAGGGTTTTACCTTGTGATCGGTTGGAAACTCTAATGCTTGATCGAAAAGTCATATAAGATAATGTCATGCATAGATATGTTCATCCAATTATGTAATTATATCTCTTTTGATATATGCAATAAGTTTAAGATGTTCCTTGTATGAGTACAATTGTACCTCTACGCTCATGCTAACCATGCAGGTACTAGTTGTATGATGAGGCCATGATGATGGCATGACAATGATATGATGTGGAACATCAAGGGTTATGATGAACCCAATGATATATGATGGGTGTTACCCATGGAATGGCAATGTGTGCCTTGATGATGGGATTGAATCCCTGTGATGTTAATCCTTGTGATGAATCTAGATGATTGGCAAGAGGCCAAGTGGTAACATGTGATGTTGGATCCTTGTGATGGATCCAGATGATGTTGATGGCACTGAAGGCCTTAGTGACAATGTAACACAAGATAATGAGTTCTATGTTTAATAATTCTTGTTATAGTTGCATGTTACATAACTTGGTTGAATCTTGCAATCCACTTAAAATGCAATAATTAATTATAGAGGAACTTTTCATGTAGTTTGCCCTGACCATAGATCCATCATTGTCAGGAGTTTGGTGATGGTGAAACATGCTCCCCTAAGGGTTAACCTGGAACACATATTGTTGAATATGCGGGGTGCGCCTACGCCCTAAGTAGTAGTGCATGTTTAGAGCACAGTTTTAGGCCTGTGGCTCCGTGTGGTTGGAGCATGGTGAACAAGCCCATGGCTCAGGATATGTGATAGAGCATGGTGGATAGGCCCATGGCTCAGTGACGATGGAGCATGGTGAACAGGCATGTGACTCAGTTTTCTAGCACCAATACATGTACCAAGGTGGGCTCGGCAGAGGGTAGCCTGACCCTGAGTGGCTGAGGCCACTTAAGCATGAGACTGCGGTCCTACTTGTTGGTTCTTATGCACTGACTATAAGGGAAGTGAGGTCATGGAGTCCGGCTCTCCCAACGACCTTGTATGGAAATCGATTGCGACCAAGCAATGGTTAGTTTGGATTTGAGTGGTATGACTCACTTACTCAGGGCATAATAAATTGTAATCCAGACATATAGTATATTTTCTTAGGGAAAACATGAGACATTGGTTGAGGCCTTGTTTGTATAGTTGCCCTAGTTCTATCTCACAGTTACTTACATGATCCTCAGATGTTATGATAAGTTCTTATTAGACTTGTCGTGTCAATCATGTTCCATATTATTATCTGTGTATATGCTTCCTAAATATCTCAGTAAGAAGTTATAACAAGTTAGTTCTACTCAATATGCTGCTCATATACGATCTGCTTATATCAGTTACCTGTTTTATCTGTTATAGCTCCCTTTTGAGGTTTTATAGTTTTGGCGGGGGTTATGTTTCTCGCTGGTACTGTGTGTCTCACCCCGTTGGTTTAAAACCTTTTTAGGTGATTGATCTAGACGTGGTGGTGGTCGTGAGGTTGCGGTCGAGCAATAAGAAGAATAGTAGAAAGCAAGGTTGGATATGCTGTTACTGTGGTTGGGTGTTTTGTAGTAGAGTCCTAGAGTCATCCCTGTACTCTCAAGTCCTTGGAGGTGTTTTGACAAAGTTTCACGATGTATGATCTTGTATGGCTTTCTTATCCTGTTGTTGACCTGGCTAGGTCTTTTATGTATATAAACAGGTGATGCATCCTTTATGGATAAAAGATAGCTGGATCCTATGAACGGTGGGCATGCATCAAGTTGATGTATATATATATATAACATGTTTCTTTGTAGGATGTGGATCTGGTTGTAATAGTTCCTTTCTTATCTGCTTCCCGCAATCGATTTTAATTAACCCGTGTTTTTGGTAATACGATGTTTATGATGGTTCCACACATTTTTGTGTGGCATTTCATTGTCTGTGTGATAGCGGGATGTCACAAGAATCAACTAGAAAAAACTTTTTTTGAACACATATTATATGGGAACCCGCAGGTAACCCGCAATCAGATAGGTTGGGTTTGAATTCATCTTCATTTTACCCGTTAGAATTGCATATTTTTGACCCACACCGACAATGACCCAACACAACCACCCATTTGACAAGTATAACCAATATGTACACAAATTCATAGTAAGGAGGAAACAAACCCATGAAATAGATGCCCCACATATCAAATACCTTCACCACTATAATAGGTGATAGAGACATCATGTCTCCTAGATATTGTTCCCACCTTTTTGTACTTCAAGTAAGCTTTACCATACTCATGAGAATCTTTGAATAGGGTTGACCAAAGGAAACCACATTGGAGAACTTTTGCAGTCATTCTCTTCCCTCCAAAGTGACATACACATACATCAAAGTGGTACATGGAAACAATATATTATTTCTCATCTTTGGGAATACACCTTCCAATCAATTGGTTGATGTAGTACTTGAAGAGGTGTGGATCCTCTCACACACTTCATTTCATCCCTTGACCATGTTATAGACACTCTTCCACTAGTCAACAAGTTGTCTATATGTTTGAGCCATGGTTTTTTAGAAGAGTCAACTAGCATGAGTTGTTCATGAGGCTTGTTTCCTTGATTATGTGTAATATTTCATGAGGTGCCTCAATCCGTGAAAGGTGGCCAACTGCAAAATTTTCAATTCCTTTCTTATCAATAATATCCAAATCAAGCTATTGGAGTGAGATAATCCATCTTATCAAACTTGTCTTGGAATCCTTCTTTGACGTGAGATATTTAACGACACCATTATTGGTGCAAACAATTATTTTATTTAGTAAAACATAAAAATGAATCTTGTTAAGGGAAAATACTATTACAATCAACTCCTTTTTAGTGGTGGTAGTTCCTTGAGCTTCATTTATAGTTTTTCTTGCATAGTAAATTGCATAAGGAATCCAACCAATCCTTTGGCAAATAATAGCCCCAATACCATAGCAGATGCATCATCATGATCTCAAACGACATAGAGAAGTCGAGAGGTTGCATAATAGGAGTAGAAATTAACTTATACTTCAAGTGATGGAAGGCTTCAATGCATTTTTCATCAAAATATAAATCAATGTATTTCTCAAGATAATTTCATAATGGCTTTAATATATTACTTAAATCATTTATGAAGTAGTAATAGAAATCGGCATGCCCCAATAAAGAACATACATGTTTTACAGTGGAAGGAATGGTCAAAGTATAAATGAGACCCACTATACTTTCCCAACTTCAATATTGTCTTTTAATACTCTGGTCCAAGCACAATACCCTTGGGAACCATGAATTGACTTTTTCCTAAGAAAATACAATGCAAACTCTCACACATATTTTCTAATAAAATAACGAGATGTGAGAGACAATCATCAATGGATTTTCTAAAAACTAAAAAGTCATCCATAAACACCTCAAGGGATGAGTCAATCATATCGAAAAAGATAAATGACACACATCTTTGAAATGTATATGGATCAATAAGAAGGCCAAATGGCCTCTTCTTGTATACAAACACCCATGTCGGACATGTAAATGTGGTCTTTTCTTAGTCACCTAGACGTCTCTTAAAAGTACAAAAAATAACCATCAAGGAAAGAATTAAAATTTTTGTCCCTCCAATCTATCAAGAATCTGATCAATGAGGGGAAATGAAAAATGGTCTCTCTTAGTCTGTGCATTCAGTTTTCCAATAAACAACATATATTCTCCACTTGGATTGCCCCTTACTATAACTAGATCATCATCATCATTTGGTGCAACAGTGATGCCACCCTTTTTTAGCACAACCGAAATGTGACTCACCCAAAAACTTTCAGAAATTGGATATAATTCTTACGTTAAGGAGTTTCACATTCTCTTAACACTTTCTTTCCACTTTGGATTCAGTCTTCTCTGCTTTCATGTCTTAAACATGCATCATACTCTATATAAATGCAATGCATAGAAATAGGTGGATCAAATCCTCTCAGAATCAACAATAAACCATCTAATAGACTCAATGTTCTTCTTTAAAACATAAATAAGAGCATTTTCTTGGTCTGGAGAATGAAGAGAGAAAATGATCAAAGGGAGTGTCATTTGAACTAAGAAAAGCATATTTTAGTCCTTTACTAAGAGTTTTCATCTCAAAGATGGGGGTGCTATTCAATGGATGTTTTCAAGGGTTTATCTACTACAAAAGGTAGATATTCACCAGCATCCATTATTTTGACACACTTGACTTCCTCAACTAGTTGTTCATTTGACAATTGTCTCAAACCCCTTTCCTTTGGTGGTAGTTTTAATACATGTAGGCAAAGAATCCTCCACAATCTTATCAAGGAAATAAAGTGGATCACAATCCTCATCAGCGACACCAATGCTACAGATTTGGTTGAAGATTTGAAATATAAAATTTGATCTTCATGTGCATGAATTTCACAAACATTGTACTTGTATTCACATGAATAACAACGTCCAAATCAACTAGGAATGGCCTCCCCAATATTATAGGGATATTCCTACTATCTTGTTCCATATCAAAATGATGAATTTGGCTGGGAAGATGGAGCATGTGTCATCATCAACATTCACCAAAAATCATCTTTTTTGCTCCTGGAAATCTTTAGAGATCATTCAACTAACTTAAGAGTGAAATTAGATGGCTCAAACTCCCCATACCAGGATCAATGTGCATGTGATATGGCATTAGTTCACACTTGTCCGTAAGTCCAAAAGGCATTGCTCAATGTTATGTCCAACAATGTTTTAAGGAATTACAGGGGCTCTGAGATCCTTTCTTTTTTTAGGACCACATGTGGCATAATTGAACTCACTTGCTTAGTAGTTTTAGTTTTTGGGGACATACTTCCTATTGATTACCTCTTATATGTGCACATGTCTTTGAGGAAATTTACATATGCATGCATTTGCTTAATTGAATCCTAGAGGGGTATGTTCATGTGTACTTGATTAAATGTCTCAAAGATGTCATTCGTGCACTTTTACTTTCCTTTAGAGGGAGAATGATCCTCCAAGGCGCCAGTGAAAGGGGGATCTTGCACAATAGGGTCAATTGGTGGAACTATATCATTTTTTTGCAAGACAGTCAGGGTAAATGGTGACATTGTGCCATTCACTGCCACAATATCATTGATTGCTACCATGGTATCATCAACCACTGGAGCACAATATCAACTATTTCATCCATTAAAATATCACTACTAACAGCTAGTCTTGGCCTCTCAATGGTCTTGTCACTTCTTAACGTAGTAATAGCCTCCACATGCTCCTAAGAAGAGAAAGGAGGAAAATGATGATAGAGTTGTTGTTGTGTAGGGTGTGATGATTGAACATGTGGGTAGACATACCCTCGGTGAGAAAGTGGTAGTAGAGTGAGATGGCATTGATGGTGGGATGTTTCACATATGTTTGTACCAATGAGGGGAAATGGCTTGGTGGGGTTGATGAGATGGTTGTGGTTGAGGAATATGTTCATAGGGATGATGTGGTGGAGGGGGTATTGGTTAAGGGATTGAACTTGAAATTGTGGGTGAATGTAAGGATTTTGAGGGGAATTTACCAATTCAATGGAGTTGTTAATATCCCATGGGTTGGGAATGGAATTTCCCTTCCACATGGAGAGAAAGTGTTGAAGAAAACTAATCCATTGTTTTCTCAAGTCTACTAATATCCTGATCTTGAGTAGACATCATGTTCTAAACATCATAAAATACTTGTATATTAGAAATAACGTCTTCCTCAAACCCAAACTCCTTGGAACTTGTTGTTTTTGGTTCCTTTGAGAATGAAGAGCCTTCATCTCTTCACTAAAAGACTCAATAGAATGAATAGGAGCACTTCTCACTTCATTATTCATTAGTTTATCATTTCAACAACAATCTTCATCATTTGTAGGCTAGAACCATTAGGAGCTGATGTTGTCACACCAATGGCACCGATCACAATCATTAATCACACTATAAGCTCTGTGTCTAGAATTTTCTACAAAGTGTTCAGAAAATGGCCATGACTCTTTAAGGGGTTTAGCCATGAAAGTATCTCCATAAGAGGAGTCCACTACATCTTCACTCAATGGAGAGAGACATGAATAAAAGTTTGAAAAAGGTGCCACATGGGAATATCATGGTGAGATAACTTTCTCAACATCTTTAGAAATATTTCTCAAGAATCATGGAACCTTTCATTATCCATTTAGCTAAAATTTAATATGGCATGCCACATTTGTGTTAAACTTGCAATTGTATAGAACATCTTTTAATTTTGGTAAAATTGACCCCCAGGATAATGCCCAAAATAGGGATGGTAAACTCGGGGAACCCCTCCGTCCACACATTGGGATCCCAAACAAGTCACATCAAAAGTTGGGTAATACAGTGTATAGAACTTTTTCAAGAAAGCATTTTCATCTCCTCTCATTTTGTTATCTCTATTTCTGCACCATACTAATCTTCATATTTGTCCTCTAGAGAGAAGGGGGACATAGTTAATTCAATGACACCATTGATTGTAGTCGTGTTTGAATAGTTGAGCATGTTTAAATAAAAGCATCCACATGCTTGTAAGGATTCATGATCTAAGCCATATAAGACGGGAATCATATGAACAAGAGTTGGAGGGATGAATAAATATTGACATGGCAAAACTTCAAATCTTGTAGCAATAGGAGAAGTGTAAGATCCAGGAAGAAAGTAGTCTTAGAGAGGCTTTGGAAGATCTTTATTATGAGGTGGTGATCTTCCATTAGGATTATCCATATATTCTTTATCTAACTTATTTTATCATCTACACATTTCAAAATCAAGAAGATTTCATAATCTCAAATGCAAGAACAACACAAAAAATAAACAATAGAAATGGCGAGGGAAATAGAAAAAGTCAATATAAAATAAACTAGCTAGGATAAATGCCACTCCCATCGAATGCCGCCATATATTGCACCTCAGGTTGAATTACACTTAGGATAACAAAATGTATAGACCAAAATGTTGGCACACTCTCATTGGTGGATTCACAAGTGAACAGCTCATGATATGATCTAGCTAGTGCAATAGGTACAAAGTTGATCCTCATGGTGAGATGGGGGCACTACAACCAAGCTTACTTTACTAGGTTCCTATTTCATAATAGGGTTTTTAGGGTTTGATTATGGAGTTTGAATTACAATAAGTGAATAAGATATTTAAAGGAAAGCACCAAGAAAATAAGTGAATAAGATATTTCATAATAGGGTTTTTAGGGTTTGTTGATGATTTCGGGGACGAAATCCTTATAAGGGGTGGATAATTTGTAACATCCCTGACCTGGGTTATGTTCTAACCCCAGGCGTTTTGCTTAACAAAGTTGATTATATGCTTGTACTTATCCTGTGAAAAGTAATTAGGGCTCATGAGGAACTTATGTTTCAATTTTGGTCCTGTTTGAACAATGTTAAAGCAATGATTGCTTGTTTTGGACTAAAGTGCAAATTACCCAAGTTGAGGGGTTAACTTGCAAATTGCATATGATAAGATGTTCCTCTGATGTTGAGACATCATAAGGATGAATATGATGTAGTAGTATGGTTTCCACAAGCCTGGACACCAAGATAGAGCTTGTTGGACAATGTTGTGCATTAAAACCTAGTTTTGGAGTAAAGTGCAATTTACCCAAAATCTAGGGTTCAATATGCAAATTACCACTTAAAAAAGGTCCCTAATGTTTCTTGGCATCATGTAGAGCAAATAAATGAGAGGGGTGCTTCATTTGAATTAAGTTGGAGGAGAGAGAATCTTGATATTAAAATAATCAAGATTAATGCCTAATTGAAACCCTAATTCGATTTAGGGCAAAAATGAATAAAAATAATTGAAGGGATTTTAACCAAAATGTTTTGGGTTGATTTTGAAGAAGGATGGACGTTCCTTTGCCAAGATAAGGAACGAAAATATCCTAAGTAGGTGAAATTCCACTCACCATTATTATAAGGAAAAGAAAACCCACTCACATATGGATATTAATATAATAAGCATTAAGGTGCTTAATTTTGATTTTCTTTAAATCATGGATAATGGAGAGGAATAAGAGGCAATGAAGATAGCCTCGTACTTAAGGATTTTTAGGAGAAATTTGGGGGGGAAGAGGCGGCACCAATTTTGGAATTAAATGCATTTTAATAATGCATTTTCTCTTTCATTGAATTTTTATAAAAAGGCCTTTTCCTAGCCAAATGAAAGGCTATTTCGACCCCACTTCTTCTCTTAGCTTGGAAACCGACCAAGGAAGCTAGGGAGGACCAGGAGGACGAACCCCAACCTGTGGGTAAGCTCTTGACCTTCGTTCTCCTTGATTTCATTGTGGAAATCGAAAATAAATTATGGATTCCTTCTTATTTCGATCTCCTCTTCAACCCTAGCCAACTTTTGCAATCAAAAGCTTGAGGACGAGCCTAGGGGGAGTTGCAAGAGCTTCATCCACCATTAATGGCGTGAGATTGGAGCTTTGGAGCTCAATTGGAGGCGGGTTTTATAACTCAAACCCTTAAACATTGCTATTGCATCAATTCTCTATGCTTTGTTGATTGATTTCTTCAATTTGATACACTCTTGTTTCTTTGCTGCAATTTCCATCAAGAACGGTTTCTGTTCTTGGTTGTTCGAAGGAAGGGGATGATGACATCATCCTATATGCTTATCCAAAGAAAATTACCAAGCAAAACCGTTTTGATAGCTACTCCAAATCGTTTTAATTTGATTGGCTATGCGGTTTCAGCAAACCGTTTAAGGGCAAACGGTTTGAAACCGTTTGGGAGAAAACGGTTTCAAGACCGTTTGAGATGGTTGACCAAGCGTTGACCGTTTGGGAATTTTGTTCCTAATTATGTAGGCTGATAACCCTCCAAATTTGAGGGATTAACTCCAAAGGAATCGAGAGTTGAAGGCCAATCAATTAGGCAATCGGATTGAATTATGTGCTGATTTTCAACCTGATTAACTTGACCTGGTTATGCAAACGGTTTCAAGACCGTTTGAGATGGTTGACCAAGCGTTGACCGTTTGGGATTCCTGTTCATAATTATATTTATTAATAACCCTCCAAATTTGAGGGATTAACTCCAAAGGAATCGTGAGTTGAAGCCTAATCAATTAGGGAAACCTAATTGGATTAAGTGCTGATTTTCAATCTGATTTAATTGAACTTTTCGGGCAAACGGTCTCAAGACCATTTGAGTGCGTTGACCAAGCGTTTACCGTTTGGGATTACTGTTCCTAATGATGTGATCTAATGACTCACCGAATTTGAGGGATTAACTCCCAAGGAATCATGAGTTTAAGGCTATTCAATTTGGCAAACCCTAATTGAAAACAGTGCTGAAATTCCAATGAGTTAAGTTGAGATTTTGGGTTGATTAGCCCAAACGGTTTCAAGACCGTTTGGGGATCACCCAAACGGTCTCAAGACCGTTTGGGGATCACCCCAAGACCGTTTGGAGGTCTGGGGTCAAGTATAGTTGACCAATTGAAGGTCCAAAGGTACTAATCATATTGCAATGTAGTGCTGATCTGTTGATCAACTCGATAGACCAATCCATGATGATTTTTCACTAGAATCCAAAGGTTGGATGGGCCAAACGGTCTCAAGACCGTTTGGAGCTCATCCAAACTGTCTCAAGACCGTTTAGTGGTCACCCAAGACCGTTTGGAGGTCTAGGGTTGAGTATGGTTAGGTGTTTGAAGGTCTAAAGGTACCAAACTGTTATACAATGCAATGCTGATTTGGTGATCAATCCAATGATCCAAACCTTAATTGGATGGCTTGGATTTGAGTGATATGATGGGAAAACGGTCTCAAGACCGTTTGGAGGTCATCCAAACGACCTCAAGACCGTTTGGGGTCAGGTCATACCCAATTTGGATAATGGTTCAATAGTTTCAAAGTAACCAATCTTGCATGGATGAGTGTTGTTGGATCTTCGATTCCAAACCCTAATTCAATTGAATCAAGCCCTAATTGATGACCAATTGAGGGTCAATTGAGGGTCAAATTAGTTGAAGGTTGACCTATTAAACTCAATTGAAGTATGAGCATAGGTCCAATTGATGATTGGTTCCATGAATTCAATGGTTGAAGGTCCAATGCAATCAATTGAAACACAATTAGTAGCATGATTGATGATCAACTTGAAAGCTCTAATTGGTGTTTATAAACCCTAATCCCATTGAGATCAGACCATAATTGAAGTCCCAATTGAGGGGTGAGCCATGATTCAAATGATGATTGAGTTGATGATCCAATTGGTTGAAGTTCCATTGATTAGAATTGAGTGTGGTTCAATTTGGTTAATTCAATTGGATACCTCATGTTATTGAAGGTCTAATTGATAAAACCTTTTTGAAAACCTAATGTGATTAGGTGGGAGATACCTTTAATGGTACTAGTCATTAATGCATAACAAATGCATGGACCCAATACATGATGTAAACCCTAATTGAGGCTGATTCAATGTATAACCTTAATAAGAGGTTGTCTACATGTGAAATCACTAATTAGGATGTTAGTAAACCCTAGTTGAGGGTGTATCCTTGTGAAACCCTAGTGGAGGGTGTATCATTGTGAACCCTGGTTGAGGGTGTATCCTTGTGAAACCCTAGTTGAGGGTGTATCATTGCGATTGTTTATAGGCAACTTTATAATAAAGTTATGCCTTAAACTAAGATAAGTCCATATCATGTGAGATAGCTGGACAGTTCTAATGTGTGGCCTATGCATTATATGCTAAGGGTGAGTATTCTGTGATGGAATGTATTAAGAGGGGAAATACCTTAATACAAGATAAAGTTGGTTAACTCAAGAGGGTCTGAATTAATGAGAAATGGGAAACCCTAACCCTGGTAAGGAAATAGTGGTGTTACCCTTGAATAATGATGTTATATATTGTTTTGCATGGTGCTGATATGAAATTGATGTATTATCATCTGTACTAACCATGCAGGTATGATGTGATGATGAACATAGCCAGGTATGAGCTATGAAATTTTATGTATTGACATTGTTTATTGGGCCTTATGTGCCATGCTATACCTTATTGCCTAGTATGAGGTAATAAGAGAAGTAATGGGCCTTAAGTGCCATGAGAAGATGTTTATGTAATAAGCATCATATTTACCTTGGTCAGGTGACCTGAAGGTGATAATTACCTGAAAAAGTGGTAATAATGCTCAATGATGAGCTAAGGGTTTGAATACCCAGAACCATATGATTATGGCATTGAGTTGCAAAGGAATGAAAATTCCCAGTATTGAAATGAGGGACTGAGATCCCCATGTCTTATAAAGACTGAGAAGTGATTAATGGAAATAGTACATGTTTTCTTTATAGCATTTGTCTTATTAAGTTATGTTTGGAAACTTAGCTGATGTTAAAATAATATGATAATGTACTTAATTAATCAAGTGATACCATATAATGTAGTTGCCCTGATCACAGATCCATCAGCGTCAGAATTAGCTGAATGGTGAAACGAGTTTACTCGGAACGCATATTTTTGAATATGTGGGGGTAATTGGGCAATTATATCCTTATGCCCCATAGGCATTGCTACGGGCTATGTCCTATGAACGGGATTGGTTACGGACCATACCCCAATAAGAGCATGGCTTCGGGCCATGACTCCACAAAATAATACCGGGTATTGGCTACGGGCCATATCCTGAAGAGAGTATATGCTATGGGCTATAACTCTAATAGCGATGTTGCCAGTATACCCTGGAAAGCTATCTAGCAGAGACACAAGATGTCCTGCATGTTATCTCGTACTGACCGAGATAGTTGAGGTCATGGGAATCCGACTCTTCCTTTGACCTATGTATGGTACCGATGCTTTACGTAACCGTGGTCGGTTGGAGTATGAGCGGTATACCTCATCTCCTCAGGGTATGAGTATGATTGTAAAACGTAATCAACCGTGTAGCATATTTGCTTAGGGTTGAATTGCGAGAATCAATGGTTGATGATACATGGTCTATTATATCATAGTTGGATAAATGCTATACATGTTCTTCATATTCCTTCTTAAATGAATGACTTGCTGCTTAATCAAGTTATAATTGAAATGATTGCATAGAGAATACTGCTCTGCATATCTTATTCAATGATTTACCTGCTGTTGAGTAAATATAATTCTACTGCTCAGTGTTATTCTATTATCGGCAATAACAATGTTTCTGGCGGAGAGTTATATCTCTCGCTGGGACAATTTTTATAATTGTCTCACCCCCGTGGGATTAAATTTTTAGGTAACCGCCGATGAAAAGGCAAGGAACCTATTACAGAGGAAGAGCAGCAGCAACAGTAGCAGGGACAACAGTAAATCCCAGGTGGGGATATGAGCTGTCAAGTTGTATATAGAAAGTCCTATGAGTCGTCTCTGTACTCTTGGGTCCTAGGAGTAATGTTTTGATGGATCGATCTGAGATTTTGGCTTTAAGCCTCGAGGGTTTTATACTACCTGTGTACAGTTAAGACAGAGTAGTTGATGTTTGTATTCCTCGAGAAGTAATAGTACATGAGATGTATATATGAACCAGGATGTAAGGTTTTACTTTGGTTCTGAATGAAAGAGTTTTCCTGTGAATGGATCTCTTTGCAAATGGTTTTAATTTTCACTGATTTTTTCTAATCCGCTGCAACTGATTTGCTTCCGCATGTTTTATTATTGTTAATGACACTTGTTATCTTAAATGATGGCGGGTGTCGTGAAAATTTAGTGGTATCAGAGCTCTAGGTTCGCTGAGTCTACAGAGACATAGGATTAAGGTAGTTGAGTCTGTTCTAAGTGTCTTCCAGTTTATCTGATAGTATCTTCTGCTCATATAGGAGAAGAAGAACTAAGGATGTCTGGATCACACGATGAACACGCTGCTGAGAGCAGTGTTGCTGCACCAGTAAAAGGTGCAAGAGACCAGGACAGGGAGGAACCTGTACCTGATCAACCCCAGTTCAACCCAGCTGATATGGGGAACCCAGCCTTTCAGACTATGTTCGGGCAGTTTATGGCAGCTATGACCCACATGACGGATAGAATGCCAGTACCTGCACCCAAGGCACCACCCCATGATGAAAGACATGGTGCCGGCAAGACCTTTGAAAGGCTGAAGAGGGTAGGAGCATTAGAGTATGCTGGTACATCTGATCCAGCAGATGCTGACCTATGGTTGACTGAATTAGAGAAAGCCTTCAGAATCCTCATGATACCTGATGATGAGAGGGTTAGGCATGCTGTATATCTCCTGAAAGGGAGTGCTGGACACTGGTGGACCATTGAGGAGGGCAAAAGACCAGGAGTTGTGATTGGATGGGATGAATTCAGGCGTGAATTTGTCACTAGATACTTTCCTAAGACATTTCTAGATGAGAAGATATCCCAGTTTGAGAGAATTAAACAAGGACCTATGAACATTAGTGAGTATGAGGCTAGGTTCATGGAGTTGTAGCAGTTTTGTCCGCACATGGCATCCAATGATGAGGAAAGAATTCGGCGATTCGAGAAGGGGTTGAACGCTGAATTAACCACTCCGGTGTCTGCTCTAGAGAACCGGGAGAGGTTTGCAACTTTTGTGGAGTCTGTAAGACGCATAGTGAGGTCTATAGTTGAGAAGTGACAAACTAAGGGTAAGAAGGAACACCCACAGTTTCAAGGGCATAGTGTTGGGAGTTTCAAGAAACCAAGGTATTCTGTGCCTACACCACCAAAGGAAGCTCACAGTTCAGCTTCTATGTCAGTAACTGGACCCCCTAGACCACACCAAGAGAATAGAACTTGTCATCGATGTGGACTAGTAGGTCATCTGGCAAGGGATTGCCCAACGGGGAATGCTGTGGTGAATCAACCCCCGAGACAAAGTCAGCAAGGTTCTCAGAGAAAGAAGTTTTCTAGTGGTACCCGAGGACGTGGACAAGCATCCCAGGCAGGATCTTCTGCGTCCAATAATAGAGCACAGGGCCAACATCAGGCAACGGATAGGCTCTATGCTATGAACCAGTCTGAAGCAGTAGTCAACCCTCGGGTTGTGACAGGTCAGATGGAATTACTTTAATTCTGATATGTCTTTATCCTACTTCGTATTTGTGTTAATAGATCCGGGAGTTGAGGAGGAAATATCCTACTCTTTTCTCTTAATGTTTTGTTGATGATTTCGGGGACGAAATCCTTATAAGGGGTGGATAATTTGTAACATCCCTGACCTGGGTTATGTTCTAACCCCAGGCGTTTTGCTTAACAAAGTTGATTATATGCTTGTACTTATCCTGTGAAAAGTAATTAGGGCTCATGAGGAACTTATGTTTCAATTTTGGTCATGTTTGAATAATGTTAAAACAATGATTCTTGTTTTGGACTAAAGTGCAAATTACCCAAGTTGAGGGGTTAACTTGCAAATTGCATATGATAAGATGTTCCTCTGATGTTGAGACATCATAAGGATGAATATGATGTAGTAGTATGGTTTCCACAAGCCTGGACACCAAGATAGAGCTTGTTGGACAATGTTGTGCATTAAAACCTAGTTTTGGAGTAAAGTGCAATTTACCCAAAATCTAGGGTTCAATATGCAAATTACCACTTCAACAAGGTCCCTAATGTTTCTTGGCATCATGTAGAGCAAATAAAATGAGAAGGGTGCTTCATTTGAATTAAGTTGGAGGAGAGAGAATCTTGATATTAAAATAATCAAGATTAATGCCTAATTGAAACCCTAATTCGATTTAGGGCAAAAATGAATAAAAATAATTGAAGGGCTTTTAACCAAAATGTTTTGGGTTGATTTTGAAGGATGGACGTTCCTTTGCCAATATAAGGAACGAAAATATCCTAAGTAGGTGAAATTCCACTCACCATTATTATAAGGAAAAGAAAACCCACTCACATATGGATATTAATATAATAAGCATTAAGGTGCTTAATTTTGATTTTCTTTAAATCATGGATAATGGAGAAGAATAAGAGGCGATGAAGATAGCCTCGTCCTTAAGGATTTTTAGGAGAATTTGGGGGGGAAGAGGCGGCACCAATTTTGGAATTAAATGCAATTTAATAATGCATTTTCTCTTTAATTGAATTTTTATAAAAAGGCCTTTTCCTAGCCAAATGAAAGGCTATTTCGACCCCACTTCTTCTCTTAGCTTGGAAACCGACCAAGGAAGCTAGGGAGGACCAGGAGGACAAACCCCAACCTGTGGGTAAGCTCTTGACCTTCGTTCTCCTTGATTTCATGGTGGAAATCGAAAATAAATTATGGATTCCTTCTTATTTCGATCTCCTCTTCAACCCTAGCCAACTTTTGCAATCAAAAGCTTGAGGACGAGCCTAGGGGGAGTTGCAAGAGCTTCATCCACCATTAATGGCGTGAGATTGGAGATTTGGAGCTCAATTGGAGGCGGGTTTTATAACTCAAACCCTTAAACATTGCTATTGCATCAATTCTCTATGCTTTGTTGATTGATTTCTTCAATTTGATACACTCTTGTTTCTTTGCTGCAATTTCCATCAAGAACGGTTGCTGTTCTTGGTTGTTCGAAGGAAGGGGATGATGACATCATCCTAGATGCTTATCCAAAGAAAATTACCAAGCAAAACCATTTTGATATCTACTCCAAATCGTTTTAATTTGATTGGCTATGCGGTTTCAGCAAACTGTTTAAGGGCAAACAGTTTGAAACCGTTTGGGAGAAAACGGTTTCAAGACCGTTTGAGATGGTTGACCAAGCATTGACCGTTTGGGAATTTTGTTCCTAATTATGTAGGCTGATAACCCTCCAAATTTGAGGGATTAACTCCAAAGGAATCGAGAGTTGAAGGCCAATCAATTAGGCAATCGGATTGAATTATGTGCTGATTTTCAACCTGATTAACTTGACCTAGTTATGCAAACGGTTTCAAGACCGTTTGAGATGGTTGACCAAGCGTTGACCGTTTGGGATTCCTGTTCATAATTATGTTTATTAATACCCTCCAAATTTGAGGGATTAACTCCAAAGGAATCGTGAGTTGAAGCCTAATCAATTAGGGAAACCTAATTGGATTAAGTGCTGATTTTCAATCTGATTTAATTGAACTTTTCGGGCAAACGGTCTCAAGACCGTTTGAGTGCGTTGACCAAGCATTTACCGTTTGGGATTACTGTTCCTAATGATGTTATCTAATGACTCACCGAATTTGAGGGATTAACTCCCAAGGAATCATGAGTTGAAGGCTATTCAATTTGGCGAACCCTAATTGAAAACAGTGCTGAAATTCCAATGAGTTAAGTTGAGATTTTGGGTTGATTAGCCCAAACGGTTTCAAGACCGTTTGGGGATCACCCAAACGGTCTCAAGACCGTTTGGGGATCACCCCAAGACCGTTTGGAGGTCTGGGGTCAAGTATAGTTGACCAATTGAAGGTCCAAAGGTACTAATCATATTGCAATGTAGTGCTGATCTGTTGATCAACTCGATAGACCAATCCATGAAGATTTTTCACTAGAATCCAAAGGTTGGATGGGCCAAACGGTCTCAAGACCGTTTGGAGCTCATCCAAACGGTCTCAAGACCGTTTGGTGGTCACCCAAGACCGTTTGGAGGTCTAGGGTTGAGTATGGTTAGGTGTTTGAAGGTCTAAAGGTACCAAGCTGTTATACAATGCAATGCTGATTTGGTGATCAATCCAATGATCCAAACCTTAATTGGATGGCTTGTATTTGAGTGATATGATGGGAAAACGGTCTCAAGACCGTTTGGAGGTCATCCAAACGACCTCAAGACCGTTTGGGGTCAGGTCATACCCAATTTGGATAATGGTTCAATAGTTTCAAAGTAACCAATCTTGCATTGATGAGTGTTGTTGGATCTTCGATTTCAAACCCTAATTCAATTGAATCAAGCCCTAATTGATGACCAATTGAGGGTCAATTGAGGGTCAAATTAGTTGAATGTTGACCTATTAAACTCAATTGAAGTATGAGCATAGGTCCAATTGATGATTGGTTCCATGAATTCAATGGTTGAAGGTCCAATGCAATCAATTGAAACACAATTAGTAGCATGATTGATGATCAACTTCAAAGCTCTAATTGGTGTTTATAAACCCTAATCCCATTGAGATCAGACCATAATTGAAGTCCCAATTGAGGGGTGAGCCATGATTCAAATGATGATTGAGTTGATGATCCAATTGGTTGAAGTTCCATTGATTAGAATTGAGTGTGGTTCAATTTGGTTAATTCAATTGGATACCTCATGTTATTGAAGGTCTAATTGATCAAACCTTTTTGAAAACCTAATGTGATTAGGTGGGAGATACCTTTAATGGTACTAGTCATTAATGCATAACAAATGCATGGACCCAATACATGATGTAAACCCTAATTGAGGCTGATTCAATGTATAACCTTAATAAGAGGTTGTCTACATGTGAAATCACTAATTAGGATGTTAGTAAACCCTAGTTGAGGGTGTATCCTTGTGAAACCCTAGTGGAGGGTGTATCATTGTGAACCCTGGTTGAGGGTGTATCCTTGTGAAACCCTAGTTGAGGGTGTATCATTGCGATTGTTTATAGGCAACTTTATAATAAAGTTATGCCTTAAACTAAGATAAGTCCATATCATGTGAGATAGCTGGACAATTCTAATGTGTGGCCTATGCATTATATGCTAAGGGTGAGTATTCTGTGATGGAATGTATTAAGAGGGGAAATACCTTAATACAAGATAAAGTTGGTTAACTCAAGAGGGTCTGAATTAATGAGAAATGGGAAACCCTAACCCTGGTAAGGAAATAGTGGTGTTACCCTTGAATAATGATGTTATATATTGTTTTGCATGGTGCTGATATGAAATTGATGTATTATCATTTGTACTAACCATGCAGGTATGATGTGATGATGAACATAGCCAGGTATGAGCTATGATATTTTATGTATTGACATTGTTTATTGGGCCTTATGTGCCATGCTATACCTTATTGCCTAGTATGAGGTAATAAGAGAAGTAATGGGCCTTAAGTGCCATGACAAGATGTTTATGTAATAAGCATCATATTTACCTTGGTCAGGTGACCTGAAGGTGATAATTACCTGAAAAAGTGGTAATAATGCTCAATGATGAGCTAAGGGTTTGAATACCCAGAACCATATGATTATGGCATTGAGTTGCAAAGGAATGAAAATTCCCAGTATTGAAATGAGGGACTGAGATCCCCATGTCTTATAAAGACTGAGAAGTGATTAATGGAAATAGTACATGTTTTCTTTATAGCATTTGTCTTCTTAAGTTATGTTTGGAAACTTGGCTGATGCTAAAAGAATATGATAATGTACTTAATTAATCAAGTGATACCATATAATGTAGTTGCCCTGATCACAGATCCATCAGCGTCAGAATTAGCTGAATGGTGAAACGAGTTTACTCGGAACGCATATTTTTGAATATGTGGGGGTAATTGGGCAATTATATCCTTATGCCCCATAGGCATTTCTACGGGCTATGTCCAATGAACGAGATTGGTTACGGACCATACCCCAATAAGAGCATGGCTACGGGCCATGACTCCACAAAATAATACCGGGTATTGGCTACGGGCCATATCCTGAAGAGAGTATATGCTATGGGCTATAACTCTAATAGCGATGTTGCCAGTATACCCTGGAAAGCTATCTAGCAGAGACACAAGATGTCCTGCATGTTATCTCGTACTGACCGAGATAGTTGAGGTCATGGGAATCCGGCTCTTCCATTGACCTATGTGTGGTACCGATGCTTTACGTAACCGTGGTCGGTTGGAGTATGAGTGGTATACCTCATCTCCTCAGGGCATAAGTATGATTGTAAGACGTAATCAGCCGTGTAGCATATTTGCTTAGGGTTGAATTGCGAGAATCAATGGTTGATGATACATGGTCTATTATATCATAGTTGGATAAATGATATACATGTTCTTCATATTCCTTCTTAAAAATGACTTGCTGCTTAATCAAGTTATAATTGAAATGATTGCATAGAGAATACTGCTCTGCATATCTTATTCAATGATTTACCTGTTGTTGAGTAAATATAATTCTACTGCTCAGTGTTATTCTATTATCGGCAATAACAATGTTTCTGGCGGAGAGTTATATCTCTCGCTGGGACAATTTTTATAATTGTCTCACCCCCGTGGGATTAAATTTTTAGGTAAACGCCGATGAAAAGGCAAGGAACCTATTACAGAGGAAGAGCAGCAGCAGCAGTAGTAGGGACAGCAGTAAATCCCAGGTGGGGATATGAGCTGTCAAGTTGTATATAGAAAGTCCTATGAGTCGTCTCTGTACTCTCGGGTCCTAGGAGTAATGTTTTGATGGATCGATCTGAGATTTTGGCTTTAAGCCTCGAGGGTTTTATACTACCTGTGTATAGTTAAGACAGAGTAGTTGATGTTTGTATTCCTCGAGAAGTAATAGTACATGAGATGTATATATGAACCAGGATGTAAGGTTTTACTTTGGTTTTGAATGAAAGAGTTTTCCTGTGAATGGATCTCTTTGCAAATGGTTTTAATTTTCACTGATTTTTTCTAATCCGCTGCAACTTATTTGCTTCCGCATGTTTTATTATTGTTAATGACACTTGTTATCTTAAATGATGGCGGGTGTCGTGACAGGTAGCTATTTAAGGATCCACTAGTTGGAATTAGGAGCTTTTCCCCCAAATAGCCACATATGCATCATTTGTATTCAAGCATCTATCACCATACCAAGAGATGGTAAATGAGATAAAAATAAGAAGATAACATTTCCAAATGAAATAAGAAGATAACATTTCCAAATGAAAATAGCTACCTATAACAATGAGAAATACAAAATCTAAAAGAAAAACATAGAATAATCCATGGATATTGGGATGAATTATTCTTCTCTAGTAGCATCAAAGATGTCCGCCTTCCTCCTCCAATGTACAAATGCATGGTAAGTGGAAGTGAAATGGCCAAAATACTAGAAAGTAAGGTTGTGGGTGGAAGATAGGTGATAGGTGGTGACCATCAATGCTAGGAGGTGGGAACCTTTACCTCTTGGCCTCCATTAATGCATACATAGAGGTCTATGGTGGCTAGGGTAAGTGGTGGTAGTTTAGGAAATAAAATTTAGGAAGCATTAGGGTTTTTGGGCAGAATGGCTGTTCTGGGAGCAATAAGGTCATGCTCGCCCCAAGGGAGTGCATAGGTAGTGTTGAATGGTATTTAGTTATTGATCTTATTATCTAGTAACTACAAGGGCTTCTCCAATATATATGAGAGGGGTTTTAGTTATCACATACATTGATTGGCCTTTAATTTACTCTTGCACATTATATCATTATAGAGATCCTAAACCCTGGTTGTCAAATAAGAGAGAGAAGGAAAAAAAAGATTTCTACCTAACAGGCGACTTGCTTGCCTCCATGGTGTGTCATTCTGTAGGTCATCTTCACCAACAGGCTATTGTGGTCGTTGTTACCAATATCCTCATTTCTTGCCATCATAAAAGTCCAAACCCTTTCTATCTACTTGTTTTCAATGCCCTAACTAGAGCCTTCACTCCCCTATTTCCCTTATGTTGCTGCAAACCATGTCTAGCATGTTTTTTTTCACTCAAGCCAACTCCATCTGATGGCACTACACATGCCTTCCTACTTCTACTACTGCATGCATGTTGCCTCCTATCATTATTGATCCCAGCCTAATATAGTTATTTATTATGTCGATTCTAACTACTACTATCCCTATTTTGCTAGCCATCCTATCTGAACATCTCCTATAATAGTATCTAATCTAGTTACCTATATCCACCACTACCCACCTATACTTGCTATCCTTGCTAGTTTGTTGTCCATAACCACCATCCCTTAGACATTTCGTAACCCTTGATCCCATCACTCAATTCCCCTTCCCATAAAATCACCATTTCAATCCTACTCCCGCCCCTATTTCAACTCCACAAATATACTCAAAGAACATCAAGGTCGTGCAAAGGGTGATTTGGATCTAATTTGTTGTCACACAACTGACTACTCACCAAGTGTTTGGATGATGGCAACATCCTACTACTCCAACATGAATTCTTGTTCTATCTCTTTGTCCGCAACCTGCCAATGATGATCAACCACTTTCAGCCAAAAACACCAACATAGAATAAGATGAAGTCAATAGTCCTCTGTTGCTGAGAGATACATGTTTTAATCTAGGACAAAATCTGAAAGAACATGGCTTCTTTGACCATATATGAAGAATATTTAGTGATTGCAAAACAATAGGTTGGATATGATTACCTTCCAGTTCTTGCAATGCTATTATACTAGAAAAGATCCAAAATAGGTAGGCACTCTAGTATTTCCAAAAAATATCATCATTGTTGAAGATTCTCACAACACTAACATAGTTCGAGTGCTCACATTTCCCTATTCCCATTTCAAATATTTTCCCACTACAACCTTCCTGCATAACCAGTCCCTACCCAGTCCTTACGTGCTGCTCTTCACTCCTACCAAACATCCCTACATACATCCCTTATCTCCTTCATTTTTGACCCCCACATACACACTATTCCTATTGCTAATTGGATCTTTAATGGAATCTAGTTCTTAGACTGATCCATTCCATTTAAGGGATAGACAAACACACTTTTTTTGGTTTGTAGAAAAACCTATCTAATTTTCTACTTGTATTTGTCTAATCGGGTCATGTTGCACATTGACTTGAGTTATCAGTTGACATTTGTTGCATATTTGGCTACATATTTGTATCCTCTAGGACTATTTCCATATTTCAACCTCTACAAAACATGGTTATTTCTATGGTTGGTGTGAGGGGAGAATAGAGGAAGGTGAGATGGAGAAGAGCAAGATTCTATTTATGCTACTCTATATTATTTTTTTGGTTCTAATATGCTTCTTAGAAAGATTAATATTAATAGCTTCATGTTTGTTGCCTAATTATTTGCACATATGGTCTTCTATTCGGCTATATCATATACTTTCTGTTGCTATGACCCATCACTCTCTGGGAACTATGATCCAACAGTCTATGGGTTGAGATGGGTTGAGACGATAGCGACTGTGATGAAGATCATGATTCCTTCTTGTTGCTATTTGCTATTACTCTAGATACTACTTCCTTTTAATTGAGAACTACCTGCATGTGTACCTACTTCTTGTGGATTATCTACTTGAGGGGGAGTATTTGTGTGTTGGCTTAATTGTAATTCATTCAAAATCCATCTTGAGGGGGAGTGATGAGAGTTATTTAGTTGTTGGTCTTATTATCTAGTTAGTACACATGCCTAAGTGTTTTGGCCCATTAGGGTTGTGTCTGAGTTTGTACACTTACCCCTTCTCATACATATAGGATAGGGGGTTCTCTTATCAAATACATCAATTAGCCTTATATTTACTCTTCCACATCTATTCTAGGTGGAATGATTGTTCCAAGGTAGAACGACCAATTTTTTTGGTTGTAGCATGACTATTATGAGAAAAATGGATGTTCTAGCTGTGAAGTTACATAGTAGTTCTGGGTGAGGGATGAATTATTTGTGGAATTGGTTGGAGTGGATAGAGAAATGGTGAAAATGTACATTCTAGAATAGGCACTGTGTGATCATAACATTCATTCTAGGGCCTGAGTGAGGTGAACTTGGATATTTAGGGGAGTTCTACATATTTGAAGGTGGACTATAGAATTTGAAGGAGATTTGAGGGATTTCTAGAGTTTGATTTATCTTTGATATGTTACTATTGATGTATATCAATCAATATGAGGGGTCGTTGTTTCCTTGGATGGCTTATCGCTTGAATCATGGACTTCCTTGCTTCATTAACTCCCTAAAGACTTGAGGTGTGGTGGACTTGGTTTCAATGGCTCCTTGATCTCCTCCAAGTATGTCGAAGTTCTAGATGTAATATCTCCCTCCTTCAATCTCATCAAATAGCCTCCAAAGTACCTTAAAAACATGTAATGAGCATCCAAAAGTGTGTTTGATGATATACTAATTTTAGGGAGATAATGCATCATGAGTATCTAAATGTGAATAATGGGAAAAGTGACACAAGGAGAATACCCAATTAAGAGCTTCATCACCACCCACAATTACAATATACATGTCCTTAAGTATGTTCCAACCCAGTCTCTCTTCAATTCTAAACAAGTAAGAAATGACAAATGCAATCCAACACATGTATATTGACTAGATGATCTCAATAATAACTAAATGCATGCATTCCACCTCTTCCTTTTTCTCTTTCACATCCAGTTGTAGTCTTATCACTGGGCCTAAAAAATCCAAATATAGGACATCAAATGAAGAACCAATCCATATAGTGGTCATACATCTCTGGGAAATCCGTTTCATCATGGTTATGACTAAAAATGACTAGAATTATTGCTTCACCTACATACATTGAATTTCATATTTCAATCCACTCAAAGTGACTTGGATGGCTGTGTGAAGAGGGTAGAGGGGATAGGGTTGATTTTTATATGCCCAAGTAGGAGTGAAAAAAGAAGAAAGGGTCGTATACTTTCATGGAAATTATAGGTCATGAATCCTAGATTTGTTTTAAAATCAAAAATTTTCCTTCTAACTTGCCCATTTTTTGACAGGATGTGTGATGACCCATCACGCTAAATGAGATTACTCAAAACCAAAGTGCGATAAATCACTAATTAATCACATTGCCAAATAAGAGAATAAATTAAAACCAATTTATTCTTTGCTACATATCTAGGAACATTTATATGAAGGCCCAACATCTTACATATATTCATTTATCAAGCCAAGTATCTTTTACAATTGCTCAGTGGCCCTAGACACAACATATATATAGAATGCATTATCCATGTATACAACATGTGCCAGCATCTGAAAGCTATCAAAAATCTTGAGTCCTAGACCTAAGAGTATAAGGACAACTCTAGGACACACTAGACATCTAAATAACCTTCTCTATCCATCACCACAACTCATCCTCATTGCCATGGGTCTTCCTTTACTGCTAATGATCACCTAAAAAGATGTGGAGACCCACGAGGTGAGACCCATGTCCCAACTATAGATATAACTCTCCACAATATTTATTATTTACAAAAGATTAAGGAATTAAACATATATAGTAGGTAATTTAATAGGATGGAACTATTGGATAATAAAACTTCATTTAGAGCAGTCCTAATCAGAGTCTTATTATAGGATGACAAGTTACTCATGATTAACAAAAGGTCAGACATAGCTAACATCTTAGGCATAACTATCATCATAATCATGGTTAATCATCATAAGCATGTCTAACAACATAAGCAGGGCTATCAACATCAACATGTCTATTAACTTAAGTATGACTAATAGCATAAGCATATCTAACAACATAAGCATATATAACAATATAAGCATATATAACAGTATGACTATATCTAACAACATAAGTATATCTAACATCATGATCATATCTAACAACATAAGCATATCTAACAACATGAGCATATCTAAAAACATTAAGATGATTACTATCACATATTACATTATACATCATCTATATATAAAGGGATAAAAAAAGGGTTATCATTCAATGTGATACACTTTGTAACCCTAATCAGATGTGCTACATTCTTGTATTACATCTTTTATTAAGCCCTGAGAAGTTTGAGGTATACCACTGAGACTCCAACTGACAACTACAAACTACTATTCAGTTCTATACAAGATCTAGGAGACCAGAAATCCTAAGATCTCTCCACCCTCGGTCAGTACAAGTCTACCGCAGCGACACATAAGGTCAAGCTGCAAACCACCTAGTCCACCCTTGGTATACAAGTCACAACACTAGTAACTAGGGTATACATAACCCTATCATCTGAGGTACAACTATAGTTGTCCTCAATCACATCACTTATACATATATCTGACACACGACCTCGACCGCTCTCATTCTAAGGCATGACCGTAGCCATCCTCCATACCTTGGAATCATGATGACATGACTCACACTATCTACATCCGCATATACTTAGCATTATATGACTTTGGGCTTCCCTTATGGAATGCCTGTTTCACCATCCACCAAGTCCTAACACATGAATGGTTCTACGTCACATGGAACTACATGATTATGGTTTCACTTTATTCCTTAATACTAATTGGATGTCTTTTAACTGCATCAATCAAGTTACATACAAACCCTAAAAGAGTTCTACAAAATATGGGTATATAACAACTCCAGAAGATATAAAATACGTGTGACATATTCCTTATTACAACATCATAGGGTACTATTTGATTTCCATCCATTAACCTATACTCTTTATCACATCATCACAAGATATAAATCCTTATCACATTATCCCAGAGTACCGACCGCTATCATAATAAAGAAGATTACACCTCCACTAGGGCTCAAATCATGCCCAAAGTTCATTTAGACCAATCACATAATCTCCTGTAAGAATATCATTATCTTTCAACTCATCCCCAAAGTACCCATATCTTTTTGTGTAGGATTTTGGGGGCAAAATCCTTGTTAGGGGTTTATGGTTGTAAGACCCCTGACCTAGCTTAGTGCTTGAAGTGCTTAATTTGCTTAATAATATGTTTAGAACCTTAATCTAATCTCTTGAGATGCATTAATATAATGTGACATGCTTTTCCTTTCAGTTTGGTCCAATTTGATTGATGTTTGAGCTATCTTTGCTATATATGTGCTTGTTGAGGATCAACTTGCAATTTACCCATGTAGAAGGGTTGTCTTGCGATTTGTCACATGTAGGTTGTGTCCCTTGTGCTTTGGCATAATGAGAGAGAGTATGGTACTTTGGGGCTCCATGTTGTTCCTTGGTTTGATGAGGAGAGAAGTGGTGACATGTTGAGTGTGGTTTCTAGGGTTTGCCTTGATGCCCTATGTTAATGTTGACCGATTGAGTTCTTGGTTTTCAGTGACCACCCTTGTTGATACTTGATGGTATCCTTGTGGTTGAATGAAGTTTTTATAGTGCTTTGGTTTCCCTACGGTCGTTGAGGTTTGGATCTCTCTTTTGGGTCGCATGACCTAGGGTTTTGATGCCTTTGGGTCACATGGTTTTATGCGACCATATGCCCTTGTGGCCATGTACTTCCTACGACCGACGGTCATCCATGACCAAGTGAGGTCACTTGGTTTTCTTGTTTTTCATGACCCTAGTGGTTTGCATGGTTTTAGTGGATGCATGTTTGTTCTTTGGTGGACAAGTGTCATGAGGAACCCTAATGCCGTGACACCTAACCCCTTTCATCTCCCTCCTACTCCTAAGTATATAACCTATCTCCTACACATGAAAGTATCTCTTTAATTCTTCCTCCTTCTCCCTTCCATCTTGTGTTTGGCCCTAGTGTGCTTGGTGGAGAAGGATCTCATCCTTGGTTCTTGGTGGTCGAGAACCTTTGCATGTGGTTATCAAAGCTTGAAGAAGCTCTTCTTTGGTGGTTCCTTGATCCTTGGTAAGTGATCCATCTCTTGATCTCATTTTATTGAAGAACCCTACCCCATTTTTCCTCTTTTGTCTGTAGATTATGGTGTAAACCATTGTGGCTATCTTGAAGATTTTCTGTTCACCAAGATCGAAGACTATGGTTCGCCAAGGTGGTATCTAAGTGAAAAGAAGCTCTCTTTTCTTTTTTTTCTCCTACTTTTATTCTCTTCATCCTTGAGGTTTTGGTCCTCTTTCTTGCCCTTTAACCTAGGGTTTCTTCTCTTCTCTTTTGAGGTGGTGACTAGCTTGGTCATGGAAATGATTAAAGCTAGTTTTCTTCTTGCTTTTGGAGCTTTGCTTGGAGGTGATGCAACCATCATCTAAGGTGGGTTAAATAACTATTTTCCTTCTCCGCTATAGCACTTTCATCCTACATTCAACTCTTTCTAAAATGTAATTTCTTGATTTTGATAATGTTATCTTGATTAGGGTTAAGTTTCTATATTGATCTTGCATGTAATTGGTACCTAAACCCTAATTCATAAGACCAAACTTTACTAGAAGGTGATGATGGTGGTTTTGCATGCAACTCAATCTTAGTATTGTTATCTTGGTTTTTGGTTTGACTACCTTGCATGAGGTGGAGTTTTGGTTCTATTTCCATCTGCTTGATCTTGAGTTTTCATTCCTCAACTCATGGTTTTCATGTGATCACGAGTGGTACATGATTCAAGGGTTTTGAACATGTTTATATTCTTATGTTTTCCCTCTTTTGAGATTTCTATTTCTAGTTGATAACCACTTGTTTGGTTTCTATTTTTAGAATAGTTTTCCTCTCTAAGATGATCTTCATGATGTGTTCTAAGTTGTTGAAGACTAGAGATGATGTTTGGTCATTTGGTAGATCACTTTTGTTTTGGTCGCATGGACTAGTTTCTTCTTCAGTTGCATAGAATGAGAGATGTGCTTTGACCGTTTGGCTTTTAGAAGGTCTTTGACCTAGTTTCCTTCCACTGCATAGATGTTGGTCTCCCTTCAACTGTTTGGGTTGTGGTTTGTGTCTTGTTCACTGACCTAGCTAGTGATTTCATCACTGAAGGTGTGTCTTTGACCTTGGGTCTCTTCGATCGTTGGTGAGTCATGTCATTCTTTGATTGCTGGTCTTCAAGATGGTCTTCAATCATGATGCATATATCTCTTCAATCTCATGGTTTGCAACCTAATATCTAGTTCAAACGATGAAGGGTTATGACATGTGTTTAATAAGAATGGTTGTCTTGATGTTGGTAATGAAAGAACATGAAGCATGTTCCAAGAATGTGGGAAGGTCGGACACCTAGAGTTTGTTGATGGTGTTGTGATAACTTGGAAACCCTAATCGGATGTGTTGTTGAAACCCTAACCCTAATGTGGAACTTTAAAATAGTAGTCTACCTTGTACAAATGTGATAACATGTAGTAACGATGAATTGTTTCTCTCTCATCCTAGTATGATCCTAACCATGTAGGTGATTGAATGTCATAGATAGTAATTGCTATGGTGATGCTTATGTGATACAAGGTAATGATTGTGAGCCCTTACGAGGCTTGATGTGATATGATGATATGACACATGGATTATGTGATTGGGTCTTATGACCTAGCAGAGGCTCAATGCCTAATGTGAGGTGATATCCTCCAGTGATGTGATTGAGGGATCAATATCCCATAGTGATGTGACATTGGTGATGGCCTTGTGAATGGTTGTGCTGCAAGTATCATGAGATGATGTGACAAGTTCACACCTTTTACATTTTATATCTTCTGGAGTTGTACCATGCCCTTATGTTAGTAGAGTTTGTTTAGGTTTTATACATTGTAACTTGATTGATGTTAAAGGACACTCATTTGTCTTAACTAATCAAGTGAAACCCTAATCATGTAGGTGCCATGTTCCATAGATCCATCCCAGTGTCAGTTTTATTGTTGGATGGTGAAAATGAATCATTCCTACGAGAAACTCAGAGCACATAATTTTTAATATGTGGGGGTGCAAGTTGAGTATCTCCTTGCATCCACAATCATAGGTTGGGTAGGATGAATGAGGGCATACATATCCCTTTGTGTGAGATGGCCACGTGTGAGTTGTTCTTCTTGTGATATGTGGTAGGCAGTAGTTTAACTGCATTTGATGCCTCTTTTTAGAGCAGTCATGCTGAGCCTATTCTTATAGTGTTGTGACATGTACCATAGTGGCCTAGGTGTTTTATAAGGATGGCCATGCGTGAGACAATCCTTCAGCTTGACTATATGTCTTGATTTGTAATTGATTGATATGTCTCTATGGTGTATCTCTTGTATTGACTAACCAAGACATGTTGGAGAGGTTGTGGATTCTAGCTCTTTCATAGACCCTGTATGGCACCGATTTTGACTTCGTAGTAGTCGGTTGGATTTGAGTGGTACGACTCGAATCCTCAGGGAAACTAAAATACATAACACAACCATGTAGTATATTCTCTTAGGGTCAGATACGTTTCACATTGGATGACCCCTTTATCTTATCTTTTTACTGATTTCTTAAATTATAATGCACTAAGAGAAATCAACTGTTATACATGTTCTTCATATTCCTTCTTAGAATATTAATTGTTCTATACTCAGTGGTAACTAGATAATTTGTTTAATCTTCTTTATCAGTTTGATACATACATTTAGTTGAATCTTCTCAACTTGATAATAATATTATCTATCTATTTTAATTTGTTCGTGCTTATAATAGACGTTGGAAGATAGTTATATCTCTTGCTGGGACGTTTGGTCTCACCCTCTGGGTTTCCACATCTTTTAGGTGGTCGGGCACGAAGAGGTAGAGATCGTGTGGTTGAGGCTGAGCAATAAGAGGAGCAATAGTTGTTGAAAGGTTGGATATGCTGCTAGTGTTTCATAGTAGAGTCCTATGTGTCATCCCTGTACACTCAAGTACTTGGAGAGGTTTTGTATTTGTTGTATATCGAAATGACATTTTTTCTATATGCTCTTGTTGTATAGATATGGCATGTATGTATGTGAATATGTTATCTCATGGGACAGGCTTATGGCATAATAGCCAATGAACAATGATATGTGTACATCTTTTGGCATGTGATGTGATACGAGTGGTTTCATGGGACTCAGATATACTGAGTTTCTACGTTTGTGTCTACGAGAAAATGGTTTTAATTTCTTGTGTTTTATGGTAACCTAGTTGATTAGTATTAGTTTCACATTTTGTTTTGAGTAATCTCTCTTGTGGCGCGTCAGGTGTCATAGTTTGGTTGGTATCAGAGCTTTAGGTTTGCTGAGTCTACAAGGACATAGAACTAGGGTTTTTGTCTATTCTAGTATTCTCCAGTCTGTCTTATGGTAATTTCTGCTTATGAAGAAGAAGAAGAAGAAGAAAAGAAGACAAGATGGTTGGAGAACACAAAAGCATGATGCTTAGAGTAGTGTGGCTACACCAGGTGGAGGTTCCAAGAAGCAGGAGAGGATGGATGTTGTGCCTAAAATTTGCTAGTTTGACCCATGTATGGTGTCCAATCCCACTTCTCAGTCTATGTTTGGACAGTTCATGGCCACGATGATGCAAATGGCAGACAGAATGCCTCCACCCTAGAGAAAGAAGTAGTCCCCAATGTGGAGTCTTTGAGTTCTGGGAAGTTCTTTGAAAGGTTGAGGCATGTAGGGGTGGTTGAATATGTGGGTATGAAAGACCCGACAGATGCAAATCTATGGTTAATAGAGCTGGAAAAGGCCTTTAAGATCCTCAACATCACTGAAGAGGATAAGGTGAAGAACACAATGTACCTGTTGAAGGGGTGTGTTGGCCACTGGTGGGCCATAGAGGAGAAGAAAAGTCCAGGTGTTGTGACCAGTTGGGAAGAGTTATGAAGGGAGTTTGTGAGTCGGTACTTTTTGGAGACCTATCTGGATGAGAAGATCACATAGTTTGAGTAGATATGGAAGGGATATATTTCAGTCAACGAGTTTGAAGCTATGTTTGTGGATCTTATGAGGTTTTGTCTGTATATGGCAGCTATAGACAAGGAGAGGATCAGACAGTTTGAGAAAGGTTTGGGTACAGAGTTGACAACTTCAGTGTCCTCTCTAGAGAAGAGAGAAGTTTTCCATGTTTGTGGAGTCAGTCAAAAGATTTGAACGATCAGTGGTGGAGAAGCATGAGACGAAGTCCAAGAAGAGGCTTGCGTAATATCAAGGACAGTCGTATGGAGCCTTTAAGAAGCCTAGGTTTTCAACACTTCCATCACAATAGAGATCGATGAGTTAGTCATAGTGGTCACCAAACAGAGGTAGAGGTCATAGTTTTCTACTAGCAAGAGCCCATAGTGTTGCATCAATATCAGTGATAGGGCCATCTAGGCCGAAGTATGACAGTAAGACTTGCTACAAGTATGGAAAGACCGTGCATATATGAATGTATTGCCCTATGAGAGATGAGAAGGTGACCCAAAGCTAAGGCAGAGCCAACAAGGGTCGCAACAATGACAATAGTTCAACAGTGGCATTGGTAGAGGATGTGGATAGGCATCACATGCTGGTTCTTCTGGGCAAGTTAGCAAAGTAAGGGGATGACAACAGGCAATGGCTCGATTATATGCCATGAGTCATCCGGAAGGAGTGGTCAACCCACAAGTCATGACATGTCAGATGGAGTTATTTCATTATGATTTATCTTATTATTGCTTTATATCTATTTTGGTTGACTCGGGTGAAACACACTCTTTTGTCACTAGAGAAGTGATTGCTAGCTATTCTTTGCATGTTAGTCATAAATGTGATAGTCTTTGCTTGAAAACCCCTTTGGTTGGCTCCGCCGAGTTGCGAGAGGTGTGTCCTTCCTGTGTCTTTTCTTTTTCAGGAAATATCATCCAAGTGAACCTCATACCATTTGACATGCATGGATTCGATGTGATCCTTGGAATGGACACTTTGGAGAAGTATCAGGTGGTTTTGAACTGTAGTTCCAAAGTGGCAATGTTTGTTGATGGTGATGTGTCGTGGATCTTACAAGGATGTAGGAAGATCCTTCCAACATATTTGGTATTAGTGATGGTGGTAGAGAAGTTGATGAGGTAGGGCTGTGATGCGTTCTTGGCACATGTGGTGGATACCAAGGTAGGGAGTCCGAGTATCCAAGGGGTGCCAATTGTCTATGAGTTTGAATATGTACTCCCTAATGAGTTTCTAGGTGTTCCCCCAATCAAAGAGATTGATTTGAAGATCAATCTAGTTTCTGGTATGCAACCCATAGCACAGACACCATACATGATGACACTAGCTGAGATGTAAGAGTTGAAGAAATGGTTGCAAGAGCTGCTTGAGAAAGGTTTTATCAGACTGAGCACGTCTCCTTGGGTTGCTCCAGTGCTGCTTGTGAAGAAGAAAGATGAATCCATGTGGTTGTGTATCAATTACAAATAGTTGAACAAGGCGACGATAAAGAACAAGTATCCTTTGTCGTGGACATATGATCTGTTTGATCAATTGAAAGGTGTTTCAGTCTTCTCAAAGATAGATCTGAGGTTAGGATATCATTAGTTGTAGATCAAGGCAGATGACATACCTAAGTCATCTTTTAGGATGAGCTATGGTCACTACAAGTTCGTGGTTATGCCGTTTGGGCTAACCAATGCACCAACAATGTTCATGGACTTGATGAACAGGGTGTTCAGATCATATCTTGATCAATTTATGGTGGTCTTCATAGATTACATCTTGATACATAGTCAAGATATTCAGTAGCACGAACAACATTTGCATCAGGCGTTGACCTTGTTGAGATAACACCAACTGTATACTAAGTTCAGCAAGTGTGAGTTTTGGCCGAAGGAGGTGTCTTTCCTTGGAGACATGATATCTGTTGAGGGCGTGCGTGTGGATCCCAAGACGGTTGAGTTTGTGATAGAATGGGAGCAACCAAAGACACTGACATAAGTTCACAATTCTCTAGGTTTGGATGGATACACATGAGGTTTATCAAGAACTTCAACATAGTGGCACTTCCCCTAACAAAGTTGATGAGGAAAGATGTACCTTTTTTTGGGATGACAAGTGTCAATGTGCATTCCAGTTGTTGAAGGAGAAGCTAACCACTGCGCCCGTGTTAGTGCTGCTAGAGCAAGGAAAAGGTTATATCGTCTTTTGTGATGCCTCGAAGAAGGGTATAGGTTGTATGTTGATGCAAGATAAGAATGTGAGTTCTTTCGATTCGCGACATCTTAAGAAACAAGAGGAGAGCTACCAGATGCATTATCTAGAGCTTGCAATGGTGGTCCATGCCTTGAAGATATGGAGACACTACCTTCATGGTGAGAAGTGTCAGATCTTCACTGACCACAAGAACCTGAAGTACATTTTCTCACAGTAGGAGTTAAACATGCGACAAAGATGCTGGATGGAACTAATTAAAGACTATGATTGTACCATATATTACCATCCAGGGAAGGAAAACATGGTGGCAAATGCACTAAGTAGCAAGTCTTCGTCATCATCTATTGAGAAGGTGTGGTTATGTTCCCTGGTGTACCATAAGAGAGACATGTTGGTCTCCTTGCGTCAGATGAATGTAAAGCTGGAAGTATCCATGCTGGTAGGTTTATTGGACCAGTAAAAAGTAAAGCCTACATTGAGGAAGCAGATTACATATGCACATTAGAGTAATATTGTGATACAACAGATCCGAGCAAAGTTTGGAAGTGAGAAGCATGGTGGCTTCCACGAGTCATATGATGGGACAGTGTGTTACCACAATAGAGTCATGGTTCCTAATGTTGATAACTTGATGAACATTATCTTGGAAGAGCCTACTCTTCGATGTACGCTATGCATCAAGGTAGTACTAAGATGTACCATAATCTCAAGGATTTGTATTGGTGGCATGGCCTGAAGCGTGACGTAGCTGGGTTTGTGGTTAAGTGTGCAATGTGTCAGCAGGTTAAGGTAGGGAATCAAAAACTTGTACGGACTTTGCAACAATTACCTATACCACAATGGAAATGGGATCATCTTATGATGGACTTTGTGGTTGGTCTGCCAACAACATCCAAAGGTCATGAATCGATATGGGTGATTGTTGACCGGTTGACTAAGTCAATGTACTTTCTTCCTGTGAAGATGGCATACACAACAGAGAAGCTTGCACAAATATATGTTGATGAGATTGTTTTTTTGCACAGTAACCCATCTACCATTATGTCAGATAGAGGTTATCAATTCACTAGTCACTTTTGGGAACGTCTGCACACAACTATGGGCACACAGTTGAAGTTCAGTACAATGTTTCTATAACATACCAAAATATGAGTATATTCTTAGTTTAGCCTTAGTCTAAGTTTCTCATAACCCTTATATCATTTTAGCCTTGATATTTAATTTGTGGAAATATTAATGGGTTGGAATATAATTGAACATTAATTATATTAATGTAAGGTTATATGCATAAATATCTTAGTGGATGTTTTAATGAGGATCTAAAATGCAATTTAACCACTCAAGTGGTATGATGATAAAATAAATTCGACCTAGAAATTGTTATGGCCTTTTGGAACAAGAAACAGAATAAGGAATAAATAGAAAAGCTATAAGCATGCAAATGTGGCATTAAATGATTTAATTTGATAAGTGATGATCATTTGAAGTAAATTTCCTAAAATTCATAAAAGAAACTCAAAAGATAATTCTAAGAAAAAATTCATTTTCCTTGAGTTTGAATTTGCTTGAATGACAAGTTTCATAATTTTGAAAAATAAAAAATTATCATTGCATTAAATGGAATTGGAAAATATGAGTTTTTCTGTAAATTGTTAAATAAATTATTAATTGAATTCAAAAGTGAAAAACAAAAAATTCGTTATCTATATGTAAAAATTAGTCTATGTGTGAATTTTCATCTGATTTGGACAATCCTAAATATTTTAGATAATTTAGGAGAGAGAATATAATTTAAAGAACAAAAATATTAAATAATATGTTTAAAAAATAATTAATACCAAAATCATGTTCCTTACACTTATTATTTCTTATAGGCCAATTTTCATATTTTTAGAAAGTTTCTAGATGCCTCAAATTCATTAAAAGGATAAAATAAGTGATAAGAATTAAATACATTAAATAAAATATTAGAAGTCTTCAAAAAATGCCAAAATCAGATTCCTCACTCTAAAATTTGCAAACCTACCAAATTTGAGTTTATTTAGACTTTATTTTCACCCTAAAATAATTATACAAAAATTTGAATATTTAATGAATCAAAAGAACAAAGTTGGAAGATTGTATTAAATGTCATCCCCTACCTCCGTCCGTATGAATAATAATTCTATAAATATGTGATTTTTAAAATATAATATCTCCCTCATTTCTTACTCTTTTTCTATGATTCTTTCACCATTAGTTTCTAAATTTGATTACAAATCTTTTGAGCCGTCACTCATGTGATTTAATCACGGTTTGGGGAAATGTCCAATTCCTTTTCCGAAACACCTTGCGGCTACTTACCTATCCTCTACTCCTCTCATCTGGACCTATATAAGACCAACATAGAGAACTTCTTCTCATGTGGATTGCTATGGTGATCGCATTTTTAGATGACAAAAAGATTCGGATCGTGGTTGGCTTGCGGCGATTGTCTCTTCTCCTCCTCGCGTTCTCGATTCAATTCAACCTAGAAGTGAGTTCATCTACTTCTCTTCTTTCTTTTCCCATTTACTATTTTTCGTTTGGTCAAGTATAGAAGAATCGCCTAATTTTGTTGGAGCAAGAATCTCCTTCCCGTCACCCATGGCATTGGTGGGAGAAGAACCACCCTTGGTTATTTACTATTTTGTCCTTTGATTCTCTCTTCTTTTCTCTGTCTTGCACAAGGGGTACAAATGTCTTTTGGTGTTTGTCCGCCAGGCCTTTGACGAGGCTGACTGGGCACTGACTATGACTTGGCAGCTTTTAGTTGGACCAAGTCACACGGTCGTCCCCTCTCTCTTTTGCTTGCAATGGACTTGATGACGTGGCTTTTTCTAATGTGTCGAAAATAAAAAATTCATATATTTTAAATTACTTATCCAAAATTAACAAAAAAATATGTTTTGGAATCATAACAATATTTTCTATCTAACAAAAATACTTTAGGAGCTTGGTTTCAATGTTTTTCAAAGGAGGGTTTTTGAAGAATAAAATATATGTATAAAACTCAAAATAATTGTAACTTAATCATATAAACTTCAAATTGGACAAAAAGACATGTTTTATTAATCAGGAAAATCTAATAGATCGTTTGGTGATGTTACCAGAGTCTAAATCCAATTTAGTAAAAAGGTGATTTTTCTAGGAATCAAATGTGTACATTAATTAATGATTTATATCTAATATAATATTAGGTGAAGATATACTTTGTTTGGACCTAGGGTGTGGATCCTAACCTGTTACATACATCAGAAAGGTATGTTTGCATCCCCTATTATTCTTGATGAGAAATTTACATATTTTCTTCTTTCTCTTGGTCCAATGGACATTAGCCTACACATTATCTTGTTCTTTTGGAAATTGTGCTTCATGTGAAGTATCTTATTTGTTAGTGATCTTGTGATCATATTATTTAATTTGACATTCTCTTGGAATCTTTATTATGCTTTGTTCATGGTGGAACTCTATATGATGAAATGTGATGTCTTTTTCCCACTTGTGAGGTGGATGTATATGTTGGTCACTTTTGTGGTGACTACTTTATATAATCCGATTATACTTTCTACTTGCCTCTACATTTAACATGCTATGTGATTCAATAGCACTAGAGTATTGTAATTGCATTGGTTTTTGGGTTATGTGTCCTTATTTATTTTTGGGATGGAGGTTATGTGCCCCATACCCGAGTTTTAATTTTATTAGGTTTAGCCCACATATTTTATATTGGGGAGTTTGGTTATGTGCCATTCTCTATCAGGTTTCAAGTTTATGAGGCTTGGCCCCCATTGTTATTTATGTTGTTCTAGTTCTATGTTTATCTCACATACATGCATGTTGTTATTATAATGATGGATTTTGTGCCCAAAATATTATGTGTGCTTTTGTGGCACCATTTCTATTATTGTTTTTATGGCAAGTAATTCCCTTGGTTATCAATTTTTGAAATCAAGTTCTCTTATGCCCATTTGGATAGTACTTTTCTTCTTTTTATGGGAAGCCTTTATTTTGATGTCCTTCATTCCATATATTACTCAATTTCCCAATTAGTATGCACATACCAGCCTTTATTGATGTCATCTATTTTTCTCTTCTTGTTGGGGTATGCTTCCAACCCTAGGTGAAAGACTTGGATTATGAACATGTGGAATAGCTTAAGGAGTTACAGCTTGCAGGCAAAATTGTTATTGTTTAGATTTCCTTCTACTTATATCCATATGTTATATCTTACATGTAAACCTACATGGGAGATTAAGATGCACTTTTGTAATCTTTTGTGAAAGATTGAACATAGTCATTAAATTTTTATTCCGCTGCTATACTTTGGTTGTTTTGAATACCGTTAATGAGATTTGAAAAATTTTACACCCACTCCAACATATCTTTTGGTGTGTTTGGATGGATGTTCTATTCTTTAAACTTTTAGTAGGGACTGGATCCGATCTCAGGTCCCACTCCTTAAAGTTTCACCCACATACAAATGAACAATCAGAGAGGACAATCCAGATCTTGAAATATTTCTTGAGAGCTTGTGTTCTGTAGTTCTTGGGTAGTTGGGATGTGCACCTCAGTTTGACATATTTTGCATATAACAATAGTTATCAGAGGAGCATTGATATGGAACCTTACGAGGACTCATATGGGAGATGCTTCAGATCTCTGTTATGTTGGTACAAGACATGTCAGTATTAGCTTTTGGGTCTTGAGCTTGGGAAATAGATGACAGAGAAGATCAAAGTCATTCAACAGTAGTTGAAAGCATCCCAGGACAGGAAGAAGTCATATGTTGATAATTGTCATACACCGATGGAGTTCCAAGTGAGAGACAGAGTGTACCTCAGGGTCTCTCCTTGGAAGGGTATTTTGAGGTTTGGGAAGAATGGTAAGTTGTCCCCTAGGTATATGGGACCTTACCCAGTGGTGGCACATGTTGGAAAGGTGGATTATAAGTTGGAGTTGCCACCTCAATTGCACATGTTGCATCCAGTGTTCCATGTGTCCATGTTGAGAAAGTGTCACCCTGACACAGTTGGTGTTGCAGCCAATAGAGGTTGAGTTGGGATAGGACATATCTTACGTGGAGGGTCCTCTGTTGATCATGGATAGGAGGATCAAGAACTTGAAGAAGAAGGACATCGTGTTGGTCAAAGTTTTATGGCATCATCGTGACGTAGAAGAATCCACATGGGAGCTTAAGGATGAGATGCATAGGAAGTACCCATCTCTTTTCATGTAGGATTTTGGGGGCGAAATCCTTGTTAGGGGTTTATGGTTGTAATACCCCTAACCTAGCTTAGTGCTTTATGTGCTTGCTTTTCTTAATAATATGCTTAGAACCTTAATCTAATCACTTTAGATGCCTTAATATCATGTGAGATACTTGAGCTTTCAGTTTGGTCCAATTTGATTGATGTTCGAGCTATCTTTGATATATATGTCCTTGTTGTGGATCAACTTGCAATTTACCCATGTCGAAGGGTTATCTTACAATTTGTCACATGTAGATTGTGTCCCTTGTTCTTTGGCATCATGAGATAGAGGATGGTGCTTTGGGGCTCCATGTTGTTCCCTGGTTTGATGAGGAGAGAAGTGGTGACATGTTGAGTGTGGTTTCTAGCCTTGATGTCCTATGTTAATGTTGACCGTTTCAGTTCTTGGTTTTCAGCAACCACCCTTGTTGATCCTAGATGGTTTCCCTGGGTTCGAATGAAGTTTTGATAGTGATTTTGTTTCCCTACAGTCGCTGAGGATTGGAGCTCTCTTTTGGGTCGCATGACCTAGGGTTTTGATGCCTTTGGGTCACATGGTTTTATGCGACCATGTGGCCTTGTGGACATGTGCTTCCTATGACCGATGGTCATCCATGACCAACTGCGGTCGCTTGGTTTGCTTGTTTTTCACGACCTCGGTGGTTTTCATGGTTTTAGTGGATGAATGTTTGTTCTTTGGTGGATAAGTGTCATGAGGAATCCTAATACCTTGACACCTAACCCCCTTCATCTCCCTCCTACTCTTAAGTATATAACCTCTCTCCTACACATGCAAGTATCTCTTTTAGCCTTCCTCCTTCTCCCTTCAATCTTGTGTTTGGCCCTAGTATGCTTGGTGGAGAAGGAGCTCATACTTGGTGCTTGGTGGCTGAGATCCTTTGTATGTGGTGATCCAAGCTTGGAGAAGCTCTTGTTTGGTGATCTTTGGTGGTTCCTTGATCCTTGGTAAGTGATCCATCTCTTAATCTCATTTCTTTCTCTTCACTAAGATCGGAGACTATTGTTTGCCATGGTGGTATCTAAGTGAAATGAAGCTCTCTTCTCTCTTCTTTTTCCTTCTTTTGTTCTCTTTGGCCTTGAGGTTTTTGTTCTCTTTCTTGCCCTTTAACCTAGGGTTTCTTCTCTTTTCTTCTGAGGTGGTAACTAGCTTGGTCATGTAGGTGACCAAAGCTAGGTTTCCTTCTTTCTTTTGGAGCTTTTCTTGGAGGTGGTGCAACCATCATCTAAGATGGGTTATATAACTCTCTTCCTTCTCTATTATAGCACTTTAATCCTACATGCAACTCATTCTAAAAGGTAATTTCTTTCTGTTGATAATTTTATCTTGATTAGGGTTAAGTTTCTATATTGATCTTGCATGCACTTTATTCTTTACCTAAACCCTAATTCATAAGACCGAGCTTTACTAGAAGGTGATGATGGTGGTTTTACAAGAAACACAACTTTGGTTTTGTTATCTTGGTTCTTGGTTCATCTACCTTGCATGAGGTGGATTTTTGGTTCTGTTTCCATGTGCTTGATCTTGAGTTTTCATCCCTCAACTCATGGTTTTCATGTGATCATGAGTGGTACATGATTCAAGGGTTTTGAACATGTTTATTTTTTTAATGTTTTCCCTCCTTTGAGATTTCTATTTCTAGTTGATAACCACTTGTTTGGTTTCTATATTAAGAATAGTTTTCCTCTCTAAGATGATCTTCATGATGTGTTCTAAGTTGTTGAAGACTTAGAGATGATTTTTGGTCATTTGGTTGGTCACCTTGGTTTTGGTCGCATGGATTAGTTTCTTCTTCAGTCGCATAGAATGAAAGATGCCCTTCAACCATTTGTCTTGTTGATGGTCTTCAACCTATTTTCCTTTGACAGCATGGATGTTAGTCTTCCTTCAACCATTTGGGATGTGGTTTGTGTCTTGGTCTCTAACCTAGCTAGTGATTTGGTCATTGAAGGTGTGTCTTCAACCTTGGATCCCTTCAACTGCTGGTGTGACATGGTCGTGCTTTGATCACTAGTCTTGAGGATGGTTTTCGATCATGATGCATAGCTCCTTTTGATCGCATGGTTTGTGACCTAATACCTAGTTCAACCGATGAAGGGTTATGACATGTGTTTGATAAGAATGGTTGTCTTGATGTTGGTAATGAAAGACCATGAAGCATGTTCTAAGAATGTCAGAAGGTGAGACACCTAGAGTTTGTTGATGGTGTTGTGATAACTTGGAAACCCTAATCAGATGTGTTGTTGAAACCCTAACCCTAATGTGGAACTTTAAAATAGTAGTCTATCTTGTGCAAATGTGATATAATGTAACGAAGAATTGTTTCTCTCTCCTCCTAGTATGATCCTAACCATGTAGGTGATTGAATGTCATAGCTAGTAATTGCTATGGTGATGCTTATGTGATACAAGGTAATGATTGTGAGCCCTTATGAGGCTTGATGTGATATGATGATATGACACATGGATTATGTGATTGGGTCTTATGACCTAGCAGAGGCTCAATGCCTAATGTGAGGTGATATCCTCTAGTGATGTGATTGAGGGATCAATATACCGTAGTGATGTGACATTGGTGATGGCCTTGTGAATGGTTGTGGTACAAGTATCATGAGATGATGTGAAAAGTTCACACCTTTTACATTTTATATCTTCTGGAGTTGTACCATGCCCTTATGTTAGTAGAGTTTGTTTAGGGTTTATACATTGTAACTTGATTGATGTTAAAGGACACTCATTTGGCTTAACTAATCAAGTGAAACCCTAATCATGTAGGTGTCCTGTTCCATAGATCCATCCCAGTGTCCGTTTTAATTGTTCTACTGCTCAGTGGTAAGTGCCTAATTTGTTTAATCTGCTTTATATGTTTAATACATATCATTTAGTTGAATATTCTCAACTTGATAATAATGTTATCTTTCTGCTTTAATTTATCTGTGCATATAATAGACATTGGCAGAGAGTTATATCTCTCACTGGGATGTTTGGTCTCACCCCATGGGTTTCCACATCTTTTTGGTGGTTGGGCATGAAGAGGTAGAGATCATGCGGTTGAGGCTGAGCAGTAAGAGGAGCGGTAGTTGTTGAAAGGTTGGATATGTACTAGTATTTTGTAGTACAGTCCTATGTGTTGTCCCTGTACATTCAGGTCCTTGGGGAGGTTTTGTAGTTGTTGTATATCAAGATGACATTTTGGATATATGCTATTATTGTACATATATGGCATGTATGTATGTGAACATGTTATCTTCTGGGACAAGCTTGTGGCATGATAGCCAATGAACAATGATATGTGTACATCTTTTGGCATGTGATGTGATACATGTGGCTTCATGTGGACTCAGATATAATGAGTTTCTGCTTTTGTGTCTATGAGGAATTGGTTTTAACTTCATGTGTTTTATGGTAACCTAGTTGATTAGTATTAGTTTTGTGTTTTGTTTTGAGTAATCTCGCTTGTGGCGCATCAGGGCGTCACATCTTGTAACGACCCGCCTCCCGGTAACCCCCAATTAAGGGAGACCCGAAGGTTAGAGTCGTTATTCAATTAACAAGATCAAAGGTTTGACAAATAATCAATAATAATTATGAAATTCTACTAACTAACTGGAATTTGGTATAAAATTAAAACTTTACTTACCTTTGAAAACTTTGGAAATCTATCTATCTAGAGCTTGAATTATTCTATCTAATCCTCCTTGCGCTTTATTTCTTATTTCCACAATGTGTCACTTTACTATTTGTTCTTTCAATTGTTGTTCCTAAAACGCCAACAAACAAAACGTCGGTTAGTATATCGAAATATATTGGTATGTGGGAACAACCAAAAATTTGCACATAAGGATAACAACTAATTATCACAATCAAGTTAATTAACAAGCCAATTTACACTTTTCAGTATGACATTCTCCACCGCTTTTGCCCTAACCCTGGCATACCCACCTTAGGGTTTCCTTTTCCAATGACTTAAGGCCACCTTCTCAATCCCGAGCTTGGTGCCTGGGGGTCACCACTCATGGTGCCCACTAGCCATGCAATATCATAGGCCACCTTCTCATTCTCGAGCTTGGTGACTGGGGTCACCACTCAAGGTGTCCATTGGTCTACCCATCTGGGCCTGACCTTTGGCATCATCCATCAGGGTGGCATGTAAGTGCGAGAATCCATACTTCTGTTATTAATGTGATAATCATAGTGACTTTATAATTTTCAAGTATGATCATCCAAACTGATAATTTGCATTCAATGCGATTAACCATCCGAAAAATCGTCAGGAAACTAAGGCATTTATTCATAATTAACCACATACCTGATCTGACGATTTGAACAGAAATATCCATGCAAATAAGAATCCAAGCAAGCAAGCATTTTCAACAAGATCCTGAAATAACCACGTAATTCCCTTTTTATTATTCATGTCATCAAGATCCATTAAACCTAGCTCGCTTCCTTGGGTTTCTAATTCACTTTTAGGGTTTCTATTGCAATTAGGGTTTCCCTTCATCTTTTACTATTTCAAACCCTAATTTAACGCAATTAATCACCAACCTTAATTATTTCAACATCTAATCCTCAATTCCAGATTAAAGGCATAATTAACCATTAAATAAGTCCATTAAGCCTATTTTACATTAAAGCTACAATTTTTATCCCTTTAATCCATGAAAAGATCATTATACGCATTTATCATCAATTCATAGTTCATTATGGTCCAATTCACATATGAACTCGATTTGCCATTAATTCTATTCTTTATTCATTCAAAAACCCTAATTTCTATATTAAGGTTATTTATCCACAAATTAGGAACTTGAACGCTCGAAATAGCTTATAACCATGAAAACTTAGTTCTATACATGAAATCGAATAATTAAAGCCATTAGTAGTCCTAATTACCAACATTAGGGTTTTAAGGCCCATTAAAGCCTATTTATGCACATAAACGCTAAATTAAATAATTATATGCAAAGTTCATCCCTTTTGTTCCTAATGTTCCTTTTTATCATTAACATGCTAGTTATCAACTTTAACCATCAATTAAACCCTACTAAAGTTAATAACTTATACTACTTTTCGAATTACAATAGGAATTAGCTTCTATATGCATTTTTATTGGATTCCTCTCATTTTTTTGAGCAACTTTCATATTTTATGCGTACTAATATGATCTACCAATTTTTAGATATGAATTTTACAAAAAAAAACTTACTTGCCCAATAGGGAGGCGCCACGTCACCCATCTCATGCAAAGCGATTGCTTTAGGAAACATAACCGAATTACGGTTATACCCTTGGTTAAGTCAGCCGCTGCTTCATCCCGCGAAGGGCAAAACCGTCCAATCGACTTTAGGTCATGTTCTAGCTCTGGACTATGCGGCTGCCGCCAAACGCAGCCCTCTGTAGGGTTATTCCTCCTTCCCCGAGGCACGAGGGTTGCCGCCAACCCTTCTTCTAGCTCCGCCGCACATCCAAGAACACAGGGTGCCTCCTCGCTCGCGTTCATGGTGGTTTGGTTCAGGCGTACTCAGCCCGCAACAAACAACCAACCCTACAGCCATGCGTGGGTTACCTCTTCCTCCCTGTGCTGAGGTCCTCACGAGAAGAAGGTGCTTTGCCTCCGCCGTGCCTTGCTGCACATGAGGCGCCTTCAGGTTGCGGCCAAGGCGGTCATTCCTAGAGCGCCCAGCCTGCGCCGTTCGGCTAAACGTGCAACCTGCTGGGTGGTTTGCGCGAGGTCGAGCACTTGGGGAGGGAGTCGATCGTCCTTAGGTTGTTGGGAAACGCCATGCCTCCATCCTAATGACACTGCAACTCTTCATGCTCTGGGGTTTAGAACTACTCTGTAGACTAGGGTTTGTATGAAGGTAGTAGGAGAAGAGGAAAGTGTGATAACCCTGATTTTAGTTTGTTGATATTTGGACTAGTACTTGAGTACATAATTGGAGTAAAATGATATAATTGTGGAAGATGAGGTCTTATATGGTCAATCTGAGTAAGTTGATCTTGTGTTGATGATTCTAGAAGTTATATTGATGTATACTTTGGGTTGGATGCCCTTAAATATCAAGTTGGATAGTTATGACTTCATTTATCATTAGGGATACACATGGATCCAACGGGTGGGATGATGAACGTTTGTATGCTTCATAATCAAACAAAGTGGATTGAATCTGTCAATAATGTTTGAGGATTAATTATCTTGTATTCAAGGTGTATGCACCTATTTATAAGTTATTTCTTTCACAAGAGGTTGTTACATGATCATGTTGAGGATTTTTGGTCTAAACATTAGTAGAGGAGAGAATATACAATAATAGAAGTGTGTTTATGAGGTTCCAATTGAGAGTTATTAGAGGTTAAGATTCTACTCAATTATTATGTGAATATGTGGACTTTGGTCTTTTCGTTGTTATCAAACTAAGGTTGTGACGTGATATGCCACGCATCATCCTCCTTGGACGATGGAACCCATCCAAAGTACAGATCCAAACGTGTTGTCCTCATCCGTAGGATGAAGATCGTGCGTCCCCTGGTCCTTCTTCCATCTTCGAAAGGAGCGGACCAGTAGCTTTGACTTGGCCGTGATCCTCACCAATTTGAAGAGCATGAGAACTTGGACCCTATGCTCCTTCTTCAGTGTTGTTACAGATCCGCAGTTCTAGGATCTACCAGCAACACCTTATACAACAATTCCGGTAGAGGGAAGTGAGATATCAGACGATGAACCCCAATAGGAATCTGTCGCTCATCCCCATCACCTACGCAGACCCCTTCTAGGTTCGGAAAGAGGCCATCAAAGATGATGACTTGTCGTTGCAGATCAGTAGTGTGAGGGTACGATCCCGTCAGAAATCACTCCTTTCCCCCTTCTCATCTTCTGTAATAGCAGGGCCTGGAGCCGTTGTCCTGCACAGAAGGGGCGACCAATTCCTCCGCTGGGCCAAGCGGCGCCGGCGCTGAGATCAGTGACGCCTACAGCGGTGCCTGACGCAGCTACAGCAGCAGCGTGGAGGCCGGAAGTGTGGAAGAAGTTGTTGGTTGCAGTGCGGAAGGGGCTGGCCATAAGGAGTCCAGCGGCGATGCTTACATGGGCGGCGACCCAGACCTTGCCAGAGCAGATCCCGCGGCGGCTGCAGTGTGGGACAGAAGATCGCAGTGGCATCGCGTAATGGGAGGACACAAGGAACAAGACGACGATGGCTTCACTGCGGCCACAAATTCACAGCGTCAGGCAGAGAACAATGTGTTGCTGATAGCCCCCGTTGATCGCGTGAAAGCGGAGAAAGCAAAGATCGCATTAAGTTGCAATAGAAGCGGAAGGGGAGCAGACGATCCAGTCCTAGACCCGACCAGGCAGTGTAGTTAGACCTAACCCTGAACCGGCAGGCCCAAGCGAGAGCAGCGCCTCCCCAGAGCCACATGGCGACGCCGGATTGGCCAAAAGGGTAAGTAAATCCCGTATTTATCTAGATCTTTGATAAATCACAGAAAATAGTTTGCTTATCGAAAAAATGCATATAATATACCCAAACATTCAGAAAAATGAGTAGAACACAATGGAACTATGATATCATGATTTTGAACCATTAATCTCAGTGATAACATGTAAGTTGTGAAATGCTTGTTTAATGAGTAATAAATACCAAACGATGATATGGAATTATGGAAAAATGTCAGTAATTATATAATCATGTTTAGAATCCATATGATGTCAATAATTATGGTATTGATGCACGAAATCATGTAATTTGATCAATATGGCTAATTAGGGCTAATAACACTAAAGATAATGTATTAATTGCATACCTGCCCAATAAATGATGACATTCACATAGTAAGGTCATATCAGTATATGTAACTTTAGTTTTAATTATGAGATCATCATGATGAACAGAATCTATGTTATATGAAGATGAATCTTAATGCATGTTATAAATCCCTAATCTAGGTTAATGATGTAACCTAGGGTTAATATGTGCACAAAAACAGAATATGGAACCTGATATTCAGATAATGAATCATAATCTGGAAAATGACATCAGTAAGATAAATATAAGACAATAATGCAAGTAAACGTTGGAATATCCTAATGAGATAATATAAACCCTAATGAACACGACTAGGGTTAAGATGATTAGAATCTGATGATAGTATGTGGTCTTGTCTTAATCAGGAGATGACCAGAGATGTAGATTATGCAGAATATATATATAGGAATCTCTGAACTCAGGTACGTGGGTTTTTATTAAGTATAAGACTAGTTTTCTGGTTGCCTATGATATGTGATATCTTGAATGCTCGTATTTGGATATGATTGCTTGGTTGAACTAGTATGAGTTATACTTCACCAAATCTAAGAGAAATATAAATGATTATGATGGGTTGTAGCTACTAGAGCACATAGCCTGGTGTGGATGTATGTTGCCTAACATGGATGTATGATTCCTTGGCCCATGTTAGATGTATGATGATATTCTATTGGCCACACTAGATGTAAGTCAAGTGCAAGTATGTGTAGTACAACCACATCAAAGTGAATGCAATAAAAGGAATGTTTACCTGATTATCGCTTTAAATAATGTTTTCTTTTACTCTTTCTTTCTCAAGATTATTTCAAATATGAAAGCCATAAATATATGTATCTTTCTGCCCACGTGCACAACACATTGTGTGTTGATTCGTTGTTTCACGTATGTTTTAGGTTCAGAGCTAGCTTGGGATAAAAGACGGGAAGTGAGCAGTTGTCCAGGTTGTACCTATTATGTTAAGATCCTGTTAGCATACATGTTCATAGACTTGTAAACTTTTCTTTAAATTATGTAAATGCAAGTTGCAATTTTAATTCATGTTGTAATATAAATATGTTGAATGTTGAGAATGTTATGGTTGTATGTTCATGTATGCGTATTATGCTTCCGCATCGCTCTTTGGTATGATTGGATGATGTTTTCAGATTCTGACATCTCATTCCCAATAGGGTTTGGAGAAATCAAAATCCGGGGACGTCACAGTTGGTATCAGAGCATGAACAATAGCTACACCTAACAATTGCTCACCATGAAACATTAAACCTAAATCTCACATTTCACATTAAACCTTAGAAACTTAGTAAGTTGTTATATAGGAATAAGGTTTGACTTAGCCTCTAAGTTAGAACCTAGATGTTTGAGAACTTGGTTTAGACAAGTGTGAGAAACCCTTTCCATATAGAGCTCATATGTATTGGGTAGCTACACTAGTCTACATCTCGTTCTCACCATTTCACTAGGTGACATGACACTAGACTATCTACTGTGTGTGGGACACTCGTTTTGCTGATTTGGTTTTGTTTTCCAATCGGCTCGAGCCTCGATAGTTTTCTCTGTCGTCAGCCTTCTCGGAGAAAAACTATATAATATTTTATTACCTATATGTAAATATAAAAATGTGTCCCTCACACAGGAGAGTAGTTAGTGCTTGTACAACCTAAGTGAAAGGGAGTGACATCAGTCTAGAAGAGAGAATAGATCTAGATTAGACGTCTAGAGCCTCATAAGGTTATGTGATACATAGATAGACAAAAGAAAGATGAAGGAAATAAGCATATAGAATCTTATCTAACTTTAATCCATAATGGTATAAGTTTCCTTATTAAGATTTGAGTTGTATGTGAGATGAATCCACTCTTAGAGGATCTATGCTAAGTCATGATGATGAAAGTACATTCCCTTTTCCTACTTAAGATAAGCTAAGTTAAGATAGAGATGAGTGTGCATGATCCTCAAGCTCTTATACAAGGAGGATATCTAGTGGTAGGATGAGATATGTGGTGAACTCTAGAGAGAGTAAGACCCACAGGGAGAAGGTCATAGGACCTAGCCTCCAATATATGAGATATGTGCTAAAAAATGTGTCCTACACTAGATTACTCTTGAGTGTTGAGTTGAGTCCTTATGCATGATTCAAATCTCTATGTGAGAAATGGGTAAAATAAAAGGATGGGTAGATGACCCATATGATTAAGTCAATCCTTTGGCTGAGTTAGGTCCTAGATGGAGTGACATATTTTGTGAATCTCATCATTAGTTGCAAGTGAGGTAATATATGAACTCTAGTTATGAGAGTATGATGCTTTGTGCAAAACATACTCAAAATACATGTTCTCCCTTCTTCTTCTCTTTCTTAATATACGATGATAGAAACCTCACTTGAGCTATATAGATAATTTATATATGAGGAGTCACTCGCATAAGCTTGACCTATTCTATATTCCCCCCCCCCATACCCAAGATTGAAATCATGATAAGTTTGACTTTAAAATATTCTCTCCCCCTTCATATGAAACATGAAATATATGATGCTGAGATCATGGGATAAACTTAGTATATTCTCTTTTTCCCTTCACATAATACATACAAAAAAAATGAACTCATGAACTTGATATAAAGATATTTTTGGATCATAGGATATATGATCAGAAATATAGTTCGTAACTTTGATCCTTTTCAATGTATGCTTCTAAGTTGGGTATGAATATCACACCATAGGGTGAAACCCTAATGGTCAAGCATGTTACGTAAGCCCTTCTTATGTAGAAAAATCCTAATATCAAGGATGAAGATAAGTCTCCTCTAATCCTAAAATCATTGTAAGATGTTAATGATGTTAGATTTGAACGATCTGAATACCATGGCATATAAACAAATTCCTCTTGAACATTAAAAGTATGAATAAAACATGTACCCTTAGAGGTGATGTAGTCCTAAGATATCATGATGTCATGTTATGGCTAAGACATTAAGTGATGCTTCCACATATATAAGGTGGGGTGGACACACCCAAGAATCTCTAGACCCTAAGCCGACAACTTAGAATGCATGCAACTATGGTGGTCTTAGAACCTAAGCAATGATGATGTATATGAAGTTGAACTCCTAAATAGCCTCTTAAGGATGAGGTTAGTTGAATTTCGAGGACGAAATTCCAAATAAGGTGGGGTGAATGTGATAACCCTGATTTTAGGTTGTTGATATTTGGACTAGTACTTGAGTACATAATTGGAGTAAAATGATATAATTGTGGAAGATGAGGTCTTATATGGTCAATCTGAGTAAGTTGATCTTGTGTTGATGATTCTAGAAGTTATATTGATGTATACTTTGGGTTGGATGCCCTTAAATATCAAGTTGGATAGTTATGACTTCATTTATCATTAGGGATACACATGGATCCAACGGGTGGGATGATGAACGTTTGTATGCTTCATAATCAAACAAAGTGGATTGAATCTGTCAATAACGTTTGAGGATTAATTATCTTGTATTCAAGGTGTATGAACCTATTTATAAGTTATTTCTTTCACAAGAGGTTGTTACATGATCATGTTGAGGATTTTTGGTCTAAACATTAGTAGAGGAGAGAATATACAATAATAGAAGTGTGTTTATGAGGTTCCAATTGAGAGTTATTAGAGGTTAAGATTCTACTCAATTATTATGCGAATATGTGGACTTTGGTCTTTTCGTTGTTATCAAACTAAGGCTGTGACGTGATATGCCACGCATCATCCTCCTTGGACGATGGAACCCATCCCAAGTACAGATCCAAACGTGTTGTCCTCATCCGTAGGATGAAGATCGTGCGTCCCTTGGTCCTTCTTCCATCTCCGAAAGGAGCGGACCAGTAGCTTTGACTTGGCCGTGATCCTCACCAATTTGAAGAGCACGAGAACTTGGACCCTATGCTCCCTCTTCAGTGTTGTTACAGATCCGCAGTTCTAGGAGCTACCAGCAACACCTTATACAACAATTCCAGTAGAGGGAAGTGAGATATCAGCCGATGAACCCCAATAGGAATCTGTCGCTCATCCCCATCACATGCGCAGACCCCTTCTAGGTTCGGAAGGAGGCCATCAAAGATGATGACTTGCCGTTGTAGATCAGTAGTGTGAGGGTACGATCCCGTCAGAAATCACTCCTTTCCCCCTTCTCATCTTCTGTAATAGCAGGGCCTGGAGTCGTTGTCCTGCACAGAAGGGGCGACCAATTCCTCCGCTGGGCCAAGCGGCGCCGGCGCTGAGATCAGTGACGCCTACAGCGGTGCCTGACGCAGCTACGGCAGCAGCGTGGAGGCCGGTAGCATGGAAGAAGCTGTTGGTTGCAGTGCGGAAGGGGCTGGCCATAAGGAGTCCAGCGGCGATGCTTACATGGGTGGCGACCCAGACCTTGCCAGAGCAGATCCCGCGGAGGCTGCAGTGTGGGATAGAAGATCGCAGTGGCATCACGTAACGGGAGGACACAAGGAACAGGACGACGATGGCTTCACTGCGGCCACAAATTCACAGCGTCGGGCAGAGAACAATGTGTTGCGGATAGCCGTCGTTGATCGCGTGAAAGCGGAGAAAGCAAAGATCGCATTAAGTTGTGATAGAAGCGGAAGGGGAGCGGACGATCCATTCCTAGACCCGACCAAGCGGTGTAGTTAGACCTAACCCTGAACCGGTAGGCCCAAGCGAGAGCAGCGCCTCCCCAGAGCCACATGGCGACGCCGGATTGGCCAAAAGGGTAAGTAAATCCCATATTTGACTAGATCTTTGATAAATCATAGAAAATAGTCTGCTTATCGAAAAAATGCATATAATATACCCAAACATTCAGAAAAATGAGTAGAACACAATGGAACTATGATATCAGGATTTTGAACCATTAATCTCAGTGATAGCATGTAAGTTGTGAAATGCTTGTTTAATGAGTAATAAATACCAAACGATGATATGGAATTATGGAAAAATGTCAGTAAGTCTATAATCATGTTTAGAATCCATATGATGTCAATAATTATGGTGGAAATGCACGAAATCATGTAATTTGATCAATATGGCTAATTAGGGCTAATAACACTAAAGATAATGTATTAATTGCATACCTGCCCAATAAATGATGAAATTCACATAGTAAGGTCATATCAGTATATGGAACTTTAGTTTTAATTATGAGATCATCATGATGAACAGAATCTATGTTATATGAAGATGAATCTTAATGCATGTTATAAAACCCTAATCTAGGTTAATGATGTAACCTAGGGTTAATATGTGCACAAAAATAGAATATGGAACCTGATATTCAGATAATGAATCATAATCTGGAAAATGACATCAGTAAGATAAATATAAGACAATAATGCAAGTAAACGTTGGAATATCCTAATGAGATAATATAAACCCTAATGAACACGACTAGGGTTAAGATGATTAGAATCTGATGATAGTATGTGGTCTTGTCTTAATCAAGTGATGACCAGAGATGTAGATTATGCAGAATATATATAGGAATCTCTGAACTCAGGTACGTGGGTTTTTATTAAGTATAAGACTAGTTTTCTGGTTGCCTATGGTATGTGATATCTTGAATGCTCGTATTTGGATATGATTGCTTGGTTGAACTAGTATGAGTTATACTTCGCCAAATCTAAGAGAAATATAAATGATTATGATGGGTTGTAGCTACTAGAGCACATAGCCTGGTGTGGATGTATGTTGCCTAATATGGATGTATGATTCCTTGGCCCATGTTAGATTTATGATGATATTCTATTGCCCACACTAGATGTAAGTCAAGTGCAAGTATGTGTAGTACAACCGCATCAAAGTGAATGCAATAAAAGGAATGTTTACCTGATTATCGCTTTAAATAATGTTTTCTTTTACTCTTTCTTTCTCAAGATTATTTCAAATATGAAAGCCATAAATATATGTATCTTTCTGCCCACGTGCACAACACCTTGTGTGTTGATTCGTTGTTTCACGTATGTTTTAGGTTCAGAGCTAGCTTGGGATAAAAGACGGGAAGTGAGCAGTTGTCCAGGTTGTACCTATTGTATTAAGATCCTATTAGCATACATGTTCATAGACTTGTAAACTTTTCTTTAAATTATGTAAATGTAAGTTGCAAATTTAATTCATGTTGTAATATAAATATGTTGAATGTTGAGAATGTTATGGTTGTATGTTCATGTATGCTTATTATGATTTCGCATCGCTCTTTGGTATGATTGGATGATGTTTTTGGATTCTGACATCTCATTTCCAATAGGGTTTGGAGAAATCAAAATCCGGGGACGTCACAGAAAGGATGCGTGGGATTCTCTCTCTCTCTCCTTAACTCGAACCCGGTCCCTACCCTATATACAAGGGTGAGTATCCATGCCCCATTAGGCTTGACCTCGAAGCAAACAAGCCCTCTTCCAAAAAGGAAAGTGCTTCCTTTACTACTAAGCAAGTTTCTCTCTCATTATCATCTTCTTAAAAACAACATATTCATTAGATTTTTAGAAATATGAAAATATTCTCCCTTATTCTCTTTGACTTGCTTTTTAATCCATTAATCACGAAATCTTATTTTCCTTTAATAGAAATTACTTTCTTTCTAGCAATACCACAAAATCCATTAATAATGCATTACATTATTCTCTTATATTGCAATTTTAGTGTTTTCTCTTTCCTCTTTCTTCATTGGGACTCCTTGGATCCCAAGAAACTCAAATAATTCGAAATTCCTTTTTAAGGAATACTCATTATCCTTCTACATGCATCAATATGCATTATTTCACATTATCTTGTTTATTTCTCATTAAAATATCCCTTTTTGAAGATTTCTCTTTATTTCTCTTTTATTTTCCTGATTGGTATTCCTTTTAACATTAGGAATCCTTAGGATACGAAATTCCACCAAGGATTACTCAATTATCCCTCTTTTCATTTATTTTCCACATTTCATCACTATTTTCAATTTATTTCTTAATAAAGAAATACTTAATTAATCTTTTCTTTTCTTATTGCCTTTTCTTTGCAACTTTGGACTCCTTGGATCCCAAGGAATCCCAATAGGCACGAAATCCATCCTTGGATTGCATTCTTTTGCCTTCCAGAGGTTTCCACATCTTTCTTTTCTCAAAAACTCAATTATTCATTTATTAATTGAATTTCCTTGTTATTGGGCCCAATAGCCAATAAAGCCCACAACACAATCATCAAGGCTATTGTAAACAAAATCCATTTATTCAAAACAAATTATATCATTATTTTTTCATTTACCTTTATTATGAGAAATTACATTTTTCACCAAATGAACCCAAAATTTGGGGTTGTAACATCCTTCCCCTCTTATAAGATTTTTGCCCTCAAAATTCCATCAAGCAAACAAATAGTTCAGGATAAGCCTTTCATATGTCCATCAGGGCTCCCATGTGGCATCACCCTTTCCATGGTGCTTCCCAAGAACCTTCATCATCTCATATTCTTCCATCTGAGTTCTTTCTTACCTTGGTATATCATACCCTCATAGGTGACTCAGGACATTTCAGCCTCTCAAAAACTGAATAGGTTCAAGGCTCAGGACATGGCTTGGGTACCTCACATAGTGCTCTCGATCGGACTCATGGAACACATTACACATCATGTTATCCTGAGGGGCAAGGATAAACACAACCATCTCCACCCATCCATCTCAAATGGACCCATATATCAGGGACTCAACTTTCTTAGTTGTAGCTTAGAGGGGTCAGATTTTCACATCGCATATTCTCCCACAGTGAACTGCATGTCAGTCTGCTTTGCATCAGCTCGTGACTCATGTCACCACTGGGCCCTCTCTCAGCCATTGCACGATCAAAGCGACTTCATCTACACACACTATGGTTCTTTTCAGACCTTCACGAGGCCTCCTTCATCGACATCATCTTAATGAAGTGGTGACTGACACAACCTCCCTTTAGAACTTCTTGCATCCCGATAAAGGCTATGGTGGTTAACATCACATCTTAAGAACTATCTCTATGTATCACCCTGAATGAGCACACATGCTCTCATCAGACCCTCTAGTCTAGATCATACTGTCCATTAGTATGGGGTGATAAACTGCACTATCATCGAGTTCTTCATGTATCCACTTCCACCTCATGGAAGTGAACCTTGATCATACCCAAGAACTTTTGAACTCGCATCATGGTGTAGTTGAACCATCTTTCTCTCTTTAGTAGTTCAACTGAATATGTCCCATGACAATACTCTTCCTTCCTCATGTCATCTAGGTAAGGCGATCTACCATAACCCATATTGGATCTCGACCTTCCTTGGTCCATGGGAGACTCACAACATCCATAATGAAGAACTGCCATTCCCTTTCGGGAACTCTTTATACTTTATATCCATGTACTGGGTTACTGGTGTTCGTCCTTCGCCTCCTAGCTTGTATGGCCACATGCTACATGCAACTTTGTTTTAAGCATCCAAAGTGCCACTATTACTTACCATCTTTGTAGTTTCACGGTGTTTGGTGATCTTAAAACCATGATCTCCTGTATGTCATGATTCCTCAAGGTTGATTCCTCGAAAAAACTAAACCACTCTCAATAGGGTTTTATCACTTTCCTTTCCAAAGAAGTACATCTGAGGTTCGACAACCATCCTTTCATTATATCACGGACTAGGCTGGCTATCCAAACAACCACTAATCTTGTTCAATAGATCTTGTTATATCTGAGTGTTATCCAAATTTATCTCCTTTTCTCAACTTAAGGTTAGCCTAACAACCTCGACTTCTTCTAGCTTCCAGCTAAACTAGGCACTATATCTCAACCAGAGCATTCATTACCACTTCTTATCCTTAGGTGTTAGGTAACATACACCTCCATGTATTATTCTTATCATCTCATCTCAAACTCTATGTTTATCTTCATCAAGAAACTCTGAGCTCATCCACCTGGTGATCAAACTCAACCTTATATAACTTGCAAATTCCACAAATCTTCTACTAGGAACATCCTTACAAGGCAATTGTCTTAATACTTTTATCGTTTGTACCTATCCATGTATCATTCATTCCACCAAGGTATGTTATCATCTCTATCCTCATACCTTGTAGCAACGTTCCAACTCGCATCATCTTTTATCCTTGGTGTATGGCATGCATATTGTCCCATCTCTCCCTCTCATAACAAGAGGAAATAAGCATTTGGCGGCCGTCCAAACACAAAGTTCTTCCTGTTCCAAGAGTAGAGATGATACATCCACATCCCCAGTACACCTTCAATTCTAAGTTGAAACGTGCAACTTATGTCTCTACATCACAAACATCATGATATCAAAGTTACTTCCATGGAAAATTGGTCTCGAACCTACTGGGGTTTACACACAATCCTTGGTCATCTCCTCTGGGTCTATAGGGTGCCAACACTTTTGGGGTCATCCCTCTTCCCTCATGCATCAGAGAGTGCCCTACTCATCTACCCTTTGGGTCCCATTACTTCATGAAGGTGATCAATCTCCTAACCCATGGCCCTCAGACAATGATAGTTTTTACCTCCCGACCCTATGGTCATGTGCAACTAGGGAATTAGCCAACTCCTTCTTCCATCGGTCTTATCCCTACCTGACCCTAGGATAGACTTGAGATTCTATTATAGTACATGTCCAACTTAGAACCTTACCCAAGCCTTCATCATCTCTCTATGCATTCTCGACTGACTTTCATCCCTTCATAGGGGTCATGGCAACCTGCCTACCTTGGTCAGGCCCCATACCGGTTACCTCCATGGTAACACATCAACATGCACTTAGAGATGGTTATGTATGGGTATACAGGTTCATTCTCATGCCATGTACTCTTCACTTAGCTTCTCAAGATCCTCTGAAACCTCAACAAAACTGGTATACACCCTACAAAAGGGTCCCTCTCCCAGGATGGGAGGAAACTATACCTTGATAACAACAGTCACAAACGTCCTTATGTTTAGGGTATACATCCACATGAGCATGCTTAGCCCTAGCAAGCTACTAAGGCACAAGCAGACACCTACGAAACCATGCTAGGTTATACTTGTTTTCATCCTCATCATTAGACCAACTTAGTTGTGAGGGGTTCATCAAACATAAGGGATTTCCTTTACCTCTACACATGAGGAGTACCATGATCGAAACTATAGAGACTCAAATCTCATCATGAGCATCAGATACACTACTTCCCCTCTTAGGCCTAGGAACCCTAGGTTCACCTTTGGGTGTCTGAATGCATGCTCAATTTCTTAACCACAAATCAAGCATGTCCAAGGTATGGCATGTACTTCCATGATCCTTCTACTCGAGAAACACTTCGGAGTTGAGTCCTCTTTCAGGACAACCAACTAGGTATAAAGCCTCACAACTGGTTACTTAAACCTCCTTAGGGTCTAAAGCACTCTTTATCTCATCCAGTAGGTAATCACTTATACTATAGGTACAAGAAGCATCATCCTCTCTCTAGGGTTTGGTTCCTCTAGAGGCAACCAAGATATCATAAACCTCGAGGGATCAAGCATAAGGCAACCACTATCATCCACTTAGGTCGCATCATCCTCAACTCCCCACTATTCCTCATGTCTAAGAATCTAATCTTCCAACCTTATTTCTTGGGTCTTGCTTTCTCTCTCTAGATCTAACTCCACATCCAGCCTCACTACATGAAGTTGGATCAAGCTTACCAGCATATCCCTACCTGTATGAAGCCTTTGCTCAACTCATGTTTGGCTCAAGATTATCCTTAGCTCTTTATGTTTATCCCATAAGACATCCATTATGATTCCTTGTACATGGTTTCATCCCATTGTCAGCACTACTGACGTACTCTGGGTGCAAGCTATACCCTACTTGCACAAGCCCATAGGGTTCTATAGGTTCTTCTCTAACTTCATCCATGAAGGAGCCATCCTTCGCTCAAACATGCTTGACCCTTCTCAGGGTTGGGTTGCCAAAGGTGCTAGGTCATCCAACCTCTCATGGCTCGTATGGCAATGCAAAAGCATATCTATCCAAACACCCAGTCAACCATGTCATCTAACTCATCATGTCATCTCTCTCTCTAACCTCCACTTAGGGTTAGGGTTAACATCATCCTTAAAGTATGTGCTAGGTCTCTACTTTAATGGAGATCTCTACCTCCAAGACTCACTTTCTCTACTCACCCTCCTGACAAGAAGGTCTAGCCTCATGTCTCTCCTGAGGGCAATGACAACTTATGTCATACGACCTAAGCATGTATCTATTCTTTTACGCTTACTCTATTAAACTTATGTCCATGACATCTCATTTACATTCTTTTTATTAATTTGGTGGAGGATTCCTTAATCCTTATCAACCTTACCCATACCTCAAGAGGGTGAGGAGAAGAGAGAAAACCCTAATCCTTAAGGTCCTTAACAGAATTTGAGTTGAGAAGGGATGGACAAGATGAGAGTCCTAAAGGTATATTATTTCGAATCATACCCTAAGACTTTGGCCAGACAGTCACACAGATCCGGGAGTCCTCGTATTCTGACCAGCGGTGCAGAGGAAAATATTTCCAGCCCCCGGTCGTGATCATTTTCTAGACACCTCTGTCTTTCGAATAATCCTCTAATAACTCCCTTTGGTTCTATAGAATGTGTAAAATTTAATAATTATTAAGGATTAAGTGAGGAACCTATGCTCTGATATCAATTGTAACGACCCCGCCTCCCGGTAACCCCCAATTAAGGGAGACCCGAAGGTCAGAGTCATTATTCAATTAACAGGATCAAAGGTTCGACAAATAATCAATAATAATTATGAAATTCTACTAACTAACTGGAATTTGGTATAAAATTAAAACTTTACTTACCTATGAAAACTTTGGAAATCTATCTATCCAGAGCTTGAATTATTCTATCTAAACCTCCTTGCGCTTTATTTCATATTTCCACAATGTGTCACTTTACTGTTTGTTCTTTCAATTATTGTTCCTAAAACGCCGACAAACAAAATGTTGGTCAGTATATCGAAATATACTGGTATGTGGGAACAACCAAAAATTTGCACATAAGGATAACAATCTAATTATCACAATCAAGTTAATTAACAAGCCAATTTACACTTTTTAGTATGCCATTCTCCATCGCTTTTGCCCTAACCCTGGCATACCCACCTTAGGGTTTCCTATGCCAATGACTTAAGGCCACTTTCTCAATCCCGAGCTTGGTGCCTGGGGGTCACCACTCATGGTTCCCACTAGTCATGCAATATCATAGGCCACCTTCTCATTCCCGAGCTTGGTGCCTGGGGTCACCACTCAAGGTGTCCATTGGTCTACCCATCTGGGCCTGACCTTTAGCATCATCCATCAGGGTGGCATGTAAGTGCGAGAATCCATACTTCTGTTATTAATGTGATAATCATATGACTTTATAGTTTGCAAGTATGATCATCCAAACTGATAATTTGCATTCAATGCGATTAACCATCCGGAAAATCCTCGGGAAACTAAGGTGGTTATTCATAATCAACCACATACCCGATCTGACGATTTGAACAGAAATTTCATGCAAATAAGAATCCAAGCAAGCAAGCATTTTCAACAAGATCCTGAAATAACCACGTAATTCCCTTTTTATTATTCATGTCATCAAGATCCATTAAACCTAGCTCACTTCCTAGGGTTTCTAATTCACTTTTAGGGTTTCTATGGCAATTAGGGTTTCCCTTCATCTTTTACTATTTCAAACGCTAATTTAATGCAATTAATCACCAACCTTAATTATTTCAACATCTAATCCTCAATTCCGGATTAAAGGCATAATTAACCATTAAATAAGTCCATTAAGCCTATTTTACATTAAAGCTACAATTTTTATCCCTTTAATCCATGACAAGATCATTATATACATTTATCATCAATTCATAGTTCATTATGGTCCAATTCACATATGAACTCAATTTGCCATTAATTCTATTCTTTATTCATTCAAAAACCCTAATTTCTATATTAAGGTTATTTATCCACAAATTAGGAACTTTAACGCTCGAAATATCTTATAACCATGAAAACTCAGTTCTATCTATGAAATCGAATAATTAAAGCCATTAATAGTCCTAATTACCAACATTAGGGTTTTAAGGCCAATTAAAGCCTATTTATGCACATAAACTCTAAATTAAATAATTATATGCAAAGTTCATCCCTTTTGTTCCTAATGTTCCTTTTTATCATTAACATGCTAGTTATCAACTTTAACCATCAATTAAACCCTAATAATCACATTAAACACATCAAAATAGGGTTTCTTAATCATCATTACATTAAAGTTAATAACTTATACTACTTTTCGAATTACAAGAGGAATTAACTTCTATATGCATTTTTATTGGATTCCTCTCATTTTTCTGAGCAACTTTCATATTTTATTCGTGCTAATCCGAGCTACTAATTTTTAGATATGAATTTTACAAAAAAATACTTACTTGCCCAATAGGGAGGCGCCACGTCACCCATCTCATGCAAAGCGATTGCTTTAGGAAACATAACCGAATTACGGTTATACCCTTGGTTAAGTCAGCCACTGCTTCAGCTCGCGAAGGGCAAAACCGTCCAATCGACTTTAGGTCATCTTCTAGCTCTGGACTCCGCGGCTGCCGCCAAACACAACCCTCTGCAGGGTTACTCCTCCTTCCCCGAGGCACGAGGGTTGCCGCCAACCCTTCTTCTAGCTCCGTCGCACACCCAGGAACACAGGGTGCCTCCTCGCTCGCGTTCACGGTGGTTTGGTTCAGGCGTACTCAGCCCGCAACAAACGGCCAACCCTGCAGCCATGCACAGGTTACCTCTTCCTCCCAGGGCCAAGCTCCTCGCCGGAAGAAGGTGCTTTGCCTCCGTCGTGCCTTGCTGCACACGAGACGCCTTCAGGTTGCGGCCAAGGCGGTCATTCCTAGAGCGCCCAACCTGCGCCGTTCAGCTAAACGTGCAACCTTCTGGGTGGTTTGCGTGAGGTCGAGCACATGGGGAGGCAGTCGATCATCCTTAGGTTGTTGGGAAACGCCAGGCCTCCATCCTAATGACACCGCAGCTCTTCATGCTCAGGGGTTTAGAACTACTCCGTAGACTAGGGTTTGTACGAAGGTAGTAGGAGAAGAGGAAAGGATGCATGGGATTCTCTCTCTCTCTCCTTAACTCAAACCAGGTCCCTACCCTATATATAAGGGTGAGTATCCATGCCCGATTAGGCTTGCCCTCGAAGCAAACAAGCCATCTTCCAAAAAGGAAAGTGCTTCCTTTACTACTAAGCAAGTTTCTCTTTCATTATCATCTTCTTAAAAACAACATATTCATTAGATTTTTAGAAATACAAAAATATTCTCCCTTATTCTCTTTGACTTGCTTTTTAATCCATTAATCACGAAATCCTATTTTCCTTTAATAGAAATTACTTTCTTTCTAGCAATACCACAAAATCCATTAATAATGCATTACATTATTCTCTTATTTTGCAATTTTGGTATTTTCTCTTTCCTCTTTCTTTATTGGGACTCCTTGGATACTAAGAAACTCAAATAATTTGAAATTCTTTTTTAAGGAATACTCAATATCCTTCTACATGCATTAATATGCATTATTTCACATTATCTTGTTTATTTCTCATTAAAATATCCCTTTTTGAAGATTTCTCTTTATTTCTCTTTTATTTTCCTCATTGGTATTCCTTTTAACATTAGGAATCCTTGGGATACGAAATTCCACCAAGGATTACTCAATTATCCCTCTTTTCACTTATTTTCTACATTTCATCATTATTTTCAATTTATTTCTTAATAAAGAAATACTTAATTAATCTTTTCTTTTCTTATTGCCTTTTCTTTGCAACTTTGGACTCCTTGGAACCCAAGGACTCCCAAGAGGCATGAAATCCATCCTTGGATTGCATTATTTTGCCTTCCAGAGGTTTCCACATCTTTCTTTTCTCAAAAACTCAATTATTCATTTATTAATTGAATTTCCTTGTTATTGGGCCCAATAGCCAATAAAGCCCACAACACAATCATCAAGGCTATTGTAAACAAAATCCATTTATTCAAAACAAATTATATCATTATTTTTTCATTTACCTTTATTATGAGAAATTACATTTCTCACCAAATGAACCCAAAATTTGGGGTTGTAACTCACCTTGCCAAAGGTTCAACCAATCATCATAATATTTGTGGTACACAGGTATGACATAAGAATGCAGCAATCATAAGGGATATGATATTCACCAAGTAACATATTTAGGGTTACAACTAACATTAAGAGAATATCCTTCCATCATAACCACAGTAAACCATCAATTTTTACACATACATAGGCAAAAGCACCATCCCTAACAAATAGAATCATCATCGGATCATGGATATACTTAAGACAAAACATCACTATTGAATCATGAATCTACAACAAGACTATTGGATGCTGGGTAGATAAACCATCAAATTCCATGTAAGAAAAACCATTGAATCATGCACTTAGTAGAGCCATCAGATCTTGCTTCTAGGAAAGCCATCAAATCATAGACTTAGAAGGGCCATTGAGTCTTGACCTAGAGAGGTCGTTGGATGTCAGCACTAGAAGCACCATTGTTTGTTGACATTAGAAATCCCATTGGTTGTGAACATCAGAACCACTATCTAATGTTGACACTATGAAGACCAATGAATCATGACACAGTGAAACCATTGATTGTGAACCATCGAGTATTGAGACAAGAGGAACCATTGTTTTTTAACCTAGAGAATTCATCGGTTGTGAACAATAGAACAACCATCAAATCATGGAACTAGTAGGGCCATCGTTTGTCAAAAACATGTGGAAAAACATATCTAAAACATCAAGGAAAACCATTATTTGGTAGGTCTAAAATAACCATCGATTGAAACCACTTGATGTGAACATCAAGACCATCAGTTTGGGAGGAACATAGACATTGGTTATAAGCACAAGAAGGTCAATGAAAACAACACTAAGTACAAGCCATAATTTGATACAAGAAGCCAACCATCCTGTAATGAAAACATAGTAGAAATCAATACAAATCATTTAAGGTAAAACCATAGTTTGTCAGCATAAGGAGATCATAGATTCATCAACATGCAAGGTCTAGGGCTCCCACTTCCAAGGAAGAAAATGTGCACAAGGCTAAGAGGTACATCAAGAAAGAATATCTACTCAAGAACTACCACACAAGCTCAAACTCTAGGCAAATATATCATCTTTCTACTTGGTACTATGTTTTTAGGGCAATATCTATACATGCAAGTTAAGAGCAAGCAATAGACATGAAGAAGGTTATATAACTCACATAAAATATGATGAGGAAGGTCCAAATAGCAAGGTATCTCAAAGAGAGAGAGAGAGATAAAACCTAGCTTGAGCACTCCACACGTCCTAGCTAGCTCCTTTCTCCAAGAACAACCAAACCCTAGGCCAAAGAAGCAAAAAGGAAGATATTCTTCAACCTCAAGCACATGCTCCACCATGAACTCCATGGATCCAACCAAGAAGGAAGAGAGAAGAAGGTAGGGCAGCAAGGAAAACGAAGGAAAGAAGGGGATCTTACTTGCTTAGGCCAAGAAACGAAGCTAGGAAGCTCCAAATGACCAAGAAGAGGGTAGATCCAACCCTAGGTGTACATGCAAGAAAGATCAGCCAAGATTCTTCCTCCAAAAGCTCATTCTTCTCCACCAAGAAAGAGGGACGAGCTCCAAGCAGCAAGAATAAGAAGAAAGAGTCTAAAGAGTTCGTTTGGGTGGAAGGAGAGAGGTATATAAGGCTTGTGTGTGAAAGACAGGAAGATGGAGGTGTCAAGACATGCATGTCATATGTCCAAAGGTCAAAACATCTTGTCCATGCAAAACTAGGTAAACCGTCGAATCTTGACACTAGGTGAACCATTGGATGTCAGCCCCAGAAGTATGATCGACCTCCAACACTAGGCGGTCCATTAGATCTCACCTTTACTTGACCACAAAAGCAAACCCTAGTGCCACCATCTGTTGGTGCACATCATAAGCAAAACCATCAATCCTTGTGCCTCAAGAGGGGAAACCATAAAATCTCATCCATTACAAGAGAACCATCGAATCCCAACATCCAAAGGAAACCATCAAGTTAGGGCATCTAGGTGAGGAAACCCTAGATTGCAACCCTAAGGTAGATATCACCCATCAATTGATGGTGCAACTAGGAACCCAAGGGTACAACTATATCAAACGCGATATGAAAACTTGTGAGGCACAACAAGCATGTGAAAAATCACAAGAAAACCCTAGATATGGACAAATTGCATAAAAGCCCTTACAAACATATAAATTGCAAAACTTGCTCAAACAATGTCTAAACTGGACCAAACTTGAAAGAAAATCTTAGGGTTAGATTAAGGTTTTAAGCATACAATTAAGGTAATAAAGAATTTACAACCATAAAGTAAGGTCAAGGGTCTTACAACCATAAACCCCCTAATAGGGATTTCGCCCCAGAATTCTAAGGCAAACAAAGATAGGTACCTCCTATGTATCTTGTCCTCTTAACCTCCACATGGATCCTTACATCTCATGGTGATGTCACAACACCCTCAGAAGTTATGTCCTTCTCCCTCGACTTCTATATTTGTCATCTAGGATCAACACAGAATGCTTCATACATGAAGCATCCTCATACAACTTCACCCCCATCGTCTGTATCACTTGTCATGTACTAAGGTGACACTTCCTCAACACAGATCATTGAAATCACTGTGCAACATATGCCACTCTAGTGGTAACTCTGACTTGGAACTCTAGTTGTTTACCATGTGGTTATCAGTATATGGTTTCTTCCTGTCTTGAGTTACCTTCAACTGTTACTAAATTACTATGACCTTCACTGTAGTCTGTTATACTAACTCATCACTCAAAAGCTAATACTTATCTTGCTCTTTACCAAACAAAGAGTTTTATGAATCTCCTATTATATGCAACTTCACAAGGTGTCATGTCTATGCATTTTTGGTGATTGTTGTTGTTACACAAACTTGATTAAACTCAGTTGGACATCCTTTATCTACCAAAAAATGTAAGACATGTTTTCTTAAAAGATAATCCCATCATCTACACGACCCTTTGTGACTGTCCATCTGTCTAGGGTTGTGTAAACTTCCACCGTATCCTTGTAGGCTTCTAATGTTTCTCCTTAGCTCCTGAAAATTGTACACTTGGCTGCAACCTCTGCCACCTCATGTTTTAGACTTGGATGCCATTGTATGTTCTTCATATTATGACACACTCGTGTACTGCTGGATGCATTACATACATCAGGAATGAGTCTCCTCAAATGCTATCTTACTCAGACCATTAGTATATGAAACCATTGTCTGGTTGTGGTAGCACATTGTCCCATCGTATGACTCATAGAAGTCATCACACTTCTCACTTCCAAAGTCGGGTCTGATGTCCTGCATCAAGGTGTCACATATTTGTACACCTTTACTTGTTGTATCTGTGTTAGCTTACTTGTTGTGTCAACAATCCTGCCAACAAAAACATTATACCCCCCTTCTGTTGAAGTGACGGTAGCATGTCCCACTCGTGATACGTTGAAGAACAAAACTACACCTTATCTGCAATCGCTAACGAAGATGACTTCCTATTTAATTTGCACATCCTCCTTTCCTATAAAAAGGCATGTACGCGTGCATGCATGTTTGAATACATAGAATATTACTAAATCCACCATCATGTATCCACACGTATATATATAACAGAAGAGAAGCCAAGCCAAAGCTGAAGACAAGCTCAATGAAGTACACATGTATGACACCATGTCGGTAGTACCTCTCTTGATGAAAACAATAGATACATAAATGTGAATATAGGGTGAGTGGGTTCTGTTTCTAGAATGGGTAATAATTGGTTAGAACTAGGTCGGTCTCTAGCTGAGGAATTATCGATTTATATACTATATACTTTAAACTAAAAAAAAAAGGGTCAGAAAGCCTCAGCAAGCATGCGGTCTTCAGAACATGTAGCTATAGGCAGCACCATCGCTGCTGCTAGTGGTGGTAGTGGTGGTGTTTGTTGGCGCCCAGATGTCGGCCCCATTGGTGCTTGCGATGGTGGCGGTACACTCGACCGGAACAAGACACAGGCCTCGGCTGCGCAGGCTGTATCCCTGAGAAGGATGGATGGGCGGGGCGTGGAGGAACGGGGCGCTCATTTTCTGGTGAGAAGCATGCAGTATTAACACATGAGTAATTAAGTAAGTAAAAAATAGAGAGAGAGGGGGAACAAGGTGGATTTTTAGGAAAATTGAACAATAAGACACAAACAAATTCGTATGACGTAGATAGAGACAGATATCAATTTTGCGAGACGATGGTTTAGGAAAGTTGAACAAGCATCTCCAGGATATATATATATATATGGTACCTGGACTTGGTCGTGTAAGAACTTGATGTAGCATGTGGCATCCTGGAGGACGGAAGCAGTGTCTGTCTGCAAAAAAACAAAAGGAAAGATAACAAAGAGAATAATCAGCCAGCAAAGAGTCGAGTAGTTGGAGTCCTAAACAAAGAGAAAACGTGGTTGAGTAAGACAGGATGATCACGGACGCGGTGGTACCTTGCCATACGGCGACACGAGTTGCTGGAGCGCGGCGACTCTTTCCCCGATCTTGTCCTTCTTCTCCTGCAGGCAAATGCAAAACACAAGTTTACTTGCTAGCTATGTTACAAAACACATGTGGTGTTGTCGTGCATTACCAGATGCAGATGTGATATATACACGGGATAGACTGACGAATAAGAACAAAATGGAAGATTCGTACCCTGGCTGACGAAGAAGACAACGAAGGAGAAGGCCTAGTACTACTAGAAGAGACCGGCGTTACAGTTCCAGCGGCGCCTCCGCCAGTCTTGGCCCTCTTGATAGACGCGACGACCCCACAAGAAGACCCAGAAGGTGTGCCAGTGCCACCATGTCCGGCGGCGATGTAGAGGTGGTGGTGGCTACCGGCGGCAGCGGCTTCGTTCCTCCGCTTCTGGTCACCCATCCCTGCCATCATCATATTCACGCTCCCAGCCATATTATACACAGACACACAACGATGCCGAAGCAGCTATAGCTATCCGATCGTCAACTCGTGCGTGCGTCCACCTACCTACCTGTAAGACCACAACAAACAAAAGCGAGCGAACGAGGCCGGTCATGAATCAAACTTGTACTAGTAGCAAAGAAGCATGCATGGGTGGCAGTAGTGCATTTATGGAGCACGAATGAATGTGATATAAATAGAAAAAAGAGTAGTGCAGCAGCTGCTGCTAGATTTAAATAGTTGGTATGATTCACCCACCCTGATGCGCACTTACTTTTACACCCACGCCTATCTGCCGGTCAAAATCCCTAAAAAGCTGGTCAGGAGGAGATCCGCTGAGCTAAGCGTACCCAAATGCACAGACTCGGATGCATGCAAGAATCGAATTCAATGCTAGCAAGCAATTTCCACACACACACTCATATCAGCCACAAATGGTGTGCGATAGAGAGAGGGAGGGGATGTATACAGTCTCCACAACTGGAGACAACTGGCTGGCTGGTTATATCCGGGCTCTGAAAATCTCGTGGCTTTATGAACACGAATGTACGTGGCAGTAGTAGTAAAAGGACCACACAACTAGCTAGCTATACCAGTATCGAATCGATCGATGGAGCGGCCCACAACTTTCACCTGCACTGCAGACATTCAACATCCTACGTACTAAGATGACATATCGATCGCTGTCCTGCCAGCAGTTCCTTTGAAACCGATGAGCTAGCCAAGTGTGCGGCCGGTCGTTTGGTAGCTGGCCTTGGCCGGTCGACGGCAGCGAACCAAATGGCTGTAGACGGGATTATTAGTGTTACATCCCATCCTCCCGCCTGGCGAACAGCAACCAGTTGGTTGGATATGGATTGCTGCCCGCCTTTGAATAAGAAGCTACATAGCAGCTATAGGCTAGCTAATAGAAACAACTTCCGCAAGCTTAGCCTCCGCCTCACGAGGGAAAACAAATCCTTTTCCACCCATGCATTAATTCCACCTATTCATATCTACTAGCTAGTATTAGCCCGTACTACACCCTAGCGTAGCCTCCATCTTAATTTGTCTGCGTCTCCTGCTCCCACGGCTCCAATGACACGCGCTTTCCTTCACTCGCACTCCTCCCTCCATACCTATCTCCTCTACTCCATTCCGTGCGTCTGTCTGCAGTCTGGGTTTTCCTCGCTTGCTTCCTCCCCATTCGTGTGCCGCAGGTTTAATCAAAGAATTACGCTGTCCACATCCGGTGACATTGTCGGTTTCTTACCTAGTCATTGGGACTTTTATTTGTTGTGCAAAACAATTTACTTTCCTTATATTAATGGGAGTGTTTACAAGGAAGAGTGAGAAAAAAGAGAATAAGAAAAGAGAGAATCACAGTTTGCAATCGTATTAATTATACTATATATCTTAGGAGAAATACAATCAGAAAGAAAAGATTGTTTCAATTATAACTTTCAGATCCTAATTAATTTTTTTCCCAAAATAAAATGTGTTAGTACGTGTATATTGCAATTGCGTCTTATCTGTCCCAGCTGCTCCTCGACGGCTATACAACATGATGGTAGCTGTTGACTAAGTGGGTATTGTGTATATATAGGGTGGTAGTGATTATTGTTGTGCATAATAATGACATACCAACATATAATTGATGAGGTAAACTAGAAAACCTATTACAAATGGCAGACGCGGTGATAGAATTATAGACAAAGTGGGTGGAGACGCATGATTGTGATAACGATTGATGGATGGAATTGTTTGATGATACATAGAATAATGGTGGTACCTGACAAGTATTGTAATTTACCATCCATTCCATTGTAAACCACCACAGGTAGTTGGTAGCCCGGCGCCGTATGCCTTAAGTAATAAAGGCATATATATTATGATTCTGGGATGGGTCTTTTGTTACTCGGTAGCACCAGTTAGAAATAGCTAGAAAGCGCGTGGGAAGGAGGGAGTCACTGGTGAGTAGCGAATGGTATTGTTTATCAATTTTTTATTGTAGCGTCTTTAACAAACAACACAAGTGCTGCATATGAATGAACACCCGGTATGAATCGAACATTGGTTTACAGGGTCGGTAGTGATAAAGATCAAATGGTACGTTCTTATGTCTAAAAGCATTTTTTTTTAATTCTTAGGGAGACCCCGCTCCCCCTCCTCCTCAAACAGGTGTCAGAGCCCGAATAACTTATGTCTAAAAACTTGGTAGTCTTGTTCTTATTCATTTTTCATTTCTTAATGCTTAAGACTTGGTCAATGTTGTTGTTCTTCGAGCAACTAGGTATATATCTTGAGTTTGTAAAACGGAACGTGGATACACACCAGTAAAGAAGGCAAGGTAGATACATCAATAAGGTTCAGGGCTTACTTACTTGAGAAATGGAGAGTGTCAGGCTTCGTAAGTACGATCCTGTCCTAGTAGGGCTCAGCTAGGAGATCGTTGCCACCACAACTCAACGAGCAGAAGCAGCAGCTGCGCGCCTATATTTGCCTTCTTTCTGAGCTCCTCCTTGTTTGATCTCTAACTGTTGCGGTGAAGATGAGTGTAGGGAGGATCAGTTTCCCCCTATACCCTATATATGTTGGGTACATAGCTAGTGGAGGAACATGTCATGTTTGGCAGCTGATCGTCTCAGGGCAATCGGCGGGCCGTGACGGAATGAAGCTGGGCTGGGTTGAAGAAATAGAAAGTATATGTAGTGGAGAGCAGTTGCGCCGTGAGAGGTTCGCTGACCCACCTGATGTAGGTTTTGCGTCTTCTTGGGTTCTTGTCGGTGTTGGAAAAAATATCAGATAGAGATGAGAGAAGTATACATTAATATTATACGAGAAATAAAGACATACAATACAAAAAGGGAAAGAAATAGGATATTGAAGAGAGAATTACACATTAGTTTAGTATGAGAGAAGAACACTACCAATTTTAAATTAAAAGTGTACCAATATAAAGATTAAACAATGATGGATACATATATAAATTTGTGTACATTATTTTTTTTATAAATTATATACATACTTTTATATAATACTTATGTATTGCGTATTTATACATCCTACAATGAGCATTTTTAAAGCAAAAAAAGACTTATAGTATAAATATAATGCATATTTTTAAATTAAATAATACTCATTAATATGTATTACAATACTTGTTTTATATGTATACAATGTTAATAGTTCCTATACAAATTATTATGCCGCCCTTCCTCTCTCCATCTATTACTTCTCTCTTTGTATTTAGTACACACTCTCTCTCTCCATCCAATATTTCTTTTTTTGTATTTATTACATCTCTCTCTCCATCCACTTCTCATTCTTTCTATTTATTGCACTTTCTCTCTCCATTCACTTCGCTTTATTCTATTTATTGTAGTCTACTCTCTCTATCAACTATCTATATGTATCTATTAATTACAACCTCTCTCTTCATCCATTATTTTTTATCTATTAATTACAACCCCTCTTTCCATCCACTATCTCTTTTTGTCTTTAATTCCACATTATCTTCATCCATTAATAATTATTACTCTATCACTTTCCAGCGGCAAAGTAATTATGAGCACTTTCATAATCGAGACGCACGGTGCTAATTGTGTTTTGTGCACTTTCCCAGATGTGTATTTTAGTACACTACTACAGAAATGGCTTATAAAGTCGGTTTTCAAGGTGTCGGTTGTATACAAAAACTGACACATAAACCCTACTGTGTCGGTTTTTAACAGAAACCGACATCCAACCCATGAAGGTCGACCAGACACGGGTACCGCTTTTATTAAGTGTCAGTTAATTAATAAACAACCGACACCTAAACTCAACCGCCAAACCCAAAATTCCAGCGAAAAAATTGGCTCCAATATTTTACATATTGTCGGTTCGTAACTAAATAACCGACGACTAAATGGTATTCGTGAGATAGGAATAGTTGTCGGTTGTCGTTTAATCAAAAACCGACGACTATAATATAGTATAGGTGTCGGTTGTTGCAAACGAACCGACACTGTTGGTTTAGTTGTCGGTTTTTTAAATAACCGACACGTATTTTCAACTTAATAGCTCACCCTGCCCGAACGATTCTTCCCATTTCCCTATTTTGTTCCCGATTTCCCTAGCTCCGGCGATTTCTTGCTCCCTGCCACCGCCGCTCCCTGCCGTTCGTGCTCCGCCGTCGTGCTCCGTCGCCGCCGCTCCTTCCTCCGTGCTCGCCGCTCGTCACCGTCGAGCGAGAAGCAGTCGGTTCCCGCCCGCCCGCCGGCCTCCCTCTCCGCCGTCGCCGGTAGCAGCTAGGTCTCCTAGCCTCTCCGCCCTCTCCGCCGCTCCTCTCTTCGCCGCCGGAAGCTGCTAGGACTTGCTCCGGCCGCTGCTCCTCTACCCTCAAGGTGCCCGCCCTGCCTTCTTCTTCTTCCTCTGCTCGTCTTCCCTCAAGGTGCCGCCCTACTGCTGGGCATTTTTTTAAAATTTATTTACTTCCTATGAGAATCAGTTTTAATTAGGGCTCATACACATATTGATGTCTAACACCTAAATGAATATCTAGTTAGTGTATTTTCCTAGTATCGTGAAAGATTCTCAATCGTGTGTATCAAATGGGATTCTTATATATATTCAGATCTTAATAGTGCATAACAACAGCAGCGTCGAATTTACATACAACACTAGCTTAGTACATATATAGTGGGACTTATAAGGTGACGATCCCACCTGGTAAAACAGGTTACCGACAACTACATGTTACGACTGGGAGGTCGTGATTAAGCAACAGTATGCATTAGCAGGAGGACAAACAGATCACCATATGAGGACAAACATATGGTGATCTGTTTGTCCTCCTGCTAATGCATACTGTTGCTTAATCACGACCTCCCAGTCGTAACATGTAGTTGTCGGTAACCTGTTTTACCAGGTGGGATCGTCACCTTATAAGTCCCACTATATATGTACTAAGCTAGTGTTGTATGTAAATTCGACGCTGCTGTTGTTATGTACTATATATGTGTTAGTCTGTCATGTTGTATGGACATCGATTGTATTGCTCAGGTATTATATAGTCTCATTAGATAATATGAAATATATCAATCTTATTTATAGCTCATTAATTATATATATACATCATTCTCTTTATAGGTGTTTAAAGCTGACCCCACTACATGAACGGACTTACCAGATGTACATGCTCCCTATACGATGCGAGAATTAAATGAAGTAAGAGAAGAATGGGCAACAACCATACAAATAGTGGGGATTTTGTAAATGAATTTCTGAATTATAATATGCGTGAATGTTTCTACATGTCTAGATGTTTCTACATGTGTCTGAGTGAAAATGAATGAAAGTGTTGGTTACTATATGAATGTTTCTACATGTGTGAATGTGAATGAATGGAACTACAGATTGCTAGCTATATGAATGTTTCTAAATGTGTGAAAATAAAATGGAACTGCAGGTTGTATTGCTAAATGCATGTGTGAATATTTTTGTTGTTAAATTAGCAGGTTTGTGGCATGTTGTTGGCTGATATCAATGGATGTCGTAAAACCTGCAGTTCAGTTAACTGAACTGCAGGTTTCTCATCCTGCGACCAGCCACAACAGGTCTGCAGACTGACAAAAAAAAAACAATAGGCGTCGATTATTTGTAAAAAACTGACACACAATGATATAATGTCGGTTTTTTAGATATAACCGGTGCCTATTTCCTGTGGCACGAACATATATGGTGCGGTTTCTTACTAAAAACCGACACTGATAGTGCCCAAGCTGGCGCCAATAACAGGCGTCGGTAATTGTAAACAACTGACACATAACATTACAATGTCGGTTATTTAAATGTAACCGACACATTCTTTTGGCGCGAAGACATATTTCGTCAGTTTTTGGCTTTTAACCGACACTGATAGCGCCCAAGATGGCGCCCTTTCTATGGCGCGAAGGGTATGGGCGTCGATTTCTTATCCAATAACCGACGCCTATAGTCCCCTGATGGCGCGTTTTCGGTCGCGCGCGAAGAGTTTGGGTGTCGGTTCTGGAACCGACGCGTAATGAGTGACCTTTTAGTGTCGCCCACATAGGCGTCGCTCAGAAACCGACACTAAAGACCTTAAATAACCGACACTAAAGGTAGGTTCTGTAGTAGTGGTAGATAAGGTGTTGGATAAATAATTTCCCAAAAAAATAGAAAAACTCTAATCCGTTTAAAAAAAAATGAACTCATCCAGTTATTAGTCGAGTCCAAGGGCAGCATATCTTTAAGACCTGAACACCCATAGGTCGTTGCAGGGGCTTTTGACAAAATGGCAAGTATCAAGCCGATTCTTCTTCCTATCCCCCGTTGAGTCCACACCACGACTCTCCATATATGTCAAAAGAAACAGAAATAAAATAATCGCTACGACTAAGTTTGTCAATAGAGTTTGTTGGTGTCACTGGTAGGCGGCGGAGGTGGCGATAAAATTATAAACAAGTGGGTATATATATATATATATATATATATATATATATATATATATATATATATATATATATATATATATATATATATATATATATATATATATATATAAAAAGCAGCGTCAGTACGTGTATATTGCATTTGCTTCTTATCTGTCCCAACTGCTCCTCGATGTCCATACAATATGGTGGTAGTTGTTGACTAAGTGGGTATTGTGTATATATAGGGCGGTAGTGATTATTGTTGTGCATAATATTGACATACTAGCATATAGTTGATAAGGTACACTACATAACCTATTACAAATGGCGGAGGCGGTGATAGAATTATAGACAAGTGGGTGAGGACGCATGATTGTGATAAAGATCGATGGATGGAATTTCTTGAGGATACATGGAATATTGGTGGTACCTGACAAGTATTGTATTCTACCATCCATTCCATCGTAAACCACCATAGGTACTTGGTAGTTGATAACGGCGATGTATGCCTTAAGTGATAAAGCCATATATATTATGATTCTCGGACGGGCCTGTTGTTATTCGGTAGCACCAGTTAGCAGTAGCTAGAAAGCGCATGGGAAGGAGGGAGTCTACAACTAATATCCGGCTGCAGAAGCAGTCAGTAGCGAATGGTATTGTTTATCAACTCTTTGTAGCATCTTTAACAAACAACACAAGCGCTGCATATCATAGTCACAATATACTCCGACTTTTCAAAAAGTCGCGTTTAAAACGCGATTTTTTTCCTAGACGTATCAATCAGACGAATAATTTTCAATTTGAGTATAGTCACAATATATTACGTTTTATTCCCATATTATTCACGAATTTGACGTTTTCTTCCCGTTTTCTACTTTTTTAATGTACTTTCTCATTTTATACTATTTAAGACTAACTTGATTTGACTGTGTGTATATATATGCATGTTTGTATATGTAAATACACACACATATATATATGTATGTATGTGTTATATATGTTGCAATAGATGTATAGATATGTACTTATATATTGTGCACCATATGTATTGTGTTATATATATGTGCAATACACACATACACACAATATATATATATATATATATATATATATATATATATATATATATATATATATATATATATATATATGAATCCTCCGATTTTTTACCGAATTTTTCCCGAATCGTTGACCGTATTTTTACCGTACGTGACCGCTTTTTACCTGAATTTCCCGCATAATTCCCGAATCCCGTATTTTTTAGCTCGACCGAACGTATCCCGAATACCGAATTTGTGACTATGCTGCATATCAATGAACACTCGGTATGAATCGATCACTGGTTTATAGGGTCGGTAGTGCTAAAGATCAAACAGTACATTCTTATATCTAAAAGCTCGGTAGTCCTGTTCCTATTCATTTATCATTTCTTAATGCTTAAGACTTGGTCAATGTTGTTCTTCTTCGAGCCACTAGGTATATATCTTGAGTTTGTAAAACAAAACGGGGATACACAAAAGTAAAGAAAACAAGGTAGATACAACAATAAAGTTCAGGGCTTACTTACTTGGGAAATGGAGAGTGGCAGGCTTCGTAAGTACGATCCCGTCCTAGTGGGGCTCAGCTGGGAGGTCGTCGCCATCACAACTCAACGAGCAGAAGCAGCAGCTACGCGCCTATATCTGCCTTCTTTCTGATCTCCTCCTTGGTCGATCTCTAGCTGATGTGGCGAAGATGAGTGTAGGGGGAAGTTTCAGATAGGATCGGCTTTCCCTTATACCCTATATATGTTGGGTACCTAGCTAGTGGAGGAACAGGTCATTTTTGGTGGCGGATCGTCTCCGGGCGATCAGCGGGCCGTGACGAAATGAAGCTGGGCTGGGTTGAAGAAATAGAAAGTATATGTAGTGGAGAGCAGTTGTGTCGTGCGAGGTTCGCTGACCCACCTGTTGTAGGTTTTGCGTCTTCTTGGGTCGTTGTCAGTGTTGAGGTTGCGGTGGGGCAGTGCGGGACTGAGGAGCACCTGAGAGAAATTAAGAAGAGGGTCGGGAGGATGTTTAGGCTCAACTCCTTCACTTATATATATGGGGCCTAATAATTGATTAAGTAGGCGGTATGTTAAGATTATATTGATTCTTTAAATTAGTATGAGATTGATTGAGTGAGGCCTTAGTTTAAGACAATATCAAGACTTTAGAAGAAAGGAAGATGTATGAAAATATGAATAAAGATAGAAAAATGCTATGTGGACACCATTTTGGAACCTAAAACAGAACCCCAAGTAATCTCCGCCACATGTTACAAAGGTATAACAAATAAAATAAATGTATTTTATTTGTTATACCTTTGTAACATGTGGTGCAGATTTCTTGGGGTTCCGTTGTGGGTTCCAAAATAGGTCTGCATAGCAAACCTCATAAAGATATAGCAAAATTGTCTTCCACCCATGCATTAATTCCACCTATTCATATCTACTAGCTAGTACTTAGCCTGTACTACACCCTAGCGTGGCCTCCATCTTAATTTGTGTGTGTCTCCTGCTCCCACGGCTCCAATGATAACAGTATCTGAATTCAATGACGCACACTTTCCTTCCCTCACACTCCTCCCTCGATACCTATCTCCTCTACTCCATTCCATGCGTCTGTCTACAGTTTGGGTTTTCCTCGCTTTCTTCCTCCCCGTTCGTGTGCCGCTGGTTTAATCAAAGAGTTATGCTATCCATGTCCTGTTTCTGACATGGTCACTGGGACTTTTATTTGTTGTGCAAAACAGTTTACTTTCCTTATATTTACAAGGAGGAGAGAGAAAATAGAGAGTAAGAAAAGAAAGAATCACGATTTGTTATCGTATTAATTCTACTATATATCTTAGGAGAATTACAATCAAAAAGAAAAAATTGTTTCAATTATAACTTTCAGATCTTAATGAATTTATTTCTCAAAATAAAAAAGTGTTACATTCCTTATAAAAATACTTTTCAAAAAAATTAATATTGACATATTTTGGAAAAAAAATGTTAGAGATGTATACTTTTTTTCCTCACATATTGTATGAATGTTGTTGTATAGTACTAATGTGCACTTCTCTGGTATTGTATAATGTTATTTTAATATAATATTAATGTTAAATTAATTTTGTCTCTTTGTTAATACAATATCCATTTTCTAGACTTCTATCATAATATAAAAATATTAAATTTCTTATAAAAAATACTTTCAAGCAAGACTAATATTATATATTTTGGAAAAAATATTAGATAGAGATGAGAGAAGTATACATTAATATTATATGAGAAATAAAGAATACAATACAAGACATACATTATAAAAAGGGAAAGAAATAGGATATGGAAGAGAGAATTACACATTAATTTAGTATGAGAGAAGAACACTACCAATTTTAAATTAAAATCGTACCAATATAAAGATTAAACAATGTTGGATATATATCTTTGTGTGTATGTCATTTTTTTTTAAATTATATACATTCTTTTATATAATACTTATGTATTACATATTTATGCATCCTACAGTGAGCATTCTTAAAGCAAAAAAAAACTTATATTATAAATATATTACATATTTTTAAATTAAACAATACTCATTAATATGTATTACAATACTTATTTATTCAGGTGGTTCGGGCACGGGCCCCCTCATGAAGGGACCTAGGTTCGATACCCAGCGGCCGCCCCTGAAGTGTTTACTCATCGTGCAGGCCGGCCAACTGTGCGCTTTAAATGGTTCCTGGGTTTGTGGGACGCCCAGGGACCCGAGAGTTTACGCCGCCTGGGGGGGTCACGAATGTGGCACTTCTGCGGGGGTGGTTCTCTCAAAAATCTAAAAAAAAACTTATTTATTTGTATACAGTGCTAATAGTTTCTATATGAATTATGCTGCCCTTCCTCTCTCCATCCATTACTTCTATCTTTTTATTTAGTACACACACTCTCTCTCCATCCACTACTTCTTTTTTTGTATTTATTACACCTCTCTCCACCCACTTCTCATTCTTTCTATTTATTGCACTTTCTCTCTCCATTCACTCCACTTTATTCTATTTATTACAGTCTCTCTCTCTATCAACTATCTATATGTATCTATTAATTACAACCCCTCTCTCCATCCATTATTTTTTTATCTATTAATTACAACCCCTTTCTCCATCCACTATCTCCCTTTGTCTTTAATTCCACATTATCTCCATCCATTAACAATTATTACAATATCACTTTCCAGCCGCAAACTAATTATGAGCACTTTCGTAATCGCGACGCACAGTGCTAATTGTGTTTTGTACATTTTCCTAGATGTGTATTTTAGTATATAAGGTGTACCACTACTACAGAAATGACGTATAACGTCACATTTTGAGGCGTCGGTTGTATTCCAAAAATCGACGCCTAAACCCTACAGCGTCGGCTGAAAACACAAACCGACATCTATATGTGAACACCGGCCGATTTTCATAAGACACGGGTTTGCTTTTTATTTAGCGTCGATTGTACAATAAGAAACTGACATCTAAAATCACCCGCCAAATCCTATTTTTCCAGTACAAAAAAATTAACTCTAAAATTTCACATACGGTATCAGTTGTTGACCAAGTAACCGACGACTAAAGGTTTTTCGTGAGACAGAAATCGGCCCCATTTTTATCGTCAGTTTTCTTACAATAACCGACGTAGATGTATTTTCGTGAGCTACCCCCGCAGAAGTACCAATATAAAGATTAAATAATGTTGGATATATATCTTTGTGTGTATGTCATTTTTTTTTTAAATTATATACATTCTTTTATATAATACTTATGTATTACATATTTATGCATCCTACAGTGAGCATTCTTAAAGTAAAAAAAAACTTATATTATAAATATATTACATATTTTTAAATTAAACAATACTCATTAATATGTATTACAATACTTATTTATTCAGGTGGTTCGGGCACGGGCCCCCTCATGAAGGGACCTAGGTTTGATACCCAGCGGCCGCCCCTGAAGTGTTTACTCATCGTGCAGGCCGGCCAACTGTGCGCTTTAAATGGTTCCTGGGTTTGTGGGACGCCCAGGGACCCGAGAGTTTACGCCGCCTGGGGGGTCACGAATGTGGCGCTTCTGCGGGGGTGGTTCTCTCAAAAATCTAAAAAAAAACTTATTTATTTGTATACAGTGCTAATAGTTTCTATATGAATTATGCTGCCCTTCCTCTCTCCATCCATTACTTCTATCTTTTTATTTAGTACACACACTCTCTCTCCATCCACTACTTCTTTTTTTGTATTTATTACACCTCTCTCCACCCACTTCTCATTCTTTCTATTTATTGCACTTTCTCTCTCCATTCACTCCACTTTATTCTATTTATTACAGTCTCTCTCTCTATCAACTATCTATATGTATCTATTAATTACAACCCCTCTCTCCATCCATTATTTTTTTTATCTATTAATTACAACCCCTTTCTCCATCCACTATCTCCCTTTGTCTTTAATTCCACATTATCTCCATCCATTAACAATTATTACAATATCACTTTCCAGCCGCAAACTAATTATGAGCACTTTCGTAATCGCGACGCACAGTGCTAATTGTGTTTTGTACATTTTCCTAGATGTGTATTTTAGTATATAAGGTGTACCACTACTACAGAAATGACGTATAACGTCACATTTTGAGGCGTCGGTTGTATTCCAAAAATCGACGCCTAAACCCTACAGCGTCGGCCGAAAACACAAACCGACATCTATATGTGAACACCGGCCGATTTTCATAAGACACGGGTTTGCTTTTTTATTTAGCGTCGGTTGCACAATAAAAACTGACATCTAAAATCACCCGCCAAATCCTATTTTTCCAGTACAAAAAAATTAACTCTAAAATTTCACATACGGTATCAGTTGTTGACCAAGTAACCGACGACTAAAGGTTTTTCGTGAGACAGAAATCGGCCCCATTTTTATCGTCAGTTTTCTTACAATAACCGACGTAGATGTATTTTCGCGAGCTACCCCCGCAGAAGTACCAATATAAAGATTAAATAATGTTGGATATATATCTTTGTGTGTATGTCATTTTTTTTTTAAATTATATACATTCTTTTATATAATACTTATGTATTACATATTTATGCATCCTACAGTGAGCATTCTTAAAGCAAAAAAAAACTTATATTATAAATATATTACATATTTTTAAATTAAACAATACTCATTAATATGTATTACAATACTTATTTATTCAGGTGGTTCGGGCACGGGCCCCCTCATGAAGGGACCTAGGTTCGATACCCAGCGGCCGCCCCTGAAGTGTTTACTCATCGTGCAGGCCGGCCAACTGTGCGCTTTAAATGGTTCCTGGGTTTGTGGGACGCCCAGGGACCCGAGAGTTTACGCCGCCTGGGGGGGTCACGAATGTGGCGCTTCTGCGGGGGTGGTTCTCTCAAAAATCTAAAAAAAAACTTATTTATTTGTATACAGTGCTAATAGTTTCTATATGAATTATGCTGCCCTTCCTCTCTCCATCCATTACTTCTATCTTTTTATTTAGTACACACACTCTCTCTCCATCCACTACTTCTTTTTTTGTATTTATTACACCTCTCTCCACCCACTTCTCATTCTTTCTATTTATTGCACTTTCTCTCTCCATTCACTCCACTTTATTCTATTTATTACAGTCTCTCTCTCTATCAACTATCTATATGTATCTATTAATTACAACCCCTCTCTCCATCCATTATTTTTTTATCTATTAATTACAACCCCTTTCTCCATCCACTATCTCCCTTTGTCTTTAATTCCACATTATCTCCATCCATTAACAATTATTACAATATCACTTTCCAGCCGCAAACTAATTATGAGCACTTTCGTAATCGCGACGCACAGTGCTAATTGTGTTTTGTACATTTTCCTAGATGTGTATTTTAGTATATAAGGTGTACCACTACTACAGAAATGACGTATAACGTCACATTTTGAGGCGTCGGTTGTATTCCAAAAATCGACGCCTAAACCCTACAGCGTCGGCTGAAAACACAAACCGACATCTATATGTGAACACCGGCCGATTTTCATAAGACACGGGTTTGCTTTTTATTTAGCGTCGATTGCACAATAAGAAACTGACATCTAAAATCACCCGCCAAATCCTATTTTTCCAGTACAAAAAAATTAACTCTAAAATTTCACATACGGTATCAGTTGTTGACCAAGTAACCGACGACTAAAGGTTTTTCGTGAGACAGAAATCGGCCCCATTTTTATCGTCAGTTTTCTTACAATAACCGACGTAGATGTATTTTCGCGAGCTACCCCCGCAGAAGAACCAATATAAAGATTAAATAATGTTGGATATATATCTTTGTGTGTATGTCATTTTTTTTTAAATTATATACATTCTTTTATATAATACTTATGTATTACATATTTATGCATCCTACAGTGAGCATTCTTAAAGTAAAAAAAAACTTATATTATAAATATATTACATATTTTTAAATTAAACAATACTCATTAATATGTATTACAATACTTATTTATTCAGGTGGTTCGGGCACGGGCCCCCTCATGAAGGGACCTAGGTTTGATACCCAGCGGCCGCCCCTGAAGTGTTTACTCATCGTGCAGGCCGGCCAACTGTGCGCTTTAAATGGTTCCTGGGTTTGTGGGACGCCCAGGGACCCGAGAGTTTACGCCGCCTGGGGGGGTCACGAATGTGGCGCTTCTGCGGGGGTGGTTCTCTCAAAAATCTAAAAAAAACTTATTTATTTGTATACAGTGCTAATAGTTTCTATATGAATTATGCTGCCCTTCCTCTCTCCATCCATTACTTCTATCTTTTTATTTAGTACACACACTCTCTCTCCATCCACTACTTCTTTTTTTGTATTTATTACACCTCTCTCCACCCACTTCTCATTCTTTCTATTTATTGCACTTTCTCTCTCCATTCACTCCACTTTATTCTATTTATTACAGTCTCTCTCTCTATCAACTATCTATATGTATCTATTAATTACAACCCCTCTCTCCATCCATTATTTTTTTATCTATTAATTACAACCCCTTTCTCCATCCACTATCTCCCTTTGTCTTTAATTCCACATTATCTCCATCCATTAACAATTATTACAATATCACTTTCCAGCCGCAAACTAATTATGAGCACTTTCGTAATCGCGACGCACAGTGCTAATTGTGTTTTGTACATTTTCCTAGATGTGTATTTTAGTATATAAGGTGTACCACTACTACAGAAATGACGTATAACGTCACATTTTGAGGCGTCGGTTGTATTCCAAAAATCGACGCCTAAACCCTACAGCGTCGGCTGAAAACACAAACCGACATCTATATGTGAACACCGGCCGATTTTCATAAGACACGGGTTTGCTTTTTATTTAGCGTCGGTTGCACAATAAGAAACTGACATCTAAAATCACCCGCCAAATCCTATTTTTCCAGTACAAAAAAATTAACTCTAAAATTTCACATACGGTATCAGTTGTTGACCAAGTAACCGACGACTAAAGGTTTTTCGTGAGACAGAAATCGGCCCCATTTTTATCGTCAGTTTTCTTACAATAACCGACGTAGATGTATTTTTGCGAGCTACCCCCGTGAAAAGTTTTACCCCCAAATTATCCAATTGGCGTCGGTTGTTGACCAAGTAACCGACGACTATGGTCATAATTCAAGAATATTTTTTTTTGTCGGCATATGTATATAGACATCGGTTTTTCTAGTTGAAACTGACGATTATAATTGAACATAGGTGTCGATTTCTGAAACAACCGAAGACAATGGTAAACTTAATTGTACCCACAAAACAGACTCTTCCCCATTCTCGGTTTCATCACGATTTCACCAGTGTTAGGTTTGGTGATTCTGTTGTCGCTCGTCGCGCCGCCGATCTCCATCCACCGCCGCCTGCCGCCGTCGCGATTTCACCAGTTGTTGTGCTTGATCACCGCCTGTGCTCAACACCGCCAGTGCTTTAGAGCTCAACACCACCAGAGCTTTGGAGCTCAACGCCGCTAGAACTCGGCGGAGTTTGTGTCGTCGCTTCCCCTCTTCCTCACCGGAGCCACCACCGCCGCTACCCCTCTTCCTTGCCAGACCCGCCTCAGCCCCACTGCTACTCCTCCATATGCTCTACTGACTGCTTCTCCTCCATATGCTCTATGACTGCTGCTCCTCCATCTGCTCTGCCTCTGTCGCCTTAGAAGGTAGGCAGTAAAGCATTTTGCATGATTAATATATATTATATGAATTGAATGGATGCTTTTTGATTTTTACACTTCTATTGATACTATATGAAATGAAATAAATGTTTGTGCAAATAAATATTAGGAACATGAATCCATATTGTATGATGTAGAATGATGATGATAATGCATGAGCTAGTTTGAAATTTTGAAATCAATTATGAATGATAGGATACCTACATTTATGTTTAATTATGAATCCATATTGTATGATGTAGAATGATGATGATAATGCATGAGCTAGTTTGAAATTTTGAAATCAAATATAAATGATAGGATACTTACATTTTATGTTTAATGATTATCTTGTTGACAACATATGCATGTATATTTGAGATGTTCAAATAAATTATGCTATTGTAAATCAACCTAGGATATGAATGCTGAAACTAGGATCATTGGTATAGGAATGACAACACATGTATTTGTTGGCCTAGAAACCCGTCCAAGATTTACTCATTAGGAGTAAATCTTGGATAGTCCCCAGTTACAGACTGTTCTTGAACACTTAATCTCACTTAGGATGTAAGTGTATAATGTGTATTGGGTTTTCAAGAAAATTTTGATAGCATTTCCCCGTTTGTTCTCTAAGTACATATGTACTTAGAGAACAACGGGGAAATGCTGCCGAAATTTTCTTGAAAACCCAATACACATTATACACTTACTAGTGAGATTAGGTGTTCAAGAATGGGATAGGCGGTACACATTTCTTATACCATAAATCCTAATCTTTTAACCCTAGACCCTAATCTTTTAACCCTAAACCCTAATATATACTTGTTTTCTCTTTGATCATAGAATGGATACATCATGGATGTCCATTCCAAATCCTTGCGCCCCAGAGTTTATTTCTGGTCTTGATTAGTTTATTAGATTTGCTGAGGAACCTAGGAAACAACTTGGAGATAAGTTCTATTGTCCATGTAGGCATTGCGGTAACAACTTGAAAGTCAGCACTGGTGACAAAATCAAAAGTCATGTCATGTGCAACGGGATTGTACAAAGCTATACAGAATGGCACTGGCATGGAGAGATTTCAAACTTGAAATCAGTGGATGTCGATAGCAGTGCTTGTGTGGAAGAATAAATTGCCTCTGATGATGTAGATGTGAATGAACCAGTTTCAGTAGACATCGTTGATGCGATGTTGGATAGTTGTGGGGTAGAGCACACCGATCCACCTCCCATGTTTAGAAACATTGTGCATGATGTTGAGATACCGTTAAACATAGGTTGTACTAAGTTTACGAAACTTAGCACTGTGTTGAGATTGTATAAGCTGAAAGATAACAATAGATGGAGCGACAAAAGCTTCACGTCATTGTTGTCTTTGTTGAAAAAAATTCTTCCTAAAGGAAACGAGCTGCCAATCTCAACATACCAGTTAAAGAAATTGTTGTGCCCAATGGGAATGGAGGCCAAGAAGATACACGCATGCCTGAATGATTGTGTATTATTTTAAAAGGACTATGTGGATTTGAAAGATTGTCCAAAATGTGGTGCGTCAAGGTATAAATTGATGACTTTGGGGGAGTCCAAAATCGGTTCTCCTTCCAATGTGATGTGGTATCTACCTATAATATAATAGTTTCAATGCTTGTTTGCCAATCTGATAGATGTAAAGAATTTGAGATGGTATGCGGATGTTAAGAAAAATAATGATGGGATCCTACGACATGTGTCTGATTCCCCACAGTGGAAGAAGATTGATTTATTGTACTCTAAATTTGGTGAAGAAGTCAGGAATCTAAGACTTGGGCTTTGTACAGATGGGATGAATCCGTATGGGACATTGAGAAGCCAACATAGCACCTGGCCAGTTATGCTTGCTATATACAATCTTCATCCCTAGTTGTATATGAAAAATAAGTACGTTATGTTGTCGTTGTTGATATCGGGCCCTAAACAACCTGGAAATGATATCGACGTTTATCTTGAACCTCTGATTGATGACTTAAAGAAACTCTGGGGTGAAGGTGTGATGACCTATGATGCTTCACGAAGAGAAACATTTTATTTGCACGCTATGTTGTTTTGCACTATTATTGACTCTCCAGCATATGGGAATTTGTCTAGATATAGTGTCAAAGGATCTAAAGCGTGTCCTATATGTGAAGAGAACACTGATTCAATATGACTAAAATATTGCAGCAAGACTGTATATCTTGGTCATCGAAGGTTTCTTCCAAAATTCCATCTATATTGTAGGTTGTGCAAAGCATTCAATGGACGGAATGAGGAACAGAGTGCACCTAAACCTATACTAGGGGAGGTTGTTTATGAAAGAGTAAAAGACTTTGCCAATGAAATTGGTAAGAGATCACAAGGTACCATGGCCACACAGAGTGACAAATCTTTATTCAAGAAGAAGTCAATATTTTGGGATCTTCCTTATTGGAGTTCTTTGGAAGTCAGGCATTGTATCGATGTCATGCACGTTGAGAAAAATGTCTATGATAGCGTCATTGGTACTCTGTTGAATATATACCAGGTAAGTCTAAAGATGGGATAAAATCCAGAATGGACCTACGTGAAATGGGAATAAGGACAAAATTAACATAAGTAATTAGTAGCGATCGGAGAACATACTTACCTCTCGCTTGTTACACGTTGTCTAGAAAGGAGAAGAAAGCTTTCTGTGAATGCTTGGTAAATGTTAAGGTGCCACATGGTTACTCATCCAACATCCGTAGATTAGTATCAATGAAATATCTGAAGTTGATAGGTCTTAAATCTCATGATTGTCACACTCTAATGCAACAAATATTGCCCGTGGCAATTCGATCTATATTGTCAAAGCATGTAAGGTTTGGCAATCACCAGACTTTGTTTCTTTTTCAACAGTCTATGCAGCAAAGTTATTGACCCTGATACTCTCGATAAATTGCAAAGAGAAATAGTTGTTACCCTATGTCATCTTGAGATGTATTTTCCTCCTTTGTTCATTGATATCATGGTACATCTTGTTGTCCACTTGATTAGGGAAGTGAAAATGTTGGGACTAGTTTTCTTACATTAGATGTATCCCTTTGAACAATGAATGAGCATTTTTAAAGGTGATGTTTGAAACCGTTATCGGCCTGAAGGGAGTATTATTGAGGGTTATGTGGCGAGAGAGGTTATGGATTTTTACAATGACTTTCTGAGTGGTAATGGCACTCCACTTAATGACAAGAATATTGAGGAGTATTCCGGCAAAGGAATTTTGGGATCACAGATGAAAGTAATCAACCGTGAGTAGTTGGAACAAGGTCACTTGTATATTTTACACAACATCGATGAAATGAGTGTTTATATTGAGGAACATACCAATTTCATCAAGAGATAAAATCCTCGAGCCAATTCAATGTGGCATGCTAGAGAGCATAATAAGACATTTATTAAGTAGTTTGAAGATAAAGTCTTATATCAACTATCTCAAATACCCAATAATCTTACTAAAACTATCAAATGCCTCACCTTTAAACCAAAATTGAATGTTATGTCTTATGAAGGGGTTTGACATAAATGGATTCTCATATTACACAAAGCGTCAAGATGATAAGAGTGTCATCCAAAATAGTGGGGTCACCCTTCAAGCACCTTCATTATTTTTTAAAAGTGCAAAGGATAAGAGTCCACATGAAGCTAAAATGTCATATTACGGTGTCATTGAAGACATATGGGAGTTTGACTATGCAGATTTCAGAATTCTGCTCTTTAAATGTAATTGGGTTGATAACACCAAAGGAGTTATAGTGGATGAATTGGGTTTCACATTAGTGAATTTGAAAAGATTGGTGAGAAGGGTGAACCATTCATATTGGCATCACAGGAAAAACAAGTATTTTATATCGATGATCCTGTAAATGATAAATGATCAGTTGTTCTTCATGGTAAAAGACAGTTCATTGAAGATCCTATAGATGAAGAAGAGTACTATGATAAGTATGATAACTCCAGTCCATTCTCAGTTGGGTTGCCAACTCCACCAAATATTGAAGCTAATGATAACTTGTATGTGCGCGGAGATCACAATGAAGGATTGTCAATTGATAAAAGATCACAATATTAGAGGCATGCATGTTTATATTTTTTTATATGTTTTATTTTTTTGAATGTGAACTTTATAATGTTTTATTATCTTCTAGTTATGTCAAATGCTAAATGTTTGATTTTTTAATGACACTTTCAGATGGCTGAGCATGAGTATGATGACCGTGATGATGATTACCATGAGGGTGAGGATATCAATTCGCCGCCTCATAATATAAGTTTTAAAAATATATCCTATAATTCTATCTATATGTCAATTTATAGTTATATCCTATAAGTATGTTTATTTTGTCAAATTTTAGGTTGATGATGTACCCCCTGAAGAACTTGGGGAACTTGATGAGCAGTAAAAAAAATTGAAAAAGTGAGGGGCTTGACTATGATGAACAAGCTACTAAACAAAGAGGCAATGGACCCAAACTGGCTGTGGATTTTGATCATACAGGAAATCTAGTTGGAGTGAACCGCAACTTGTTTATTTCATATCTTGGGGTTCTTACTCGTAGCCATTTTAGTCCTAATGTAGAATCTTGGCAGAATGTTCCCAAGGGAAAAAAGATTTAGTATGGAAGGAACTATGCGTGAATTATTATTATTTGTAATTTTATTTTGTAGATTACTGATTTTTAGGAAACTAGTTAATAGCAATTCTATTTTGCATAGTATATTTGAACTGGATGAAAAGTTGCATCGTAAATGCGTGATGCAACGCTGTGGAAGGGTCCTAAGGAACTATAGGACAAATCTCACCTGAGATTACATACAAGATGCTGAGAAGAGGAAGAAGCCAGCCACTGAGCAATGGAACTACCTGGACCCCAATGACTGGGAGGAGTTTGTTACCAAAAGAAAAATTGATGAATTCAAGGTATTAAGTGCCACTCCCAATTTAATTAATATACATTTTATGTATTCACCTATTCAAGATTAAACTTTAGTGTTATGAACCAAATCAATGTGCTTACTAACAAGGCTATCAGCGATGCTCAAAGAGCAAGGCGTGCACTAAATGTGCATGACCACACGATGGGTCCAAAAGGCTATGCAGGCATTTGCCAAAGACTACAGGCTGAGTCTACTACTCAGTCTGCTGCTACTCAAGAGACTGTACAGTCCTCTACTATTGGTCCCGCACCTCTGCCTCGCCATGCTGTGTGGATAGCTGGGAGGCAAAACAAGAAAGGAGATATAACCAAGCCTGCAACTACTGAGATGGCTGCAAAAATGGTAAAATTCAACTCTTAGAGCAATCAATATTGATTAGTATTATGTTTACTTACCAATTTCTATTGATGGCGATTAGTGGGAGCTTCACGAGCAGAGGAAGGAAGGCAAGTTCATCCCTAAGGGCATAAGAGATGAATTGATAGTTGCTCTTAGTAACTCAGAGCATCCTGGACGTGTTAGGGGTGCAAATGCTACATCCTAGACGTGTTAGGGGTGCAGATGCTGGTGTGGGCATAAAAGCGTTCTTTGGGCCATCACAGCGCAAACATATCCCAAAAGCAGGATTATCAAATGTTGAGGTAACCTATTCTTTTTTTAGAATGTTATTACAAAAGGGAATTCAATATTCAAAAAGCTAGCATTTCTTTTATCGATGTATAGGTAGATGAGTTAATTAATAAGAGAATCTAAGAAGCAATGGTGAAGTGGTTGGCGTCTCAGGCTGCCACTCAAACAATACTTGTGGCGTGCTACTCTTCTCCTACTGTAGAGGTTGGGAGTAATCATGTAGACCCACCTAGCACGTCCGCTATAAGTATTTTTATGACATAGTAGCTAGTATTTTCAAGATGATATATTTATTTATATATGTATATAATATTCATTATGTAAATTTGTATGGGTTGAAGCCATGCCATCTAAAAAGTCAAGAATTTTATCGTTGTAGAGGCTGAGGCTTACCCACCCCTTCCAGGGGACATGTTTCATGGGACTCCAGTACCAGATGGTGCAGTTTGTGTGAGCGTGATACATATACTCCCCAATTGGAGGGATCTTGCATTGCCATATGCCCACCCAAATTCTAAAACGCTTGGTGAAGCAGAAGATGGAGTGATATTGTGGCCCAAAACGGATGTTGTCGATACTAATATTGTACGGTAAATTTACATTACATTAATTTGTTAGTGTGTATATATGAGTCAATTGATCTAAAATTATATATACATGTCAAAAGGAAGACACCCGCTACATCTCGACCTCCACCTCCACCTCTTGAAGTACCTAGTTGGCTTCCAAGGGACCTATACGCCTCGTTAGGTCCTAATTGTAGGGGTATGGCAGTATGGATAGGCGAACATAACCCAAATTGTCCTATAATGTTTCTATTCTGGAGGATGTTGTAGGTGAATGATACGATAACAATCTATTTATACAAGATACTTTGGAGTTGTTTCGTTATGATTGGCTGAATACATCTATTATAGAGCTATGGATATGGTGAGATCTTATTTATACATCCATATACCTTATTTTATATACGGTGATCTGGTTTCTTATATATTAATGCATACATAATACATATTTTGCAGCCACTTACACACGATCTGTAAAGATTTTTTATTTTCCCATGTGGGATTTCTAGTTGCATCTTCGATCAGTCTTGTAGATAAAGATCCTTCATCAGTTACCTCATACTGCTCTGCTGCATTTAAATATTTTGATAAAAAAAGAAGACGGTGATAATAGCTCCATTCAATGTTGAGTAAGTTTACTTTGCTTATAATTTGGACTTAAGAAAATTACATTTTTATTGTGGATTTTGAGTTATTAATTTTTAACTTTCTTACCTCTAGTGGTAGGCATTGGGAGTTACTGGTTATTGTCCCCAAGATGTTCATTGTTTATTATCTAGATCCTACGGGGAAGGAATTGGACACATTATATGGACACCCAATGAAAAGGCCATTATTCACGAGAGAAACATTTTATATTTTTATATTTGTTAACATCTGTTATTACATTACTATTTAATTATACAATTTTATGTGTTACATTAACATGTAGGGCTTTAAGAGAGTTCAAAAAAGCTGAAGGAAATATCTCCAAGAAAAAGAAATAGTTACTAATTTGGGAGAATGTGAAAGTAATTTCCCAACTCCAATGTGTATATTATTTATGTGAACTATACTTGTTTGTATTTTTGAACATTTTGTATGTTTCAATTTATAGTGTGTTAAACAAGACAACGGTTGGGCATGTGCATACTATGTGATGTGATATATGGACCTAATTATCAAACATGCTGCAATGAAAATCGATACCATACAACATGTATTATATATAGTCTCATTAGATAATATGAAATATATCAATCTTATTATATATTATTAATTATATATATACGTCATTCTCTTTGTAGGTGTTTAAAACCAGTGACTTCACTACATGTGAAAAGTTATTAGATGTACATACTCCCTATATGATGGAACAATTAGATGATGTAAAAGAACAATGGGAAAAGGCCTTATAAGTAGTGGGAATTTTTTTATTATGATTGGGATACTGATGATGATAATAACGATGATGATAATAATAAAGAATGATATTTATAAACTTTTTTCTCATAATTATTTTTGTATTTGATGACATGTGAATTAATTTTTTTGAATTGTCATATGTGTGAATGTGAATATGATCACTACATGAATGTTTCTACATTTGTCTGAATGTGAAAAGAGATGAAGTGAATGAAACTGCAGGTTGCTAAAAGTGTGTGAAAATTGAGGAAATTTAAAATGGAACTATTGGTTTCTACATGTGTGTGATGAAAAATAATATAAATTAAATGTGCTTACACATGTGTGTGAATCACATGATCATAAATTGTTGTATATCCTTATTAATTTTGTAGGTTTGTGGTCTGTTGTTGACTGAAATAAAAGGGTGTTGTAAACCTACAATGCAGAACTGAACTATAAGTTCTACTTCCTGCTGACTAGTCGGACAACATGCTTGCAAACTGATAAGAAAAAAAAATCAGAACATAGGTGTCGGTTATTAGTATAAAACCGGCAACAAAACCTTACTGCGTCGGTTATTAGTATAAAACCGACGTTTTTATCCCATTTCTAGGGACTAATTTTTTTCCTTTCTGGCATCGATTATTTGTACAAAGTCGACGTCTTTTAGAGGGATATAGTGTCGGTTATCGGTAAAAATTGATGCCTATTGTGCCCTTGCTGGCGCGTTTTATTGGTGATGGGAAGGGTTATGGCGTCGGTGTTGAAACCGACGCTGAAGGTTTCTAATTTTAGCGGTTCCCACTTGGGTGTCACTTTGAAACCGACGCCAAAAGGCTTAGTTAACTGACACTAAAGGTTAGATCTGTACTTGTGTGTTGGATAAATAATTTCCCAAAAAAATATGAACCTAAAAAACTCTAATCCATTTAAAAAAAAATGAACTCGTCCAATTTTGAGATGAGTCTGAGGGCAGCATTTCTTTAAGACCTGAACACCCATAGGTCATTGTAGGGGCTTTTGATAAAACGACAAGTATCAAGCTAGTTCGTCTTCCTATCCCCCGTTGATTCCACACCACGGCTCTCCATATATGTCAAAAGAAACAGAAATAAAATAATCACTATGACCAAGTTTATCAACAGAGTTTGTTGGTGTCACTGGTAGGTGGCGGAAGTGGTGATAAAATTATAGACAAGTGGGTATAAATATATGAAGCGACGTCAGTACGTGTATATTGCATTTTCTTCTTATCTATCCCAGCTACTCCTCGACGGTCATTCAACACGGTGGTAGATGTTGACTAAGTGGTTATTGTGTATACATAGGGTGGTAGTGATTATTGTACATAATACTGATATACCAACATAAAGTTGATAAGATACACTAGAAAACCTGTTACAAATGGTGGAGGTGGTGATAGAATTATAGAAAAGTGGGCGGGTACGCATGATTGTGATCATGATCGATGGATGGAATTGCTTGATGATACATGGAATATTGGTGGTACCTGACAAGTATTGTATTCTACCATCCATTCCATCATAAACCACCACAGGTAGTCGGTAGTTGATAACAACGTCGTATGCCTTAAGTAATAAAGCTGTATATATTATGATTCTGGGATGGGCCTATTGTTACTCGGTAGCACCGGTTAGCAGTATCTAGAAAGCGTGTGGGAAGGAGGGAGTCTACAACTAGTATCTGGCTGCGGAAGCGGTCAATAGCAAATGGTATTGTTTATCAACTCTTTGTAGCATCTTTAACAAACAACACAAGCGTTGCAGATGAATGAACACCTGGTACGAATCGGTCACTGGTTTACAGGGTCGGTAGTGCTAAAGATCAAACGGTATGTACTTAATGTCTAAAAGCTCGGTAGTCTTGTTCCTATTCATTTGTCATTTCTTAATGCTTAAGACTTGGTCAATGTTGTTCTTCTTCAAGCCACTAGGTATATATCTTGAGTTTGTAAAACGAAACGTGGATACACATAAGTAAAGAAAGCAAGACAGATACATCAATAAGGTTCAAGGCTTACTTACTTGGGAAATGGAGAGTGTCAAGATTCGTAAATACGATCCCGTCCTAGTGGGGCTCAGCTAGGATGTCGTGTCCATCATAACTCAACGAGAAGAAGCAGCAACTGCGCACCTGTATCTGCCTTCTTTCTGAGCTCCTCCTTGGTCGATCTCTAGTTGTTGCGGTGAAGATGAGTGTAGGGAGAAGTTATGGATAGGATCAGTTTCCCCCTATACCCTATATATGATGGGTACCTAGCTAGTGGAGGAACAGGTCATGTTTGGTGGCTGATCGTCACAAGGCAATCGGCAGGTCGTGACAGAATGAATTTGGGCTGGATTGAAGAAATAGAAAGTATATGTAGTGGAGAGAAGTTGCCCTGTGAGAGGTTCACTGACCCACCTGCTGCACGTTTTGTCTTCTTGGGTTGTTGCCGTTGTTGAGGTTGCGGTGGAGCAGTGCGGGACTGAGGAGCAAGCGAGAGTAATTAAGAAGAGGGCCGGGGGGATGTTTAGGCTCAACTCCTTCACTTATATATATGGGGCCTAATAATTGATTAAGTATGTGGTCTGTTAAGATTATATTTTTCTTTAAATTAGTATGAGATTGATTGAGTGAGGCATTAGTTTAAGACAGTATCAAGACTTTAGAAGAAAGGGAGATGTACAAAAATACGAATACATATATAGCTAGTGGGATTATTTATTTGGGTTGCATGACACAGTCAGATTAGCATGGTGTCGCTACTACTGGTAACAATAGCATCATCTAGCCATGGGCTCGTTCGCCCGTCGCCATCTTCCTTTGCCAACTCGAAGCCAACTACACAATATCTCAGGTCAGGTCAAGGACGTACAGGGTCAGGAATGCGCAAATCCCCTATCTCGTTTAAACCTCTCTCCCACAAAGATGCTGATGATGATGATCACAATGGAAAATGGGTCGTGGATCACGGAATCGTGGTATGGATCTAATGCTCCTATTTTTAGAGGGAATAGGTGTGACAACATCAATTTTTCTCTCTCCTTTATTATACCACTTCTCTCTCTATTAGTGACTCACATCACTCAATATGAGTTCAATTTCATGACTTGTCTTATTGATGACCCATTTTGATCACTATATGCTTGATTTTCACTTTTGTGACATATTTTGCTCATGGACCTAACTTTTAAGCTCTTAACCTATCACCCTTTTTTCAAGTGATATTGAACCCTTTTTAATGTGATATTATTGATCCCTATTATTTTTCATGATGAAGTGATTTCAATTCTGAGTCCAACGGTATAAAAATTACCTCAACCAGACAATCATAGCCAAAGATATGGCCACATGAATTATGCTTCATGAATTATGTTTTAATTGCTTTTTGTTATTCTGCCTTTTTTGCCTTTTCCTCTGACTTGGGCCGACCTTGATGGGCCCAAAGTATTGACATAATGGCCCATCCGCTAGCTTCCTCCCCTCTCCCGAACGCGAAAGTACTGAAGGGTAGTAATTGCACTCCTTCTTCCCTTCCAAACTGAGAAATGGAGTCGATTGTTAGCCCTCTACGCTCCCCTCATCTAAACCCTAAACCCAGGGTCCTTTTATACCCCTCATTATAAACCTAGCTGCCCCTAGCTTTATCTATCCTTCACTTCCCACCACCCTCATATCCATGTGGGCGCACCCAGCAACAACCGTCGATGAAGGTAGGTTGCCACCAGTGCAGCTGGCTGCCGTCTGCGACAAGGGCACACCACTAGGAGACCGGAGCGGATCTTCGGCTCCATCGACCCCTCCTCTCCTTTAACCCACCTTCTTGGCCGGTAATGGGTAATGTGGCGAGTGGGAATGATCTCCCCTGTTCGGCCCCTATTTTGGGCACTAGAATAGGGGAATCACGTAGCAGGAGAGCGCTGACGGGCGGGATTGCTGGCAGGCATTGGATCAGTGGCGCATCACGGCGATGGCCCTGATGATCCAAATCTCGACCGCATGATCCAAGTGAGGACCATTATGGTCCCAAAATCAATGAAAGACACATGCGGGCCGCTAGCACCAGTTGGAGCCTGGGGTGCGTGCGTCAGATCTCAGACCAATGGCCCAGATCAGTCAATGAATCAAAGGTAACACCCTATGTCAAACCATATAGTTTGAATACAAATCTTAGAAAAATGATAACTCCCAATTCCTAGGGCCAAAGTATACAAAATTATATATCAAATTGATCCTTTCGAAAAGATATACACAATGGACTAGGTTTAAGGGTCTGATTACATCACTTGGTCCCTATCTTCCCCAAAAGATGCATACTTTAATCATATAGGGTATAGTTGATGTATGATTTTGATGGAAACTTGGACCTTGGTTACACAATATACCCTTTGATCCTTAAATCAGTACATGTTATGTATATTAGAACTAAATAAAGGTCCTACTCTCCCTATTGCTCATAAATGACTCCTTTTTGTACCAATGGGACCATATTGGACTATAATGATGTACATTGCTCTTCTGATGGTAAACTTGCTTCCTAATGACTCCAAATGCCTAACCAATCATGAGATTAGTAATTTTATGTTGTTGAAATCCCTGGGGAAATCTTATAACCTTCCTTGTACTCTTGATGACATAAGTATGCTATTATGATAATTGCATGTATGAGTGAATGTTGGTACCCCATGTTTGTGGATTGATGCCTAAACCCTAGTGGACATCACCTTACTTTGAATGTGTTTCTATTGTTCTTTTCTTACTGATATAAATCAACTCCTATGCTTGAACCCCTTAAATTGATGATCTTTGACCTTGGTTACTCTATTATGAATCTCATGACCTAATTTGCGCATAAGTGTCCTAAATCTTGTGATATCCATATGGAATCTAAGAATGACTTGAAACTTGAACCACACTCTTATGATGGACCCTAAATAATTATGAGATCATCTAATGTACTAATAACTAACCTTGAACCCAACTTGGCTAGAATCCTAAAATGAGGATAATTAGGGTTAATGATGAGAATCTAATGTATACATATAATCTTGTTGTTAATAAAGTTGTCTTATATCTAGATGGTGATGGAAGAGTTAAGATAAGAATCTTTGAATCAGGTATGGGCCTTATCTAGTTATATGAATATCACTTTCTTTTTTGAAAGACATGTATTGTATGCTTGTTTGTTTACTTGCTCAAATATTGCCATGTAGTATTGCTATGTCTTACTTTATGTTTGCCTTGTCAGTTTTATAACTTGAAAACATATATGTAGAAATCCATTATAAAATTATTGATAAAGGGTTAGCTATTGGCTATGGCCTTGAGGTCCCTCTGTATAAAAGGGTTAGCTAATGTTGAGCACCTTTACGGGCCCTTCTGACGGGAAGGTGGTCAAAGGCCTTAAAATGCTTGATATTGTTGGTATAATGGAATGAAATGACATAAAATATGGTTTTGTATTTGTTAAACAGTTAACAGGTTTATTCTTGTTCATTAGGGGCAATGGACCCAAACTGACTGTGGATTTTGATCATGAACAAAATCCAGTTGGAGTGAACCGCAACTCGTTTATTTCATATCTTGGGGTTCTTACTCGTAGGCATTGTAGTCCTAATGTAGAAACTTGGCATAAAGTTCCTAAGGGTAGAAAGACTTAGTATGGAAGGAACTATGTGTGAGTTATTATTATTTGCAATTTTATTTTGTAGATAACTGATTTTTAGGATACTAGTTAATAGCAATTCTATTTTGCAGAGTATATTTGAATTGGATGAAAAGTTGCATCGTAAATGTGTGATGCAAAGTTGTGGGAGTGTCCTAAGAAACTATAGGAAAAATCTCACCTGATATTACATACGAGATGCTGAGAAGAGGAAGAAGCCAGTCACTGAGCAATGGAACTACCTGGACCCCAATGACTGGGAGGAGTTTGTTACCAAAAGAAAAATTGATGAATTCAAGGTATTAAGCACTACTCCCAATTTAATTAATATATGTTCTTATGTATTCACCTATTCAAGATTAACCTTTAGTGTTACTAACCAAATCAATGTGCTTACTAACAAGGCTATCAACGATGCTCAAAGAGAAAGGCGTGCACTAAATGTGCATGACCACACGATGGGTCCAAAAGGATAAGCAGGCGTTCGCCAAAGACTACAGGTTGAGTCTACTGCTTAGTCTGCTGCTACTCAAGAGACTGTAGAGTCCTCTACTATTGGTCTCACACCTTTGCCTCGCCATGCTATGTGGATAGCTGGGAGGCAAAACAAGAAAGGAGATATAACCAAGCCCGCAACTACTGAGGTGGCTGCAAAAATGGTAAAATTCAACTCTTAGAGCAATCAATATTGATTATTGTTATGTTTACTTCCCAATTTCTATTGATGGCGATTAGCGGGAGCTTCATGAGCAGAGGAAGGAAGGTAAGTTCATCCCTAAGGGCACAAGGGATGAATTGATAGTTTCTTTTAGTAACCCAGAGCATCCTGGACGTGTTGGGGGTGCAAGCACTGGTGTGGGCATAAAAGAGTTCTTTGGGCCATCACAGTGCAAACCGGTCCCAAAAGCGGGATTACCAAATGTTGAGGTAACCTATTCTTTTTTCAAAATTTTATTGTGAAAGGGAATTCAATAATCAAAAGCTAGCATTTCTTCTGTCGGTGTATAGGTAGATGAATTAGTTAATAAGAGAATATACGAAGCAATGGTGAAGTGTCAAGAATCTCAGGCTACCACTCAGACAGTACTTGTGGCGTGCCGCTCTTCTCCTACTGTAGAGGTTGGGAGTAATCCTGTAGACCCACCTAGCGTGTCTGCTGTAAGTATTTTTATGACATAGTATCTAGTCTTTTCAAGATGATATGTTTATGTATATATGTATATAACATTCTTTATATAAATTTGTAGGGGTTGAAGCCATCCATCTAAAAAGTCAAGAATTTATCGTTGTAGAGGTCGGGGCTTACCCACCCCTTCCAGGGGACATGTTTCATGGGACTCCAGTACCAGATGAAGCGGTTCATGTGAGCTCGATACATATACTCCCCAATTGGAGGGATCTTCCATTGCCATATGCCCACCCTGATTCTAAAATGGTTGGTGAAGTAGAAGGTGGAGTGATATTACGGCCCAAAACGGATGTTGTCTATACTAATATTGTATGGTAAATTTACATTACGTTAATTTTTTAGTGTGTATATATGAGTCAATTGATCTGAAATTATATATACAGGTCAAAAGGAAGATACCCACTACATCTCGGCCTCCACCTCCATCTCTTGAAGTACCTAGTTGGCTTCCAAGGGACCTATATGCCTCGTTAGGTCCCAATTGTAAGGGTATGGCAGTATGGATAGGCGAACATAACCCAAATTGTCCTATAATGTTTCTATTCTGGAGGATGATGTAGGTGAATCATACGATAACAATCTATTTATACAAGATATTTTAGAGTTGTTTCGTTATGATTGGCTGAATACATCTATGATAGAGTAATGGATATAGTGAGATCTTGTTTATACATCCATATACCTTGTTTTATATACGGTGATCTAGTTTCTTATATATTAATGCATACGTAATACATGTTTTGCAGCAACTTACACACGATCTGTAAAGAATTTTTTATTTTCTCATATGGGATTTCTAGATCCATCTTTGATCAGTCTTGTAGATAAAGACCCTTCATCAGTTACCTCATACTGCTCTGCTACTTTTAAATATTTTTGTAAAAATAAGAAGATAGTGATAATAGCTCCATTCAATGTTGAGTAAGTTTACTTTGCTTATAATTTGGACTTAAGAAAATTACATTTTTATTGTGGATTTTGAGTTATTAATTTTTAACTTTCTTACCTCTAGTGGTAGGCATTGGGAGTTACTGGTTATTGTCCCTAAGGCGTTCACTGTTTATTATCTAGATCCTACGGGGAAGGAATTGGAGACATTATATGGACACCTAATGAAAAGGTCATTATTCACATGAGAAATATTTCATATTTTTAAATGCGTTGACATATGTTATTACATTACTATTTAATAATGCAATTTAATGTGTTACATTAACATGTAGGGCTTTAAGAGAGTTCAAAAAAGATGGAGGAAACATCTCCAAGAAAAAGAAACAGTTACTAATATGGGAGAATGTGAAAGTAATTTCCCAACTCCAATGTGTATATTATTTATGTGAACTGTGCTTGTTTGTATTTTGAACATTTTGTATGTTTCAATTTATAGTGTACTAAACAAGACAACGACTGGGCATGTGCATACTATGTGTTGCGATATATGGACCTAATTATCAAACATGTTGTAATGGAAATCGATATCATACAACATATATTATATATAGTCTCATTAGATAATATGAAATATATCAATCTTATTATATATTATTAATTATATATATACGTCATTCTCTTTGTAGGTGTTTAAAACCAGTGACTTCACTACAGGTGAAAAGTTATTAGATGTACATACTCCCTATAGGATGGAAGAATTAGATGATGTAATAGAACAATGGGCAAAAGCCTTACAAGTAGTGGGAATTTTTTTTTATGATTGGGATATTGATGACGATAATGACAGTGATGATAATAATAAAGAATGATATTTCTAAACTTTGTTCTCGTAATTATTTTTGTATTTGATGACATGTGAATGAACTTTTTTTAATTGCCATATGTGTGAAGATGATCAATACATGAATGTTTCTACATGTGTCTGAATGTGAAAAGAGATGAAATGAATGGAACTGCAGGTTGCTAAATGTGTGTGAAAATGGAGGAAACTTGAAATGGAACTACTGGTTTCTACATGCATGTGATGAAAAATAATATGAATTAAATGTGTTTATACATGTGTGTGAATCACATGATCATAAATTTTTGTCTATCCTTATTAATTTTACAGGTTTGTGGCCTGTTGTTGGATGATATCAAAGGGTGTTGTAAACCTGCAGTTCAGTTCTGCATCCTGCTGACCAGCCGGACAACAGGCTTGCAAATGATAAGAAAAAGAAAACCAGAACATAGGCGTCGGTTATTAGTATAAAACCGACAACAAAACCTTACTGCGTCGGTTATTAATATAACAACCGACGTCTTTATCCCTTTTCTGGGGGCTGATTTTTTTCCTTTTTGGCGTCAATTATTAGTACAAAGTCGACGACTTTTAGAGGGATATAGTGTCGGTTATCGGTAAAAACTGACACCTATTGTTCCCTTACTGGCGTATTTTATTGGTGGTGGGAAGGGTTATGGCGTTAATGTTGAAACTGATGCTGAAGGTTTCCACTTTTAGCGGTGCCCACTTGGGTGTCGCTTTGAAACCGACGCCAAAAGGCTTAGTTATCCGACACTAAAGGTCAGTTCTGTACTAGTGTGTTGGATAAATAATTTTTCCAAAAAAAAATAAAACCTAAAAAACTCTAATCCGTTTTTAAAAAAAATGAACTCGTCCAATTTCGAATTGAGTCTGAGGGCAGCATTTCTTTAAGACCTAAACACCCATAGGTCATTGCAAGGGCTTTTGATAAAATGGCAAGTATCAAGCTGGTTCGTATTCCTATCCCCCGTTGAGTCCACACCATGATTCTCCATATATGTCAAAAGAAATAGAAATAAAATAATCACTACGACCAAGTTGGTCAACAGAGTTTGTTGGTGTCGCTGGTAGGCGGAGGAGGTGGTGATAAAATTATAGAAATGTGGGCATAAATATATGAAGCAGCGTCAGTATGTGTATATCGCATTCGCATCTTATATGTCCCAACTTCTCCTCGACGGCCATACAACACGGTAGTAGATGTTGACTAAGTGGTTATTGTGTATATATAGGGTGGTAGTGATTATTGTTGTACATAATACTGATATACCAACATAAAGTTGATAAGATACACTAGAAAACCAATTACAAATGGTGGAGTTGGTGACAGAATTATAGACAAGTGGGTGGGGATGCATGATTGTGACAACGATCGATGGATGGAATTGCTTGATGATAAATGGAATATTGGTGGTACCTGACAAGTATTGTATTCTACCATCCATTCCATCATAAACCACCACATGTTGGGTACCTAGCTAGTGGAGGAATAGGTCATGTTTGGTAGATGATCATCTCAAGGCGATCGGCAGGCTGTGGCAGAATGAAGCTAGGCTGGGTTGAAGAAATAGAAAGTATATGTAGTGGAGAGAAGTTGCATCGTGAGAGGGGCGTTGACCCACCTGCTGCAGGTTTTGCGTCTTCTTGGGTTGTTGTTGATGTCGAGGTTGTGGTGGAGTAGTGCGGGACTGAGGAGCAAGTGAGAGAAATTAAGAAGAGAGTCGGGGGATGTTTGGGCGCAACTCCTTCACTTGTATATATGAGGCCTAATAATTGATTAAGTATGCAGTCTGTTAAGATTATACTTTTTCTTTAAATTAGTATGAGATTGATTGAGTGAGAAGGGCCGACCCATTGGGGTGGCCAACTTGGGCGACGTCCAGGGGCCCAACAAAGATGGGGGCCCACAATTTTATTTTTGTAAACATCTCTTGTTGTAGGGTAGTGTTATTTGACATTATATTTTATGTATTGTTAATACAGTAAGTAAGAAGTTGCAATCTAAATATGTTTGCATTGATGCTACTATTTTTTTATATGATAGTTTGACAATTATAACTAAATTTTTATTTATTTAAATTTGTTAAATAAGAATATAAAGAAAGCCCATTTTTTATCTTCGTCCCGGGGCCTCTAAAATTTCTGCAACGGACCTGTGAGTGAGGCATTAGTTTAAGATAGTATCAAGACTTTTGAAGAAAGGGAGATGTACAAAAATATGAATAAAGATATAGAAAGTGGGATTTTTGATTGGGTTGCATGACATAGTCAGATTAGCAGGGTGTCGCTACTACTGGTAACAATAGCGTCATCTAGCCATGGGCTCGTTCGCCCGTCGTCATCTCCCTTTGCCAACTCGAAGCCAACTGCACAATATCTCAGGTCAAGTCAAGGACGTACAGGGTCAGGAACGTGCAAATCCCCTATCCCATTTAAACTCCTCACCCATAAAATGTTGATGATGATGACAATGGAAAATGGGCCGTGGATCACAGAATCGTGGTATGGTTCCGATGCTCCTGTTTTTAGAGGGAGTAGGTGTGACAACCTTAATTTCTCTCTCTCCTTTATTATACCACTTCTCTCTCTATTAGTGACTCACATCACTCAATATGAGTTCAATTTCATGACTTGTCTTATTGATGACCCATTTTGATCACTATATGCTTGATTTTCACTTTTGTGACATATTTTGCCCATGGACCTAACTTTTAAGCTCTTAACCCATCACCCTTTTTTCAAGTGATATTGACCCCTTTTTAATGTGATATTATTGATACCTATTATTTTTCATATGAAGAGATTTCAATTCTGAGTCCAACGTTATAAAATTACCTCAATCAGACAATCATAGCCAAAGATATGGCCGCATGAACTTTGTTTCATGAATTATGATTTAATTGCTTTTTGTTCTTCTGCCTTTTTTGCCTTTTCCTCTGACTTGGGCCGACCTTGATGGGCCCAAAGTATTGACATCACGGCCCATCCTCTATCTTCCTCCCCTCTCCCGATTGGGAAAGTACTGAAGGGTAGTAATTGCACACCTTCTTCCCTTCCAAACTGAGTAATGGAGGCGGTTGTTAGCCCTCTACGCTCCCCTCATCTAAACCCTAAACCCAGGGTCCTTTTATACCCCTCATTCTAAACCTAGATGCCCCTAGATTTCTCTCTCCTTCTCTTCCCACCTCCCTCATATCCATGTGGGCGCACCAAGCAACAACCGCCGATGAAGGTAGGTTGCCACCAAGGCAGATGGCTGTCGTTTGTGACAAGGGCACACCACTAGGAGACCGGAGTGGATCTTCGGCTCCATCGACCCCTCCTCTCCTTTAACCCACATTCTTGGCTGGTAATGGGCAATGCGGTGAGCGGGAATCATCTCCCCTTTTCGGCCCCTATTTTGGGTGCTAGAACAGGGGAATCGCGTAGCAAGAGAGCGCTGATGGGCGGGATTGCTAGCAGCCATCAGATGGGTGGCGCATCACGGCGACGGCCCAGATGATCCAAATCGCGACTGCACGATGTAAGAGAGGACCATGATGGTCCCAAAATCAATGAAAGACACATGCGGGCTGCTAGCACCAGTTGGAGCCTGGGGTGCGTGCGTCAGATCTCGGGCAAATGGCCCAGATCAGTCAATGAATCAAAGGTAACACCCTATGTCAAACCATATAGTTTGAATACAAATCTTAGAAAAATGATAACTCTCAATTCCTAGGGCCAAAGTATACAAAATTATATATCAAATTGATTGTTTTGAAAAGATATACACTATGGACTAGGTTTAAGGGTCTGAGTCCATCATTTGGTTCCTATTTTCCCCCAGAAGTTGCATACTTTAATCATTTAGGGTATAGTTGATGTATGATTTTGATGGAAACTTGGACCTTGGTTACACAACATACCCCCTGATCCTTAAATCTGTACATGTTATGTATATTATAACTAAATAAAGTTCCTACTCTCCCTATTGCTCATAAATGATTCCTTTTTGTACATATGCGACCATATTGGACTGTAATGATGTACATTGCTCTTCTGATGGTAACCTTGCTTCCCAATGACTCCAAATGCCTAACTAATCATGAGATCAATAATTTTATGTTGTTAAAATCCCTGGGGAAATCTTATATAACCTTCCTTGTACTCTTGATGACATAAGTATGCTATTATGATAATTGCATGTATGAGTGAATGTTGGTACCCCATGTTTGTGGCTTGATGCCTAGACCCTAGTGGACATCACCTTACTTTGAATGTATTTCTATTGTTCTTTTCTTGCTGATCTAAATAAACTCCTATGATTGAACCCCTTAAATTGATGATCTTTGACCTTGGTTACTCTAATATGAATCTCGTGACCTAATTTGAGCACAAGTGTCCTAAATCTTGTAATATCCATATGGAACCTAAGAATGACTTGAAACTTGAACCACACTCTTATGATAGACCCTAAATCAATATGAGATCATCTAATGTACTAATAACCAACCTTGAACCCAACTTGGCTAGAACCCTAAAATGATGATAATTAGGGTTAATGATGAGAATCTAATGTATACATATAATCTTGTTGTTAATCAAGTTGGCTTATATCTAGATGGTGATGGATGAGTTAAGTTAAGAATCTCTGAATCAGGTATGGGCCTTATCTATTTATATGAATATCACTTTCTTGCTTGAAAAGACATGTATTGTATGCTTGTTTGTTTACTTGCTCAAATATTGCCATTTAATATTGCTATGTCTTACTCGATGTTTGCCTTGTCAGTTTTATAACTTGAAAACATATATGTAGAACTCCATTATAATATTATTAATAAAGGGTTAGCTCTTGGATATGGCCTTTAGGTCCCTCTGTATAAAAGGGTTAGCTAATGTTGATCACCCTTACGAACCCTTCCGACGGGAAGGTGGTCAAAGGCCTTAAACATGCTTGATATTATTGTTATAATGGAGTGAAATGACATAAGCTATGTTTCGTATTTATTAAATAGTTAACATGTTTATTCTTGTTCATTTAGTCTTGAAATATTTTCAAATTATGCATAGCTTATACATATATGTATTTTTCTACCCCATACTGAACACCTTGTGTGTTGACCCGTTTCTCGTATTTTGTTTTTAGGTTCAGAGATGGCTAGAAGGTTGATGGGCTTGGTGAGCTATGCTAGGTGTACTTGTTGTAAGATCCAGATTTAGTGCACATGAATGTGTTGTACCTCGACTTTGGAAATGTGTAATTGAACTCATGAATATGATGTACCTTGTATAATTTATACTTATTGAATGTTGAGACTGTGTTGGTGCCTTTATCTTGTTATTTGTTCATGTGTGCTAAGATTTACACTTCCGCATGTTGCCTTTGGTATTCATTTAGTTCATGGGATTGGGATTCTGGTTCCGTGACAGATGGTATCATAGCATGAACAATAAGTACACCACACATTGCTAACATGAAACACAAACTAAACTCACCTTACATCTCAACCCTAGAAAATTAATAAGATGTCCTTTGTGGACTAGGTTGACTTAGCCTCTAGGTTAGAACCTAGATGTTCTAGAACTAGGTGTAGACTTATGTAATTTACCTCCCTAGACATATGCTCGTGACATGTGCTTGGGATATCTACACAGGTGTGCACCATGTTCTTGCTAGTTCTCTAGGTGTCATGGTACTGGACTGCCTCATGAGTTTGGTAACTCATTTTGGTTTTGATTTTATTCAAATGTCGTATGGTGGTTTTCATCATCCATTTAAACGTTGGAGAAAACATATTTCAAGTATTATTGTATGTGCATATGAAAAATGTTACCACACGCAGAAAGGCAGTGAGTTTCCATGTAACCTAGGAGAAAGAGATGTAACATCAAGTCTAGATGAGAGAGTTTAGATAATAGTGATAGTCTCTAGACTTGTCTAGGGCCATAGGTTAGGCAAGTGAGTAACTTGGAAACCTAAGATGATGATAATGATGTTGATGATGATGTTGATATTGATAAGACCTAAGTTTGTCCTTGAGAGGGCCAAGTAGTTTGATGATATGAAATGAGTTTGACCATGCAACCCTAGATAGACCTAGCACCTTGTTGATACATATGACTTGGTGGATGTGCTAAACATAGCTAGTGGGTTGGCATGCTTTCTTGTACCTAGTCTTGTGCGTGTTGAGATATGATATGTGACATATAGTTTGAGACTAACATGGGCCTCAATCTCTTTACAAAGGAGGACCTCTAGCATGGGATATATGAATAGGGTGACCTTTTGATATGAGTCAACCCGCCATGAGAGAAGGTCAATGTGACGTTTGTTTCCAAACATCAGTTAAGATTAATGCAGAAGCGGTCGTTAGCAGCGGAATTACTGAAAATCACTAAAAAATATAACTTTTTTACAAAGAGATCCGTAAACTAAAAAACCCTTTTATAAAGAATCAAAGTATTTCGAATACATTCTGGTTTACTAGTACATCTCTTGTACCATTTCTTCTTGAGAGTTACAAACATCAACTGCCTTATTAAACTATACATAGGCAGGATAAAATCTCGAGGCATCAAGCCAAAAATCTCATATCAATATTAAATTAGCTCTTGACTCCTAGGACCTGAGAGTACAGAGACGACACATAGGACTCTCTATTTACAGGACATGATAGCCAGTGTCTCCACATGAGAATTCATTGTTGTCCTTGTTGCTGCTGCTGCTATTCTTCACCCACTATAGGGTTTCTGCCTCTTTTTGACGTCTACCTAAAAAGTTGGATCCCACGGGGGTGAGACAATTGAAAATTGTCCCAGCGAGAGATATAACTCTCCGCCAAAAACATTATTATTACAATTAATGGAATAAAACTGAGCAGAAGAATTATAAGTATTCAACAACAGCTAAATCATTGACTAAACAATTTAGAGCACTATCCTTTATTCAAGTCATTTTACCTATATCTTAATAGAGTAGTTTGTTACTTATCCAATAAGGAATTGAAGAGCATAAATAACATTTGTCCATTTAGAACATGCTATGCAAAGTAACATCAGCCAATGATTCTCGTATTTCAACCCTAAGCAAATACGCTACACGGTTGATTACATTTTACAAACATATTTAAGCCCTGAGGAGATGAGGTATACCGTGCATACTCCAACCGACCATTGTGAAATCGAAATCAGTACCATACATAGGTCAATAGAAGAGTCGGATTCCCATGACCTCATCTTCCTCAGTCAGTGTGAGGACCAAATGCAGGACATCTTGTGTCTCTACTAAATAGATTTCTAGGGTATACTGGAAACTTCGCTATTAGAGTTACAGTGGCATGATGTACTCTCTTCGCAATCGAGAGATTTCATATTTATCTCACATCGATTCAGCATTAACATCATCGAGAGATTAGTGATACATCCATCCCGACATTTATAATGAAGGATTGAGAGATTGAATGTTTACCTCACATCAATTCCTCCATTAGGGCGTAAGGATATTCGCTCCCATAACCCCCACATACTCAGAAGTATGCTCTCCAGGAGTTCCCATAGGAAAAATCTATTTCACCATCACCAAACTACTGACGATGATGGATCTATGGTCAGGGCTCTACATGATACCATTTCACTTGATTAATTAAGTACATTACAATATTGTTTTAGCATCAAACATGTTTTCAAACATAAATCATTATAACAAATTCTACAAAGAATGAGTACTATTTCTATCAAGTTATTTTCAAAGCTTTATTAAACATTGGGATCTCAATCTCTTATCACATCAGGGTATTCTCATCCCTTATCATATCATCATCATGATTATGGAATATGGGTGTTTCATCAAAACACTTGTTACCACTTTATTAGGTAACGTAATGCCTTCAAGTCATCTGACCAATGTAAACATAATATTTGCAATGCAGGTATTTCACATGGCTCTTAAAGCCCATTAATATCTCTTGTTACCTCTCACTAGGTAACACAACATATTATGGCTCACAAGGCCCATAAAGCAATTTCAAAAGTAAAACATCATAGCTCATACCTGGCTATGTCCAACATCTCATGAAACCTACATAATTAGTGCACATGATAACAATTATATCAATTACATATCAGCATTCTGCATTGTAAGAGTAACATCACTATTTCCTCATTTGAGTTAGGATTTCCCAATTTATGTCAATTAGGAATAGTTTATCTCATTACCCAGATTTGGGTTATGATTTATCATCATATTGCCCAAGATTAGGGTTTCATATACTATAACCCAAGATTAGGGCTCCACATATCTTTATCCTATATCAGTGTAGGATTTCATATCAAAGTGTCACATACCAGTACATAGCATCACCTTCAATTAAGTTTTACATCACATTATTGTTGTGATACACTTTGTTTGAAAAAAGCGTCATTAACTAAGCGGAAGCGATTGTCAGCAGTGGATTACTGAAAATCACTAAAAATTAAAACCATTTTATAAAAAGATCCATTATCAAAAAACTCTTTAAACAAGAACCACAGTATTATATTTACATACTGGTCCACATTGTACATTTCATGTACCATCTCTCCTCGAGGAATATATATACATCATTGTTTTTCTAAAAAGCACAAGCAACAAAATCCTCAAAGCATCAAACCAAAATCTCATATCGATTATAAAAACACTATCTACTGACTCCTAGGACCTTAGAGTATAGAGACGACACATAGGACTTTATATACAAAGTTTGACAGCATGTGTCCCCACCTGGGATATCACTGTTATCCCTGTTGTTGTTGTTGTTCTTCCCCTACTACATAGTTTCTACCTCTTTGTCTGCGTCTACCTAAAAATGTTGGATCCCACGGGGGTGAGACAATTTGTAAATTGCCCCAGTGAGAGATATAACTCTCCGTCAAAAATATTATTATTGCAGTTTAATAGAAATAAACCGAACAGTGGAATCATATATTTTAATAGCAGATATATCAATATCTATGCAGATTAGAGCAACATTCCTATTCAAGTATTTCAGCTATAACTTGATAAGGCAGCATGTCTCTTATTCAATACAGAGTTAAAGAACATAAGTAACATTTATGTATCAAGGACATGCTAAGTAAGATAACATCAACTAGTGGTTCTCGTATTTCAATCTTTTGCAAATACGTTACACGGCTGATTACATTTTACAAACATACTTAAGCTCTAAGGAGATGAGGTATACCACTCATACTCCAACCGACCATTGCGAAGTCGAAATCGGTACCATACAAAGTCAATGGAAGAGACGGCTTCCATGACTTCCCTCATCTCGGTCAGTACGAGATCACATGCAGGACTTCACAAACAAAGAGCGGTGCCTAGTCACACATCAGTGCTACCCAAGTGAAATAGAAAGTTGGAGAACAACTTTCAATCCTACAATCCGTGAATGGTGTTACAGTGAATGTATAATTCCTTTGTCACTAATGTCTTGAATGAACTCAAGGCATGGTGCAGTCATCCTTTCAACATTCATTCATTTCCTTGATCTCAGAGCAGACTGGGTGAGATGTGTGTGACATCAATATCACATATTGATTCACACATGCATGCACATGCCTTTCTCAATCCTACACATCAAGTGGCCATGGACATCAAACTCCCTTAGGAGGGACAAATCCCATATCTATCACTCACCCCTCAAAATCCCCATGTGTCAAAGTCACCCAATCATCACCTTTATAACAACCCATGTTTCAGGACTGTGTTTGATGATGTCAAGGTGTACCCAACAACATGTGTTGAGTGTAGTGATTTCAGGTCAAAGAATCACACTCACCACCATCACTGTGAGAGCTGACTGTGACTACCAAATCATGGTTCCATGTGTCACTCTCACAGTAGGTCTGTCTGGTACACTTGTTCTCTAACAAGTACCTATGTGCTTGGTTTGATATCACTATATCATGACTAATGAGATTTTATCATCAACCAACACACAATCTAGTCTTTAGTGTTATTGATGTCTATGGTTATTTCCACAATAAAAACTGACTAGGGACTAAACTAGAAAGTATACTCTTAACATCCGTATGATCTCATCGTTTAGGTCCTCAACTCAAAAGTATGCGTCATCGAGTAAAACAATTCTTTAGACATCAATTATGTTACACTATCATCTCAGAAATAGTTAAAACATATAGATCGGAAATTGCCTTTATTATTATTCAAATCATTTACAAAGTATCCCATTACAATCATCACATGACTTGCTCTATGGGAATACATACCAACAAACTCCCACTTGCACTTAGAGCCAGTCACCTAGGAACCTCAGTCCTTGTGACCTGGCATGACCATCATGCTTCTACTTAGAAAGGGCATGACCATCATACTTCAAATTGATGATTGTAGGTTGCTTGGTGCCCTTGAGTCGATCGGTTCAAGCATGAGCCAATCAGTTTGTGGTCCTGGTCCAACTCAAATTGACTTTCTATGTTCGTTTCCAACTAATCATATATTAGTCCTTATCCAAATCAAATTTGACAAGTGAAACAAACTCGGTTGGTCATCCGATCAGTTCAACACTGTGAACCATCGGTTCATTGACCTGAGTCGGTCGGCTCACCAGCCTGAGCCGATCGGTTCATCTCTATGAGCCGATCGATTGGGGCAGCAGATCAGTCGATTGCAGTTTCAATCAATCTTATACTCTAATCATCTGATCCAACACCTTGAATACTATGATTTTGAGCTGTCAATCGATTGGGTGTTTAATTGAACTACTAAACTCCTTTAGTAATCAATCTAAACATCATTTGTGGACAAACTCCTCTTCCAGGTTAAATCCTTTGTGTGTGACCCTGCAGGTCCATTTCACGTTGGCAGTGAAAGTCCATAACACTTATAACTTTACAAGCAAAGAGCGGTGCCTAGTCACACATCAGTGCTACCCAAGTGAAATAGAAAGTTGGAGAACAACTTTAAATCCTACAATTCGTGAATGGTGTTACAACAAATGTATAATTCCTTTATCACCAATGTCCTGAATGAACTCAAGGCATGGTGCAGTCATCCTTTCAACATTCATTCATTTCCTTGATCTCAGAGTAGACTGGGTGAGATGTGTGTGACATCAATATCACATATTGATTCACATATGCATGTGCATGCCTTTCTCAATCCTACACATCAAGTGGCCATGGACATCAAACTCCCTTAGGAGGGACAAATCCCATATCTATCACTCACCCCTCAAAAGCCCCATGTGTCAAAGTCACCCAATCATCACCTTTATAACAACCCATGTTTCAGGACTGCGTTTGATATGTCAAGGTGTACCCAACAACATGTGTTGAGTGTAGTGATTTTAGGTTGAAGAATCACACTCACCACCATCACTGTGAGAGTTGACTATGACTACCAAATCATGGTTCCATGTGTCACTCTCATGGTGGGTCTATCCGGTACACTTGTTCTCTAGCAAGTACCTATGTGCTTGGTTTGATATCACTATATCATGACTAATGAGATTTTGTCATCAACCAACACGCAATCTAGTCTTTAGTGTTATTGATGTCTATGGTTATTTCCACAATAACAACTGACTAGGGACTAAACAAGAAAGTATACTCTTAACATCCGTATGATCTCATCGTTTAGGTCCTCAACCTAAAAGCATACATCATCGAGTAAAACAATTCGTTAGACATCTATTATGTTACACTATCATCTCAGAAATAGTTAAAATATATAGATCGGAAATTGCCTTTATTATTATTCAAATCATTTACAAAGTATCCCATTACAATCATCACATGACTTGCTCTATGGGCATACATACCAACAATATTATTTCTCCCTATTATTTTTCATGATGAAGAGCTTTCAATTTTGATTCCAATGGTATAAAAATTACCTCAATCAGACAATCATAGCCAAATATATGGCCGCATGGACTTTGCCTCCTCAATTATGTTTTAATTGCTTTTTGTTCTTCAACCTTTTTTTCCTTTTCCTCTGACTTGGGCTAGCTTTGATGGGCCCAAAGTATTTACATCACAGCCCAGCCGCTAGCTTCCTCCCCTTTCCTTATCGAGAAAGTAGTGAAGGGCAGTAACTGCCCTCCTTTTTCCCTTCCAAACCGAGTAATGGAGGCGCCTGTTATCCCTCTACGCTCCCCTCATCTAGACCCTATACCCAGGGTCCTTTTATACCCCTCGTTCTAAACCTAGCCGCCCCTAGCTTTCTCACTCCTTCTCTTCCCACCTCCCTTAGATCCATGTGGGCGCACCCAGAAGCAACCGCTGATGAAGGTAGGTTGCCACCAGGGCAGCTGGCTGCCGTCCGCTTCAAGGGCACACCACCAGGAGACTGGAGCATATCTTTGGCTCCATCGACCCCCTCCTCTCCTTTAACCCACTTTCTTGGCTAGTAATGGGCAACGCGGAGAGTGGGAATCATCCCCCCTGTTCGGCCCCTATTTTGGGTGCTAGAACAAGGGAATCACGTAGCAGGAGAGTGCTGACGGGCGAGACTACTGGTAGCCGTCAGATGGGTGGTGCATCACGATGACGGCCCAAATGATCCAAATCTCGACCGCACAATCCATGAGAGGACCATGATGGTCCCAAAATCAATGAAAGACACATGTGATCCGCTAGCATCGGTTGGATCCTGAGGTGGTTGCGTTAGATCTCGGGCCAATGGCCCAGATCGGTCAATGAATCAAAGGTTGCCTATGTCAAACCATATAGTTTGAATACAAATCTTAGAAAAATGATAACTCTTGACTCCTAGGGCCAAAGTATACAAAATTATATATAAAATTGATCCTTTCGAAAAGATCTACACAATGGACTATATTTAAGGGTCTGGTTCCATCATTTGTTCCCTATTTTCCCTAAAAGATGCATACTTTAATCATTTGGGGTATAGTTGATGTATGATTTTGATAGACACTTGGACCTTGGTTACACAATTTACCCCTGATCCTTAAATCAGTACATGTTATGTATATTAGAACTAAATAAAGGTCCTACTCTCCCTATTGCTCATAAATGTCTCCTTTTTGTACATATGGGACCATATTGGACTATAATGATGTACATTGCTCTTCTGATGGTAACCTTGCTTCCTAATGATTCCAAATGCCTAACCAATCATGAGATCGGTAATTTTATGTTGTTGAAACCCCTAGGGAAATCTTATAACCTTCCTTGTACTCTTGATGACATAAGTATGCTATTATGATAATTGCATGTATGAGTGAATGTTGTACCCCATGTTTGTGGCTTGATGCCTAGACCCTAGTGGACATCACCTTACTTTGAATGTGTTTATATTGTTATTTTTTTGCTGATCTAAATCAACTCCTATGCTCAAACTCCTTAAATTGGTGATTTTTGACCTTGGTTACTCTATTATGAGTCTCGTGACCTAATTTGAGCATAAGTGTCATAAATCTTGTAATATCCATATGGAACCTAAGAATGAGTTGAAACTTGAATCACACTCTTATGATGGACCCTAAATCAATATGAGATCATCTAATGTACTAATAACCAACCTTGAACCCAACTTGGCTAAAACCCTAAAATGAGGATAATTAGGGTCAATGATGAGAATCTAATGTATACATATAATTTTATTGTTAATCAGGTTGGCTTATATCTAGATGGTGATGGACAAGTTAAGTTAAGAATCTCTGAATCAGGTATGGGCCTTATCTAGTTATATGAATATCACTTTCTTGCTTGAAAAGGCATGTATTGTATGCTTATTTGTTTACTTGCTCAAATATTTCCATGTAGTATTGGTATGTCTTACTCGATGTTTGCCTTGTCAGTTTTATAACTGGAAGACACACATATATATAGAACTCAATTATAATATTTTTGGTAAAGGGTTAGCTCTTGGCTATGTCCTTGAGGCCCCTCTGTATACAAGGGTTAGCTAATGTTGAGCACCCTTATAGACCCTTCCGACGGGAAGGTGGTCAAAGGCCTTAAACATGCTTGATATTGTTGGTATAATGGAGTGAAATGACATAAAATATGGTTTTTCATTTGTTAAATAGTTAACATGTTTATTCTTGTTTGTTTAGTCTTGAAATCTTTTCAAATTATGTAAAGCTTATACATATATGTATTTTTCTACCCCATAACACCTCGTGTGTTGACTCGTTTCTCGTATTTTATTTTTAGGTTCAGAGATGGCTAGAAGGTTGATGGGCTTGGTGAGCTATGTTAGGTGTACTTGTTGTAAGATATTGATTTAGTGCACATGAATGACCTATACCTCGACTTTGGAAATGTGTAATTGAACTCATGAATATGATGTACCTTATATAATTTATACTTGTTGAATGTTGAGATTGTGTTGGTGCCTTTATCTTGTTATTTGTTCATGTGTGCTAAGCTTTACACTTCTGCATGCTGCCTTTGGTATTCATTTGGTTCATGGGACTGGGATTCTGGTTCCATGACAGTAGGCTACTCCCCACTCAATCTCAATACATGTTTACATGCATTTGGACATCAGCGGCTACTGTAAAATCCACAACACACGTGTCACTTATCCTAGTATGGAGTAGTGTGCTTCGTGTATTACAAGGACCAACAAATCTGGGGCGGTCGTAGTCATAGAGAGCGTCAGTTTTCAATATCCCAATCCCCAATTCCCGACCTATTTGTATCCCTTTCACAGCTTTTGTTTGTGTGCGTGTGTGGGGACAGACAAACAGACAGACACAATCCCAAATTTCAGGTTGGCACCAGAGAGGGATTCCCTGTGGTAGATGTGTTTGCGTGCTTTGATGGGGTTAATCAAACCAGTAGGCATGAGTGTAGATGAGGGAGTGGAGACCAGAATCCCATCCCCGCCTCCTCTACCCACCTCCTCCTACCCATGTAGCTTTACTTGCTCCCTCGCTCGGAATAAGCGGTTCTAGGCTTCCTTACTTATATGACCGGGTTTCATTCTATAGATACACCGTCCCACGGAAATCCCGCAGCCAAAAATGAGGGTAGTAGGGTGGGTTCCGCACCTCTTCAGTTTTTTCTCTTTTCTAATTCCCTCATTCTTCACCTAGGTATTGTTTGTTTCTTCCTTTCTTCTTTACCATTTCTTACCCCTACATATTAATTTTGATCTATGTCCCATGTCTCATAATCTCTGACTTCCATTCTTGGTTAATAATGCATAATGGTTTAACATCCCCTTCCACAACTACGTCTTCTCTTCCTCTCTCTCTTTCCATTTGAATGTTTCACTCTCTCTTACTCAAATTCCCTTCGTAATTAATATGAATTCTTCCACCCATTACGCACCATTCATTCTTTGCCATGCGAAAAAGAACCTCACAACGACATGTGCAAAAAGTCAGAATGGATTCATTCCGTATGACATTCTAGTTGTGAGATAAGTAAAAAAAACAAGTGAGTATTCTCTCTCTCTCATACACACACACATTAATAATATAAGTAAAGTTTAATATTTAGTCATTATGATGATTGTATTACCAGTGCAACATCCTAACATTACATTACATGTCAGATCCCAGATCCCATCCCATAATCTCCACTGGACTTCATGATTAGGATCTGAAGTGGTAAAATTAAACACAAAGATGAGATTTTTTTTATTTATATATATATTTTTATTAAATCATGATGAAATATTATTCATCCTACCCTCTTGTAGACAAAATGGTTAAGAAAATATATACATTTCCACTCATAAAGGCAGTTAGCATCCCCCATCAGACTATGCTATCAAAGGAACATGAAGACCTCCAAGAAACAACACAACAAAAAATAACTATACATCTCATCACCAAGAAAGAAATATATGTATTTGTCCAATCAGTAACCATGTATGGTATACATCTCCTCTCTAGGATAGAGAGCCCTCTTACTCACATCGGCAATAAGCTAAGCTCACTAATATGAAACATCCATTGTTGTATGTACCCCAAAGTCCAAACTCCCTTGACATTGTATTAATAACTCTATAACAAAGTGAATCGATAATGGAAAGATCTGATGATCCAAGAGATCAACATTCATGGGCAAGAGCCTTGTTCCCAAGTGCAAACTGCAGCATGTCTTAGTCACGAGCTAAGTAAAAGTAAGTAGAAGTACACTTGAACATTGTCTAGTGGACATGACGGCAACTACACCATGTACATATTAGACTAATATGTGCGTAGTTGGTAACCTGTATAGCTATACATTTTGTACGACGTAAATTTAATTTACGTTTTTGACCTCAGCATAATTAAAGTCTCATTCTTTGTACTCTTTTTATTAGTAATGAATGTAAACTATAGAATGTCTAATTCATAAAGATATCATTTAATTTATATACTACTAGGAAACATTAATGTGTCACAACATAAAATTTGCTCTGATTTTTACAACAATAAGATGTCATCATGATGCCTTTTGTGGTCTGTTTGGTACGCGGTGAATGGAGCGGAGGGGAGGAGGGAGACTTAACCTCTTTGGTTGCACATGGTGAAGGGAAATGGAGGGGAATGGAGGGGAAATAATCAAGTGTATTTTCAGCTACTGTTCTCCCCACCAAATCGGAGTCGAGACAAGGGGAAAGGGAAAGGTTTGGCGGGAAATTTATTATAAGCTTGAGGAAAATATGGAATGTGGAGGGAAAATATAAATAATATGACGGAAAATTCTTGTATCCTTCCAAGTGAGGTGAGAGAATTTCAGCGCACCATTTAGAAATGTTGGGGAGAATTTCTAGGAAAATTTTAGAAGGGAAAATTAAAAATAAAATGAAACTAGAATAAATGTAGCGCACAATTTAGAAAAATCTTAGAAAGTTTGGAAAAAAATTTGTTAGAAAATACGCAAGGCTTGAGATAAATAAAAATTAAAAATATAATATCATAAGAAAAAATAGAAAAATAGAGGGAATTGTGGAGGAAAGTGGAGGAAACTCTCAAGTTATGGAGGAAACTTAAATAAATAGAGGAAAAATATCTTCTATAAATAAAAAGAGAAGTGGTAAATATATCTTCTGTAACATCCAGATATTTTGGATTTTTTTTGTTTCCCGTCTGAAGGCGATTATGAATTATTGATGGATATGGTGTTGAACTCCTAAAATGTAGAATTCAATGATGTTAGATATGAGAAGTGTATCTTATTCATTAACAAAATAATTATATGAATAGTTTTATTTTGATCATGAGAGATGTGAGTTTATTTTATCTTAAATTTTCATGTATTAATATGTGTGTGGTGTATATAACCTCTTGCGGCAATATGGCTTGTTAAAAAAGTGACATGTTTTTTATGTTCTCTCCTCTCACTACAAAAAAGCAATGATTTAGCTACGATTGCTTCGGTTACAATTAATTTATATGTAGTGAGAGCCATTTTTACTTATAAAATTTATTTGTATAGCTAAAATGATTGTAGCCACCTCCGTAAATAAGATGTAGCTATACATTTTCATTAATTTTAATTGTATGCAAAAGAAATGTACCCCCCATATACTAAACACCCGAAAGTTAACCCCCTCCAATTTTCTTTTCCCGATCGTCACCCGACCCCGCACCCGATCATCGCCCGACCCCCGCCCCCGATCGACGCCCGGTGACGCTGCGCCCTTTCTCCCGCACACGACACTGTGCCCTGCCATCTGTGGTGACTCCCTCCCTTGCTGCCGACACCCTCCCTTGCTGTCGACGCCGACGCCCTCCCTTGCTGCCGACGCCAAGCCATCCAGGCCCCCAATCACCCTTTCTCCTGACAATATGATTATAAAGCTTTTAAAAATGACTCCCAAGCTTTGATGATAACGGACTCACGTGTCCTGTTTTTTTTTTTGTTTCGTAGTGTGTTTGGACGGCAGCTTGCCAGCCTATCACATCCACAAGGGCTCCGGCAACGGCGCAAGGAACTGGATCCTACAGTTCGAGGTAATCCCCCCAATCGTCATGTGCCTTGACTTCCTGATCGATGTCTGACTCTAACTACCTGCCCTCCGACGCCAACACCACGTGATCTCCTCTTCGCGTCCTAAGAAAGACCAAAACCTCCGCAAGTCCGAAGCCCTACGCATGCTCTCCTCTCTGCGCCCCCTGCCCGATTGGACGGCCGGTGAGGTTTTTCCCTAGCAGCAGGCCTTCTCCGGTAGTAGCCCTCTCCGGCGGCGCATCTTCCGGTCTTCTCTCCAAAGGCGCCCCTTTCTGGTTTCTCTCCGGCAGTGTTCCTACCGTTTTCTCTCCCGCAATGCTCCCCTGCTGTGTGCGTTGTCTGGCGGCATCTCCCGTCTGGTCTTCTCTCCCGTATTGCTCCTGCGTCCAACGGTACCTACCCTCTACTCTTCTCTATGTACATATGATATATATTTTAATGAGAGACTATTTTCATGTTACGATAACTTAGTTGTTTCAACATATTTACTCCTTGTATTATGTGATTAACAACCATATTTGTGGTGGTCAATTCAATTTGAAATACAAAATCAATCTTGTATTGATTATAATGTCAAACTTTCATGACGTAGTTAGATGAATTACATCAATCCAGGTATTCTAGGGAAGCCATATGCAAAAATAAAGAACAAACTAGAAAAGAAAAAAAAAGTGGTGAGAGAGATATTGGTGGGTGTGAAACGCTTGATGTCTGACAATGATCATCTCCACATTACTGTCATCATGCAACATTATCTACTCAGAGTCTTCATCCATGGTTGTCGCCATTACGAACATACAAAAGATAAAAACGTTGCCATGAGTCTATATTCCTCAATGTATATAAATTGTCCAATTGTTTGGGTTACAGTTAATTTACATGTAGTGAGAACTATTTTTACTTATAAAGCAATGCCGTAAACACCTAGATTATATTGATCAGTTATGATGATGTCAAAACTGGAACAGAAAACTGAATATGACAATCAACATTTTGATAGTTCAGAGGGCCCACGAACCAGGGAGAGTTGTGGCAAAACTACTAGGAATGGAAAAATAGTTAGGACCAAGATACATGTACTTCACATAATTCCGTATGAGGACTAGATTATAGAGCATTAAAGTTATGTCTGTTATGTAGAGCTTATTTGGTATTTACTATATTCTGATGATTCTATTTATGTGTTGTATTGTTTCTAAATAAAAGGATGGTTATTTGAATTCCTAGTAAATTCCAGGTATTATATTTTGATAGATTTTACAACATATTCTTTTAACAAAGTGGAAAAGCAAGCCATGTAATGGTAGCAATAGGTATATAAGATCTCCCTACAATGTTAAACAAGTGGGATAGCTTTGGAAAATGAGTAGCTAATGCTTTCTTCATTGGTAGAGGTTGGACTGGCCTACGTGACACTGTCTGTCCTCAGAATTCGAAAATCCAATTTCTTACTGGTCTGGGCAAACTCTGCCCAAGATCTGAGAAAGAGCTCTTAAACCTTATTGAAACTAAGTTATGTAACGATTTTTAATACTTTTTATTCTTATCCTTTTTTTCTTAATTGTTATAGGTAGTCATGATAGATAAAAGTTGGATCCATGAGGAACACAGAACAAGCACGACATATTTACTTGGGGTGGTTAAATTTATAGAGCATGCATTTTCAAAATCTAGCAGGGATGGGACTATCTTATGTCCTTGTAAGCAGTGCTTAAATGTGCATAGGCAGAATCGGCAAGTCGCAACTGAACACTTGTTATGGAATGGATTCTTGACCATCTACACATATTGGATTTTTCACGGTGAGGGTTCATCTGATAGCTCTGAGGATTCACAAATACAAAATGACACGTCCAAAGATGACATGAGAGACATGTTGCGTGATGCGTATGGTGTATCGCAGGATGGAGAGAATATGGAAGACGACGACCATCGATTTGTATTTGTTGATGACGTGGAAGCTGAGCAATTTTACAAACTATTAGAGATTGTTGCACATGAATTGTACCCTGGAAGTAAGAAGTACTCTAAATTGTACACTGTTGTGAGGCTGTTTCACATAAAATGTGTCAATATTTAGAGTAATAAGTCATTTTATGAGCTGCTTGAGCTTTTGAAGGAACTGCTTCCAGAGGGAGAGACGTTGCCCGACTCTTATTATGAATTTAGGAAAATAATCAGGGACCTTGGACTTGACTATGATAAAATCGATGCTTGCAAAAATAACTGCATTTTGTATCGAAAGGATTTTGCAGATAAGACTTCATGTCCGAAATGTGGTGCTTCTGGATATAAAGAAATCGAAATTGACGAAGTTGGTGTAGAATACATTCGTACGAACAAGAAAGGAGTTCCTTGTAAAGTCCTGCGCTACTTTCCCTTGACTCCTAGGTTGAAGAGATTGTTCATGTGTTCGAAACTGTCACCCCTAATGCGGTGGCACGATGAAAGTCGTACCAAGGATGGGATTCTACGACATCCAGTAGATTCTCCAGCATGAAAGACGTTTGATAATATGCATGCTGAGTTTGCTTCTGATTCTCGCAATGTTCGCCTTGGATTAACTTCTGATGGATTTAATCCCTTTGGCCTCATGAGTCTATCATATAGAATTTGGCCCATCGTATTGATTCCGTACAACTTGCCACCATAGTTGTGCATGAAGTCTCCCAATTTTATCCTGTCGATGATTATTCCTGGTCCAACTCAACCCGGAATGGACATAGATGTCTACCTGCAACCGTTGATTGAGGAATTAAAAGAACTATGGGAAGCTGGTGCTTATACTTATGATGTTGATCGTAAAGAGGTTTTCAAGTTGCATGCTGCCTTACTGTGGACGATAAGAGACTTTCCTGCATATGGTTATCTATCTGGTTGGCAAACTAGTGGGTATCTTGCATGTCCTTTCTGCAACAAAGATGCGTGCTCATGGAGACTACCATATATTAAGAAAGCATGTTTCATGGGTCACAGGAGGTTCCTCCCAATGGATCATAAATTTCGTAAAGATGCTTCATCATTTGACAGAAAAGAAGAATTTAGATGTGCTCCTAAGATGTTGTCTGGAAGTCAAGTTCTAGATCAAACTAGAGATGTAGATAATCTACCGTACAACTGGAGAAAGCAAAGTATATTTTTTGAGTTGCCATACTGGAAGCATAACCTTATACGTCATAATCTTGACGTGATGCACATAGAAAAGAATGTATGTAAGAGTTTGATTCACACACTGCTAGGAATGGAGAAATCAAAGGACACTGAAAATTCTCGATATGACCTCGAAGAGATGGGCATAAGGAATACACTTCACATTATCAAGGACGGAAATAAAAAAATCATCCCGCCTTCATGTTTTACTTTGAAGAAGGAGGAAAAAGAATTATTCTGTAAGTTGTTGAAGTCTACTCGAGTTCCTGATGGGTATTCTTCTAATATAGCTAGAAATGCACGCGTCAAAGAAAAAAGTTGATGGCATTGAAGAGTCATGATTATCACGTATTGATGCAACAATTTCTCCCATTAGCTTTACAAGTAGCGTTGCCCAACAAAAATGTTAGATCTGTGTAATTGAGTTGTCCAAGTTTTTTAAAGACTTATGCTCTAAAGTCATAAATCCAAATACTTTTGAGAAGTTGGAATCCAGAATAGCAGTTACTCTTTGTAATCTAGAGAAGATTCTCCCACCATCATTCTTTGATGTGATGGAGCATGTGGTCATTCATCTTCCACGAGAAGCGAAGATAGCCAGACCGATATTCTATCGTTGGATGTACCCCGTGGAGAGGTAATCTTTCTAACAATTAAATTTGTTCAGACTTTGCATCTGATCATATGTCATGTTCTTACAAAGTATTTTCTTCTTATTAATGTAGACACTTACAAACTTTAAAAAGATATGTGCAAAATAAAGCTGCTCCAGAAGCTTGTATAGCAGAAGGTTACTTGGCAAACGAATGCTTAACATTCTGTTCGAGATATCTCTCAGGAGTTGAGACAAGGTTCACTAAATTGTCTAGAAATGATGTGGAAGATGAAGATATGGATAATGATGAAGAGTGGTCTATATTCTTTCATAAAGGGCGTCGTCTAGGAAAGAAGACTCCTATTATGCTTGATAGCACAATGCTCAAAGCTACACATCAATATATTTTAGCCAATTATGATGCAGTTGATCCATACGTGAAGTAAGATCTTTGTTTACTTTTCACTATGTAATTTCATATTTATGTCTAGGTGTGTCACATGTGTTTGTTGACAGGGAGGACATCCGATACTTGAAGAAAATCAATCCACGTGCACGCCAATGGGAAATTAGTAATCTTCATATGAACGGTTTCAATGAATGGTTTAAGAAACATGTAAGTTTAAATAAGTTATTTCCATTAGCATAATAACAAAAATATGTAAATAATAAAATTCATAATATTTTTAGATTGAGGAGAAGGCAAAGTCGACAACTGTGTCACCAAACCTTTTAGTGTTGGCTCGAGGACCGCAACAAATGACAATGCAATATGCAGGATATGTAACAAATGGTTATAGATTTCGCACCAAGGATCGAGAATGCGGCAGAAAAACACAAAATAGTGGAATTATGGTGAACGCTCAGACTGAAAGTTTTGCCAGCTCCAAGGACAAAAATCCTATAACAGGTCAGGTTACGTACTACGGGGTGTTAAGGGATGTTTTCGAGATCAGTTATTACGAGCAACTTAAAGTTGTATTGTTCAAATGTGACTGGGTCAATGCAAATAGAGGCATCAATAAATCTGAAAATGACTTCACAATGGTCAATTTAAAATGTATTGAAGTAATTGATCATCCATTTGCATTGGCCTCCCAAGCACAACAAGTGTTTTATGTGAAAGACATAAGTCAAAAAAATTGAAGTTTTGTTGTGCACACTACACCTCGTGATACTTATGACATGGAGGAGAAGCTTCATGATACTTTCATTGATGGAACCTGCTTATCAGAAGATAAATCTCCAAGTGATTTGGAAGATATCTTAAGTGACCTTTGTGATGACCTTAATTTAGTAAGAGAAGACATGGAGGGTGTGACCTTTTATGAAGGGGGTCATGATCCCCATCATTTATATTATGTAACTCTTTTTATTTTATTAGTTGGGTCAATTACTGGAAACACTCATGTTATCCTTTTCTTTCTAAAATGGTCATTTATTCTTTAACATAATTTTACATTTGTTGCACAAATTTTTTTCTTTTGGGTTAATCTGCTTAATGAGTTTGCTTGTTGGATGTTGGCTTCATCAGCAAAATAAAAATATTTTTGAAATTTTAATTTTATTTGAGGAACACAATTAGAGAATGTATGCCATGATTTCAGTTTGTAATTGAATATTTTTTATATCAATTGTCTTTTTAGGAGAATGAAAAGACGCAGTCAGCTATTGTATCCACTTACTGATGATGTCTGTAATGAAGGATTAACTCATGGGAGTATGACAGGTAAAATAAAAAATTACATCATTGAATATCTTTTTTAGAACTGCTCATATCATCATTTTAGTTGCAGGTATTTCCAAAAGACCGAAAGGAGGATATCTTGGTTCGATAAATGCTGATTGGGGGTGTTCAAATGCAAAAGGACTTAGAAACAGTAAAACCGTGGCGGGATCAACTGCAAACAACAACATAAGTTCTTCTTTGAACCTTGTAAGAGAAAAAAAATCCCTCTGTGTCAAATGATGAAGTTGGCACTGTTGGTAAAAGTCATGTGGTGGCAAACTCAAATAATGCTAGAGAAGGAAGTCATTCTAAAAGACACTTAGAAAAAAAAAGTCATCAAGGAGTGTCTGTGAAAGCAAGTATGCAATGTTTGGTAAATGATGTCGGTAACAATCAAGAGGTTGAAATTGATAAATTAGATAATGATCATCATTCTGTTGCTGATTTTCCTACTGTTGATCCTGGGCAGATTGAAGGTAAGAAAATTTATATACAAATATGCATTATATTTTTCACAAACTAATACTTAATTATATGTGTATAATATGTATATCCTTGTAAATGCTTGCATCATATTCATGATTTTGTAGGGGGAGCTACAAATAAAAAAACAAGGGGCTATTCTAAGTGTATCTAATTATGGGGTAAGACAGGGGATAAAAAGCTGCCAATTACTTTGGATGAGAATGGAGATCCAATAGGACCACATCAGAATGACCTATCTTCCTTTTTGGGAATTGTTGCTAGAAAATTTGATCTTGCACCATTAAACTATCTTGATTGGCGACAAGTACATGTGGAAAACAAAACCGCTATATGGAATTATGTGGAGGTAATTCTAGTCTTAGAGATATAATACAATGTTGTGAATTTTTTATTTAAAAATTATTCTTTTGTTACAGACCAAGTTTGTCATCGACATAAAGGGGAAGAATTTAGTTTTGCGAACAGTGAGGGATTGTTGGAGAAACTTCAAAGCGGATATTAAAAAAAACCACTACATGCGGCACAGAGAAAAATCTGACCGACTTAATGATTGCCCCTCCCGTGTTGATCCTAATCAATGGAAATTTCTTGTGAATTTTTGGGATTCTGACGATGGAAAGGTAAAAAATTTATTCCTTAATTTTGTAGAATTTAATGTGTATATTGCATATAATTATATTACAATGCATTGTATGTAGTTAAGGAGTGCTAAAAACATTATGAGCAGAAAGTTCGTAACGACAAGACATACATCGGAATCAACGTCGTATGCTTGTGTGAAGGCTAATGTGAGTTATCTTCTGGTTGAAATTTGTATTATAATTTCTTACTACTATGCTCATATATGTTGCTACTGTTACAAACAGTTACAAGAAAAGAAAAATGGTGGCAATGTTAGCAGATTAGACTTGTTTAAGGCCACCCATTTGAAGAAGGATGGTACTGCTGTGGATGCAAAATCTGCAGAATTGATTGTAAGCAATCATTTAACAAATTTATTTTTTGTTTAATGAAAATATTCTCATTAATATTGTATGTAGGACAAGATGAATGCGGCACTTGCAAGTAATGATGAAAATCTCGATGAATATGAGATATTTGATCATATTTTGGGCCCAAAGAAGATTCCTGTGAAACATGCGATTCATGTGTCTCATAATGTATATGAAAATAAAATCACAGACTTAGAAATGGTTGTTGATGCTCATACCCAGATATACGAGGCTCAACAATAGGAGTTGTTAGAAATGAAGAAAATTTTTGAAAATCTTGAAGCTATGATGCTGAGAAATTCTAACTGAGTGCTTCGTTTCAACCGAACGAGGTAAATCTTCAAATTCTTATAATGTGATTACATAATAAAATTGATTTTCTTATAGTAAACTATTTATTTTGTAGAATATCACAATGACCACCAATGAAAGACTACCCAGACCAAATCAATCGAGTAGTGAAACACCCATACCCGAAGGACAGTTTATTTTATTGATTAATTTTTTCAATCTGATTTTTAGGTATAAACAATGTTTGACACAATCTTTATAAATTTAAAGGTTGTTTCCTTGTTAAGTTTTGAGGATGGGAATTCAATTGTAGCACGAGGACACGTTACTTCTACAAGTCCAACTTATGTCATAGGAGGAGCACTGTTGGGGTCCTCATTTAATGCCGTTTCCATTACTGTACCAATCCAACCTCAAGAGCAGTTGATTAGGCCTTTTGGTCAACACCAAGTCATTGAGGATGTAATTGGGACAGTGATAGCTTGGCCAAAGAAATTACTCATTGTCAGGTAACATTTTATAAATTACTCTCAATAATAGAAGTGCACTTCTTAGTTATTTCTTCATCATTGTAGGTGAACCATTTGAAGACATGGAAACTAAGAGTAGCAGTTATTTGATCAATATAGAGATTCACATATCATGTGAATTGATAGGATTTCGTAAAAATAGAAGTCAGTCATTCTTTATTATATTTAGTTGGTTTTAAATATATGTGAATGTCACACATATTGTAGTACCATTCATTATTTCATTGTCCTGATTTTAAATTGTAAGGAAAAAATCTTATTTAGTTGGTCTTTTAAAGAAGTTACTTCTGTCATTGTAACGACCCCGTCTCCCGGTAACCCCCAATTAAGGGAGACCCGAAGGTCAGAGTCGTTATTCAACTAACAAGATCAAAGGTTCGACAAATAATCAATAACAATTAGTAAACTTTACCAACTAAACTGAAAATTGGTATAAAATAAAACTTTGTTTACCTTTTTAAAATCTGGGATTTCTAAACTTTTATCCATGCAGATACTAATCTAACTAATCCTCCTGTGCACGTTACTTCTCATTTAATTCCACATATGCCACTTTACTGTTTGTTCTTTTCATTGTACCTAAAACGCCGACAAACAAAACATCGGTCAGCAAGAAGCCGGTATGTGGGGGAAACAATAGTTGTGCAACTATAGTAACAAAGTAATCATCCAATTACCATTTAACAGCCAAGATTATGTTTTAAACCATACTACTCAACCCTTTCCTATCCCCTATCTCTGTGATGTCCCTACAGCGGACTGAGATACTACTTCTCTCTAGGTAGATCCTTATTAAACCCTGCATGATCCTACCTAACAGGTAGATCAATATTTAGGGTTGAGTCGCATGGCACTACTCGAAGGTAGCCCAATATCTAACTCATAATGACTTGATGGTCCTACCCCATTGGTAGCCATTTACTAAGTCATCTAATGACCTGATGGACCTACCTCATTGGTAGCCATTTACTAGGTCAACTATTTAAGCCACAGAGGGGACCAGGATCTAAGCTAGTAGGCACATATCTTATGTGATAGTCATATTCACTTTATACTTTGCATGAATTAAATACATCCAATAGTTTAATTCAAGCCACGATGGAAACATCGATCAAATCCTGGAAAAATAATTCGGGTAGTCATAAGCGTAACCACATACCTATACATGCAGATTTGAAACAGAATAGTCCAAGCAACAATAGGCAAGCAAGCATTCAATAAGATCCTGAAACAATTATACAATTCCCTTTTATTACTCTTGTCATTAAGATCTATTAAATCTAACTCGTTTCTTAGGGTTTCTAGTCCACTTTTTAGGGTTTCCATTACACATAGGATTTCCCTTCATCTTTTATTATCTTAAACCCTAATTAAACACAATTGATCACAAACCCTAATTATTTCCATATCTAATCCTCAATTTCAGATTAAAGGCATAATTAACCATTAATTAAGTTCATTAAGCCTCTTTTACATTAAAGCTACTATTTTTATCCCTTTAACCCATGACAAGATCATTATACACATTTATCATCAATTCATGGTTCATTATGGTCCAAATCACTTATGAACTCGAATTGCTATTAATTCCACCTCTTATTCATGAGAAAACCCTAATTACTACATTTAGGGTATTTATCCACAAATTAGGAACTTTAATGATCGAAATAACATATTCCAACTTTAATCATGAAATTAATCAATTAAAGCCATTACTAGTAGAATTAGTCAACATTAGGGTTTCAAGGCTCATTAAAGTATATTCATGCATATGAAACTCTAAATTAATTAGTGATATGCAAAGTCCATCCTTTTTCTTCCTAATGTTCCTTTTTATCATTAACAGGCTAATATCAACTTTAATCATCTATTAAACCCTACTAATCACTTTAATTATATCAAATTAGGGTTTCTTAACCATTAATTCATTAAAGTTAATAACTTCCATTACTTTTCGAATTTCAAGGGGAATCAAGCTTCAATTATATTTTCAATGAATTCCCCTCGATTTTCTAAGCAACTTTCATGTATAACGCACATCCATCCGAGCTACGGTTGAGGAGATATGAATTTAACAAAAAAAGACTTACTTTGGCCAATAACAGAGCGCCACGTCGCCTTATGCATGCAATACGACTTGTCTTTGAATTTATAACCGAATTATAGTTTTGCCCTCATTGAGTCCATCTTCTCTTCAGCCCGCGAAGGGGCAGAACCGTCAAACTTGCCAATCCTCTTCTTCTACCTCGCGATGCTGCCAGGTGCGCCGACCTGCAGCCCTAGTCGCGATTCGCGCGACGACTGTTGCTCCTCCTCGACTCGACGGCCCTCCAGAACTTCCCCTTTGCCTCCGTTGCACCACCGCGCCCCTGTATCTACTCCTAGCTCACACCGAGGATGGAAGAATCATGCGGCCAGGTCTGTACTCGCGGCCATCTTGCAGCCGACTAGGTCTTCTCGCGGAGGTCTTCCCAAGGTCCTACGGCTACTGCTCCTTTACTTTGGCTCCACAACATCCCGCCGTACCTAGGGCGTTGCCCAGGTGCGACCGAGGTGGCCGGAGCCAGGCCAGCAGTGGTGTCCAAGGTGGTAGATCTTGCAGATCTGCTAGGCGCTTTGGGCGTAGCTAGGAGCAAAGGTGATGGAATCCAATTATCCAGATCGTTGGGGTAGCTTCGTGCCTTCACCAATAACTCACCACAGCCGCCTAAAGGTTCCAAGGTTGCTCTACTCTTTGGGTTAGGGTTTGGACAAAGAAGAAGGAGAAGAGAGGGTTGAATTCATGGGATTCTTCTTCAACTCAGGCCAGAGATCAACCCTTTATATAGGGGGGAGTATCCATGCCCTAAGACACTTGCCCATAAAAAAACAAACTTCTTTCCTAATAGGAATCCAATTCCTTCATGAAGAAGCAAGATCTCTCTCTCTCATACTTCCTTATTATTCCTTCTTCTTTTTATATTAGGATTTCAAAAATTATTTCCTCTTTATTCCTTGTACTTGCCTTTCAATTAATTGGCACAGAATTATGTTTTCTTTTGATAGAGAATACTTCCTTGTATCAATATTACAAAATTCATCAATAATATATCACATTATGCTCTTATTTTGCAATCTTGGTATTTTCTCTTTCTTTCCTCTTTATTGGTGCTCTTTGGACCCCAAGAAACTCTAAGAATTCGAAATTACTTTTTAAGGAATACTCATTATCCTTAAATGCATCAATATGCATTATTTCACATAATCTTGTTTATTTCTTGTTAAAATAACTCTTTTTGAGAATTTCTCTTTATTTCTCTTTTATTTCCTCATTGGTATTCCTTTTATTATTAGAAATCCTTGGGATACGAAATTCCACTAAGGATAACTTGATTATACCTCTTTTTACTTATTACTCACATATTACCATTATTTTCAATTTCTTTCTTAATAAAGAAATACTTAATTAATCTTTTCTTTTCTTATTGCTTTTCTTTGCAACTTTGGACTCCTTGGAACCCAAGGAATCCATGTGGCACGAAATCCACCTTTGGATTAAGTTATTTACCTTCTATAGGTTTCCACATCTTTTCCTTTTTCTCTATTTTCTTATTTTCTCGATAATAGTGGAATTTCTTTTATTCTTTTCTTGTTATTGGGCCCAATAGCCAATAAAGCCCACAAATAAATCAACAAGGCTATTTCAAACGAAAATCATACATTCATTCATTATTTGTTCACTTATCTTCAATATGAGAAATTACATTTCTCAGCAAATGAACCCAAAATTGGGGTTGTAACATCCTTCCCCTCTTATGAGAATTTTGCCCTCAAAATTCCATCAAGCAAGCAATCAAATAGGATAATCCTATCACATGTCCATCACGGCTCCTATGTGGCTTCACCCTTCCCATGGTGCTTCCCAAGAACCTTCATCATCTCATATTCTCTCATCTGAGTTCTTTCTTACCTTGGTATATCATACCCTCATAGGTGACTCAGGACATTTCAACCTCTCAAAAGTTGAATAGGTTCAGGGCTCAACACATGGCTTGGATACCTCACATGGTGCTCTAGATCAAACTCATGGAACACATTACACATCATGTTATCCTGAGGGGCAAGGCTAAATACAACCATCTCCACCAATCCATCTCAAATGGACCCATATATCGGGGACTCAGCTTTCTCAACTGTAGCTTAGAGGGATCGGATTTTCACATCACATATTCTCCCATAGTGAACTGCAAGTCAGTCTGCTTTGCATCAGCTTGTGACTCATGTCACCACTAGGCTCTCTCTCTCAGTCATTGCAGGATCAAAGCCACTTCATCTGCACACACTGTGGTTCTTTTCTGACCTTCGCGAGGCCTCCTTCACCAACATCATATTAATGAAGTGGTGACCGACACATCCTCTCTATAAGACTTCTTACATCTCGATAAAGGTTATGGTGGTTAACATCACATCTTTAGAACTGTCTCTTGGTATCACCCTGAACAAGCACACTTGCTCTCATCAGACCCTCTAGTCTGGATCATACTAACCATTAGTTAGGGGTGATAAGCGGTACTAAAAATGAGTTCTCCATGCACCTACTTCCACCACATGGAAGTAAACCTTCTACTCATGCTCAAGAACTTTTGAGCTCGCATCATGGTGTAGTTGAACCATTTCTCTCTCTATAGTAAATAGTCCAACCCGATCTGTCACTTGACAGTACTCTTCTTTTTCCTGTCATCTAGGTAAGGTGATCTACCATAACCCACATTGATCTTCCTTGGTTAAGGGGAGATTTTCCCATCATCCATAGTGATGAACTCCCATTCCTTTCAGAGACTCTTTTATCCTCTATATCGATACACTGGGTTACTGGTGTTCGTCCTTCACTTCTATCATGCATGGCCACAAGCCACATGCATCTTCATCTTAAGCATCCAAAGTACTACTATCTCAGTAATATTATGGTATATGGTGATCTTAAAATCATGATCTCCAGCGTGTCATGATTCCTCAAGCTGATTCCTCAGAAACCCTACACCACTCTAATAGGGTTTCATCACCTTTCTTTCCAGAAAAGTGCATCTGGGGTTTCACAACCATCCTTTCATTATATCATATACTAGGCTGGCTAACCAAACAACTTTTAACTTGATCAACCGATATTGTTACATCGAACTTATCTCTTTTTTTGTTCAACTTAAGGTTAGCCTAACAACCTCAACTTCTTCTAGCTTCCAGCTAGACTAGGTAGCTATATCTCAACTAGAGCATTCATTACCACTTCTTATCCTTAGGGGTTAGGTAATGTTGAAGACATACACCTCCATGTATTCCCCTCATTATCTCATCTCATCTCTAAGTTTATCTTCATCAGAACACTATGAGCTCATCCTCTTGGTTATCAAACTCAACTTTGCATAACTCATAGCTCATGATAACATATTCTCACAAGATGATTACCTGGATACTCTTATCGTTTGTACCTATCGTTCACTTTGCAAGGGTACATTATCATCTATGTTATCATTCCTCATGACAACGTTCCAACTCACGTCATCTTTTATCCTTGGTGTATGACACGCGTGTTGTCCTATCTCTCACTCCCATAACAAGAAGAAATAAGCATTTGGCGGCCGTCCAAATACAGAGTTCTTCCCATTCCAGGAGTAGAGATGGTACATCCCACCTTGTCAGTACACCTGCAAATCTAAGTTGAAATGTGCAACTCGTGTCTCCACATCACAAACGTCATGATATCAAGATCACTTCCATGGAAAACGGGTCTCGAACTTACTTGGTCCAAGCACAATCCTTGGTCATCTCCTTTGGGTCTATAGGGTGCCGACACTTTTGGGGTCATCCCTCTTCCCTCATGCATCTAGAGAGTGCCCTACTCATCTGCCCTTTGGGTCCCATGAGTTCATGAAGGTGATCAATCTCCTAACCCATGGCCCTCAGACAATGATAGTTGTTACCTCCCGACCCTATGGTCATGTGCAACTAGGGAATTAGGCAACTCCTTCTTCCATCGGTCTTACCCCTACCTGACCCTAGGATTGACTTAGGATTCTGACATAGTACATGTTCAACTTAGAACCTTACCCAATCCTTCGTCATCTCTCTCCACATTCATGACTGACTTTCATCCCTTCATAGGGGTCATGGCAACCTGTCTACCTTGGTCAGGCCCCATATCAGTTACCTACATGGTAACACATCCACATGCACGTAGAGATGGTAATCTATGGGTCTACAGGTTCGATCTCATGCCATGTACTCTTCACTTAGCTTCTCAAGATCCTATGAAACCTCCTTAGGTTACCTCAAAGCCAACCAACTAGTAAACTCCCTACCCAAGGGGTCACTCTCCCAGGATGGGAGGAAACTACACCTTAATAACAAAGGTCACAAGTGTCCTTAGGGTTTACATTCACATGAGCATGCTTAACCCAGCAACTACTAAGGCACAAGCAGATCACGTATTAAACCATGCTAGGTCACACTTGTTCTCATCCTCAACATTAGACCCACTTAGTTGTGAGGGGTTCATAAAACCTACCTTAAACTTAAGGGGTTTCCTTTTTCCTCTATACATGAAGAGTACCATACTCGAAACTATAGAGACTCAATTCCCATCATGAGCATTAGGTACACCACTTCCCCTCTTCGTCCAGGAACCCCAGGTTCACCTTTGGATATCCAACTACATGCTCAACCTCTTAACCACGAATCAATCATGTCCAAGGTATGCCATGTACTCCCATGATCCTGTTATATGAGAACACCTCAGAGTTGAGTCCTCCTCAAGGACATTCAACAAGGTATAAAACCTCACAACGGGGTACTTAAACCTCCTCTGGGTCTAAGGCACTCTTTATCTCATCCAGCAGGTAACCACTTATACCCTAGGTACTAGAAGCATCGTCCTCTCTCTAGGGTTTGGTTCCTCTAAAGGCAACCAAGATATCATCAGCCTCCAGGGATCAAGCATAAGGCAACCACTATCATCCACTTAGGTCGCATCATTCTCGACTCCCCACTATTCCTCAAGTTTCGGGGTTTTAGGCTTCCAACCTCCCTGTTGGGGTTCTACTTCCTCTCTCTAGATCTAATTCCACCTCCAACCATACTTACTAGAGGTCCCTTCTCCATGAAGGCTCATGCTCACAAGCATACCCCTATGTGGTTGAAGCCTATTCTCCACTCCTCTTTCGCCAAAGGTACTAGATCATCTACCCTCTTATGGCATCCCCAAGGCATGACCAACCAACCACTCAGTCAATCATGACATCTAACTCATCATGTCATCTCTCTCTAACCTTCACTTAGGGTTAGGGTTACCATCACCCTCAAAGGATGAGCTAGGTCTCTACCTTTAATGGAGGTCTCTACCTCCAAGACTAACTCTCTCTACTCATCCTCCTACCAAGGAGGTCTATCCTCATGTCTCTCCTGAGGGCAATGACAACTCGTGTCATACGACCTAAGCATGTATCTATTCCTTTTACTCTTACTCTATTAAGCTTATGTCCATGACATCTTATTTACATGCTTTTTATTAATTTGGTGGAGGATTCCTTAATCCTTATCAACCTTACCCATACCTCAAGAGGGTGAGGAGAAGAGAGAAAACCCTAATCCTTAAGGTCCTTAACAGAATTTGAGTTGAGAAGGGATGAACACGATGAGAGAGTCCTAAAGGTATCTTATTTCGACTCATATCCTAAGACATCGGCCAGGCAGTCACACAATCCGGGAGTCCTCATATTCCGACTAGCGGTGCGGAGGAAAATATTGCCAGCCCCCAGACGTGATCCTTTTCTAGACACCTCAGTCTTTCGAACAATCCTCTAATAACTCCCTTGGTTCTATGGAACTTGTAAAATTTAATAATTATTAAATATTAAATGAGGAACCTATGCTCTGATACCAATTGTAACGACCCCGTCTCCCGATAACCCCCAATTGAGGGAGACCCAAAGGTCAGAGTCGTTATTCAACTAACAGGATCAAAGGTTCGACAAATAATCAATAACAATTAATAAACTTTACCAACTAAACTGAAAATTGGTATAAAATAAAACTTTGTTTACCTTTTTAAAATCTGAGATTTCTAAACTTTTATCCATGCAAATACTAATCTAACTAATCCTCCTGTGCACATTACTTCTCATTTAATTCCACATATGCCACTTTACTGTTTGTTCTTTTCATTGTACCTAAAACGCCGACAAACAAAACGTCGGTCAGTAAGAAGCTGGTATGTGGGGGAAACAATAGTTGTGCAACTATAGTAATAAAGTAATCAACCAATTATCATTTAACAGCCAAGATTACGTTTTAAACCATACTACTCAATCCTTGCCTATCCCCTATCTCTGTGTTGTCCCTACAGCAGACTGAGATACTACTCTCTAGGTAGATCCTTATTAAACCCCGCATGATCCTACCTAACAGGTAGATCAATATCTAGGGTTGAGTCGCATGACACTACTCGAAGGTAGCCCAATATCTAACTAATAATGACTTGATGGTCCTACCCCATTGGTAGCCATTTACTAAGTCATCTAATGACCTGATGGACCTACCTCATTGGTAGCCATTTACTAGGTCAACTATTTAAGCCACAGAGGGGACCAGGATCTGAGCTAGTAGGCACATATCTTATGTGATAGTCATATTCACATTATACTTTGCATGAATTAAATACATCCAACAGTTTAATTCAAGCCACGATGGAAACATCGATCAAATCCCGGAAAACTAATTGGGGTAATCATAAACGTAACCACATACATGTACATGCAGATTTGAAACAAAACAGTCCAATCAACAATAGGCAAGCAAGCATTCAATAAGATCCTGAAACAATTATACAATTACCTTTTATTACTCCTGTCATTAAGATCTATTAAATCTAACTCGTTTCTTCGGGTTTCTAGTCCACTTTTTAGGGTTTCTATTACACATAGGATTTCCCTTCATCTTTTACTATCTTAAACCCGAATTAAACACAATTGATCACAAACCCTAATTATTTCCATATCTAATCCTCAATTTCGGATTAAAGGCATAATTAACCATTAATTAAGTTCATTAAACCTCTTTTACATTAAAGCTACTATTTTTATCCCTTTAACCCATGACAAGATCATTATACACATTTATCATCAATTCATGGTTCATTATGGTCCAAATCACTTATGAACTCGAATTGCTATTAATTCCACCTTTTATTCATGAGAAAACCCTAATTACTACATTTAGGGTATTTATCCACAAATTAGGAACTTTAATGATCAAAATAGCATATTCCAACTTTAATCATGAAATTAATCAATTAAAGCCATTACTAGTCGAATTAGTCAACATTAGGGTTTCAAGGCTCATTAAAGTATATTCATGCATGTGAAACTCTAAATTAACTAGTGATATGCAAAGTCCATCCTTTTTCTTCCTAATGTTCCTTTTTATCATTAACAGGCTAATATCAACTTTAATCATCTATTAAACCCTACTAATCACTTTAATTATATCAAATTAGGGTTTCTTAACCATTATTTCATTAAAGTTAATAACTTCCATTACTTTTCGAATTACAATGGGAATCAGCTTCAATTATATTTTTAATGAACTCCCCTCAATTTTCTGAGCAACTTTCATGTATAACGCGCATCCATCCGAGCTACGGTTGAGGAGATATGAATTTAACAAAAAAAAGACTTACTTTGGCCAATCACAGAGCGCCACGTCGCCTTATGCATGCAATACGACTTGTTTTTGAATTTATAACCGAATCACGGTTTTGCCCTCATTGAGTCCATCTTCTCTTCAGCCCGCGAAGGGGTAGAACCATCAAACGTGCCAATCCACTTCTTCTACCTCGCGATGCTGCCAGGTGCGCCGACCTACAGCCCTAGTCGTGATCCGCACGACGACTGTTGCTCCTCCTCGACTCGACGGCCCTCCAGAACTTCCCCTTTGCCTCTGTTGCACCCCTGCGCCCCCGTATCTACTCCTAGCTCGTGCCGAGGATGGAAGAATCATGCAGCTAGGTCTGTACTCGCGGCCAGCTTGCAGCCGACTAGGTCTGCTCGTGGAGGTCTTCCCAAGGTCCTACGGCTACTGCTCCTTTACTCTGGCTCCGCAGCATCCCGCCGTACCTAGGGTGCCTCCCAGGTGCGGCCGAGGTGGTCAGAGCCAGGCCAGTGGTGGTGTCTAAGGTGGTAGATCCTGCAGATCTGCTAGGCGCTTTGGGCGTAGCTGGGAGCAAAGGTGATGGAAGCCAATTATCCAGATCGTTGGGGTAGCTTCGTGCCTTCACCAATAACTCACCACAGCCGCCTAAAGATTCCAAGGTTGCTCTACCCTTTGGGTTAGGGTTTGGACAAAGAAGGAGAAGAGAGGGTTGAATTTGTGGGATTCTTCTTCAACTCAGGCCAGAGATCAACCCTTTATATAGGGGTGAGTATCCATGCCCTAAGACACTTGCCCATAAAAATACAAACTTCTTTCCTAATAGGAATCCAATTCCTTCATGAAGAAGCAAGATCTCTCTCTCTCTCTCATACTTCCTTATTATTCCTTCTTCTTTTTATATTAGGATTTCAAAAATTATTTCCTCTTTATTCCTTGTACTTGCCTTTTAATTAATTGGCACGGAATTATGTTTTCTTTTGATAGAGAATACTTCCTTGTATCAATATTATAAAATTCATCAAAAATATATCACATTATGCTCTTATTTTGCAATCTTGGTATTTTCTCTTTCTTTCCTCTTTATTGGGGCTCTTTGGACCCCAAGAAACTTCAAGAATTCGAAATTACTTTTTTAAGGAATACTCATTATCCTTAAATGCATCAATATGCATTATTTCACATTATCTTGTTTATTTCTTGTTAAAATAACTCTTTTTGAGAATTTCTCTTTATTTCTCTTTTATTTCCTCATTGGTATTCCTTTTATTATTAGAAATCCTTGGGATACGAAATTCCACTAAGGATAACTTGATTATACCTCTTTTTACTTATTTCTCACATATTACCATTATTTTCAATTTCTTTCTTAATAAAGAAATACTTAAGTAATCTTTTCTTTTCTTATTGCTTTTCTTTGCAACTTTGGACTCCTTGGAACCCAAGGAATCCATGTGGCACGAAATCCACCTTTGGATTAAGTTATTTACCTTCTAGAGGTTTCCACATCTTTTCCTTTTTCTCTATTTTCTTATTTTCTCGATAATAGTGGAATTTCTTTTATTCTTTTCTTGTTATTGGGCCCAATAGCCAATAAAGCCCACAAATAAATCAACAAGGCTATTTCAAATGAAAATCATGCATTCATTCATTATTTGTTCACTTATCTTCAATATGAGAAATTACATTTCTCAGCAAATGAACCCAAAATTGGGGTTGTAACAGTCATGCTTGATGCTCAATTGGTTGCTTATGAAGATATTCTGCCAGCCTACTTACTTATTCATCTTTGTAGCTTTCAAATTTTCTACTATTTCTAGAAGATATGTGGCTGGCACTTTTTTATTGCAAGGATCTTGGTTTTATGGTTTGTGTATTCTATGATCACCCTATTTTGATTTGTCTTTGTCGTCAACCTGATGGTTATGGTTTGTGTATTCAGTGATTAGGTTCTTAACCCATTTAATTTATACTCAATTCTTGTGTATTCAGTGATCAGATTCTTATTTGCACGTAGTGTGAAGAATAACAATTTATACTCATTTAATTTATACTCAATTTTGTAGAATCTTTCCTTTTTATGTTTGAAAAAATGTTTGCTTGAGATGATTTTTGCATCTGATTTGATGTTCTGAGAATGGATCACCTATACCAGGGTTCTGCTCAATTACATATTTCATTTCATGCTTATTGATTGTTAAAGTACCCCTTTTCTATTATATTTGGCAATTGAAGCATAAAAATTTCAGTTATATAAATATTGACTTAGAAAGTACTTTCTAAATCAAATTATATGGCTTTACAAAAGCCCAAATAAAGCAAAATGAAAAGTCAAACAAAAAGCCTAATGACTATCTGATCGTTACCTCTACATTCGTAAGTGCATAAACGTGGTGTCTGTACTAGATCAGTGGGTTTATTCACCAATCTAACAAAGCACTGTATATGAAGAGCCACCTTTCAGCATTGTATTGTGCTATTACCTAGATGCATGCAATAATTAGGTCTTAGCTAAGAAGCTGGTACATGGTAATCAATAGCATATTATTTTGTGGTTTATTGATAATACTTCGGTATTTCATCCTGCATCATTAGCCAAACTTCGTAACACATTATACTTAGGTTTGTTTGGCCTCGAGATCTTTGCTATGTGCGCTACTGGCGTCGCAATGATGATGGAAGCTATGGTTAGTATTGAGATGTCTGCTGTTTTTGCTCTTTCCTATTGCTTCACTAACACATTGTGATGTCGTTTCAACAGTTGTTCTGTTTAGGTCAAGGGAACATGTGGAATGTGGTACACAACCTGGATTTGTGAGAGCTCATATTGAGAGTATATTTTCTTTCCTTTGCGTTTATTTTTAGCTTGTTGTTATGGATTTTCAATTCAAATGATTTTTTGTTTGTGTTCTTCTATTGTTTAGGTGGTGGGTTTACTATATCTCCTCTTAAGCCAAGGAATGGAAGACCTCGGGCACGAGTACAACATCTTATGCAAATAGATTTGAAGGGATGGGGGCTTGGTTATTTTTGGTCATATAAACATCATTGTATACTTCAGATGTTGAACAGCGTTGCAGGTACATTTTTGTTCTATAACTTACAGAGATAAAAATTGAAATTGTAAATTTAAAAAGTCGGTTGACTAAAATTATGACAATTTGGATGGTCGAATGTCTATAATGGTGATAATTCTTGTCATTGATCTTGTTGTTTTAGTTTACCCCTTCAACATTAGTTTTCTTTTGTGATCCTGAAGGGGCTGCTGCGGTGTGATCCTGTGGGTGGTGTGGGTGTTGTGATGACTTGAGATTTGTTGATTCAGACTTCCTCAACCAAACCCCATCCACCACCATCACTAATGGCAACAACTGATTCCACCTCGAGATCACCCTCTTAACATCTTGTGGCGGTACCATTAGTCCATAGCTGCCATTGTAAAACGAATCCAGGAATGATTCTCTGTCCTCTTTTTCAGCCAACCTTGGAGCTTTGTCCAACAGTTTAATCAATATAAAACTGGGTTGATTGATTTTGCCGAGCAGAGTTTTACCCCTCTATCCTCTATAGCCTCTACATCTTCTAGTTACCAGATAGTCCTTTGGACTCCCCATGTAGACAGTAATTGCAGTTGTGGTGTTGAAGTATAGGGAGTCGGCATCTAGTTATTGTAGTTAACTTTCTATTTTTATTCCAAATGTTGAGATAAATATTCGACTCTCAAGACCCTGTTCATTAAATGAATATTATATATAAGCGTGATATTAGTAATTATGGTAAATCAGTGTCAATATTGAATTTATTTCTTAACATTTTCAGTTCACAGAATGTTCACTGAGACTATCATATGTGGCTTCATATGGGTACCCATATCCCAAAGAAAATAAATGCAGAAGGAATGCAACTGTAATAAATTCTGACCTTGGCACAGACAGCTGGATTTAGAATGATTTTGTTGTTATATATGTTATAGTATGTTGTAAAATGTTTCTTGTCAAATGAATTGGTATCAAAGCTTATCATGAGTATATGATCATTTTTTAGAGGTATTGGATAATAGTTTACTCATTTTTCATGGAATTTTGTGCTAGTTGTCTTCCACCAGTGATTGTTTTTTTATTTATTTTAACTGGGGGTCATGGGTATAGGATGACTTGGCTGATTATGAGAAGGAAGCCCTAGACCATGCGCTAGCACTCTCCTTGTCAGAAGAAGATAAACGGACACAAGCAAACTTCGGTCAGAGACTGCTCTTACTTGCTACTTCCTAAATATTTATACAAGATACCTACAAATTCCATCAACTCTTTTGCATAAGATCTACTTGGTTATGTCTCTTTCCATTTTGTGTAAATTGATTTTTTAGAGAATCCAATTTTAAGGTCATCATGTTAAATTCGGGGTCCCAGTTGATATCCCAGTGTACTAAATATACTTTTTGAGCATAAGTGAGGTTGGTTTCATTTTTTTTTCTTTCTTCTGATCTAGATAACATATCTCACTTACAGGAGGATGAGATGCTTGCAAAAGCTTTGCAAGAAAGCTTGAACGTTGAATCTCCATCATCGGAAAATGGACATCAGTATCATCCAAATGCAAATGGCACTTTTTATAATCCTATGCCATACTTTGGATATCATGGTTTCAGGTGAGAATTGCTGCAGAGCTGGAATGTTGCAGGGAATATTTTTATGCTCCCTAATTATGTTAATGTAACAGGGCTTGTGCTGGATGCAATACAGACATTGGTCATTGGCATTTTCTTAGTTGTATGGGTGTTGTTTGGCATCCTGAGTGTTTTTGTTGTCATGCTTGTGGTCGGCAGATTTCTGACCATGAGGTGGGTAGTAATGTCAATTACAAGTTTTTGCATAGATGCTTCTATTTAAGGACTATAATGTTGTATATTTTGAAGAATTAACCTAAGTTTTTTTTCTCTTCAGTTTTCCATGTCTGAAAACCGTCCATATCATAAGTCCTGCTACAAGGAGTTGTATCATCTGAAATGTGATGTTTGTAGGCAATTTGTGAGTATTTCCTCTCCTGGACTTATATATTTTAATCAGTTTCATTTGTTTATTGATAACTGCAGACCATATATATACACTTGAGAGGTGCATGATATCTAGTGTTTGCTCCATGCCATCTAAATAAACTATAACATGCCATAAGGACTGCCTATATTTTGGTTGTGATTATGATGTCATAGTGTTTTTACCCTCTAGCATTGTTGGTTGACCTTTGAAAGGTTTCTGAAGAATTGAATTAGTTGTTAAGTTTTGACTTTCAACTAGAACCTCTTGTTCTGAATAAAGATAACATTTAGAGAATTCTGCTAATTCTTCCTTGGGAAGGGCGTTTTGAATTGGAAATAATAAAACAAACATTTTCTTCCCAATTTAGATGTTGATGCTTTGTTTTTAAGTAGATAACTTTAAGAAAGTGAAATGTATTCCATAAAACAATTCATTTGCAGAAATGCAGTCCACTCTTTTTGTTTATTGTGTGTTAATTTTGTGAGCCGACATCTCAATTCTTTTAGATTCCACCAAATATAGTTTTTTAATTCCTTATTTCACTAATGGAGATTCACACCTCAACTATTGTGGTACCATAAAACTGCAACCTTTCCACTCTTGTAGATACCTACGAACATGGCGGGTCTTGTTGAATATCTAGCTCATCCTTTTTGGCAACAGAAATATTGTCCTGCCCATGAACTTGACAGAACACCATGATGCTGTAGCTGTGAAAGAATGGAGGTTGATACTATATCTTTTTATCTCTTTTCACTGAAGTTTTTTTTTTAATTTTTAAATTCACATATGTATGCCTGTGTTTGGAAGAGTGAAGGTACTGAACTTTCACCACATTAGTTAAAACAAAATAAGGTATTTTGGTTTTAAGAAGAATAAAAGTTACCATTACAAGTAGATGTTTTACTTGTGTTGCTATGTATACACTCTCACCGAGACTGGTATACCATTTTTTTAAAATATATATCTTGTCTTGTTTAAAAAGTGAACCAAGCTTTTGTTTAAATGTGACAATCACTGTGTGCTGTTTTTTTATTTACCAGCCAAGGGATGCACAATATGTATCCTTAGATGACGGAAGAAAGTTGTGTCTTGAATGCCTTGATTCAACTATCATGGATACCGACGAATGTCAACCACTTCTGAATGTCATATTAGGATTTTATAAAGGATTAAGTATGAGAGTGGAACAAGAAATTCCGTTGCTTTTAGTTGAAAGTCAGGCACTCAATGAAGCAAGGGAAGGTGAAAAGCATGCAGGACATTTTTCCCATCTTTTTAATGTCTGAATGATGCTTCGGTTTTTGTATAGTAAGTTATGGTGGGGTATTTTTTTCTCTCTGGAAACAGGGTCATCATCACCTCCCTGAAACCAGAGGTCTCTGCCTTTCAGAAGAGCAGACTCTCAGCACTGTAAGTATCCATGGGCAGCTTTCACCAAGCGTTCTTCTTGTAGTAGATAGATATGTACGTATCTATGAAGTTGTAACTGCTTTCTTTTCTATATTTTCATTTACCACTTCAGATCCTAAGAAGGCCTAAAATTGGTGCTAGCAAGCAAGTGACAGATATGGTATCATAACCTTATAGGCTGACACGTCGCTGCGAAGTTCAGTTAATATATCATCTAGAGTTCTTCACTCAGATAGAGTTGTGAATATAATTGTTCTTCATTTAATGATTTTTATAATGCAGCAATGAAGTTTGTATAGATGACAGATCACCATTCCATAGATATAATAATGTAAGATCTGAGTGACAACCCTAACATTTTAACAAAAGTGTTGACAGTCATTTGAAATCGACTTTTGGTCAAGCATCCTGTTTGATTTGACATATTGTCATCTATTTGCTACTACCAGCATGAAGTTCCCAGATTTACATCTTGAAAAGTGTTAAATCAAGTAGCATTTTATGTTGAATTTAGCAAAATGGGGTGTCAACTAAAAGAAATATGATTAAACCAAATTCTGTCAAATCCATTCAATATAATATTAGATTTGTTCACTGATTAGGTATGTTGTTTCAAGCTTATCTTATGGTGGTTTTGAGTCAAAAATTGATGAATGCCAGAGTTTTTGTTCTTCAGCAATGTAAAAGTTCTTGATTCCATTATTCTCTGGTTTCAAGCATTGCCTATTCCTGTTTTTTCAGGCTAGGATACTAACAGAGAAGGAATGGCTAGCATTGGAGTTAGAAAAGAAATATCCAAATGATATAGGAGTACTTTCTTCTTTTTTCTTCAACTATGTCAAACTGAAGACTGGTGAAGCATTATATCTTGGCCCGAATGAGCCTCATGCATACTTATCTGGAGAATGCATAGAGTGTATGGCTACATCAGATAATGTTGTCCGAGCTGGACTCACTCCCAAATTTCATGATGTTCAAACTCTTTGCTCCATGCTGACATACAAACAGGTAGATATTGCTATATTCAGTGTGTGTTTTGTCAGAAATCTTTTACTCAATGTGTACACGATGGTAGTACTACATATTCCATTTTTACATAAAGGTCACTACTGTTGATATATTTATTTGAAAACAAGCTCACTACTGATAAATATAACAATAGCAATTTGTCAGGCATAGATTAGGTTCTGGATTAGTAATATTCTCCGGTTGAAACAAGTCATTTAAGCCTGTCTAGTGACTACGCATAACTTTCTGTTGAAACATTTCACTTAAGCATAACATTAGAACAGGCATTGCTTCATGGTCTGATTTTTTCAGTGCGTGCTATATACACATGTTACTGTCAGATATTCTTGTTGAAGCTTGATGATCTGGTTCACTTCCTTTTTGATAATTGGAAATACCTGAAATGACGTACTGACACAATTGTAACCGTTGCAGGGATACCCTGAAATTCTACATGGCATTCCACTAAACCATTTTATAACAAGATATACACCCTCGTATGATGAATTCGAAGTTGATAGTTGCTCTCTTCCATCAGGACAACACTTGGTTTATCCTGTAGTACCTGGTCCTTCAATTTTTGTTGTGTTGACCGGGGAAGGGGATGTCCAAATCGGTTGTTCAGAATTCAAGGAAGACATTAAGGAGGGTGATGTCCTTTTTGTGCCTGCAGCATCCCAAATCAGTTTAACAGCTGGTGCCTTAGAGGCCTTGCGACTATACAGAGCTGGCATAAATGGAAGATTTTTTTCTATTGAAGAGAACAGAGATTAGAATTCTATCATGTTTGGTATTGGAAGATTTACCACTAAAGCTGAGATTCATAAGGTTGTTGAACTCATTGTGAATTAGGTGGAGGAACTAAGGGAGATGATCCCTCTTTATATTGTGCTTTGTAGTCTGTAGTGGATAGATGTAGTCAGAAGAAGATATTGTATACATGTGTCTTTTTTCCATACATATTGTAAAACAGGAGCCAGGTTAATGTCCTCCCCATGTGTACTCATTGTTCAAATATAAATAAAAGTATCATTGTTGACATTGTAAGCAAAACTCGATCTTAATTAACATTCATATGTTGTCTTATTGAAAACCCCTCTATATTGGCAAGCAACTGACTGGCTACATAATGTTTCTCACTACATATGTATGTGTAGTACATGGTGCCTTTCACTACACACTAGCTATAATTACATGTGTAGCAAGTGCTAATTTTTGCTATACATGAACTACAAATACAAATTATAACCAATGTCATCTCTCCCTACATAGCATAGGTACAAATTAAATTGTAGTCATACATTTGGCTACAATAGAAACTACATATTTATGTGTAAGGACATTTTTACCTACAATTAGGGTTACATATAAATTTGTAGCCAGAGGAATAACTAACTACAACTTTGAAAAATGTAGCCTAAACAATTAGCTACATGGGTATTAGTTATATATTATAAATGTAAGGATAAATGTAGCCAAAGTTTTTGGCTACAAATTTTGGGGTTTTCGCTACAATTTTTTTTTGTAGTTAAAGACCATATTTTTCGTAGTGTCTTCTCCTCCCCATGCTAACCAAATGGACTAAAATTAAGTTTTCCCTCCCTTCCCCTTCCTTCCCCTCGCTTCCCTTCCCCTCCCCTTCCCTTCATTCACCGCGTGCCAAACATAGTATTAAAGTTCCATCAATTATTTATTTTGAGATTTTTTTTAATTTTATTTTATTTTTTCACTATATTTTAATTTGTTGTTGAATTGTTTCTTTGTATACCTATAAATTAAAATATGATACTTGCTATTGTAATGTATAAAATCAATCTTTGTAGCTTATTATATTTTTTTCTTCACCTAAAAAGTAAAACTATTAGAAGTATAAGTCATGTTGTCTTGTGCACTCTAAAATATGCTTGTGAGAATAAATTTTGATTCGTATCTAGTGGAACATCTTATAATAAGTAAAGAGGCTGCAGTTCTTTATCATAGTTAATGATTTGTATAATGAAATTTGTATAGCCAAATTTGTAGAAAAATACATCCCAACAGGAAACATATGAGTAACATTTACCGCGGAAAGTTCGTTGTGAGATTTCTTTCTATAAGTGAATTTAGTTTTGTGTCCTCACACTAGGTATAGATTTATGTAAATTAGACTACAACCTCGGATGATACTTATGTATTTTTTTCACACATCATTAAAGTATTATTGGCCCTTAATGATACATGACTGACTACGGCCCTGTCCGTTAGAAGTGATCACATGCTCCCTGCATGCATACGTATGGTCCCTAAGCTCCTTCTATGGTCCATCCTATATGTTGCACGATTTGTTTTTTTTTTTCTTCTCATTTTTATGATTGGTTTTTCGATTGAGCGCTTAAACATCCTCTCTCTTGAAGGTCGATGTGAAGACGCTACTAACTGTTTGTCTCGAAGGTCGACGTGAAGACGCTACTGTGTATTGTTGTTATGCCCATGGACAAAGAAACGATGGAGTATGCAGGACTTAGCGTTTTGACCATATTCCATACCACTTGAATACTACTTGACGGTAGCCTAACCGATACTATCCCCACTATGGCAAATAGTGAGAATCCGCATCCATCGGTTCCCGTGGGGATCCGGTCACCATTTGTCTGCTGCCACGAGAAACGCATGCTCCGTGCCGTCTACCTGACGATCCGTGCCGTCTACCTTTACGTCTTTGGCTGTTGACGCACGCTAAAATATTGCCGGAAAAAAACTAATTTACCACACTTTTATAAAAATATTTATTTTTCTAAAATATTTTCTAAAATAGAACACTTGTGTGGAATCCGTCACTTTTAGTGACGTTTTTATATACGATATTAAAAAACGCCACAATAATTTGCGTGTCTATTTTTAAATAAAAAATTTTGAAAAAAAAATAAAAACAATTGGAAAACGCCACATAAAGCGGCGTTTTTTAATTTTTTTTCAAAATTTTTTATTTAAAAGTAGACATGTCAATTATTGTAGTTCTAGTTACAAAAACCAAAGTGTACTACTTTGAAAAATGTGCTATGTTGGTAAATATTTTTGCAAAAGTGTGCTAAATTGTTTTTTTTTCAAACATCGCCGGCCGATGCAACGGCCAATGGTCTCCTTAGCTTCTTCTTGGACTTGTTCACCCCGGAGTAATCAAATCAATGGCCAGTCCCCCGATCGATGTCATACTCAATGGCATTGACATGCAGCTGCAGCTGCATGCAGCAGCAATTACTTCACACACTACAAGTACTAGCATCCTCCATTGTTGGAAAGTTGACGTCTCTAGATAGAGACCAGGTGGAGCGGGCAATCCCGACAGGTTATGCAGCTGCCGGGGTCACGGCGGCAGACGGCGGCTTTGGCTACCACTAGTACAGCAAACGGTGACGGACACTATCATGGATATGAGTTAAAACAACCCTCTCTAATGCTTACGGAAACTACCATGCCTGCTTCACATACCTGGCCATTGGTGAATGTATCTCCGGTGAGGCTACGTTGGATAGTTGTAGTACGGTCACCTCTGAAATGGACATGGTAGACGACCAGAATGACCATGATGTTAGCGCTGGGGATGAGAACAGGGTGGTAAAAGCTGAAAGGTTTCCTAGTTTCCGAAGGACAGAGACGAAGCCAAGTTTGCAGTGTTCTAAACTGCATTATGATCGAGACACAGTTTGTTAGTTACAATCCGGAACGTAGAAATTGGTAGGTGCGGTCTACCAATCACCCGGTCCATAAATCACGGACATCCATTCCCGGGCCCCCGCTCTCCAAGTGGATGACTAAATTCTACCTAAAGCGGACTGGTTTGGTTTGGTTGTGTATCGGTTGCTGGTAGGTGGTTAATTTTGCCATCCCGGACCCCACCACATCCTCGAGGACAAGCAATAGCAGCGATAAACTAATAACTCGGAGCTTCTGCGAACCCACCACGGAAGATATAATAATAAACAAGATGGCAGTATAGGATTTTGATTTGGTTACGTACATGACGTCGCGTGGCGGTAGCTTCTAGTAGCAGCAGCTGGCGCGGCCCGTCGTCGTCGGCGATGTCATCTTCTTCTGCCAGCTCACAGCCAGCCGAGCGGCGGTGTTGGCTGGGGATGAGGTCAGGAAAGTACGGGACATGGGGACGCGCGTACGCGTTCCCTTCCCCCCTGACGCCGACGGAATGGGATTCGGGGACGGACCACGACGGCGTCTCGTTTCACGCCGCGCTCGCTTTCGATGGCACCGTCATCACGTGGGGCCGGTAAGAGGCGGACTTAGCCTATGCGGTGCGTGAAATATAAGGCCAAACGAAACAGGGGAGTAGTCGCCGTGTTGAGTGGTTGATTGTATTGCTGGGATTATAATAATGCGTCAGGTGCAGATTAAAAGGGACCAATAATAGAACGTATATGGTTAAGAGACAGAGACCCACTGAACACTGATGCCGTGGAGAATGAAGAAACGTTCTAGACGACCAACCGGGATGTTTCTTTTCCTTTCTTGATGGTTCGAATTTTGCCGGTCGTCGAGTACACAGGTCCGGGCCAAGCACACTTGTTTAATCCACGGTCTAAATGGAGAAGGCCAAGACTGAACGTGTTTTAACTAACCCGGCCCGGGGTGAGTGAGTGGGTCGGATATGATTATGGAAAATTGTATGTTTTTTTTTTGTGGAGGCTGCGCGACCTCCATAAATTATGACGTACATTCTCCCACTTGGGGAGATGTTGGGTGGGCGCTCCTCCCAAGTGCAATGGAGGCCGCCAACTCAGGTCATGGGCCTTGTTGATCACCCATCGACCCCTCCAGGTATCATTAAGATGTACGCTATGCATCCAGATAGCACCAAGATGTACCACAATCTCATGGATTTGTATTGGTGGCATGCAGTGGCGTAGCCACACTTTGGCCTGGGTAGGCAAGTGCCCTACCCAGATTTTGTAGTTGCTCACTATTTGATACCAATTTGACACGGATTTTTATAAAAATTACTCATGGTGCCCTACCTTGTATGGATCTTAAAGCATTCATCTTAATGGTGCCCCTCCTATCCAGATTTCCTGGCTCCGCCACTGGTGGCATGGCCTGAAGCGTGACATAGCTGAGTTTGTGGCTAAGTGTGTAGTGTGTCAGCAGGTTAAGGTAGAGAATCAGAAATATATAGGGACTTTACAACAGTTACCTATACCACAATGGAATTGGGATCATGTTATGATGGACTTTGTGATTGGTCTGCCAATGACATCCAAAGGTCATGAATCGATAAGGGTGATTGTTGACCGCTTGACTAAGTCAGTGTACTTTCTTCATGTGAAGATGTCATACACAACAGAGAAGTTTGCACATATTTATGTTGATGAGATCGTTTGTTTGCACAGTAACCCAGATACCATTGTGTTAGATAGAGGTCATCAGTTCACCGGTCACTTTTGGAAACGTCTACACATAGTTGTGGGTACGCAGTTGAAGTTTAGTACAATGTTTCTATAACATATCGAAATATGAGTATATTCTTAGTTTAGTCTTAGTCTAAGTTTCTCATAATCCTTATATCATTTTTAGCCTTGATGTTTGATTTGTAGAAATATTAATGGGTTGGAAAATAATTGAACATTAATTATATTAATGTAAGGTTATATGCATAAATATCTTAGTGGATGTTTCAATGAGGATCTAAAATGTAATTTAACCACTTAAGTGGTATGATGATAAAATAAATTTGACCTACAAATTTATATGGCCTTTTGGAACAAGAAAGAGAATAAGGAATAAATTAAAAAATATAATCATGAAAATGTGACGTTAAATGATTTAATTTGATAAGTAACGATAATGTGAAGTAAATTGCCTAAAATTCATAAAAGGAAAACTCAAAAGATAATTCTAAGCCAAAATTCATTTTCCTTGAGTTTGAGTTTTTTTTAATGATAAGTTTCATAATTTTGAAAAATTAATAATTATCATTGCATTAAATGAAATTGGAAAATATAAGTTTTTCTCCAAATTGTTAAATAAATAATTAATTGACTTCAAAAGTGGAAACAAATCTCAAATTAGTCGTCTATATGTAAAAATTAGTCTATGTGTGAATTTTCATTTGATTTGGACAATGTTAAATATTTTAGATAATTTAGGAGAGAGAATATAATTTAAAGAACAAAATTATTAAAAAATATGTTGAAAAAAATTAATTAATGCCAAAATCATATTCCTTATATTTATTATTACTTATAGGCCAAGTTTCATATTTTTAGAAAGTTTCTAGATGCCTCAAAATTATTAAAAAGATAAAATAAGTGATAAGAATTAAATACATTAAATAAAATATTAGAATTATTTGAAAAAATAAACTAATGCCAAAATCAGATTCCTCGCCCCAAAATTAGCTAACCTACCAAATTTGAGTTTATTTAGACTTTATTTGCACCCTTAAATAATTATACAAAGATTTGAATATTTAATGCATCAAAAGAACAAAGTTGGAAGATAGTATCAAATGTCATCCCCTACCTCCGTCTGTATGAACAGTACTTCTACAAATATGTAATTTTTAAAATATAATATCTCCCTCATTTCTTACTCTCTTTCCATGATTCTTTTATCATTATTTTCTAAATTTGATTACAAATCTTTTGAGCCATCACTCATGTGATTTAATCACGATTTGGGGAAATGCCCAATTCCTTTTCCGAAACATCTTGCGGCTACTTTCCTATCATCTACTCCTCTCATATGTACCTATATAAGACCAACATAGAGAACCTCTTCTCATGCATATTGTTGTGGTGATCACATTTTTAGACGATGAAAAGATTCAGATCGTGGTTGGCTTGCGGCGGCTCTCTCTTCTCCTCCTTGCCTTCTCGCTTCAATTCAACCTAGAAATGAGTTCGTCTACTTTTCTTCTTTATTTTCCCGTCACTGTTTTTCGTTTGGTCAAGTATAGAAGAATCGCCTAATATTGCTGGAGCAAGAATCTCCTTCCCGTCACCCATGGTGTCAGGGATGTGGGAGAAGAACCTCCCTTGGTTATTTACAATTTTGTCCTTTGATTCTCTCTTCTTTCCTCTCTATCTTGCACAAGGGGTACAAATGTCTTTTGGTGTTTGTCCGCTTGGCCTTTGATGAGGCTGACATGGCGCTGATCGTGACTCAGCGACTCGCGGTTGGACCAAGTCACACGGTTGTCCCCTCTCCCTCTCTCTCTTTTTCGCTTGCAATGGACTTAATGACGTGGATTTTTTATTGGTCGAAAATAAAAAATTCATATCTTTTATATCTATTATCTAAAATTAACAAAAAAATATGTTTTGGAATCAGAAAATACTTTCTATCTAACAAAAATACTTTAGGAGTCTGGTTTCAATGTTTTTCAAAGGATGGTTTTTGAAGAATAAAATATATGTATAAAACTCAAAATAATTGTAACTTAATCATATAAACTCCAAATTGGACAAAAATACATGTTTTATTAATCAGAAGAATCTAATAGATCATTTGGTATGTTTTCAGAGTCTAAATCCAATTTAGTAAAAAGGTGGTTTTTCTTGGAATCAAATGTGTACATTAATTAATGATTTACATCTAATATAATATTAGGTGAAGATATACTTTGTTTGGACCTAGGGTGTGGATCCTAACAAGTTACATACATCAATAAGATATGTTTGCATCTCCTATTATTCTTGATGAGCAATTTACCTATTTTCTTCTTTCTCTTGGTCCTATGGACATTAGCCTACACATTATCTTGTTCTTTTAGAAATTATGCTTCATGTAAAGGATCTTATTTGCTAGTGATCTTGTGATCATATTATTTGATTTGACATTCTCTTAGAATCTTTATTATGCTTTTTTCATGGTGGAACTCTATACGATGACATGTGATGTCTTTTATCCACTTGTGAGGTGGATGTATATGTTGGTCACTTTTGTGGTGACTACTTTATATAATCTGACTATACTTTCTACTTGCCTCTACATTTAACATGCTATGTGATTCAGTAGCACTAGAGTAGTGTAATTGCATTGGTTTTTGGGTTATGTGCCCTTATTTATTTTTGGAATAGAGGTTATGTGGCCCATACCTGGGTTTTAAATTTATGAGGTTTAGCTCACACATTTTATATTGGGGAGTTTGGTTATGTGCCATTCTCTATCAGGTTTCAAGTTTATGAGGCTTGGCCGCCATTGTTATTTATGTTGTTCTAGTGCTATGTTTATCTCACATACATACATGTTGTTATTATAGTGATGGGTTTTGTGCCCAAAAGATTATGTGTGCTTTTGTGGCACCATTTCTATTATTATTATTATGGAAAGTAATTCCCTTGGTTGTCAAGTTTTGAAATCAAGTTCTCTTATGCCCTTTTGGGTAGTACTTTTCTTCATTTTATGGGAAGCCTTTATTTTGATGTTCTTCATTCCATATACTACTCAATTTTTTATTTAGTATGCACATACCAGCCTTTGTTGATGTCATCTATTTTTCTCTTCTTGTTGGGGTATGCTTCCAACCCTAGGTGAAAGACTTGGATGAAACGAAGATGTGGAATAGCTTAAAGATTTACAACTTGGAGGCAAAATCATTATGGTTTAGATTTCCCTCTACTTATATCCATATGTTATATCTTACATGTAAACCTATGTGGGAGATTAAGATGTACTTTTGTAATCTTTTGTGAAAGATTGAATATAGTCATGAAATTTTTATTCCGCTGTTATACTTTGGTTGTTTTGAATACCATTAATGAGATTTGAAAAATTTTACACCCACTCCAACATATCTTTTGGTGTGTTTGGATTGGAGGTTCTATTCTTCAAACTTTTAGTAGGGAGTGGATCCGCTCTCAAATCCCACTCCTTACAGTTTCACCCATAGACAAATGAACAGTTAGAGAGGAAAATCTAGATCTTAGAAGATTTTTTGAGAGCTTGTGATCTGTAGTTCTTGGGTAGTTGGGATGTGTACCTTAGTTTGACATATTTTGCATATAATAATAGTTATCAGAGGAGAATTTATATGGCACCTTATGAGGCTTTGCATGGGATACACTTCAGATCTCTATTATGTTGGTACGAGACATGTGAGTATTAGATTTTGGGTCCCGAGCTTGGGCAATAGACGAAAGAGAAGATCAAATTGATTCAATAGTAGTTGAATGCATCCCAGGACAGGAAAAAGCAGATGTTGATAATTGTCATAAACTGATGGAGTTCCAAGTAGGAAACATGAATGTACCTCAGGGTCTCTCCTTGGAAGGGTGTTTTGAGGTTTGGGAAGAAGGGTAAGTTGGCCCCAAGGCATATGGGACCTTACCCAGTGGTGGCATAGGTTGGAAAGCTGGATTATAAGTTGGAGTTGCCACCTCAATTGCACATGTTGCATCCCATGTTCCATGTGTCCATGTTGAGGAAGTGTCACCCTGACACAAAGCTGGTGTTGCAGCCAATAGAGGTTGAGTTGGAATAGGAAATATCTTACGTGGAGGGTCCTCTGTTAATCATGGATAGGAGGATCAAGAAGTTGAAGAAGAAGGACATCACGTTGGTTAAGGTTTTATGGCATCATCCTGACGTAGAAGATGTAATGCCTGGGCCCACTGCCCAAAGCTCTAGTAGAGTTTCAGGAATGACGAATGGCCCCATAGACCACCACTAGCCTTAACTGCGCACTTTGTCCACACTGACGTGCAAGCCAGGATCAACTTCCCGACTGGTCACCCATCCTAGTACTACTCCAAGCTGAGCATGCTTAACTATGGAGTTCTTTAGAGATGGACTCCCTGAAAAGGAGGTGCACCTTGGTGATATGGGTAGTCCAATCATTCCTTTTAAGATCAACTTATCCAAGGCCTCAAATCCTAGGACGTTACAGAAAAAGTCACGTGGGAGCTTGAGGATGAGATGCATATGAAGTACCCATCTCTTTTCATGTAGGATTTTGGGGGTGAAGTCCTTGTTAGGGGTTTATGGTTGTAAGACCCCCAACCTAGCTTAGTGCTTGATGTTCTTGCTTTGCTTAATAAGATGCTTAGAACCTTAATCTAATCACTTGATATGCCTTAACATCATGTGAGATACTTGTGCTTTCAGTTTGGTCCAATTTGATTGATGTTTGAGCTATCTTTGCTATTTATGTGCTTGTTGTAGAACAACTTGCAATTTATTCATGTAGAAGGGTTATCTTGCAATTTGTCACATGTAGATTGTGTCCCTTGTGCTTTGGCATAATGATATAGAGGATGGTGCTTTGAGGCTCCATGTTGTTCCCTGGTTTGATGAGGAGAGAAGTGGTGACATGTTGAGTGTGGTTTCTAGGGTTTGCCTTGATGCCCTATGTAAATGTTGACTGTTTGAGTTCTTGTTTTTCAACGACCACCCTTTTTTATCGTTGATGATTTCCCTAGGGTCGAATGAAGTTTTGATAGTGCTTTGATTTTCCTACAGTCGCTGAGGTTTGGGGCTCTCTTTTGGGTCGCATTGTAACATCCCTGACCTGGGTTATGCCCGAACCCTAGAAGTTTTGCTTAAGTAAGCCATTTAGATTCTTGTATTTATCTTTTAAAAAGTAATTAAGACTAAAGGAGAGCTTATGTTTTAAATTTTGGTCCTATTTGAATAATGTTGAAACAATATTTTACCTGTTTTAGACTAAAGTGAAATTTACCCAATTTAAGGGGTTACCTTGCAAATGTTACATGATAAATGTTCCTCAAGTGTTATAGAATCATGAGAATGAGAATGATGTTGAGGCATGGCTTTCACAAGCCTAAGTTCCAAAAATGAGCTTGTTTGAGTAATGCTTGTGTATTGAATGCTAGTTTTGGTGTAATTTGCAATTTAGCCAAAACCTAGGGTTGAACATGTAAAATACCACCTCTATTATGTCCCTATTGTTTCTTGGTATCCTTTAGAGAAAAGAAAAGGAAAGGGGTGTCTTGTTTGAACTACTTTTGAGGAGAGATAATCTTGATAATAAAATAATCAAGATGTAACCATAACTGAAACCTTAATTTATTTTGTAGCAGAAATAAATATATAAATTGAAGTGCCCATCAACTAAAAAAGTTGTGGTTGAAATTCTATAGTGCAACGACGTCCAAATGCCTTGAGTTGCACTGAAATATCCTAAGTAGGTGAAGAAACCCACTCACACTTGTTAATTAAAAAGTAATGTCCACTAAAAATGGATAATAGTATTATAATGATTAAGGTGCTTAAAGTGGTTGCTTTTAATTCAAGGATAATTGAGAGGATATTGAGGGAAAAGGAAGATGGATTCGAAGGCAAGGAGGGGAGGGGGCATGTGGCAAGGAAGTGGATGAATTTTCTTCTACTTTCTCTCTTAAGATCATAAGGTTTCAAAACGGATTGAAGATTTTGGACAAGATCGTATGAAGGTCTAAACGGTCCCAAACTGTTTGAAGGATTGGACCAAGACCGTTTAAGGTCTAACGGTCTTCAGACCATTTGGAGGTTTTGTCCAAGACCGTTTGGAGGTTTGGTCCAAGACCGTTTAGAGGTTTGGTTCAAGACTGTTTGAAGGTTCAATTGGTCCAAGACCGTTTGAATGTTCAATTGGTCCAAGATCGTTTTGAGGTTTGGTCTAAGATCATTTGAAGGTTCAATTGGTCTAAGACCATTTGGAGGTTTGGTCCAAGACCGTTTGGAGATTTGGTCCAAGATCGTTTGAAGGTTCAATTGGTCTAAACCGTTTGAAGGTCTAATTGGTTCAAACCGTGTAAGTAATAATAACCCCATAAGTGGTTGAAGAGTATCTCAAGGTTGATTTCAATGGAAGGACTTCTAAAGCACTTAGGTGATTAGTTTAATTAGAGCGATTACCATTTGGTGCCTATGAAAGTAATAAATTCAATACACTATGATAAGCATAGGTGTATACACTTAGTGAAAGGTTAAGTCAACTGAATAAGTTTTGATGGTGATGTGTGTTCCTAATACATGGAACAATGAAAAGTATGATTTAATACTTAAATAATGCTATGTGCTCCAAGATATGTGGAAGCACTGACTTAGGGTTTGGATTAATGAGGTAATCATAAAACCCTAATCAATGGAGAATGGAAACCCTAATCAAGAAGGATGAGAAACCCTAACCCTAATTTTAGGTAATGGGTTGAGAAATCCTAATTGAAATGGAATGAGAAACCCTAACCCTAATGTAGGGTAATGTTATGTGAAACCCTAATGTAGGGTAATGTTATGTGAAACCCTAATGTAGGGTAATGTTATGTGAAACCCTAATGTAGGGTAATGTTATGTGAAACCCTAATGTAGGGTGATGTTATGTGAAACCCTAATATAGAGTGATTGTATGAGAAACTCTAATTGATAAAGATGTGAAACCCTAATATAGGGTGATGTTATGTGAAACCCTAATCGATAAAGATGGGAAACCTTAACCCTAATGAGGGAATAGTGATGTTATCTTTGTATTGCTTAATGTTGATATGTATTTGATATGGTTGTTATCAAGTATACTAACCATGCAGGTATCATGAGATGATGAGAATAACCAGGTATGAGCTATGATGTTAATGGGCTTTATGAGCCATTATTTTATTTGTTGCCTAGTGAGAGGTGACAAGAAGTTGAATATGCCTGGTGAGCTATGTGAGATGCTTGTGTAACAAGTATCATGAATACCTTGGTCAGATGACCTGGAGGTAATGGTTACCTAATAGTGGTAACCATGTTCAGTGATGAACTAAGGGTTTGAATACCCAGATCCAGCAAACATGATGATGGTGCTAATGAGGGATGTGAATTCCCAGTAATGAGACAAGGGATTGAGATCCCAATGTTTTATAATGTTTTGAAAAGTACTTAATAGGAGTATTGTTTCTTTGTAGCATTTGTCATAATAATTCTTGCTTAAAAACTTGACTGATGCTAAAATAATATGGTAATGTACTTAACTAATCAAGTGGAATATTATCATGTAGAGCCCTGGCCATAGATCCATCATCGTCAATAGCTGGTTATGGTGAGATGGGTTCTCTTGCTGGTTAATCCGGAGCGTATATTGTTGAATATACGGGGTTCTCCTAGTCGAAAATAGGAGGATTAGAGTGTAGCTTCGGTTGTAGACTCAAGATATGTATAAGAGCATGGTGAACATGCCCATGGCTCAGTGTGATAGAGCATGAATGCGTTCATGGCTCAGAGAGCACAGTGAACTGGCCCATGGCTCAGATTTACTAGCGTCGGGACCTGTACCAAGGCAGGCTAGAGAATGGGTAGCCTATGAGAGCTAACCCTGTGACTGAGGTCACTTAAGCAAGAGACTGTAGTCCTACTTGTGGTCTCGCACTGACCGAGACGGATGAGATCCAGGAGTCTGGCTCTTCCTTTGAACTTGTATGGCACCGACTTTGGGTTTCACAATCGAAGGTTGTATTTGAGCGGTACGGCTCACTTCCTCAGGGCATACGAATGATTGTAAAATGTAATCATCCGTGTAGCATATTTGCTTAAGGACGAATTACGGAAATCATTGGTTGATGTTACATTGCTTACTGTATCCTAAATGGATAGATATTATACATGTTCTTCATATTCCTTATTAAAATGGATAAATGATTTACTACTTTATCATTATAGCTATAATGCTTTAAAAGATGATATTGCTCTATTCTGCTTAATAATGATTAAATCCTGCTGATTTACTAAAGATTCCTCTATTCAGTTTATTACTATTTATCTGCAATATTAATGTTTTTGGTGGAGGGTTATATCTCTTGCTGGGACAATTTCAATTGTCTCACCCCCGTGGGATCCGACCTTTTTAGGTGGACGCGGATGAGGAGGTAGAAACCATACAACAGGGGAAGGGCAGTAGCATTAGGGACAACATTAACATCTCAGGTGGAGATACTGACTGTCGTGTCTTGTAGATATGAGTCCTATGAGTCATCTTTGTACTCTCAGGTCCTAGGAGTCAGTAGTTAATGTTTTTATGATCGATCTGAGATTTTGGTATTGAATGCCTTGAGGTTTATGTTGCTTATGTGTAGATTTAACAAAGCAATTGTTGTATGTAATCCTCGAGAAAAGAAAGTACATGGTATGTACTTTGTGGACCAGAATGTATATAATATTTTGGTTCTTGTTATAAGAGTTTCCTGGAAATGGATCCCTTGGTAAATGGTTTTAATTTTTAGTGATTTTCAGTAATCCGCTGCTAATGTTTAATTCCGCTTAATTGTAACAATTTGTTAATGGGGTTCAGCGACGGTCGTGACATGCATGACCTATGGTTTTGATGCCTTTGGGTCACATGGTTTTATGCGATCGTGTGCCCTTGTGGACATGTGCTTCCTATGACTGATGGTCATCCATGACCAAGTGAGGTCACTTGGTTTTTTAATTTTTCACGACCTCAGTGGTTTGCATGGTTTTAGTGGATGAATGTTTGTTCTTTGGTGGACAAGTGTCATGAGAACCCTAATGCCTTGACACCTAAACCCTTTCATCTCCCTCCTACTCCTAAGTATATAACCTCTCTCCTACACATACAAGTATCTCTTTTAGCCTTCCTCCTTCTCCCATCCATCTTTTGTTGATACGTTATAGATTTTGTTTAGGGTTGATACGTTGTAACTTGATTGATGAAAAATGACACTCAATTGGCTTAACTAATCAAGTGAAACCCTAATCATGTAGGTGACATGTGCCATAGATTCATTCCAGTGTTAGTTTTATTGTTGGATGGTGAAACGGGTCATTCCTACGGGAAACTCGGAGTGCATATTTTTTAATATGTAGAGTATCTCCTTGCATCCACAATGACAAGTTGGTTAGGATGATTGCGAGCATACCTAGCCCTTTGTGTGAGACTGCCATGTGTGAGCTGTTCTCCTTGTGATATGTGGTAGGTAGCAGTTTAACTACATTTGATGCCTCTTTTTAGAACGGTCATGTGTGATCCTATTCTTCTAGCATTGTGACATGTACCAAGGTGGGATAGGTGTTTTATAAGGACGGCCATGCGTGAGCTGATCCTTCATCTTGACTATATGTCATTGTTTGTAGTTTACTGATAAGTCTCTATGATGTTTCTCTTGTCCTGGCCAAGAGGTGTTGGAGAGGTTTTGGATTCTGACTCTTCCATAGACTTTGTATGGCTTTGATTTCGACTTCACAGTGGTTGGTTGGACTTGAGTGGTACGACTCAAATTTTCAGGGCAAATAAAATACATAACATAGTTGTGTAGTATATTTGCTTAGGGTTAGATACCTTTCACATTGGATGACCCCTTTGCCTTATCTTTGTACCGATTTCTTGAATTATAATGCGGCAAGAGAAATCAAGTGTTATACATGTTCTTCATATTCCTTCTTAGAATATTAATTGTTGAACTTCTCAGTGGAAAGTGCCTAATTTGTTTAATCTGCTTTATTAGTTTAATACATATCATTTGGTTGAATATGCTCAACCTGATAATAATGTTATCTACCTGCTTTAATTTATCTGTGCTTATAATAGATGTTGGCAGAGAGTTATATCTCTCACTGGGATGTTTGGTCTCATTCCATGGGTTTCCACATCTTTTAGGTGGTTGGGCATGAAGAGGTAGAGATTGTGCGGTTGAGGTTGAGCAGTAAGAGGAGCAGTAGTTGTTGAAAAGTTGGATATGTTACTAGTGTTTTGTAGTACAGTCCTATGTGTCGTCCTTGTACATTCAGGTCCTTGGGGAGGTTTTGTAGTTGTTGTATATCGATATGACATTTTGGTTATATGCTCTTGTTGTACATATATGGGATGTATGTATGTGAACATGTTATCTTATTGGACAAGCTTGTGGCATGATAGCCAATGAACAATGATATGTGTACATCTTTTGGCGTGTGATGTGATGCAAGTGGCTTCATGTGGACTCAAATATAATGGGTTTCTGCTTTTGTGTCTATGAGAAATTGGTTTTAACTTCATGTGTTTTATGGTAACCTAGTTGATTAGTATTAGTTTTGTGTTTTGTTTTGAGTAATCTCGCTTATGACGCATCAGGGCATCACACCTTGCCAAAGGTTCAACCAATCATCATCATATTTTTGGTACACAGGTTTAGCATAAGAATGCAACAATCATAAGGGCTATGATATTCACCAAGTAACATATTTAGGGTTACAACTAACATTAAGAGAATATCTTTTTGATCGGAAAACATTAAGAGAATATCCTTCCATCATAACCACAGTAAACCATCAATTTGTACACATACATAGGCAAAAGCACCATCCCTAACAAATAGAATCGTCATGGGATCATGGATATACTTAAGAAAAAACATCACTATTGAATCATGAATCTACAACAAGAATATTGGATGTTGGGTAGGTAAAACCATCAGATTCCATGTAAGCAAAACATTGAATCATGCACTTAGTAGAGTCATCAGATCTTGCTTCTAGGAAATCCATCAAATCATAGACTTAGAAGGGCCATTGAGTCTTGACCTAGAGAGGTCATTGGATGTCAGCACTAGAAGCACCATTGTTTGTTGACATTAGAAATCCCATTGGTTGTGAACATCAGAACCACTATCTAATGTTGACACTATGAAGACCAATGAATCATGACACAGTGAAACCATTGATTGTGAACCATTGAGTATTGAGACAAGAGGTACCATTGTTTTTTAACCTAGAGAAGCCATCGGTTGTGAACAATAAAACAACCATCGAATCATGGAACTAGTAGGGCCATCGTTTGTGAAAAACATGTGGAAAAACATATCTAAAACATCAAGGGAAACCATTATTTGGTAGGTCTAATATAACCATTAATTGAAACCACTTGATGTGAACATCAAGACCATCCGCTCAGGAGGAACATAGCCATTGCTTAAAAGTACAAGAAGGACAATGAAAACAACTCTAAGTATGTAACATCCCTGACCTGGGTTATGTTTTAACCCTAGGTGTTTTGCTTAATAAAGTTGATTAGATGCTTGTACTTATCTTTTGGAAGGTAATTAAGGCTCAAGAGGAACTTATATTTCAATTTCAGTCTTTTTTGAATAATGTTGAGACATTATTTTTTTAATTTTGGACTAAAGTGCAAATTACCCAAGATGAGGGGTTAACTTGCAAATTGCACTTGATAAAATGTTTCCTCTGATTTTGAGACATCATAAGAATGAATATGATGTAGTGGTATGGTTTCCACAAGCTTGAGCACCAAGATAAAGCTTGTAAAGCAATCCTTGTGCACTAAAACCTAGTTTTGGTGTAATGTGCAATTTACCCAAAACCTAGGGTTCAATATGCAAAATACCATCTTTAGAGGGTCCCTCATGTTTCTTGGCATCAAGTAGAGCAAAGAAAATGAGAGGGGTGCCTCATTTGAATTATCTTGGAGGAGATAGAATCTTGATATTAAAATAATCAAGATTTAAGCATAAATGGAACTTTAATTTAATTTAATGCAAAAAGAAATAAATTAATTGAGGAGCCGTTCAACCAGAAGTTGAGGGATGAAATAGAAAAGTGTTGGACGAGCTTGTGCCTTGCTATGGAACCAAAAGATCTTGGTTGAGTGGAAGCCCACTCACATTAACATAATAAAAAGTATTATCCACTAAAAGTTGGATATTAGTATAAAATTCATTAAGGTACTTAATTCCTTTTCCATTAATTCTTGGATAATGAAGAGGTTTTGCAATATAAAGAAGGTGGCTTCGTGGCCAAGGAGTTGAGGAGGATTGGTGGAAATAATTTCGGAAATTAAAGAAAATAATTTCTTTTTCTCTTTCCTTGAAAATCCTTATACATATCCTTTTTCCAACCCACTTAAGGACCTTTCTTGGAAATTCCTTTTCTCATTTTGCTTTGGCCGACCATGGGAGAGTTCAGGATCAAGAGAAGGACGAATCTAACCTGTTGGTAAGCTTTTGATCATCTTCCACCTTGGATTCATGGTGAAAACTCAAAATCAATGCTTGATTCTTTGTCTTCTTCACTTGATTTCCAATCTTAGCCAACTTTTTCATCCAAAAGCTCAAGAACAGACCTTGGGTAGTTGCTAGAACTTCATCCACCATTATAGCCGTGGATCGTGGAGCTTTTAGATCAGATTTTGAGGTGGGTTTTATAACTTAAACCCTAAACATTGATATTGCAATCCATTCTTCAATAATTGTTGATTATTTTCTTCTATTTGGTACTCTTTTGATTCATTGCTGAAATTCCCATGAAAAACGGCTATTGTTCTGGGATGCACGAAGGAAGATGATGATGAAATCATTTTGGACACTTTTCCCAAGAAAATCACTAGGCCAAATGGTTTCAATTAAGTTGCTCAAATAGTTTCCCAAACCGTTTAAGGGCAAACAATTTCATCAAATTGATTGAGAGCAAACGGTTTCAAACCGTTTGGGGGAATTGACCATGGTTGACCATTTGGAGAAATGTTGATAATGTTGATGGTTAATGATCCATTAAATATAATTGACTAGTTTCAATTGGTTCATGAGTTGAAGGTCCATCAATCACCAAACCCTAATCGGGTTAGTTGTTGATTTCTAATTTGATTGAGTTAGAACTTTGGGTTGATTGACCCAAACGGTTTCAAAACCATTTGGGGATCACCCAAACTCTCTCATGACCATTTGGTGGTCACCCAAGACCGTTTGGAGGTCTAGTGTTAAGTATGGTTGAGCAATTGAAGATCCAATGATACTAAGTTGAAATGTAATCAATAATCGAGTTGATGATCAATCCAATGATCCAAACCCTAATTGGATGTCATGGATTTTGATGATAATATGGGAAAACGGTCTCAAGACAATTTGGAGGTCATCAAAATGACCTCAAGATCGTTTGAGGTCAGGTCATGTCCAATTTGGATGGTGGTCCAATGATTTCAAAGTAATTAGTTTCACATTGATTAACATTAAAGGTACATCAATTCCAAACCCTAATCCAATTGATTCAAAACCCTAATTGGCGATCAAATGAGGGTTAAATCAGTTGAAGGATGATCTATTAAACTCACTTTAAGTATGATGATAGGTTCAATTGATGAGAGGTTACATGAATTCAATCGATCAGGGGATTAACATTGGAAACCCTAAATCAACATGATGAGTGGAGACCATATTTGGTCCATTTGGTTTTGAGGAGGTTTGGACCAAACGGTCTCAAGACCGTTTGGGACCAAACGATCCCAAACCAGTTGAGGCTTAAATGGTTTTCAATTCCAACTTTGGCAATCGGTTTCAAGTACAACTTTGTCAAACGGTTTCAAAGACTAACTTTACCAAACAGTTTCAATTGTTGGTTCAAGACCGTTTGAAGGTCTAAACGGTCTTAGACCGTTTGGAGGTAATACATGCAAGACCGTTTGAGGTCTTATTGGTCAAGACCGTTTGAGGTATAAGTGACCAATATTGTTTTGAAGATAACTAACCAAATCGTATGAACACTTAAAGTGGTTATAGGTTAATTGTTTAATTGAACAATCATATGATGTAAACCAAAGGTGATTATAATAATGGTACCCTTAATGAGATAGGGTGATTAGTACCATTTGCATAATTAATCACTAATGTTCATGATGGTGATGAAATAATCCATGGTATCAATTCTTATTTCAAGTTGAGTGACCTAGTCTAATCAAATCCGAAGCAAGCATCATCTTATAGAAGATGAGAGAGAGGGGACTCCCTACATGAATGATAACCATATAATGGCTAAGTCTTAACACTTTCAATATGAATGAATGTGTAATTAGGGTATGATCCTTGATAGGGAAATCATGAAACCCTAATAATGAAGGTTAATGAATCATAACCCTAATTGAGAACAGTGATAGGTGAAATCCTAATACATGAGGATGGTATGATCCTAATTCAGGGTACTTTGATGATCATTCCTACTTGGGGAGAATAGTAAACCCTAATTGTGGGTTATTGAAAATAAACCCTAACCTAGGGTGATGCAATGTTATTAGTAAACCCTAATTCCAAATAAGGTGAAGGTATATGTAAAACCCTAATTCTGGGTTATACTACATAACATGAAGCCTTAAGGTTGAATAATGAAATGATGAGTCATTAATCCTAATTAAGCTAAGGGAATGATTAAACCTAATTGAAATGAAAAGGGAAACCCTAACCCTAGCAAGGGCATAGTGGTGTAACCCTTGATTAGTGATGTTATAATTGTTTTACATTGTGCTGATATGAAATTGATGTATCTGTTATCATTTGTACTATTCATGCAGATTTATGAGATAATGAATATAGCCATGTATGAGCTATGATGCTTTGTTTATTGAAAGTACTTTATGAGATTTGTGAGCTATGGTATGCTATGTTGCCTAGTGAGAGGTAACAAAAGAAGATATTAATAGGCTGTAAGAGCCATGTGAAATACTTGCATTGCAAGTAACATGTTTACACTGTCAGATGATTTGATGGCAATAAGTTACCTGTTAAAGTGGTAACAAGTGTTTTGATGATCTAAGGGTTTGAACACCTATATTGTTGAACCATAACGATGACATGATGAGGGATTGAGATCCCAATGTTAATAAAGCTATGAAATGAACTTGATAGAAATATTACTCATTCTTTATAGCAATTGTTATAATGGTTTATGTTTGAAAACATACCTGATGCTAAAAGAATGTTGTAATGTACTTAAATAATAAAGTGAAATGATATCATGTAGAGCCCTGACCATAGATCCATCATCATCAGTAGTTAGGTGATGGTGAAACATGTTTTCCTAAGGGAACTCCTGGAGGGCATACTTTTGAGTATGTGGGGGTTATGGGCACAAATATCCTTACGCCCTAATGGAGGAATTGATGTGAGATAAACATTAAATCTCTCAATACTTCATTATATGCATATGCCAGGATGATGTATCACTAATCTCACGATGATGATGTTAATGCTGAATCAATGTGAGATAAACAAGAAATCTCTCGATTGCGAAGAGAGTACATCATGTAACTCTAATAGAGAAGTTGCCAGTATACCCTAGAAAGCTATTTGGCAGAGACACGAGATGTCCTGCAAGTTGTTCCTCACACTGACTGAGGAGGATGAGGTCATAGAAATCTGACTCTTCTATTGACCTATGTATGGTACCGATTTCGATTTCACAATGGTTTGTTGGAGTATGAGTGGTATACCTCATCTCCTCAGGGCATAAGTATGGTTGTAAAATGTAATCAGTCGTGTAGCATATTTGCTTAGGATTGAATTATGAGAATCAATGGTTGATGATACATTGCCTATTATGTCTTATTTGGATAAATGTTATACATGTTCTTCATATTCGTTATTGAGTAAATGACTTGCTTCTTAATAAAGTATAATTGGAATGGACTGTATAGAGAATACTGCTCTACATAGTTTAATCAATGATCTACCTGCTGTTGAATATTTATACTTCTACTGCTCAGTGTTATTCTATTATCTACATTAACAATGTTTCTGGCGGAGAGTTATATCTCTCGCTGGGGCAATTTTTCAATTGTCTCACCCCCGTGGGATTAAATTTTTAGGTAGACGCCTAGGAAAAGGTAGAAACCCTACAGAGGGTGAACAACAGTAGCAGCAGTAAAAACAAGGACAACAATGATCCTCAGGTGGAGACGCTGTCTGTCAAATCCTGTATATAGAGAGTCCTATGTGTCTTCTCTGTACTCTCAGGTCCTAGGAGTCAATAGATGGTTTGATATAGATATGAGATTTTTGGCTTGATGCCTCGAGATTTTTGTATACTGCTTATGTACAGTTTAACAGGGCAGTGAATGTTTGTGACCCTCGAGATGACATGATACAGAAATGTAATGATGAATTAGAATGTAAATAACTTACTTTGGTTCTTTATAAAATAATTTTTCAGTTTATGGATCTCTTTATGAAAAGTTTTAATTTTTAGTGATTTTCGGTAATTCCGATGCTAATCATATGCTTCCGCATTAGTTAATCTCATTTTATGAATCATATGCCACAGTTAAGTTGGTATCAGAACTCTAGGTTTGCTGAGTCTACAGAGACATAGGACTAAGGTTCTTGAGTCTGTTCTAGTGTCTTCCAGTCTATCTGATAGTGTCTTCTGCTCATATAGGAGGAGAAGAAAAACTAAAGATGTCTGGATCACATGATGAATATGTTGTTGAAAGTAGTGTTGCTGCACCCGGAGGAGGTGCAAGAGACCAAGGAAGGGAGGAGCCTATACCTAAACCACCCCAGTTCAATCAAGCGGATATGGGGAACCCAACCTTCCAAGCTATGTTTGGGTAGTTTATGGTTGCCATGACGCATATGACCGATAGGATGCCCATACCTGCACCTAGGGCACCTACCCATCATGAAGGACAAGGAGCCGGCAAGACATTTGAATGACTTCGCTGGGTTGGATCCACGGAATATGCTGGGACAGCTGACCCAGCAGATGCTGATATGTAGCTAACTGAACTAGAGAAGGCCTTTAGAATCCTTAACATCCCAGAAGCTGAGAAGGTTAGACATGCAGTGTACCTTCTTAAGGGGAGTGCTGGCCACTGGTGGACCATAGAGGAAGGAAAGAAGCCTACGACAAGATTTTATGCGATGAATCCACCTGATGCAGTGATCAACCCTCGGGTTGTGACATGTCAGATGGAATTGTTTTATTCTGATATGTCTATATCCTGCGTCGTATCTGTTTTAATTGATCCGGGTGCTATACATTCCTTCATCACTCAAAGAGTGATCTTTCACTGTAATATGACAGTTGGTCATAGGGCAGAGAGTTTGAAGTTAGAAACTCCTTTGATGGGGACTACTGTGTTGCAGGAGGTGTGTTCTCCCTGCATTCTTTTCTTTTCTGAACATCGCATTGAAGTGGATCTTATACCCCTTGAGATGCATGGGTTTGATATAATTATTGGGATGGACACCCTAGAAAGGTATAAGGTTGTCTTGGATTGTGAGTCCAAGCTAGCCGTGTTCACAGATGAAAGTGACACATGGATCTTTCAAGGAGACAGAAAGATTCTTCCAACATGTCTTGTGTCAGCTATGGTAGTTGAGAAGCTGATGAGGCAAGGATGTTTTGCATTCTTGGCACATGTGGTAGATACTACCATGGAGAGCCCCCATCCTTCTGAAGTTCTGATAGTTAGGAAATTTGAAGATGTATTTCCTGAAGAACTTCTAGGTGTATCTCCGCCCCGAGAGATTGATTTTGAGATTAATCTAGTTCCAGGCACGCAACCTATAGCACAAACACCGTATAGGATGACGCCTGCTGAGATGGTAGAACTCAAGAAACAGCTCCAAGAGTTGCTTGAGAAGGGTTTTATCCTGCCGAGTACTTCACCCTGGGGTGCTCAATTCCTCTTTGTTAAAAATAAAGATGGGTCTATGCGTTTATGTATTGACTATAGACATTTAAATAAAGTAACTATAAAGAATAAGTATCCTTTGCCAAGGATTGATGATTTTTTTGATCAGCTGCAAGGTGCAACTATCTTTTCAAAGATAGATATGAGGCCGAGATGCCATCAGCTACGTATTAAGGAGGGTGACATACCAAAGTCTGCCTTTAGGACAAGGTATGGTCACTATGAGTTCATAGTTATGTCATTTGGACTAACTAATGCACCAATTGCATTCATAGAACTCATGAATAGAATCTTTCGACCTTTTTCTTGATAAGTGTGTAGTTGTTTTCATAGATGACATATTGATCTATAGTAGAGATGCTCAACAACATGAGCATCATCTTCGTCAGGCTCTAACTTTGCTAAGAGAGCATAAATTGTATGCTAAGTTTAGCAAGTATGAGTTCTGGTTACCAAAAGTTTTTTTATTGGACACGTAATATCTGCTTTAGGTATTCATGTTGATCCTAAAAAGGTAGAATCTGTCTTGCTATGGGAACAACCGAAGACACCAACGGATATCCGCAGTTTCTTAGGGTTGGCAAGCTATTACAGGAGGTTCATTATGAACTTCAGTTCTATAGCTTTACCCTTAACCAAGTTAACCAAAATAGATGTTCCTTTTGTCTGGAATGACAAGTGTCAATAATCATTCCAGTTGCTGAAGGAGAGGTTAACTAGTGCACCTGTATTGGTGTTACCTGAACAAGGAAAAGGGTACATAGTTTTCTGTGATGAATCTAAGAATGGATTAGGATGTGTGTTGATACAGGATAAGAAAGTGATTTCTTTTGCTTCTCGACAACTTAAGAAACACGAGGAGAATTATCCAACACATGATCTAGAGCTAGCTGCTGTAGTACATGCTTTGAAGATCTAGAGACATTATCTCTATGGAGAGACATTCCAGATTGTCACAGACCATAAGAGCCTAAAGTACATCTTTTCTCAGCGTGAGCTAAACATGAGGCAACACTGCTGGATGGAGTTAATCAAGGACTACGATTGTACAATTGATTATCATCCAGGAAAGGCCAATGTAGTAGCTGATGCATTAAGTAGGAAATCAGCAACACCAACCTTAGATAAAGCACAAATGAATTCCTTAGTGTGCTCTAAGAGAGATATGCTTATCTCTTTAAGGCAAGATAATGTACAACTTAAGGTATCATTGTTTTCTGGGTCGTTAGCTGAGATGCACATAAAACCAACTCTGAGACAACAGATTAAGGAATCATAGCAAGATGATGTTGTAGTTCAGCAGATTAGATCAGAGTATGGTAGTGAGAAACGAGATGGTTTCCATGATTTAGATGATCAAGTAGCCTATTATCATGGTAGGATGATAGTACATGATGTCGATAACTTAAGGAAGTTAGTCCTTGAAGAAGCTCATTCTTCTATGTATGCTATGCATCCAGGAAGCACCAAGATGTATCATAACTTAAAGGACATGTATTGGTGGCCTGGTTTGAAGAAGGATGTTGCTGAGTTTGTTATGCGGTGTCCAGTGTGTCAGAAAGTTAAAGCTGAACACCAGAAGCCCGCAGGAACACTGCAACCTTTGCCTATACCACAGTGGAAGTGGGATCATGTAACCATGGATTTTGTGGTTGGTTTGCCTAAAACAGCCAAAGGTCATGATTCCATTTGGGTAATAGTTGATAGGTTGACAAAGACTGCACATTTCCTACCTATCAAGACAACTTATACTACAGAGAAGATGGCACAGTTGTATGTAGATGAGATAGTGTGGCTGCATGGGGTCCCAATTACCATTGTATCTGACAGAGGTCCCCAGTTTACGAGTCATTTTTGGGAACAACTTCATAAAGCTTTAGACACACAGTTAAGGTTTAGTACAACCTTTCATCCTCAAACTGATGGACAATTAGAAAGGACTATAAAAACCTTGGAGGACTTGCTTAGAGCATGTGTCCTTCAGTTTACAGGAAGTTGGGATCTACATCTGATCTTGATAGAGTTTGCTTATAATAACAGCTATCAGCACAATATCAACATGGCACCATATGAAGCTTTGTATGGTAGACATTGTAGATCTCCCCTATCTTAGTATGAAACTGGAGAATATCAACTTTTGGGTCCTGATCTTGTGCAACAGACAACCGAGAAGATTAAAATAATCCAACAACAGTTAAAGACTGCACAAGATAGAAAAAAATCTTACGTTGATAAGTGTCATAGACCTTTAGAATTCCAGGTTGGAGATAAAGTATACCTTAAGGTCTCACCTTGGAAAGGAGTCCTTAGGTTTAGAAGAAAAGGAAAGTTAGCTCCTAGATTTATGGGGCCTTATCCAATCATTGAACGAATTGGAAAGGTAGTGTATAAGCTGGAGTTACCACCTGAGTTGCACAAGTTGCACCCAGTGTTCCACATTTCCATGCTAAGGAAATGTCATCCTGACACAGAATTAGTTCTGCAGCCTATGGAAGTAGAATTAAATGATGATATATCTTATGTTGAAGGACCTATGTTGATTCTTGACAAAAGGATCAAGAAGTTGAAAAAGAAAGACATTAGTCTTGTAAAAGTCCTCTGGAATCATCGTGGCGTTGAAGAAGCTACATGGGAACTAGAGGAAGAAATGAGGAGGAAATACCCTACTCTTTTCTCTTAATGTTTTGTTAATGATTTCGGGGACGAAATCCTTGTAAGGGGTGGATAATTTGTAACATCCCTGACCTGGGTTATGTTTTAACCCTAGGTGTTTTTCTTGATAAAGTTGATTAGATGTTTGTACTTATCTTTTGGAAGGTAATTAAGGCTCAAGAGGAACTTATATTTCAATTTCAGTCTTTTTTGAATAATGTTGAGACATTGTTTTGTTAATTTTGGACTAAAGTGCAAATTACCCAAGTTGAGGGGTTAACTTGCAAATTGCACTTGATAAAATGTTTCCTCTGATGTTGAGACATCATAAGAATGAATATGATGTAGTGGTATGGTTTCCACAAGCTTGTAGAGCAATCCTTGTGCACTAAAACCTAGTTTTGGTGTAATGTGCAATTTACCCAAAACTTAGGGTTCAATATGCAAAATACAACATTTAGAGGGTCCCTCATGTTTCTTGGCATCAAGTAGAGCAAATAAAATGAGAGGGGCGCCTCATTTGAATTATCTTGGAGGACAGAGAATCTTGATATTAAAATAATCAAGATTTAAGCATAAATGGAACTTTAATTTAATTTAATGCAAAAAGAAATAAATTGATTGAGGAGCCCTTCAACCAAAAGTTGAGGGATAAAATAGCTAAGTTTTGTACTAGCTTGTGCCTTGTTCTGGCACCAAAAGATCTTGGTTGAGTGGAAGCCCACTCACATTAACATAATAAAAAGTATTATCCACTAAAAGTTGGATATTAGTATAAAATTCATTAAGGTGCTTAATTCCTTTTCCATTAATTCTTGGATAATGAAGAGGTTTTGAAAGATAATGAAGGTGGCTTCGTGGCCAAGGAGTTGAGGAGGAGTGGTGGAAATAATTTCAGAAATTAAAGAAAATAATTTCTTTTTCTCTTTCCTTAAAAATCCTTATACATATCCTTTTTCCAACCCACTTAAGGACCTTTCTTGGAAATTCCTTTTCTCATTTTGCTTTATCCGACCATGGGAGAGCTCAGGAGTGGGAGAAGTACGATTCTAACCTGTTGGTAATCTTTTAATCATCTTCCACCTTGGATTCATGGTGAAAACTCAAAATCAATGCTTGATTATTTGTCTCCTTCACTCGATTTCCAATCTTAGCCAACTTTTTCATCCAAAAGCTCAAGAACGGACCTTGGGCAGTTGCTAGAACTTCATACACCATTAGAGACGTAGATCTTGGAGCTTGGAGATCAGATTTTGAGGTGGGTTTTATAACTTAAACCCTAAACATTGATATTGCAATCCATTCTTCAATAATTGTTCATTATTTTCTTCTATTTGGTACTCTTTTGATTCATTGCTGAAATTCCCATGAAAAATGGATGTTGTTCTTGGATGCACGAAGGAAGATCTTGGACACTTTTCCCAAGAAAATCACTAGGCCAAACAGTTTCAATTAAGTTGCTCAAACGGTTTCCCAAACTGTTTGGGAGCAAACAATTTCAAACTGTTTAAGGGCAAACAGTATCATCAAACCGATTGAGAGCAAATGGTTTCAAACCGTTTGGGGGAGTTGACCATGGTTGACCATTTGGAGAAATGTTGATAATGTTGATGGTTAACGATCCATTAAATATAACTGACTAGTTTCATTTGGTTCATGAGTTGAAGGTCCATCAATCACCAAACCCTAATCGAGTTAAGTGCTGATTTCTAATTTGATTGAGTTAGAACTTTGGGTTGATTGACCCAAACGGTTTCAAAACTGTTTTGGGATCACCCAAGTGGTCTCAAGACCATTTGGTGGTCACCCAAGACCATTTGGAGGTCTAGGGTTAAGTATGGTTGAGCAATTGAAGATCCAATGATACTAAGTTGAAATGTAATCAATAATCGAGTTGATGATCAATCCAATGATCCAAACCCTAATTGGATGTCATGGATTTTGATGATAAGATGGGAAAACGGTCTCAAGACCGTTTGGAGGTCATCCAAACGACCTCAAGACTGTTTGAGGTCAGGTCATGTCCAATTTGGATGGTGGTTCAAAGATTTCAAAGTAATTAGTTTCACATTGATTAACATTGAAGGTACATCGATTCCAAAACCTAATCCAATTGATTCAAAACCCTAATTGGTGATCAAATGAGGGTTAGATCAGTTGAAGGATGATCTATTAAGCTCACTTTAAGTATGATGATAGGTTCAATTGATGAACAGTTACATGAATTCAATCGATCAGAGGATCAACATTGGAAACCCTAAATCAACATGATTGGTGGAGACCATATTTGGTCCATTCAGTTTTGAGGAGGATTGGACCAAACGGTCTCAAGACCGTTTGAGTCCAAATGGTCTCAAAACCAAGACTTTTTGGGACCAAATGGTCTCAAAACTGTTTGGGACCAAACGATCCCAAACCGGTTGAGGCTTAAACGATTTTCAATTCCAACTTTGGCAATCGGTTTCAAGTACAACTTTGTCAAACGGTTTCAAAGACTAACTTTACCAAACAGTTTCAATTGTTGGTTCAAGTCGTTTGAAGGTCTAAACGGTCTTAGACTGTTTGGAGGTAATACATGCAAGACCATTTGAGGTCTGATTGGTTAAGACCGTTTGAGGTCTAAGTGACCAAGATTGTTTGGAAGATAACTAACCAAATCGTATGAACACTTAAAGTGGTTAAATGTTAATTGTTTAATTGAACAATTATATGATGTAAACCAAAGGTGATTATAATAATGGTACCCTTAATGAGATAGTGTGATTAGTACCATTTGCATAATTAATCACTAATGGTCATGATGGTGATGACATAATCCATGGTATCAATTCTTATTTCAAGTTGAGTGACCTAGTCTAATCAAATCCGAAGCAAGCATCATCTTATAGAAGATGAGAGAGATTGGACTCCCTACATGAATGATAACCATATGATTGCTAAGTCTTAACACTTTCAATATGAATGAATGTGTAATCAGGGTATGATCCTTGATAGGGAAATTATGAAACCCTAATAATGAAGGTTAATGAATCATAACCCTAATCACTACAAAAAATTTGGCCTTTGTTGAAGAAAGTTTGTGACGAACCAAAAATCGTGAATAATGATGTCTATTTGTGAGGGCTCATCCTTCAAACGTGGGGCCAAATCCCTCAACTGTGTTTTTAACATCCCTAGACCTTTTATGTGAACACTAATCCCTCACAGATAAATTACTCACTAATCACCCCGTGAAAAATGTCATGCTAAATATTTCCCTCCATCTCATAACCCTTCCCTCCATTCTAAATCACAACATCTCTAAATCAAAATTAAAAAATAAAAATAAACCCTCCCCTTGTTCCGTGAAAACTGTTTCACATTTCATAGCTGCGTTGTTTCCCCTCACGCCGTGTGCATATCCCTCCCGCGCCGTGCGTGTCCGCGGGTTCTCCCCTCTCGGCGCTGGTCATTTTCTCTTCGCTCTCGGCACCAGTCGTTTCCTCTCCACCCTCCATTGCTCCGCGTGCAAGCGCTTGTCCAACAATCTGACGCCCTCGCGAGCCCGACGCCCTCGGCCAACACTCCGACACAAGCCCTCGGCCGGAGATGCATTTAGTTCAGTGACTCCGCGCTGGCTCCGCGCGGCGTGACAGTTCGGTGCAGGCAGAGATGGGCTTCACCAGAAGGTGTACCGTGGCTTCCACAGCTCCATGCTTCATCTTCACAGCTCCACCGTTGCAAGTCCACAATCAGGTAGTGGTAAACGGCTTCGCCCAGAACAACCCTCTCCTGCACAAGCTGGTATCTAGATGCGTCGACCTTGGGGATCTCTCCCACGTGCGCCTGGCCTTCGAAAATGCCAAAGAACCGAGTCTGACCGTCTGGAACCAGATGCTCAGGGGCATGTCGAAGAGTTCGCTCCCCTCGGAGGCTGTTCTTCTCTACATTCGACTCAGCAGGAGCGGTGGTATTGCGCGCCCCAACGGATACACCTTCTCATTAGTGCTCAATGCATGTTCCAGGTGCACGCTGTCGATGGTTGGGCACCAGGTCCATGGCCAGGTCATCACAACGGGGTTCGCGTCCAGTACCTTTGTGCAGACCAGTTTGATCGACATGTATAGCTGATCTTCTTGGGGAGATTGCACGGGTGGATTGTTAGTGGACAGAAGGTATTCAACGAAATGCCCCACAAGAATGTTGAGGCATGGAATTTTATGTTGGCTGCACATGTAAGGCTGGGGAACACTATTATGGCATTGACGTTGTTTGATGAAATGTTTGACAAGGATGTTTTCTCATGGACGACAATGATTACTGGCTGTGCACAGGCCGGGTGGTCCAAGAAAGCAATTGTTCTCTTCTACAGGATGCAGGTAGCTGGGTTGGAGGCCGATCAGGTAACCTTGACTGCCACATTATCTGCATGTGCTGTACTCGGAGACTTGGAGCTGGGATGCCAAATCCATGTTAGGAGCATGAATGCTGTTCTCATTGATAGACAGCGCCGTGGTCGCCTGGTGTCTCTGGACAACTCGCTCATCAACATGTACACCAAGTGTGGGGAAATTGAGGACGCTCTGAGGGTTTTTGAGAGCATGCCCCACAGAATTACCGAGTCCTGGACAACTTTGATCATGGGAGTGGCAACACACGGCCGTGGTGCCGACGCATTGTGTCTTTTCCACCAGATGTTGGGAAGAACTGCCTGCTCCAGGCATGGTAGCAGCGAGAGGCCTGATGGGTTTACCTATATCTCCGTTCTATGTGCTTGCAGTGGCACATGAAGGATCCAGGAGGGACGTTATTACTTCGATCAGATGACACACGTCTTCCAGATCCAACCGAGCATCCAACACTACTGTTGCTTGGTTGACATGATGAGCCGAGCCGGAAATCTTGAGGATGCAGTGTCACTAATCCAAAGCATGCCTATGGAGCCCAACGGTGCAGTTTGGGGTGCTCTTGTAAGTGGCTGCAGACTCCATGGGGACGTCAAGCTGGCTGGCCAAGCTGCAACTAAGCTTCTTGAGCTTGCACCTCATGACCACAGTTCCAGAACAGTCGATGGACATCTCGCCCTCCTGTCAATCCTTCACACCTCAGTAGGAAGATGGGATGACACCTCTTGGTTCAGGGATAGAATGGCAGACAAAGGAGCTGGGAAGCCCTTGGCAAAGAGCTGGGTTGTGGCTCATGGGGTCGTGCATGAGTTCTCGGCCGACGACAGGAAGAAACAATGCGATCTTGTTGTTTTCAAAGGTGTTACAAGAGATGATAAAGCGCGCCAAAGCAGCAGGCCAGGTACCAGACCCCTCTCCTGTGGTCCTCGACATATTGGATGAAGACAAGGAGGCACTGGTTGACACTCACAGTGAGAAGCTTGCTATGACTGTGTCCGTTGATTCCAGTTTCCCCATGAGGATAGTTACAAACATGCCTTTGTGCAGTTACTGCCATTCCGTTGCAGAAATTGTTTCCAGAAGTTACGGAAGAGCTTTTATTGTCCAGGAACGAAATCTTTTACACCGTTTCACTGGAGGAATCTTCTTACCTTGCAATGATATCCAGATTAGTGAAAGATGTGGATGGTGACTACCTAGGATGTGGATGGAATATAAACATGTGAATAACTTACACAAAAGGTTTTGATGGATATGCCATAGAGTTGATGGTGATTCCATGCCATGGAGTTCGTGTTTCACGGATCATTCAATTGATAGTGAGCGTGAGAAAGGAGAATGCCTTTAACTATAGAACTTCTACACCATCAAATATAGTGAACACTGGGGCAATCGTCTGCGGGCTATAACTTTCAATAGGGAGCAAAGCTATTGTCAATCGCAGTGTTGACATAGATTTTATTGTACACTTGACTCTGATTTTGGCTGACTTGGATTTTCTAAAAAAAAAGCCCTCGGCCAGCATCTCCCTCTCGTGCTGTGCGTGTCCGCTGGTTCTCCCCTCTCGGCACTGGTCATTTTCTTTTCACTCTCGGCACCGGTCGTTTCCTCTCCGCCCTCTGTTGCTCCACGTGCAAGCGCTTGTCCAGCAATCTGATGCCCTCGCAAGCCCGACGCCCTCGGCCGACACTCTGACGCAAGCCCTCAGCCTCGAGCAGGAACGTCGCCGTGGTTGATCTCCGAAAAATCGAAGGTACTGACACAATCTCGGCTTGTATTATCTTCCTCCTGCTCCCTTCGTTGTCATATGACAGGTAATTTTCCATTGCCACGATGGCTGCTGCTACTATCAATATGAATTGCAGCTACTATCAACCAAACATTTACAAACCAACATGATCCTTTCAATCTACTCTGAACCAGAAGAAAACATTTGAGTTTCAACTGACTGCAAACAATTTCCTGTTTTGTAACCCCACGTGTTGGTTGGTTTTACATCCAACCAAATTAGCCTTTAGTTGTCTTCCGCCACAATCAGAAATTATACGTCTGCTATTTGCTACCTTCGTCTACAACATAGTACTTCAGGTAAACACAGTGGCTAGCGGCATCTTACTCTATTTTCTGGGTGCACTGGGTGTGCAAAGTGTGATTTTGCAGGGTAGAAGCTCTTTGCAATTGCGAAACCGCTCTTCACACTCCTACTAAAAATCAAACAATCCATGTATTTCGTTTACCATTGTATAGCACTCAGTGGAACATTTTGTTTTGTGATGGTTCCAAATTTCAAAGGAAACTAAATTTTTGTGTTTTTGCCTGTATATAGGCACCCACAGTAGCATTGATATTCTTCTTGTCTGGCCGACTTGTAAATTTTTGTGATCATTTTCACAAAGTATGCATGTTTACTGGGAGTTTTCATCGTGTTTTCACCATAGATGTACCTATGAAATAAACATGCATACTTTGTGAAAATGATCACAAAAATTTATAAGTCGGCCAGACAAGAAGAATATCAATGCTACCGTGGGCACCTATATACAGGAAAAATCACAAAATTCAGTTTCCTTTGAAATTTGGAACTAAACACAAAATTGTGTTTTGAACACGTCCATGGTATACGAGCAAACATATTCCAAACTCAAGTATGTTCCTTATATCTTAACAAACTGACTCCTATAATTGAAACTATTGATTATTTTCGCCTAGGGATGTCATCTCCATCTTGATTTTCATATATTTGATAGGGTCGCCCATGATAGTAGCATTTCTGATCTTGTTTGGGACTATAATATGCTAGTTCAATAGGAAGAGATTAGAAAACTACCAACCAAGTTTGAAGAGGTCCTCAAAGAAGGAGTTAAATGCCTAGATGATCTGGGTTTTGTTGGTAGTGTGAATAACACTAATCAAGAGGTTCTGAATGTATTTTGTGTCGGTTACATATATAATGGAATAAGTAAGTATTTTTATACCTATATTTAGTCTATCTGATCATGGCACATTGCTTACACCATAGTTATCAAGGCGCCGCCTAGGCATCCTAGGCACTAGGCAAGGCACCTCAAACTAGGCGCCCAGCCTAGTATGTGCATTATATGGGTTTCTAAGGCCTTTTAAGCCTAAATTAAGTCATTTAAAGGATAAATTAGCATGAATCAAGTCTGGATTTGGTCAAATTAGATTAGATTGAGTCAATTTATGGCTGAAATAGGTCTGATTTAGGCAAAATCAGGCCAAAATTTGGAAAATAGGAAAAACATGTTTGATTTGGGCCAAATTGGTAAGTCATCATATTTCAAGCTTATCTGAAGAAAAGGAAGTCTGTTTACTCGTTGTCCCTTTTGACTATTTTGGTCATTGCACTTCAAGGAGAGGCTCCATCACATGGTTTCCTCTGTTGGTGGAAACCTAATATTTTTTCATGTAGGTTGTAGACCAGTATAGACTAAGACTGAATGCTACCTGCTTTTCCATATTTGCTTTAAGCTACTTTTGCTATCTATATGCAACTCATGAATTTCATAATTTACTTAAGAGTTAACATACTACAGAAAAAACGTTTACTATGGATTGAGAAGTGATAAATAGTGTTGATTTTAATTTATCACTTAGTTCAGTTAACCAGGTCCATTTGGGTTTGGGTCCTCACCCCTGGAAATGTCAGAAGATTCATGAGGGTACTGGTAGCACTGGAGTAGATGTGGATTGAGAAGTGATAAATAGTGTTGTTTTTAATTTATCACTTAGTTCAGTTAACCAGGTCCATTTGGGTTTGGGTCCTCACCCCTGGAAATGTCAGAAGATTCATGAGTGTACTGGTAGCGGTGGAGTAGACGGTCTCCTCTATTTCAATAGTGTCTGATGTCTATGGCCTAAGGTAGAACAATCAATGGTTTCTGCCAGAGAAATTCAATACAGGTTATCATCCTTTATCCAGAGATCTTTTTTGGTTCTAAGATCTGAAGTGGAGGACCAAACAACCCAGATATTGTATGTTAGGGTCCCTAAATAATCACTTCATTTCTCCACCTATTCATGTTTATTGATCTTCTGATTCTGTACCTCCTATTCTGTACTTCATTCTGCATGATCACTACTAAAACAGAACACTAATGTACACTTCTTAAATAGCTAGATGTTGGAACTGTATCCTCCTTCTAGCAGCTGGAGTTTCCTTCTCTTGAGTTACGACTCTAGCAAGAAGCTGCACTAGGTGTGACCATAGCTATTGAATCATTCCAGGCTGCCACTTAGGAGTCCTTGTTTGTAGTGGCCCTGTTTTTCACCTCTTCCTACAGAAGGCTACTCTTGATTTGCTTTTGCTCACTCTTTTTGGCAACCGTGTGCACCCTAAAGCCATAGGTACATTTTTGTCCCTATTCCTGCCTCAAAATATCTGCTTTCCTGGTTTTGTACCATCACTCACATCTCCTGCCCTCCAAAGCTGTAGTGTGTGCGTGCATCATTATTTTAATATCTCACCCAATCCTAGGTTGTTGACCTTGCATCTGTGATTCTTTCATTGATGCTTAAATTAGTATTTTGATTCTACTTGAAACTTGATACTCATCTGTTCATCTTTCCACCAGAAACTAGCATTCTACATCAGTGAGAATTGTTGTTATTGTGCCTTTAGGGTCAGATGTAGATATAAAGTCTAAAGATGCTGAACTGACTGAAGTAAGACTCAACTAAACCAAAATGGAACTAAGCATAATGATCAAACCCTAACCTCATGCAATTTTATCATATAATCCCAATACACATAGAACCCCTACGTTGACTCCCCCTTCCTATTTGATGCCAATAATCTTGGTGGACTCTAGCCATTGCAGTAGGACACAGCCATGCGTACGCCTTAGAGCTGGTATAATTGGTGATGGTGTCGTCTGCGTGCATGTGTAGATTAAACCGAGATTAAGAAAAAACTTTCAATTAAGACTAGCATAGATAGTCCCAACTCTGGAATCTATTTGAAAATTTGGTTTCATATTCTCATGCATAGGTAATCTCCTAAATATAGGTATATAGCTACTAATAGAGAAGTAACCACCTCTCCTAATTTTTCGTGGATGTTTAATAATATCATTCGTAGTAGGGGGCTTCTTATGAATATGGTGGAGTTTAAGATTGGTACAGGATGCAATATTGATATTTGGGGTGATCCGTGGTTTCATGGTAAATTTTTGCATGAGGTTATTGATGAGAGCATGTCTATTACTGCAGGGATTCCTAGGAATGCCCGACTAAGTAACATTATTGCAAATGGGGAGTGGAAGATAAAAGAGTCTAGATAAAAGAATCTAGATATTCTTTCCATGCAAACCAATCACACTAAAAGGTCCAATTTTGTTAAAAATGTCAAGACAACCCTACTAGCTTGACTTAGTTACTAATATCAACTTGATCGGGCTTTTGAGAAGGTTCATGAGAAATAGCCCTCACCAACACCCAACTTGCTCAACTTAAATACTAGTGGGATATACACCCTTTTGAACTTAACCAAATTGACCCCCACCAAATAAAGTTTCAGGCACACCTTTTGTAGCTAGAACAATTGTTTTCTATCTCGCATGAGTTCAAGCATCAATTTGTGTAGCAACTGGATTGAAGCAAAGTGCTTTCTTCAGCTCGTTTGATTCAGATGAAAATGGGAGAATATTACTACTTTCAAATGACATACTAGTAGCTAGGATGACTTCAGTTTGGAATTTCATGAATATCCTTACTACTAAATCTCAAGCCATTCTATCATCTTGATCTTTCTTTGGATTGCGAAAAGTAGCTCAAAAAAAGATATTCTGATGGATTTTTAAAATGATTTCTAAAACGTAGGCATGCTGATAATGCTATCTACAAGCTGCATGTTTCATTACTATTAAAATGATTTAGGTATATTCTGGCAGATCAACCAATTTTCAGTGTAATAGATCATTGTGATCTTCTTGATCAATATGTTGGCTTGCTAAACGAGTTCAAGAATGACATATTCTGAGGGATATTTAGATGAGCTCTAGATCTTAGGCGTGTTGATTATGTTATCTACAAGTTGCATCATTCTTTACAATTAGAATGGTATAGGGACATTCTGGCATGTTAGCCAATTTTTGGTGTTATAGATCATTTTGCTTCATCTCCAGACCTTTTAGTTGCATACTGTTTTTTTGTTGGATGGCATGTTTTTCACTAGAAACGACCAGTAGTAATTTATTAATTCAATTTTATCCGGCACCAGGTTTAAACAATGATCATGAAAGGCTCAAGTTCTTATTAGGGTTGAGGTTAAAAGGTATTGGAAGGGAATAACCAAATCAAATCAATTCTTTGGTCAAACTTCCAGATAACACTAAGCCTATTATCAAGTTAACGATTGATTAGGTGATATTTTGGAAGATGTAGACGTCAGATTAACATAATGTAAAGTCCAGTCACTATGGCTCTAACCCAATTCATGAAGAATCTATTCACTTTTCATGACATGTTGCTATGACTAACTACATTTCAAAACTAGATCATCTAAGAAACATGTTTTTATGCAAACTGGTTTAGTTAAGATGTTGACCAATTTATTGCAGGATTGTCTAGACTAGCCTTTTCAGAAACGTTTAAGGTTCCAAAATACAGTGGTAATGGAGCATATAACTTGCAGCCACTGTGACTGTCGTACTTTTTTTAGGAATTTGGTTGTTCTCAGTCAATGATGGGGATATACATATAGCCTCCAACTACACATTTAATGAGAGAAGATGCATATGATATACATTAATTAATTTATCAAGAAAAAGTTCCATTTCTTTATCAGAAAAAAGTTCAAGAAGAATTCAGTAATGCTATACAAATAAGAAGGATAACTCTCATTTATTTGTTGAGACTTGAGTCCTTCATCAGTAAATCCGAGAATTCTACTGCAACAAGCTTGGAGCTCGTTAAGAGTTTCCAAGCTTTATGCTGCTATCACATTATGTGATGGTCTATTTGTAGTGGGTAAGTCGACAGGTCGGTTTGATCTATAGGCATCTAGTAGTGACAGGCTCTTAAAATGTGCATAGCACCTGCGTTTCACCCGAAAATGTCTAAAGCTTCATTTTCATCTTTCTAGAATAAATATTTCCTTTAATATAACAATGCAACTGTCATAAAGTATATAACATAAAATCACAAAAGCATGCTATCAGAAGTTGATGAATAAGATACTAACTTTAATATAATAATGCAACAATCAAAATGTAGAAGTTAATCATGATACACAAATAAGAACTTTCAGTGTAATTTTAAATACTATGATTTTTGACAAATTTAGTTTGCTTGAATAAGAATTACATTGAGTAGGATAAAGCTATATTACCTTGCTTCTTACTGTTTTGATAAGGTTGTTGCATAGATCCTCACTGAAAGGAACATCTTTGGCCAAGCTTACAAAGGCATGAATGCACTGTCTTTTAATCTAAAAAAATAGTAAATGACATTTTAGATTGGAAACAAATCGATTACTGTGATTCTTACAATATTTACCTCATGGTCGACACCAACAACTGCAACCTCAGTACAATAAGGATGAGACACTAAAACAGACTCCACTTCTTCTGTACCAATTCTATGTCCACTATAGTTAAGAAAATGATGTGCCAGAAGTATTAGAACGTGTGAAATATCACAGTTGTATGAATATGCATAAGAATATATCATGAACATATGATTGAAGTGTTGTATTCCAGCTCACGTTTCCCTATGACACATGACCACATCGTTAAATTTGTGGCATGGTGCAATTACAAATTTGCAATTTTGTAAACGTTGGATGGATGACCAAAAAATACCTAAAATGAGCTGAAAGTTAGCATATAGATTATTGTTAAAGGTAAACATCAAGATCCTATAGTTTGAATTTCCATACAGATGATGTATATAGAAAATAGCTAAGTAAAATTCCTACTTTGCTAGATATGATTCTAACCTATTTTGACTCTTTCTCTCTTTTATAAAATTCCTACTATTTACCACTGAGTTTTTTTTAATTATGTACTATTTACTAAGTTCAATCATAATTTTAGTTTACGGGTGCATGTTGCTGCTATGTTGGTTCACTTACATTTATCTCTACTTCACACTCACTCTGATTCCTTTTTGTATTTATATTGATAGGGTAGAATTACTTTTAATGATGGATTTCGACGGACAATGCACCTTGGAGTAGACCAAAACCGAAATATAAGGGTAAGTTGTTTGTTGTACTATGATTTATGTATAAATTTTAAATTCTATTAATATAATGATTTTTCATTTTTAGGAGAAGAATATTCAAGTACCTAACCGTATGAGGCCTGGCATTGATGAAGAACACCACACCATTTGAAGGAATATGGAGACATTATATATCTTAAGAGTTTCTAGCATGATACACTACAAAAAATTTGTCCTTTGTTGAAGAACATTTGTGAGGAACCAAAAATTGTGAATAATGATGTCTGTTTGTGAGGGCTCATCCTTCAAATATGGGACCAAATCCCTCAACCGTATTTTTAACATCCTTAGAACTTTTATGTGAATACTAATCCCTCACAAATACATTACTCACTAATCACCCCGTGAAAAATGCCATGCCAAATGTTTCCCTCCATCTTATAACTCTTCCCTCCATTCTAAAACACAACATTTGTCAATAAAAAAAAAGAAAAACCCTCCCCATTCATTCCTCCGTGTAAGAACTGTTCCGTCGCTCTGTGCTTCCCCCTCTCGCACCGTGCGCATCCGGCCAGTCCTCCCCTCTCTGCACCAGTGATGATGAGGGATGGGTAGCACCGATGTTACCACTACAAAGCCCTAGGTGGCTTGTTCCCTCCGATACGCTGCCACCCAACACGACAAAGGGCACATCATGGAATCTGACGGAGCCCTAATCTGCGCGACATGCGGGAGGGCCGTGGGGAAGGGCGATGCTTGTGGGGAGTGCTCTTACCCCGTATGCAGGTCCAACGTGGAGGAGGACAACAGGGACAGAAAGGGCGGGTGCTCCAGGTGCGGAGCACCGTATTCGCTTGCGCAAGGTATCAAAACTTGTTGTTCCGTGTGCGTTTTTTGGTACTGGTCCTGTGCCTATTTCGGCGTGGTGGCCGCAGCGTTACGGCCTCCATCCTCACCTCGCCAGTCTGCCAAGACGCCCTTATAAGTCCATGTTTGCATATAGCATGGTCCCTTCCTTTTTTTTTTAAAGAAAACATTCATTTGAGGAAGCCCATGATAAAGTTTCATCTTGCTCACGGTATCTTCTCAATGCGGATCTGCTCTTTTAGACGTTCCCAACTCCTTTGTTTGGAAAGCCGACGGTGGATCCCAAGAATGTTGCAGCCATCATACTGGGTGGAGGTGCTGGTACCCGGCTCTTCCCTTTGACCAACACCAGGGACAAGCCCGCTATAAGACTTCTTTTCTACTTTCCTCTTTTATACTCCCCGCACAATTTCAGTTTTTCATATATATATTTTTCAAGGTCAAACAAGAATCATAAATTGTTGAAAAGCAAGCTATTCCCAACTATATAGGGATCACCAACTACTACCAATCAACAATCTCTTATAGTGCATCTTAGATCTGGAGCATGTTCAAGTAATTGATTACATAGTTTTGTGATAAATTTTGCAGGTTCCCATTGGAGGATCTTACCGCCTTATTGATATTCCCATGAGCAACTGCATCAACAGTGGGATCAACAAGATCTATGTTCTCACCCAATTCAATTCTGCTTCACTCAATCGCCACATCTCTCGCACTTACAACTTTGGCAATGGTGTAAACTTTGGAGATGGATTTGTCAAGGTGTTTAGGTATTAATTTTGGAGATGGATTTTTTCCATTATGAATTATGAATGAATCTTTCACTAGAGATAAAAATAATTAATCGGACATGCAAGAATAAGAAGATGCCCCTTGAGTATTCCATATGGTTTCTACATATTTTTTTGTATTATGTTAATCTTTAAACAAGAGATGCAGTAAACCACAAATCAAATAAAGTGACGAACATCATGTAGTTTAGGGGTTAAAAAATTGTAGAACAGAAATGGGGTTGCAAACTCTGCAAGCTTGCCAAATTGTAGTGATGATTTTGTGGAGTTAGGTTGGTTATGCTGTGAAATTGTAAGGTTTGATACTTGTGTTATCTTAAATTATGTAATAGGAGAGTTTAATCGTGCAAAGCTCATTGGATTAAAGGTGTATGGATGTGTTTGATACTTATGTTATCTTAAATTATGTAGTAGGAGAGGATAATAGTGGCAACGCTCATTTGATTAGAGGTGAATGCATGAATAGGACTAAGATGGATTTATATAATCTTATATCCAGTCAAGCTTATTTAAATTGTGATGCTTTGTAAAATAACTAACCCTTAAACATGTTGTGTGGTATTTGGTTTGTAGGGAGGCATTAAGAAGAAAAATTCCAAGTAACAGGTTAAACATAATCATTTATGCTAAAATGGCCTACTAAGACTACTACGAAGATCATAATCAGATGTACTGTCAACGGTTGAGAATTATAGAAGGCGATATTGTTGGATTTGTATAGTTTTTGCTAAGAAAGCTCTGCAACCTATTTATAGGTTCTGAGGAAGATTACCAAGAAACAACTATGCAAAAATTAGCCCTAAAAAACTCATCTTGAAAAGATTAACCAGCCACCAAGAGTCATTCAAATCAATTTAAAAAGTTTACAACTGCAATATCTACAATTGTGGTGCATAACGAATGTGTACTGGTCAGTCATTGTATGAAGGTGGCCACCTAGGCACCTAGGTCCTAATGAGTTTGAGCAGGCGCCTAGGTCCATTGAGGGGTCATTTTTGGTCAATTCATGTCCATATTAGGCATGATTAGGTTCGTTTAGGTTTAACTTTTGTCAAATTAGATCCAATATCGGCAAATGAGGTTTTCTTTGGGTCAAATCTCGCTTAGTAGTGTAGGCTAAAGTAGGTCTTATCAGGTACAATAGAATGTAATATAGGTCCAACCACATGTACACATTTTATGCATATTTAGAAATGTTATAAATAACTAACAATAATTTTTGTCAAATAAATTTGAAAATATATGCAATCTAGCCAAAATAAATCTAAAATGAAGAATAGTTATAAACACCTAGGCCCCCCTATCCAAGAGGCCACCAAAGATGCCTTGAGATCATTGAGAGGCCACTTCGGCGGAGAAAGGTAAACCATAAAAGTTCATTTGTTTACATTTTTTTTAATTCGTGGATAGGGCAATGAGATGTCATAGAAAGACATTTTTTATCAACTAGCGTCTATTAAGACAGTAATTTATGAATTCTAAACCAACTTATGTTGAGTTGTATAGTACAGATACTGGCCAGTCATTGATACAGAGAGAAATATTGGGACGAATGCCAACTCATTGGCCTTGATTACCCAAAGTCGGAGGCAAGACCCGCTTTTCCTTGATGTTGTGCAAGGTTCCTTCTTATTTGGACATGATATTCCTATCTCACCAAATTATGCTTTGAGGGATTTGACATTAGAGCAACGTTGAAGTTTAAATATATTTTAAATCCATTAACTTGCACATTGCCTGTGACTCTGAGTTGGATCCGAAAGGCCCTATTCTGATTTCTTTTCTGATTCATTGTTTAGATGCATCCTACGGCTGCCTTAGTTTTTCGCCCTAATTAAATCTGCTTTTATTTAACTCCAGGTGCTAGCGGCCACCCAAACTCCTGGTGAAATTGGAAAGAAGTGGTTCCAGGGTACAACAGATGCAGTTAGGCAATTCATGTGGCTGTTTGAGGTAGGCTTGTTTCTTATTTGGCTTTTTCTGTCTGCATGTCTCAACTATTAACATCATCACAGCGACACAGCCTTCCTGACTGCCTTTCTCAACTCTCAGTTTTTGCTCTCTTCTACAATGATATTAATTTCTTTTTGGTTTCTCGTTATAGGATGCTAGGAACAAGAATCTTGAAAACGTACTTATTCTGTCAGGGGATCACTTGTACAGGATGTATTATATGGACTTCTTACAGGCATGTTATTAACTTTATGCCTGATGTGAAATGACAATTCTTAGTGATTGATATAAGTAGGAGTTGCTTCGTGCATAGTTTGTGTCATACTGGAAACTACATCTAATACTTAACTACTTCTATTCAGAAGCATATTGACACGGATGCTGACATAACAGTTTCATGTGTGCCCATGGATGATAGGTACGAGGGAGTTTTCTATTGCTCGTGGAAGCTATTATTTTCGCTTCTAATTCTAATTCACTCCCATTTTCTACCCTTGGCATTCATATTACCTTTCCTCCATTCCAGAAGATATTTGTTTTAACAAGATTATAACCTGATCACCAATTACTTACAGTCGTGCATCTGACTATGGGCTGATGAAGATAGACAAAACATGCCGTATCATGTATTTCTCTGAGAAGCCAAAGGGTGCCAACTTAGACGCCATGGTATGCCTTATTTGTTTGGAAGTTGTCAACATAGTTTCTTTGCCTATCCTCACACAATACTTTGCTCCATTGCAGAGAGTCGACACTACAGTTCTAGGATTGACTCATCAAGAAGCTGCTAGATCTCCATATATTGCATCTATGGGGGTGTATCTCTTCAAAACTGATGTTCTTCTGAAGCTTTTAAGGCAAGCTAAAACCTGTGTTGAACTTTTCTGCTATTTTTTTAAGCATTTGTTACATTCGTAATTTATTCACATTTTTAAAATGTTCAGATGGAGATTTCCGACATCTAATGATTTTGGTTCTGAGATCATTCCTACTGATGTGGAGGAGCATAATGTTCATGCAAGAAATTTTTCTTCAAAAAGAAAATAAAGTCGAGATCTAACTGTCCCCTCACGTTGAATTATGTTAGTGACACCTATGATATTCTGATTATAACAGGCATATCTGTTTAATGATTACTGGGAGGACATTGGAACAATAAAATCATTTTTTGATGCAAACTTGGCCCTTACTGATCAGGTAGGTGCACAGAGTTATTGATTGTTTTCTTAATGCATAGTACCATTATCTAACTGACTGTATCATTGACTTACCCAGTGACACGAAATGCTTACTTAGTGTCTCTTTGGTTGAAATGCAGCCTCCCAAGTTTCAGTTTTATGATGACAACATCTTAGCAGACCCAAATTACTTGTCATGGATTTATCTCGCACGGGGTTAGGGGATATAGGGGTAGTTATGAAATTATTATAGTCGGAAAGATACGATGATGCACATCTATGTCAACATGTGCTTATATAAAACTCAAGCCAGTTCCAGTTAGGGGATATAGGGGTAGTTAGAAATTATTATAGTCGGAAAGATATGATGATGCCCATCTATGTAAACATGTGCTTATATAAAACTCAAGCCAGTTACTCTATAGAAATGGAAGTATGACGAGCTACTTCTGACTGGGAAGTGATTGACTGCATATCAAAAAAAATCTGATGTGCCAACCAAACAAAATTTAGAAACAAGATTCTCTGTTAGGTTATTATACAGACAATGTTGGGCTGTCACAGGCGAGTTCCATCATGTTCAAACCATTAAAAATGTACACCACTGAGTTGGTGATAGCAGAAGCCAGCGGGGAGACCAAAAATGCAACAACATTCCCGACTTCATCTGCTACATGTTCCAACTATAATTTCAACATATCTTTTGTTTGCTTTACTTCTTCAGGAACATCTTCAAGGCTATCATAGACATCATCTAATGGGTATACTTTACTGATCTCCATAAGGGAACCATTTGGAAACTTCAGTGATTCATCAAATTTCCCTCGCATCAATCTAGTCTCAAAGATGTTCAGAGCCGGAACCTAAGTTCCAATTATAATTTCAGCACCAGCAGTAACAAGCACTTTTGCAATTGGCCAACCATATCCATTATCATCAGCTACTCCAGCAATAAAAGTTCGTTTGCCCCTCAGGTCAATGGAAAACCTGGTAGCAACAACCTTCTCACTTTCCACGGACATTGCCCCGAGGATCAGGCCACTTCTCTTAACGGTAATGTTCTTGTGGTGAAGAGGCTGCACTAAAGAGGCCCACAAAGTGCTGGACAGCATCCTCGGGCCAACCACCATAGGAACAGTAGCGTGGCCCAGAGTAGACCGCCTTACCGAATAGAAGCAAGACCTTGAGCTGCCAGCTGCAGACCTGAAAACACCGTTGCTGCCATTTTCCCAAGACCCAATGATAACCTTGCAAATACAAAACTGATGCAAGAAAGGGAAAACCCCGGCTCTCAAGCCTATCCTCGATGCAGAAATAAAGAGTTCAAGCACTCAATTGTCATATTCATAACATGTTTATTTATCTTGATCATGACTCTTGTCGTGACAATCATCTGACATAAACATTGATACCACACTTGTGACAGACACCCTTTTGATTCAAATCTCATGTAGTCATTACAGTCGGTAGTTTAATTAAATTAAATTAATATATAATACAATATAATGCAAAAGCTAAACATAGGGTAAACATGACTAATTTTATCTTTATTAGAAACTTACATTTCAAATATTTGATCTATAGACAATCTTGATGATAACAAGATATAAATCTTAACACCTAAAAATCCAATTCTGGTAAAACCATACTCATATTTTTAATTTCTTAATAATTTGGTGATGAACCTCATTTACATGAAGTTACATCATAATTTTCAATCCACTCAAGTTTAACACCTTATATATACAAGACTCTATGTGAGGAAGTTTGGTGCATCACACAATTTTGACTGCATACAAAACACTTTAAAGGTGAGAGTATACAACATTGCAAAATTGACATATGTTGTATTTTATTAAGGCTTCATCATATACGCGTATCCATTGATTTACTTATCAAGCCAAATCCAAGTATAGCCAAATTCCATAAGTTGATTTGGTTAACATGGAGAACAATATGCTACACTTATTTTAATATATTATTGCCTTTTAATATATCAAATCTAGATTCATGCGCCCAGGACACACATGGATAACAAATACTTATATTTATTGATTTAGACAACTCTTTCTAGTAGATTCATAAGCACATGGATGGGGACGTGGTATAGGAGGTGCAAGTCAGGGAAAATCCTCAGATAGATATGAGGGCATTAGATCTATGTTTGTTTTATCTAGGTTCTTAAAGCATAGTATAGGGTTTCAAGAGTTTGATCTTTGGGTTTGAGTTAAATTAAGAGTGAACATACAGTGATTCAAGATGATTGCTTTGTGTCATTTTGAAACAAAACAGTGATTCATTAGTTTGGTAGGACATAAAAGCAATTCGTTACACTCAAAAGCAGTGAGCTGCAGCCTTTTTTTGGTTGTACTGCACCCAAAACAAATGTGGTCAGGTGCAAAACGACCTTGCTCTGTTTTCGTCAGTTTGGCAACACGTGATTCTATAGCTGCATAGCTGACCAAATAAAATCAATAATATCTGCACCTTCTAACTGCTTATAACAAATATGCTCTATGTATCTTGAATCTGTTTCAAATAAATTTGTTACTACTTTCCAGTTCATGTCTTGCAGCTCAACTACATCCAGTCAAATTATCCCTTAGTCGATGTTGTCAACTTTCAGGATTGTGCTTAGGTGTCATAAAACCCCTCTATGATATCCATGCATTAATCTCCTTCCACAATTATTGTTTCTTCTGTTGTATAGAAGATTGTGATATTTTTTATTCCAATTTCTACATTACATTAGTGCTATAGACTAGTTTAGTATTTATTTGTCTGTTTTATCTGGATGTACTTGTTATATACTGCAGGCACATATACGAGTTCTTGAAAATACCCCTAAAAATAGGGCTGCCTTACTATTAGGCCTCGAGTATCTAATTGTATATCATATGTTGATGAATAGAAGTTTTCAAGGTATACCGCTCATTATTGCTTTACCTTTTTGCACAAAGATTTATAAATAGCTTAAATTTGTTATTACATGTGTGTTTGGACTATTGGAATTCCTTGGTTCTCGAACTTTTTGAGTCACAACACAATCTTGACAATCCTGCTGTCACCGCAAGCCTGATGGGTCTCCAGGTATGTCTTTTGGTCATGACCTTTATACCTAAAAGTTATGCACATCTTATCCATTATAGTCTATATGGGATATGGCTAAACTGATAAGATAGCATCACAATGTTGTTTATCTGCTGACTTAATATTCGTTGATGCATTACATGTCTGTTTTTGTTCCTTTTGAAGAACTGTCAATTGTGGTTAATGATGTCAACATTCATGTATGTTAAAAATATTGTCAACATTCTGGAAGGTGATAACATAGCTTTGGTTTAGATTAGACAAGGTAAATGAACAAATTACAACTAAAAGATTTTAAAAAGTTCTTAAAGAAATTGCGATGACCGCCTACTTATTGAAAAATTTCACGCAGACAACCTTTCAAAGAGCCAATTGGTTCCTATAGCCATGGAGAAGCGCTTTACTCTTCGTCAAACCCCATCAAATCTGCCTTACTCACAACCATAGGAATGGTATCTTTCGCATCGAGGCCATGGGGGCATGAAAGCCTTCCCAGCTAGTGGTTCCTTCCCCTCTTTATTTTCAAATGTTTGAGAACGATTCATAACACATGCATTGAACCTAGAAATAAGCTTTTACTGGCCTAATAATGGTATCTAACTTTCTACAATGATCAGATTCCATTGCGTCTTATTCTTTATTTTTTCATCTATATGTTGCATACTGCTGTATATTTATCCAATTATGACTTTTTAAATGTGTGCAATGAGCCAATGAGCCAATATGTAACTGCTAGTAACATATCAAAAGTTCAAAAGGTGTGTATTGTTAAGTTACATGTCCTTGCGAAAATAGATCACTTACAAATCAACAACTCTTTAATGAGTTTACCAGGCCAGAGTTTGCCATGTACTTGTTTATGGATTTGTTTATGTTTCCACAATGCACATATATACAAACAACATATACAACCGCTAGTACCATATCAAAAGTTCAAAAGGTGTTTATTGTTAATGTACTTTGTAATGTTGTTGTGTTCCGTGCATTCTATTATTATTTATATCCACATGTTCATGTGAAAATAGATTGGTTACAAATCAACAAGTCTTTAATGAGTTTAGCAGGGCAGAGTTTGCCGTGTACTTTATATGGATATGTTTCCACAATGCACAAGATACAAATAACATTATACATAAATAATGCATGTTTTTTTAACCTTTGCGACACTTACTATACTCTAACTAGGCTGTTGGCTCGTAATGGATATATTTTTATAGTGCACATGTATACAAACATAGAACACTGATTATACTTAAAATAATACACAAAAATATAAAGAACAATACACATCCAAATTTAACAGTTACTGGGCTGTTAAATAGATACTATACCACGACAAAGCGGGTTTTGTATCAGTTTCATTCCAAATTCGGTAATCAAAGTTTCTTATCAAGGACAATACATCTATCTGAACCTGCCATCTCTTGTAGTTATTTTATGTCAAAACCAACAAAGGAACATCCATGTGTCCTTGCTACTTTGCTTTATCGGCAAATGATCAACATGGCTCGTCACATAGCTGCACGGATAGGCCAGCATTAATCTATGATACCATCCAAATCAGCAGTTGGAGAGCCATTTTCATAGAGAACTACAATAGACATCTCCAAGGCCTCCAAGACACAAGGTCCACAACAGTAGACTACCTCATTCGTACAGAATAGAGGAACTCATGATAATCTGAAACAAAGAAGAGCAGCCTGTACAAACTAATTAGCTTCTTTCATTGTTCCCAAGCCACTAACTCATTTTTACATCTCGACCAGGTGCTATGTCTAGTCCACTCAGTCTTTTAAGGGAGAGTATTTGTTAGAGTCAAAGCTAAAGATTATTTCTATAATCTCTTTCATATCTAATTAGATGTGCATTAGGCAGTTAGGTCTATTGTGGCTCATAAGGTAGCTACCTGGACTGAAATGTGTTCTTCAATGCATTATACTTTCATGCTTAGAAAGACCTTGGTAATTAGCTTTCCGTTCAGTTATAGTCATTAGAGGGTAGATAAGTAACATGCAGAATTTCACAAAGAGCAGTAGTAAAAGTAACATCTTCAGCTCTTTGCTTTGGATAAACTATTGCATCAACCCGTTAGCAATTTAACCCAATGATGAATCAACTGGAATGTGGTTTAGGCAGATCTATAGCAGCAAAACAGCATATATGATTTTCCAAAACTACTCTTAGCCTCCCCGGCCATGGCCGCAGCCCTCCTCTTCAGAGTCAGCGTCTTCTTCTTCCCCTTCATCTACCTGTTCTCCACATGTTGTGCGTTGGTTGCTGTAGAAGTTGCGGAGGAAGCAAAAATCACCCAGAAATTGGGTACTATATGTGACCAAAGTTCTGCTCCGAAATTGCTTGTTAGAATCCAACACTTATACTTTGATTTCTTCTCCTCATTATTTCATGGCATCTTGTTCTTGCCCAGTTCAATTTAGACAAATTTGTGCACATCAGGGTAAATTTCTTTTGATATTTATATTGCTATCAATGTGATATAAACTGTACAGTAAATAGTTACTTATATCTAAAACCAAGTCCCTTTACCTTCTTTAGGTTATTAGATGGCTTTTTTGAATGGGATACAAACAACTTCAACCCCATGATAACATTAATCTGAATGTTGGATATGAGTTTGACGCAGATTTATATTTGGGTCCAAATGTAGTTGAAAATGGCGTGGAGTAGTTATTCAGAATGGGCACGTCTACTGTTTTGTTTCATATTTCCTCTCCTCTCTATCCCCCATCTCATAACAAGCTCTTATTTGATGTGTTATTATTGTTTGAACAAAGCTTGAAGAACGATTTACAATATTTAAATTAAGACTTTGTTCAACTATTGTTACTGGTTTACTGCTTGCAGGCTGTAAATTTTATGTTGTAGTGGGCTGTTAGTACATAACTGTTGTAGCTTGAGAGCAACTTTAATTAGATGCAATAATTAATTTGCTGCATGAGCTTTTTGTACTAGTAACATGGATCTTTTTGTGAAGTATACACACAACAACTTGTTGTTCTTCTGAAATACACAAAATATACAGGAGCTAAGGTCTTTTGTTGTAATTTTCATATTGATATATACAACATACAACTATGTACGTAGACAAACAACAGCTGGTCGTCTGCGCGGAGAAGAGATCCAGAAACATATATGCTAAGTAGCAGGTTGTTTAAAAACTAACAAATCATTCTTTGTTATTTTTTTTATGGGCGTCCATGGGTGACCCGCAACCCGCTGGGTTGGGTTTGGGTTTATGTTTGTCCCACCCGTTTAGAACAACGTCTGTTTGACCCGCAGAGATCCAAACCCACAATGACCCAACCCAAACCCAACCCACCCACCCATTTGATAGGTCTAGGGGGGTATGCTTTTGCAGATACCGAAGTTAACTTTTGGCTGCAAACTTTTTTTTAATTATGTACTATTTACTAAGTTCAATCATAATTTTAGTTTACGGATGCATGTTGCTGCTATGTTGGTTCACTTACATTTATCTCTACTTCTCACTCACTCTGATTCCTTTTTGTATTTATATTGATAGGGTAGAATTACTTTTAATGATGAATATCGATGGACAATGCACCTTGGAGTAGATCAAAACCGAAATATAAGGTTAAGTTGTTTGTTGTACTATGATTTATGTATAAACTTTAAATTCTATTAATATAATGATTTGTCATTTTTAGGAGAAGAATATTCAAGTACCTAACCGTATGAGGCCTGGCATTGATGAAGAGCACCACACCATTTGAAGGAATATGGAGACATTATAGATCTTAAGAGTTTCTAGCATGATATGTTGATTGTCATCAATCTCAAATTTTAGAACCATATGTACTCTTTATTTATATCAACGTTGAGCACGCAATGTATGGATAATATTTTGCTTCAATAACAAAAATTGGTTTGAGGTGATTTAACATTTTTATGTGTCATTTTGGTGTTGAATCTTCTTATGATGTCATGTGAATTAGTATAAAAATATTGCTTGAGGTTATGTATACAAAGTTTTCATTTAAAATTTGATATTCACTATAGTAACAATTAATTAACATTTAATAAATCATTCAATAATCAATAACCAAATCATTTACAGTAGTCCCTCATAAATATATTGATGAAGGTCCAGATTGACCATCAAAATTGCATTGATGACGACCACATAGCCCCTCAAAAATAATATTAATGAAGGCATTATCCCTTCAAAAATATATTCTCAAGGACCATCAAGCCCCTCAAAAATGTATTTATGAGAACTAAACATGCCCTCAATAATGTTATTATGAAGGCTAAATAGTCCCTCAAAAATGTATTTATGAAGGCTAAATAGTCCCTCAAAAATGTATTTATGAAGGCTAAATAGTCCCTCAAAAATGTATTTATGAAGGCTAAATAGTCCCTCAATATAACATTCTTGAGGGTCAGTTGGTCCGTGACAATTGTATTCGTGAGAGCCACTGGTATTTGTCACGTGAGTTCTCTTCACGGACCATTTGTGAGGGCCAGACTCACAACCGTCCCTATTTGTGAGGGCATGTAGAGAGGGGTTTGTGACAGGACTCACTCGTGAATAATGACCCAATTTTTACTAGTGATATGTTGATTGTCATCAATCTCAAATTTTAGAACCATATGTACTCTTTATTTATATCAACGTTGAGCACGTAATGTATGGATAATATTTTGCTTCAATAACAAAAATTGGTTTGAGGTGATTTAACATTTTTATGTGTCATTTTGGTGTTGAATCTTCTTATGATGTCATGTGAATTAGTATAAAAATATTGCTTGAGGTTATGTATACAATGTTTTCATTTAAAATTTGATATTCACTATAGTAACAATTAATTAACATTTAATAAATAATTTAATAATCAATAACCAAGTCATTTACAGTAGTCCCTCATAAATATATTGATGAAGGTCCAGATTGACCATCAAAATTGCATTGATGACGACCACATAGCCCCTCAAAAATAATATTAATGAAGGCATTATCCCTTCAAAAATATATTCTGCAGGACCATCAAGTCCCTCAAAATGTATTTATGAAAACTAAACATGCCCTCAATAATGTTATTATGAAGGATAAATAGTCCATCAAAATGTATTTATGAAGGCTAAATAGTCCCTCAATATAACATTCTTGAGGGTTAGTTGGTCCGTGACAATTGTATTCGTGAGGGCCACTGGTATTTGTCACGTGAGTTCTCTTCACGGACCATTTGTGAGGGCCAGACTCACAACCGTCCCTATTTGTGAGGGCCTGTAGAGAGGGGTTTGTGACAGGACTCACTCGTGAATAATGGCCCAATTTTTACTAGTGAATTGAGAACATTGATAGGTGAAATCCTAATACATGAGGATGGTATGATCCTAATTCAGGGTACTTTGATGATCATTCCTACTTGGGGAGAATAGTAAACCCTAATTGTGGGTTATTGAAAATAAACCCTAACCTAGGGTGATACAATGGGATTAGTAAACCCTAATTCCAAATAAGGTGAAGGTATATGTAAAACCCTAATTCTGGGTTATACTACATAACATGAAGCCTTAAGGTTGAATAATGAAATGATGAGTCATTAATCCTAATTAAGCTAAGGGAATGATTAACCCTAATTGAAATGAAAAGGGAAACCCTAACCCTAGCAAGGGCATAGTGGTGTAACCCTTGATTAGTGATGTTATAATTGTTTTACATTGTGCTAATATGAAATTGATGTATCTGTTATCATCTGTACTAATCATGCAGATTTTATGAGATAATGAATATAGCCAGGTATGAGCTATGATGCTTTGTTTATTGAAAGTACTTTATGAGCTTTGTGAGCTATGGTATGCTATGTTGCCTAGTGAGAGGTAACAAAAGAAGAGATTAATAGGCTGTAAGAGCCATGTGAAATACCTGCATTGCAAGTAACATGTTTACACTGTCAGATGATTTGATGGCAATAAGTTACATGTTAAAGTGGTAACAAGTGTTTTGATGATCTAAGAGTTTGAACACCTATATTCTTGAACCATAATGATGATATGATGAGGGATTGAGATCCCAATGTTAATAAAGCTATGAAATGAACTTGATAGAAATAGTACTCATTCTTTATAGCAATTGTTATAATGGTTTATGTTTGAAAACATGCCTGATGCTAAAAGAATGTTGTAATGTACTTAAATAATCAAGTGAAATGATATCATGTAGAGCCCTGGCCATAGATCCATCATCGTCAATAATTAGGTGATGGTGGAACATGTTTTCCTAACGGAACTCCTGGAGGGCATACTTTTGAGTATGTTGGGGTTATGGGCGCGAATATCCTTACGCCCTAATGGAGGAATTGATGTGAGATAAACATTAAATCTCTCAATCCTTCATTATATGCATATGCCAGGATGATGTATCACTAATCTCTCGATGATTATGTTAATTTCGAATCGATGTGAGATAAACAAGAAATCTCTCGATTGAGAAGAGAGTACAACATGCCACTGTAACTCTAATAGCGAAGTTGCCAGTATACTCTGGAAAGCTATTTGGCAGAGACACAAGATGTCATGCAAGTTGTTCCTCACACTGACTAAGGAGGATGAGGTCATAGAAATCCGGCTCTTCTATTGACCTATGTATGGTACCGATTTCGATTTTGCAATGGTCGGTTGGAGTATGAGCGGTATACCTCATCTCCTCAGGGCATAAGTATGGTTGTAAATATAATCATCCGTGTAACATATTTGCTTAGGGTTGAATTACGAGAATCAATGGTTGATGATACATTGCCTATTATGTCTTATTTGGATAAATGTTATACATGTTCTTCATATTTGTTATTGAGTAAATGACTTGCTGCTTAATCAAGTATAACTGGAATGGACTATATAGAGAATACTGCTCTACATAGTTCAATCAATGATCTACTTGTTGTTGAATATTTATACTTCTACTGCTCAGTGTTATTCTATTATCTACAATAATGATTTTTCTGGTGGAGAGTTATATCTCTTGTTGGGGCAATTTTTCAATTGTCTCACCCCCGTGGGATTAAATTTTTAGGTAGACGTCGAGGAAAAGGTAGAAACCCTACAGAGGATGAACAACAGCAGCAACAGCAAGGACAACAGTGATCCTCAGGTGGAGACGCTGTCTGTCAAGTCTTGTATATAGAGAGTCCTATGTGTCATCTCTGTACTCTCAGGTCCTAGGAGTCAGTAGATGGTTTGATATAGATCTGAGATTTTTGGCTTGATGCCTCGAGATTTTTGTATACTGCTTATGTATACTTTAACAGGGTAGTCAATGTTTGTGACCCTCGAGATGAGATGATAAAAAAATGTACTGATGAATCAGAATGTAAATAACTTACTTTGGTTCTTTGTGAAAGAGTTTTTCAGTTTATGGATCTCTTTATGAAAAGTTTTAATTTTTTAGCGATTTTCGGTAATTCCGCTGCTAATCATATGCTTCCGCATTAGTTAATCTCGTTTTGTGAATCGTACGCCACAAAGTACAAGCCATCATTTGATACAAGAAGCCAACCATCCTGTCATGAAAACATAGTAGAAATTAGTACAAATCACTTAAGGTAAAACCATAGTTTG